>CM060462.1:2717500-3917500 GCA_030544235.1 Lepturacanthus savala | reverse complement strand
AGCTGTGTGTCACATGTCAACCTGCAACTATTAACTACACACTCGTATGCACGCACACATACGCTGGGCCGGGCAAGGTCGCGTTCATGAACAGCAGATTTGCCGTGTTTGTGTTTCCAGACGTTACTTGTATTAAATTCTGAAGTCATGAATTTATTTTCATACTGAATGGCGGTGTTCTCTGTAAATCTCTCCGACGGAGCCAGATATTAGGTTTTAAAAATAGGGAGGGGAAGATTCATGCAGAGAAGGAGATGTGTTGAATTTCAATATTTCAAGGTCCTAACTTATACACCCCCCCCCCCCCCCCTCCCCGCCCCTCCCTTCCATATTCATCTTCCCCCCCACACACAAACAGAGGCCGGTGATTGTCTGAGGAAGATCCGGTGGATTTCTCTGGTGGTGTTGATTCATTCTCATGTGAAACGCACACCAAACATTTGCTCTGCATGTCTTCTGATTCTCCACACCCCTGCTGACACTGACCCCCGCAGCCATCAGCACTAAAATAATCAGCATTTCATTAGACTTCTGCTCGTCATGCACGCTATCTGGACTGTATGTAGAAAACTGAGCCTGGGAGCTGCAGAGTACTCTCGCAGATGACAACTAATTTAAACCTTGATGCACAAGGGAATAAGTGACCCACAGTTTCTTAATAGTATCATAGCGGCAGGTCTCTTGAAAGAAGAAAATAGCTTTGCACTATCGACACAGGTTGTTGGATTAGCAGACAGAGACCATGAGCATGAAAGTTTGAAGGTTTACTTAACAATGACAAACTAAAAGCTTGCAAGCAAGCAGGTCTTCATTAGTTAGACTAAACGACATTGGGGAAGAAACCCAGCGCAAAGTATAAAGAATAAGGAAGTATCTTTTGGAGTCAAAAACAATATTATATGGAATTCTACTATGTAGCAAGCAAAATGTCTTTTTTAAATACATTTAAACTCATGGGCCTTAAAACAAAAAAACAAAAAAAACTAAATGTTACTCATACAGCTTTTTTTTCCTAACGACATGATAATAGACAACTTAAGACAAATTTTCAACCCTGACATGTATGTGACAAAGAATTATTTCAGGATTCAGGATCAACACTCAGATCTGCAGCAGCAGGGCCCAGCTACAGGCTCGCCCCTGGCTCTGAATTATGCAAATTCATTTATGGGGAAATTTGAATTAGATTTTATTATAATCACGACCCCTATTCTAAGTTGATTAAGTGTTATTGGAGGCACATAGACGACTTATTCTTTATTTGGAGTGATAATGCTGCTGACTCTAAAATAATTCTTTCATGAACTCCAGAATAAAGTTTGCATTATGTCATGATTTGGAATGCCTATCTTTTTAGGATGTTATGGGACAAAGAGATAAGCTTAGCGCATACTGAGGTATATCAAAAGGAGAAAGGTAGAAATACCTTTTTTTAATTATCAGTAGCTACTATTCACCACCATCATAAAGACGTCTACTATACAGTCAATTGTTGAGGATAAAACATATCTGTAAATCAGGATTCTTTTGAGTCACAGGCTAAATAACTACCATAGTTTTAAAGCGTGGGGATATGCGAATGCATTACTGGACACGTAAGTTCAACGGTATGATTTACTGGAGCCCAGGACCAGAGATATCTGGGTCAGCCAAATAAGCACTGAGTAAATATTGGCATATTTTGGAAAGTGGCCGTAGGCACCATCACTGTGATCTACTCGCAAAATATAAAATGTTGAGCCTTGATAACTTCATTAAGTTTTCATATATTCACTTAATATACAAGATTACTTATTACGCTGCCCCTCCCCCTTTGAAGAACTCTGTGCAGCCTCGCTCCAGGGCGCTGAGCAGAGCCTTAAGATCAACCTCCAGGGGGGATCTCAGTGTTCCAAAATAAAATAAGCTTTTTTTCAAGGGCTTTCATAAAGCCGGTAATGAATGGAACAAGCAATATATATATATATATATCACAAATTATCCCAGTTTCACCTATGAGGTCAAAAACTGGAGTCTGAGCCAGGAGTCGTGTCAGCAGATGATGTCAGATCAGGGGTCTTAAACTATCAGCCCCGTCTCGTGTGTCTTTGTCCAACCTAGGACAGCATAATAATGAAAGTTATAACTAATATAGGCTACACTTCAAAAATTTGGGGTCACATAGATATGTCCTTATATTTGAAAGCACTGTTCTTTTCAGTGAAGATAAGTTTAAACTAATCAGAAATACAGTCTATACATTGCTAATGTAGTAAATGACTATTCTAGCTGCAAATGTTTGTTTTTTGGTGCAATATCTACATAGTTGTATAGAGACCCATTTCCAGCAACTATCACTTCAGTGTTCTAATGGTACAATGTGTTTGCACATGCATGTGCAGATCATAACAGTGGCAAACACAGTCAGGATCCTCTTTAGTCATTTTTTCGACACACAGACGTAGCTCCCAGTCCCCACTCACCCAGTGTGCTGCAGCAACAGCAGCGTGACCCGGAGCAGGCCGACACAGAGGTTGCAGACACGGAGGCAGGCTGCCATGTCCTCCAGACAGAACCAGAGTCAGAGTCAGGGCAGGGTCAGAGTGAGCAGGAGGACATTACCACAGCCGGTAACTTGATGTGGAGAGAGATGCATGTTGATGGGCATATTATTAAATTTCAGTCGGAATAAACCTGTGTCTCTGCCTCCGGCTATTGGAATCATTACAATATTGCATATGAAAGGGCATGGGATCATCAAAAATGCTCAGGTTTACCTGATTATACACTTCCCATCACTATTATTATATTTCCATTCAGGTTGCTACAATACAAGAAATCACTTTAATCATTTATAGAAACAGAAATTATTTCTTTCATTTATGAAAGAAATTATGTTTATAATGAAATAATGATGCCACATTTATGCATTTTACTGGTCACTAACACTGCCTGTGTGTGATATATGATAGCTTATGAAGCTATTAAATGATTCTCATGATGTAATGTAGTAAACAAAACCAACTTGATTTCTTTTGCATTCATTTTTGGCCACTACAAATGATCCTGGTGTACTAAATATTTATTATTGTTAATATACGTGATTATAGCAGAGTTACTATAGCGTATGGGTGATTTATGGGTGAGCTCCATAATTATTCTACATTAAATATTTTATTTTTACATATTATTTTTTATTTTTTGTTATTTTATATTTCCAGTGAGAGACCATGTGTGCAATAAGAGAGAGACTTGACTGTGAAAATATTCTTCTATTAGTTTTTTTTTTTTTAAACTGAACAATTTTGCCGAAGTGTCTTCCTGTAACAGACCGCATGTGAGTGATGAGAATGAGATTAGATTCTGTGTAAATATTCTTCTGCCAGACCCTGAAAAAATAGCCAACAGTGAAATGGTTTCACTGAAATTACGCAACGCAGCGAAATTAGGCAACAGCCGCTAGATGATTATTGTTGTTGGCCAGGACACATGACACAAACCTTTTCATGTTTTAGGTCTACAAGACTGATGCACATGGTGGTTGACAGACATCAGCTTGTTAAAATTCTTTTTGTGAGCACCTTAACATGCTGAATTTAGCATTGAACTCAGAGCATTCAGTCATTATGAGAACTGAAAATGACTGAATGTGTCTGTATATCTGTTCATGTTGTTGGATGTGTGTCCCAGGTCAAACGTAGGGCATCTCTGCCTGTCACTGCTGTGATGTGATGTGTGTGTGTGTGTGTTTCAGCAGTGTATAATCCAAGGTGTCTAACCTTAGACAAATGGTGCCAGTTGAACTGTTTCTCCTCAGACATGCTTGCATTTCTCTATCAGATGAAATGACTCAAAGACTAAACAAAAAGCTCAAACTGCTGCTGATGCTTTCATCGCCTGGTGGGTTTCTCTCGCTGTAAGTGCACTACACATATCAGCGCTTTTCACTGTTCACTATGATTAAACTGAGTCATTGTAGTTAGCATATAACATGATGTAGTTTTACGCCTGACACAGTGAGTGTGACATGTAGAATTAACAACAACACCATTTTTCTTCAGAGGGTTGATATAAATGTTTAATCATGCTTGGATGGAAGTTTTTTAATAATGAATTGGGACTGTTTTGATCATAAAATGAGAATGTTGTTTCAGTGCAAATTATTGATGAGAAACGCAAATGTTGCTCTGAGGTAAACGAGACACACATGCACACACACACACACACACACAACACACACAGAAATTGATGATACTCTTTAATTGCCTCTCTCTCCTTTGTGTTCCTTTGTGGTTGTACAAGATCCTTAAATCCTTGATTTGATGAACATACTGTAACTGAAGTCATGAGACTGTCCTCCCAAGAGAAAAGAACAACATAATCTGTATCAATAACAGGATGTACCTGAATCCAAATCCGTTATTTGGGAAAGAACAAATCATGTTATGGAAGAAGATATTTCTTTTACCCAAAGTTATTGTTCACTCTGAAAATGTTCCATGAATGACGTGTGTGCATTAGCTGTTATGTTTCTTCCTTTCATATAATTACGGACAGCCGGAAGATAAAAATGTCCATTCTGGTTGTTTTGTAGTTATTACACATTATTGAAGTGCACCCCCCACCTAGTCAAGTGGTTGGAACGCAGGCACACGCACACACACACCCACGCACACACACACACACACACACACACACACACACACACACACACACACACACACACCCACGCACGCACACACACACACACGCAGGCACACACACACAGGCACACACACACACACACAATCAGGTGGGGGTAGTGAGATAAAAGCCTAGTATGGCAGATGGATTTCTTTAAAACCTTATAATCTATACATCAAAATACAGCTTCAATCTTTATTTTTTAGTTGTACATCTTCATTTCCTCCGAAGAAAGAAAAAAGTAAATATCTAAAATCGAAAAGAAAATCATCCCTTTAGGATGTAATATTCTGTATGTATCAGCCATCGGTTTTATGGGATTTTGACTTAACACCCTACCAAATATTTCATGGTTATTTAAACAGACAGCAACAAGTTCAATGAGTGATTTGTGAAGCCAGTAATGGACTCTGTAGCAACACCGGTAAAAAAAAAATAAATCACAAAAAACAGCCCTATTATGGAAAACTTTACCATCATCTGCAAATTATGCAAGGCCACATAAGAAGAGGCAGGGATGTGAAACACACACGTGCAATTCAAACAACCCTCAGTAAGTGATCATGTTCATAAAACTTAGTTTCTCTTGAAGATAGAGTGAGATAAAAAAATGCAGTGTGAGGATGTGGAAATATATTTCATTATTAATTATATTCCAATATTAAATCAAACAGCTATATTGTCAATGAATATTAGGGTAGAAAACTCAACATTTGCCTGATTTAACGGGCCTCCAGTATAAACCATGAATACAGATACAGGAACAGATCATTATGTCTCTACACACCTCTAGGCCCTGTTATGTTTGCATTGCAGTGACAGAAGCCCTTCAATGACTGCTGCAAAGAGCAAAGAGGGAAACATGTGACACATGCTTTTGACACATGGGTCAACAAAATCAAAAATATAATGAAATGTGCTTAAATCACTATAACCAAGCTAAAAAAAGATTATCATAAATAGGTCATGATTATATTGCCTAACATTAATGTTAGGCAATATATTTTTATTATATAAAGTACAGTATTCCCCTAACCTTAACAAATTACTCAATTGAACCCAAACCAGGATTTTTCTCTTAACCTAGGGGCATATTTTTTTCATGGTAGACCACATAATAAACCCCAGACTGTTGCCAAGGGCCAAACTCATTTTGTCTTGTCATAACCTCTAAATTCATCACTATATTAAATTAATGAAAAGACATTGTGGATTTTTTTTCTTAAGCATTCATGATATTGGGAATCACGCCAAACAGCATCTTACTAAAAAATGTATACTTTGTGCAGGAGTCGTTGAACCTCTAGTACAGAACTGACCTTTTTAGATAGATTTCTGTATTTTCCAGTGTGTTCTATCTAGTCTCAGATTTACTCTTTGCATGCAGCCACATGTTCCTTGCAAACTAAGCACACGGCTTTGCTGCCAATCTCAGTGAAAAAATACTTAGCAGTCCATGACTTACTGAACACTGAAAGTAGGTGATGCCTCCATCAACTGCGTTGCATAAACAAAATGAGACACTCATTACACATGTAACAAAGGTCACAAAGGTCAACAGTCCTAAAATAAAAATGAATCTTATTCAACATAATAGGTCGGCTTTAAAGGTGGGGTAGATTATGTTTTCACTGAGCATTTTTAATCAAATTGTAAAATCCTAACAGTAACCTGTGGGATGGGCAAGACTGAATAAACTCCATCCAATTATTGTAAGCATCACATTGAACATTAGTGGATGGTGATTTGTCCATCGAACTCAACTCTGGAGGCGTGGCTTCAGGGGAGAAGTCTGAAGAAAGGGGTTTGGTATAATAATAAATAATCCCTAACTACAGCATTGTCATATGAAACGGAAAACTGAAATTATGACTCTTTCTCTCATGGACCAACAATGTATTTTGTGGTTTAATTTGCAGGACTTGATGAAAGCAAGTATTAATGATGAACAAACCCTTGTAATGTCATGCTGTCTGTTGATTTGTAGGTTTTAATCCTGTAGTTTTTAGCTAGAAGTGTCCTATGAACATATCTGGAGGAGTGTGTGAGTTTGGTGGGACAAACACTGCAGCAACCACCTGTCACTCAAAGCTGTAACTCCTTAATTATCCATTTTTTTGCTAAGCCTTAATAACATATGAGGCAGATGAGTTGTAAGAAAAAAAAAAACACATGAATGAATGAATTCATCCATAGATACCAATTCAGATGTTTGTACCAGGCTGTAAACATGTTTATTTCTGCTGTAAAGTTGGGCATTTTAACATGGAAGTCTATGGGGATTGACTCACTTCTGTAGCCTCAAATGGCCATTGGGGGAACTGCAATTTTTGGCATTTCCACATTTGACTCAGTGTGATTTGGAGCAAAGCAGCCTCCATGCAGGTTTTGTTTGTTTGCAAGCGTTTGGAAAAAAAATGTTTTCAACAATTTTAATCGAATGTTTTCATCGGCGACTTCCCTTTTAACTCACATTTCAGGATGAGTCAGAAGCATATCTGGTGGGCAGATAATTCATTTCATTTATCTCTTTTGCCAGCAGGTAGCATTTAATATTATGTACGGGAGCATTTAGTAACTAAAGCTGGATGTTATTCACTTTCACAAAAACACTAAGACATAGAGTCTTAGTGTTTTTGGAGAGCGAGTGAAACAATGAAACACAAAGTTATCCCTCATGATGCTGAGAGGACAAGCACTTAGACATGGAAATATATTTAAAAGCAACAACACCTGATGTTTCAAGATATTGAAACATATATAAGTACATAAGATATAAGTAAAAGACCCAGATTGTTTTCAGAGCCGATGCTACAACTAAAAGAAAAAAACAATAATATTTGTTTTCTTCTCTTTCCTCCAGGCTGCAAAAGCTATTCTTGTTATTTCCTCTGTGTTGGACGTGAGAAACTATCATTCCCATGATAGTTTTTCCGTATCAGAGTGAAGTGCAGCAGCGACCTCCTTTCTGCTGACATGCAAACTTCTATCTGCTGACCTGGTCCCCCCCGCTCCTCCTCATTTGCCTCAGGTGAAAGCAGTGATGCAAATGTTCTGGCTGACAAGTATCTGGCTTGGTGACATTTCATGTTTTTTTTTTGTTTTTTTTGTCCCCGAGGGACGAATCATGCGCTCATCAATGGTTCCTCAGCATAAATGTGTAGTCTGACTGAGCTGGCCTACACTGGTCCCTGCTTATCGTTCTTTTAGCATATGAGAAGTCTCATCCCACTCGGGCAGGACCTTCATATTACCAATCTCAGCTTTCTTTCTAAAGAAAAACAAAATTCTTCTTTACCCCCTTTGGAAACAGAAGGATAGAGGAATGAATGAATTAATGTATAGATGTGTAGTTGAGAGGATAAACAGGAGAAGCAGGAAGCTGTTTGGCTGCAGCAGATGGAGGAGCAGCAGGTGTCGGGGTGGGGAGGGACCAAGGTTTCCATCGTCAGCGTTCCACTATAATGCTCCTTGACAGCACGGGGACTGGATGTGTGGGAGAATGTACTATCTCCCCATTAGCACATCTTCAGCCCGAGCCCGCCACCACCTCCCAGGTCTCTCCTCGCCGTCCCGTTTCCATCGCCACTGAAGGGAAATAGGAACGGGGCGAGGAAGAGGTGATGGATAGATGTGTGGTTGGGTTTGTGATGTGTCACAGAGGTCAGGGGCTGTGGCAGCACTTGTCTTAATGCAACATTTATCATTCGATCACGCCAGGGTGGAATAAGTGACAGGTGTGAAAATTGAATTTTGCTCACATTTCTATCAGGCATCCAAAAAAAGGGCACTCAGCTGATTTTGATTTGAAATTCTGTCATCTAAATGCAAGTCAAATGCAGCTTGTAAGCATCATAATGAAGAAGATAGATATGAAGAAAAAGAGATGTTGAACTCACACTTGTTAAGGACGTTAAGCATGTTTTAAGATATGTATAAAATACTCCGCGCAGGAAGATCAGTTAGCTTGAAATTAAAAATCCTTGTAATTAGATCTACTCCTTCTATCTCATTAAGAGCTCCAGAAACTATATGTGCATCTCAGAAGATGTTTCCGACTTTGCTGTAAAGTCAATACTCAGTGTTTGCGCACTGGAGGCTTCGAGCTTCCACATCACACTTGTGTAATTTGCATATTGGACCAGGTTTGGCTTCTATAACTATTTGCAATATCACAAATGAGGCAAGTAGGCCCCGCCCCTTATCAGATTTGCAGTCAGCCCAGAAGAACTTTCCACTTTGAGCAGATGAGCGTGAAAACAGCCTCCTAGTGTCAAACGCTGCACAGACATCTTTCTGCACAGTGGAGCTCAAACATCCGACTGTAGGAAGAATAAGGAGAAAAACACATATTTGACCAGAGGGGGGCTTAAAAAATAAACAACAAGTCAAATCAGATATCAAACACTGTGTCAAAATAAAAACCACAGACTGTCCAAGTGAGTCCCAACATGATAAGCCTGTCATTTGCTTTGCTTTGTGGGCCGTGGTGTGAGCCTGGTTCTGCGGTGAAGACAGACCACAATGAGACTGTGAACCTCCGAGGGACCAATAAAACTAGGCTGGAGCCTTGGCAGGACACACAGTGAGAATCAGGACTGATGAATAGAGTTTTGTGCAACACATTGCCGGAGACAAACAAATAAGCAGCATGTGTCACGGCTGATAACACACATCTCTTGGTGTGCTGTGTGTGAGCAAGGATATCTTCTGTGTGTGAGGTGACAATTATCTTTCAATCCAGTTTATTTCAAGTCAGCGGTGACATGAATCACGCTGCCTCCGCAACGTCATCTCCTCTAATAGTTTGGCTTGTATCACTCTGGCATGGCACCAGAACACAGAAAAATGAAAGCATATTCTTTTAAACTGTGGTCACAGACATCCTTATAAATGTCTTCCTGCTGCGTCCTGGATCATATAGACTCAATAAATACAAAAAAGGCACATCTCGCTTCAGGATGACTCAGTGTGATTCCTCAAGGTAGCGGACCAAATGCTTTATATTTAATTTATCATTTCTGGCAGCAATATCCAGAAGCATGCCCACAGTATATCTGGTTTATAACACCCAATTACTCTTTTTATTTGACTGCAACAATTTGAACATAGCAAAAATATCCACTCTTTACTTTTCTTAAATACTGCACTGTATGAGCTGAAGATGTGGTGTGCTCCATTATCTCAGCAACAGTTTTTGACATTGGACTCAGTGTAGCATCTTCAATGCTAAACACTGCATTATATATGCAATAATATATAATATAAAAACAATGTTTATTAATATGATTGTTTTTCTAAAACTGCTAAAACACATTGGCCAAAACACAGTGAGTAAAACAGAAGTCTATGTAAACCAAGCTATTGTGCTTTCATGCACAATGTATTCAATGAACACATTCACCAAATTGAACTCTTTTTTTCATTCATACTCCACCACCTACAAAACACTCAATATTTTTAATACAGTGTTTCACATGCTAACAAACTCTTTCCAAAACTGTTGAACACACGTTCAAACCAGAACTTCATGCATTTCTACAGTAACCATACTGAAATATGTCGGCAGAATGTTAACAATCATTGAAAACACAGCTGGAAGCCGTTAGGCCTATCAAGCAGACAAAAGGAGGAAGCTTTGGAATTATTTAGTTTGGAAGCATGGATTGAGGAAGACAGGGAAAAGAAGCATGGCAAGTAGAAGGAGAATGTGTGGAGGACAAAGGAGAAGAGCGTGGTGGTTTCTGATGAACCACAAACATCAACCATGGCCTTGTGGCCAATTGTGTATGAGTGATCATGTTGTTGGATGCTAATATATTTATTTGTTTTTAATTATTACCGCAGCCCTGAAATTGCAGGAATTTATTTATTTTTTCTTATGTTACTATACCCAGTTATAGACAAAATAAAGGATATTGTAGCAAATATGCCTTGCCTTAAGACTGGCAGACAGGTAGATGCACTAGAGAGCTGGCTGCATAAAGCCTGTTCACTCTACTCCTGAGCAGAAACATGGCCAAGAAAAAAAAAAAAAAAAAACAAGCGAAAAAGTGTTGGCTATGTAACAAGAAGAAAGATATCCCGAAAGCCATTTACTTACGGTGCATAGTAAAGTTATGTAATGTCCCAAGTGCAAATCTGGTCTACTCATTACTCAATACAATATTTTTGATGTGAAATTAGCTTTTGTATATTGCAGCTGTTATGTATAATTTTCAAAGTATCAATAACTAAAAAGAAACTGTAGGAACGGTGCATATTGGCAGGATCTAGAAGGATGATAAGACAGGAAATTGAAGGTGAAACTTTCCTGATGACAGAGACAGTTGAATCTGTGAAATTAGTTGGAAATTGTGGATTTTGGAGCATTTTTATTTGTTATATAGTTTTGTGTTGCCACACAGCTGGAGATATCACACCCCTCACTGCATCTTCCTCCTGCACTCATAATGGACTCTGTGCAAATTACAGAAACATCAATGTGCTGGATTTTGAAGGAAACATAAATGAAAACATTGTTGATTATATTTTAGACAATGAGCATGTGATGCAGAAACTTGAATTCTTTAGTTGGTTGTTATGTGCTACGCAGAAAAAAAGAAAACTGGGAAATAAGATCAGAAAAATAAGTAAATGTCTGTTTAATGGATGCTGTGCTCCTGCGTTATGATACAAACTCTCCAACTGGGAGAGGCCAAACCACACTTATGAATGAACTGAGAAGCCAAGACAACCTCTTTGCGTCAAGTTCTCTGTATTTACACCAGATGTGCTGGTGTGCTGGCTTGCAATGCATCGTGCACCTTATTGCATATTAAGTGCAGTTGCCTTCTTTATCTAATTCAGTAATGGGAAAAAAATAACTTTTAATAAATGCAATAAATATTGAACTCATGCACGTTTGTTGTCGTCTCTTTTTTGTTCTGTTAGTGATTCTCTCTTTGCACTTCCATGCAGATATTTCTGTGTTTGTATTCCTATCACAATATATTCATGAGATATTGCTGAACCAAAAGCAGGAGATCCATATGAATGGACAATTTATTCAATATTCAGTGAGACCAGCCGTCATTAATGAAAATTACCATTCTAATTGATGAATGACTATCTTCCTGTAATGGAATTACGGGGTGAAAAGCTAAAGAGTTATTTTAGGGAAGGAGGATAAGGTGCTTTTGTGGTAATACTCTTTTTTTATCATGAAAGATAATAGGCAAGCTCTAATTGGAGTGTTGATGAGGACACTACAATTGGTCCTCCCGCGAGAAGGGATTTCTGGGGGTCTATCGTTTAAAGATAGGCCCACCATTCCACACAGATTTTAATTGAAATCATGTGGAAAAAATAGAAAGAAAAACGTAATAGCTTTCGCCTGAGCACTCAACCAAGAACAGCGATAATGGGACCCATTGACTTGGGTAATTATTTCTGAGTTTAACTCTCGTGTGTAGTGAGCAATTGCACTTGTTCTTTACTAAGGAGCTACTGCTAAATAGTGGAATATGTCATGTTTGGAAGCTTGAGGCAAGCAGGTGGAGTATTTCTTTTTTTTTTTTAAATGAATGCTAATTTGTGTTGATAAGTATTCTGATTTGTTTGAAAGGTTTCGGTGACAGTGCACAGTGAGGCTCGCTCTCCTCTAAGATGGATGACAGTGATCTATGTCTGGATGGGTAATTTAATCACAGGTCCTCTCTAGCAGGGGGAGTACAGCATAACCATCATGAGGATATTAATATATGCAGATTATTGGCTGGATGTCAGCACTGGGGATCATGGCTCCTAGAAGCCGCTGTGATCTCTGAGCTTTAAGGGACCATGTCACTGTCTGACAGGTGAAGTGGAGTTGAAGAGATGCTATTATGTGTTGTGACCGTACCATATAATTCACACCAGCTACATCAAGCCAGGAGCAAGTTAAACCATCTATACTGTCTCTCTCTCTCTCTCTCTCTCTCTCTCTCTCTCTCTTTGTGTGTAAGTCTGCGTGCTGTATTTAAGGTCCACTCTATTTTCTGAGTAGTGAGGACTGTTAGCACTGAATGAGTTTCTTATGGGATGGTAATGGTTGTTGCAGGTATTAGTCACACCCTCAGGCGTTACCAAGGAAACTGAGACAGAGCTTGTAAAGAAAATTTAATTTTTGATTGCAAAAGCAGGAAAACATAATGGGATGGTGTTATTGTTGTTGGCAAATGACCATTGCATAAATGGATTAATTACTCATCATTACACACACACAAACACACACATATATATGAAAATAATAAACATTTCATTATCTATACTACTTCTTTACCATATATTTAATTAAGATATGGGCAGGTAACATGCTCCCTTGGTAGTTTTGAAACAAGAGTGAGAGCATGATTATGTTTTTTATGATATTCTCTGCATTTTATTTGTTTTCAGAATTTAAATCCCCCCTACACTCTGTGCATGAATAGAATTTCATTTTGTTTGTGACTTTATCAAAAAAGCCATTTGGAACCTCAATAAGTGTTCACAACATAAAGCAACAATCTGAAATAGGAGCTCTTGAATTGTGTTACCTAATAAACACGTTTAAACAAGTTACCTTAAAAGTAATACGAAAAATTCACCCCAATCACACAGGATCTTTATTATTTTCCACCATCCCCACTTCTCAAATCACTTCTTCTTGTTCACTGACTACTTATTCGAAGAACGATGATAGTATTTAGCCTGCTGTTGAAACCATTCACATCAGTCTCCATCGAATTTTGAGAACCATAATATAGGACAGGAGGTGAAGGCTATTCATGTCTGACTCAGCCTCTGATGGCTAACGGGCTGTAGAATGCCAAAATGGGATAAGAGGAACAGGTAGAGGCTGACAGACAATAATTATTCATTGTTAGTCAGGCAGCTCCCTGCAGTAAGAAAGTCTAAAATATAACACATCAAACAGAAGAAAGAGCAAAGCAGAATTTTAAATCTCCCGGGGTTGATTCATCATGTACTGTAATAATAACCGTATTAATAAGCATACTATCTACACTTTCTGGCTAAATGCAATGCAATAACTATGCGATGATGTTTCTCTCAGTAGGCGTTTGAGTAGAAAAGAGGACAGAGGAATGTCAAATTCATATTTTAATCTTCTCTCCATCTCCACATTTCAATGCACCTGGGAATACTAGTGCATCACTTTCCTCCCTCTCTCAATTTCATCCCATATTCAGTTTCTTTTCTAATCAGAAAATGTATGTGTTGTGCTCCGCTGGCAGACTGTGTGGTTGAGGGTTTCTAAAGAGCAGCTGATCCCTCTGGGTATCCAGCCCCTGTCTCCCAGCCTCGAGATGAGGCAGCAGTGGCCTTCCAACTGATACACACACACAAAAAACACACACACAGTAAAGGGCACCTGAACAAACAGAACGGGTACATAAATACATGCACACATACATGTAATGTGAGAGACACATACCCCAGTTTTAGTTACATTTGTACTCTACACACTACAACTACTACACTACACTACAACTTCCTATTCATATTGCACCTCATAGGCACAAACGCACACATGCAGAAATAAAAAGACTGACATCCAAAAAAAAAGAGCATTGGTTGTTTCAGCAAATGCCTTTTGTTTACTAGTGACAAACCCCTTGAATGGCTGTAGTAATTATGAACTCTGGTCTGCATGTGAATATGCAAAGTCTGTAGCTGTTTGCTTGGAAATATTGGCGCTTGTCTGCAAAGGCTAATCTCTTGTCAGACGATAGCCGATGAGTTTGGAGATTATAGTGATTGTGTCTCATCATGTTAGTAGAAGGGAGGCGTGCAGTGTTATTATAGTGCCACAGTCCTCAGAGGGAGGAGCTGAAAATGGATGGATTCACAAATCAGGGGAATTTAAAGAGACACATTTGGGGAGTTTCTGTCATTTGTATATTGTTATAATGTCAGATCTCCAAAACATATATACAAAAATATGAACTGAAAGTGAGAAGCCAGGGCTTCAGCATTGTTACCTGTACTTCCCCACAAACTGCTGACTGTTCAGTAGGCTGTTCCTGTTGTCTAGTCACATATTTTCTATTTGTACTATTTGAGAAGTTGACATTTTGTGTAAAGAATGAGAAAAAGATACGTAACCCTGCTACTACTGCTTGTTTACATAACCTCTGGAGCCGGCAGAAGACTGCTGCTTTATCCCTAACCAAGTGGTTATTGATGTAACCATGACAACTACGAGAAGGGTTCCCTAACCTTAAAGGTCCCATATTTTACACTTTTCCTGGGTTTTATTTGAAGTTATGACATCCCAAATATTACATTTTTGTGGTTTTAAGAAGAAAAATCATCTCAATGTCTTTTATAGCTTCTCTAGGGAGCTCTAGAAAGAACAGGTTGTCTTTCTCCTCTCATTGGATGCTTTGAATGGCTGTATAGTTTTGACTCATTTTAACCCAAACCATGATCTTTCCCTCAAACCAAATTGTTTTCAACCCCTACTGGTATTTAGCTACACAGATAGTTTGGGTTGTATTACACCAATACAATAACGGAGGCCTATGAAACAATGTTTTTTTGGTGCTCAGAACATTGAAAAGTCACATTTTAATATTCAACAGCAACATCTCTTTCCATAATTCACAGAGCAGGTTATAGTTTTCGATCAAAGCAATGGGATAAAATAATAAGTAAAAAGTGATGGGGATGCAGCTGAATTTATGGGAGAATCATCTGAATGAATAGACAACCACTAAAGGTAAAATAATAGATGTAAGTGGAGGGAAGATCAGTCCATCTTCATAATATTCAGGTTCAACTTATAGTGGTCTAACTGTGTATGTAGAATATTTACTGAGTAAATGATAAGTGTGACAGTGAGGGAGTTGTCTCTGTGGCTATAGTGAATATGCTTCTAAATTATGTCCCTGTTGCACACATTGTATATTTCTCTACAGGTTAGAGAAATTTTTTCTGCCTCTAAAGTGGTCAATCAAGTGTCATAGGGTCTCTGCTGTCTGTCTTTTACTTCACATTATGCTTGTTGGTTATTTGGTGATTATTCTCCTCTCCTTTTCTTTCACATGCAGTTTCTGACTATAATGTCCAATTGTTTATCTGCTACCGAATGAAAGCAGGAATTTGTCTTGCTCCACTATGTTCAGCCTGTCAGAGGACAGCCTGCCTGAGACAGACAAATATAATCATTCTCTCACAGAAAGCAGACACATGTGGACAGGCCAGTTGTTCACTTTATTCCTTGTCAGAAACACTGAGACATTTAAAAAGGCATAATCGTCCTAATTTTTGTGAAAAAAAGCAGTTTGTTGCCATTCCTAGGGAAACAAATATTGTTGTTTGTTCATGCCCCTCGGTGTCACTTTCCAATGCACTTGGACCCTTTAAATGATTTTTGAAAGAGCAGGGTAGTCTCACAGACTTCTAGAAAACTTCCACAGCATCTGAAATAGATGGAATGAGACCCTTGGTAAAGTGACCGATGTCCTCATCCCCACCACCATCCCTCCACGGTGCCGATTAGCTAACATGCATGCAAAACATAGAAATGTTGCACAAGCAGCGGGACAGAACTGTTTAGGGATCACACATGATGACATTTTAACCACCAAGTTGGGCATTTTACTGCCATTAAATTGGACATTTTAATCCTCCTGTCAGGACATTTTAACTGGGCATTTATACCGTTAACTCAGATTTTACTGATCACTTTAACCCTAACAATAACCTTTCCCTAAACCTCACCAAGTATTTTTTGTGCCTAAACAAACCATAACCACAGTTATTTCACATCATAAAACATGATTAACAGTGATTTGTAACAGTTTAATGAATAGAATAACATCTTTTTGGTAATATTCTTAGATTTTCACCATCTAGTCCAATATAGACAGGTGAGTATCTAGATAAATCAGGCCAGGAAAGCTGACAGCTCAAAAAATATATATTCTATTACAAAATAGAATATGAAACTATCCACTATCCAAGGATACAGAAACCTATCCAGGCCATGTTCACTCACCAGTCCCCCCACATGAAGGAGAGGGAGGCTAGGAAGCCTAGGAGAAACAGGTATTCCCTCCCCACTCTGCACCTCTTATGGGGGGCAGCTCCAGCGTGGTAGAGAGTCCACGCTGTGCATCAAGGGGAGCCTGACTATATGGAGCCGGTACCTCTCAATCTCACATACCAGCTCCTTCCCCACCAGAGAGGTGACAAGCCATGTCCCCGTAGCCAGCTTCTGTAGCCAGGGCTCAGACTGCCAGGATCCCTGCCTCTGGCCACCGCCTAACTCATTGTGCACACTACCCCTCAGGCCCCTCCCATGGGTGGTGGGCCCATGGGAAGCAATATGCAGTATGTTAAAAAAATATATTTATAAAAAATTATATGTGCTGTAACTTCAGGTAGTTTTAACTAGCAACCAGACCTGCAGTCACTATTAAGTCATTTTAATTATCACCCTGACCAGATGTTATATTGTGTCACAGTGACCGACACTAAAAGACACAAGCTACATTTAACACCACATAGATCAATTCACAATTAAATACATGTATAGTGCATGACTTACAATCATCACACGCTCGCTCGGCATGCAGATGTCTGAGGGCTACGTACAAATGACTTATGCTATTATCACTGCAGCTTTTCTGAAAGACTAAATATATTTTCTTTAAGTAACATCTTTCATGCGCCCTACTACGACAAATATTTGGTGTCCTTCTGTAGCATGTCTGTGCTTCTGTGTCTACACACTGGAGTCTTTCATGTGGTGTGCTTTGAATAATGTTTTTTTCAATTGTTGCTTTCACACCAACAGCAGACGGTGCACACCAAATGGTTCAAAGGCGCTTAGTTTGGTTCATTTTTGTTGATGTGAAAGCATCAGTCGCACTTGGGTGCGCACTAAATCATAAAACATTCCGAGACCTCTTGATTCCACACCAAATGACTTTAGTGCGGTCCATCTCATGAGAACACAAACTCAGGTTTAATCAAACTAATCAAGATGCATCAAAATTATTTTTATTTCCTGTTTAAAGATAAACATTCATGAAATGTCAGTCAGACCAATTTTGGTTCATTTTGCAGGTGTGAAAGCTGACCTCCTGCCTATCTGTAAAAATATTATTGCCTGGTGCAGACCAAATAATTAAACTAGTGGTGTGAAAGTGAAACCCAAACACGTCCAGTGCATGTCTCTTGATGACACAGATGGGTTTATGTTGGAGTAAGAGCACAGAAGCTTTATTCAGTGAATTGTTTGCTCAGCCAGAAAGCAACGGGTAATTAGCATAAGCTAAGATGTATCACCTTTTTAACTGTTGACACTTATGCCTGCTGACCGAGAAAACCTGTAGAGAACCAGCCTTTATCACTAACAAACACCTGAGCAGCCAATGGAGTGGCTGCCCTGCAAAGCTGAAAGCTTTGCATCTGTTTGGTGCAAAGAGCAGGCTGTCAGACTCCACCGAGAGGAGCCGCTGTTAACGCCTGGGTCAGCATGTGGCTGTCAATAGGGAGGTCCAGGCGCTGGAGAAATGATTGTGTTTGCAGTTATCTGGAAGGCTCGTGATGACCCCAGACATATGAGCATTGATAGTATTACTAGCGTCAGGACATTTTCATTGCCTTTTAATCCCAACCATGATCTTTGTTTAAACCTAACCAGACCTTAAACAGACATAATACACCATAAAATGTCAATATAATACATAGTTAACAGTCATACTGATACTAAAAAATAACTTGTGTAGCAGAGTCCATAGCAACCACCAGAGCAACCATAGAACCCTGAGATTTTTCTTATAAAGGTTGTGCACTCTATTCACTAAACAGAGATTAAATGTAGATTTCTCTGTAGAAATAAAATTAAATTAAAAACCCAAAATCCATTTGCATACTGAAACTATCTAAAAATATTTGATTATTTTACTCAGAATAACAGGAATGTTGCTATTTTGCTTGAGGTTGTCACTGCAGGGGCTTGTACAGGTGCGATTGCCCTGTGTTGTTGGACGTTGGTAGGATTATGCACCAAAAAGCGTGCAGAACTATTCCTAAGATATCATAGGAGCCATTGAGAATTTGAACAACTGAACTTCTCTCATGTTGCATCTTTTCCTTTAGCATTTTCTCCTGCACTCTTGACCACACACTTTAACTACACTCACTCACTATATGCATAAAGCCATTATGTGGTGGTATTGATCATGCTAACAAAGCAAAAGAGCAGCGCATGCAAACAGACATGGAGGTCAAGCAATGACACCACTGACAGCGAGGATAGTAGGGATTGTAATTGTGTGTGTGTGTGTGTGTGTAAGTGTGTGCACACAGGCTTGCATACATTAAAGATGGTATCTTGGAACTAAAACACACTCTGATTGGTATGATAGGCCAAATCCCGCACACATACAGTTCAACCCAAATCTTGGAAAAGAATGTGACTTTTACTTAAGAATCCTTGTTCTGAGACAGTAGTCGGCAAATGACATGTGATGGTTGATGGGTGATGGATGCTGTCACCTTGTGGTGTCCCTACTGGGATGAAGGGGAAAGGAGGGGGGGTGAGAATGATCTCCACAGAGTTCAGAAAATGTGAAACAGCGGAAACAAAATGTCAGAGCTGGGAATTGTGAACAGACGGCGGAGCTGGTACATTGTGGTGTGCATGTTTAGTACGAGTGTGGTGGGTGTGAATGTCAGAGGGGAGAAGTGTTCTTCCCCCATGCTACAGATAAATCACATCTATCACACAGATCACCGCAGAAGACATGAGCTACGATGGAGAAACACCACACATCTGCTGTTGCTTCCCTACGCTAGGGAACATTAACCTCCTAGAGCTATATGGCTTTAATTAGGATCATAAAACTTACTCCAAGTCCGTTAGCATGACCCCCCTGGTGATACAGATCTGTAAGCATTTACACGCCTGACTTTATTTGCCTGACTCTATTACTATTACCAAATAATGAAGTGATTGTTTGTTCTATAAGGTGCAACTCAACATGTGACAGCATGACTTGACATAGCTATAAAACAAGTGCTGGATTATTATAACAGTATGGCTCCATGACACCGATTTACTAGCCGTGGCAGCAACATATGTCATTTCAGAGCAACGTTAGTCACTCAAGTCTTACTGCAACGTGTAGTTGTTTGATGCCAAATTGGGGTCAGGCCAGAGCGGCTTCTCTTGTATTATAGAGCCCGGAAAGTAGGACAAATAGCAATCTAAACAGACAGGATGCGTTTTAATGATGGTGACAATGATCCTACACTTTGTATAATACTGATAATGATATACACACAGTGGCCATCATTTATCAATTTCACATAGAAACCAGCACGGATCCGAGTGCAGAAATTACGTTATGACAGCTTTTACAATTGATCTATAATTATACTGTATCCGTACACAGCGTTGGAGGCAGGACCCTGTTATTTTCTTTGAGTTGCTCAGTGGCGCATGAAGCAAAAACAGCCCTGTCCCAATGTAAAGAAATAACCAGATGACTGCATACTGCACATGTAGTGCAGGCCTATCGGCCTGTGAATCGTGCACACAAGATACTTGTGCCGGTGACAGTTTAGCCCTGCAGCTCACTTGAAAAGGGAATGGAAATAACACAATCGTGCAGCTCTTCTAGACTTTCCAAATGTCAATAAAGCAAGTGGATTAAATGCTGATAGTGAAATGAGGCATTTCTCACAAAAATGTAAGCAGATAGGGAAAAATGCTTCCTTGGTCCAGAAGCTTCACATGACAGATCCAGTTGCTTCAACACATCGCTTCAACAGGGCCAGGATTTTACATGGGATTGTTAACATTTTTGTATATCTTCAATCACATCACGAAAAAATTATCAGCCATCAATAAATTCAGGTGCAGAAAAAAGTTATCATTTAAATATCATGCACCCTATATGTTTTGCTTTTAGCAGCTTGAAAAGCGGCATTAAAGGAACCCAAAAATGCTGTACGGAAAAATAAATTACAGTGCTGGTTTGGATAATCCAACTCCAGATGAGCTCAGAGGAGACACAGATGCTATTTACTGTGTCCGAGCTGAAAAATGGTAAATATAGGATAATTGTTGGCTATATTCAAATGTGTTCTGTCCATATCAAATGAACAAAGATGAGATTATTCATTTACACAATTTGCCTTATAGGCTACTTATTGTCAAGTAATGTATAGGCTGATGTCGCTGCATAGGCTTGGACAATAATGATAATAATAATAATCAACTTTATTTATCATCTTTGAGTGAAATACAGAATTTGAGATCCCATTTCTATTATAATTATCTAATTATGAGCCTGAACCGCTGTCTGACAAACACTGCACTAGTATGGTTTGATAACTATTCTCTAACAATTACAACAATTGTTAGAACTGAGAAATACTTACTGACAAGAAAAAAAAAAGTTTATTTTTATTGTAATCACATAACTCAGACAGCAAATCCAACCCTGACTTCTGCCCTCTTTTATGTGAGCATGATGGAGTTGGGAAGGCTAAACTGTGAGGCCGTTTGGTATTAAAGCAAAGACAAGAGGCTCATGAGAGTTCATCAGATCCTTTGGATGAAAGAACCCACTTGACAGATATTCAAGAAGCCTCCTAATTTAACACAACCTGCAAAACTGAGTCTGATTAGTCATCACATTCGCATTAAACTGCTGCCCTAGATTGGAAAGCATTGATTTCATGTTCAGTGGATGTAATCTTAATAGATTAAAGTTTTAACTTGGTGATTTTTCAGTTGCTGTTTGCAGTGACAACACTTAATATTCCCAAAACACTTAAATACACTGACTCATCTTGAAAATTAAGCTGTTGAGTAGGGTGAAAGTGTTATCTGTCCCCATAGTGTAGTCTTTTTAGATATCCAGTTAAATAAGTCTGGTAACATTTCATCTATTTAAAGGCAATGGCTGTTATGTTAAATGCTTTTATAATGATGAATGAATGAATTATTAATGTGTTTTAATGTCATATTAATAGATTAGTCAATTTTTGTTTCCACTTAAGTGTTTGATCTTTTATCTCTTTATTTTATTAAATCTTTTTTACTCAAACTCATCTTTTTCATGGAAAACTCTCAATTTGTTTATATAATAATGTGAATACAGTGTAATACACTATGGATATGTAGTGAGTTATTTTAATTAATTAACATAAGTACTTTTATTATTCATTTTGACTGACAATAGCAGTGGTGGCATTATATCACTTGGTAATAAGTAGAGAGTAGAGTTTCAGCAGAGCTGATGATTCAACTGAGTCAAGGAAACAAAACAGAAGTGACTGACACAGAGCAAAGGAACCAGCAAGAATGAAGAGAAAAAACAGGACTGAAATACAAACTGAATGAGGGGATGAGGTGCAGGTGTAGAGGCAGGTGGGAAGTACAGGTGAGAACAGGAGGAAAAAACACAAACCAACAGACAAAAAACAAAACCCACTCAGTGTAAACAGACAAAAACTGTCGTGAAAATGTGCACTAATGACCCTCCACCCCCATTACATTCTGTCAAGAACACTTATCGGAAATGATACTCTCCCCATGTTCCATAGTGAAATTTATAATTCCTGGAAAGTCTTCCAGAGCAGATTTGTATGGTCTGTCCTGTCGGACAGATTAATCACTTGCTAATAAATGTGTTTTTTTTTGTTTTTTTTACAGATGAATGTAAAACAAGACATCAAGATTCACTGCAGGCATTATTTTCTGTGACTGTGACTGAGCCATTAATATATAACACATGTTGCTGATACCACAGTGTTTACATTCTGTGAGCTCTGGTGCTTTTGGACATCACCTCTAAACAGTTTCCTTTAAAAGGCAATAAATTATATTCAAAGCTTCATATAAATTATGTTAAAGAAAAATTTCAAAGTCAACTGTAATACACATATAAAGTCAAACATCTCTTAAATTAACCATCACTATACACTCTTACTGTGACCTTTAAAGCTTTAGACTGCAATTTCAAACAAGTACAGAAGGTGATAATGTCTTATATGCACCAACATAAATGGTAATTAACAACAAATGTTCCATGTTCAAGTGCCACCTGAAATTTCAACAATGTAACAATATTCTGCCTCAAAGAAGAAGATAGGCCCATTGATGTCATAATTTATATAAGAAAAACCAATGAGATATTTTTTTTATTCCAGCTGGGAACCAACTTTTCATGCTCAAACCAGTTTAAGTTTATTTAATTTGAAACCCAACCGGTTCAAAGTTAGGTGCGTGAACTTGTTTTATGTTGGTGGAAACAGTGCAGTATCCGGACATTGAAAGCTGAATTTGAACAGAGAGAAAAGTGGGGAGGGGGGCTGATGGGGGGCCACAGAGTCTGAAGAAAAGTCTGACAGTGTGTTGCACCCTGAGGGATTCTAAGCTATCTTTTATTCATGCTAATTAGCTTCTAACTAAATTAACTTCCTCCCCCTTCATTTGCAGAGAAAGACATTTCTAATGTGCACCCTCCCTGAGAGACAGAGACACTCACACACACGCACACACACACAAAATAAATTTTATACGTGTGAATATGAGGAAACATACTGATTATGGATAGCAGTCCATTATGGGGCTATTCCCCGTTTGCAGTTATTTTACGAACACAATCTTGTAGATGAGCAGTATTCGCTCAAATGTATTGTTATGTCTAATCTACAATGTGATTACCATTTAATTTAAATTGCCTCTATTATGAAAAAAAACAACACCTTTTCAGGGCTTGTGTATAAATATTTAGGTCTCTGGAGTTGCAGTTAATACAACTTGTGAAATATGACCACCCACTTGATCTATTGTAATCTGACCGCCTCTGTAATAAAACTGAAACCTGGCTGAACACAAGCCATTTTGAAATTGCTCCTCTTGTGATGTCACAACAGGGATTGGAGGGAATTGAGAGAAACAGGGTTTTCAGAACGAGAGTGTGAGTAGGCAGATTGCATTGCTGCAACAGGTCTAACTAGGTGCATGCAGTTTTTTTTATAAATAGACCACAAAAAATGAAATACTAAACTGTAAAAAAGGCAAAATAGGGTCCCTAAATAAGAACTTGTGCTAATGTTTGCACTACATTTGGTATTTTCCGAGTATGGTTTCGTCTTATTTCATGTCTCTAGCTTCTCTCTCTATAACACTATGCTTTAGATTTGAAATTAAGTGCACACACTTTTGTAAAGATGATCAAATATGTACATTAGTTTGATATATCAATGAAAAGTTCTGTTATAAAATAAATTTGGGTTGTAAACTGTAGAATTGAGACAATACAGCTCAGAGAGGCTGATCAGTCAGAAATATATTAATAAGAAACTATATTGCATAATAAGACAGTTGCACATAAACAGGATGCCAGAAACTATGTGAGACTCCAAGTGTAGTTTGGAATCAAAACCAGGAAAAAGGACCAAAAAGATCAGAGGGAGAGAAAAGGAAGCACAATCCTGGAGGGAAGACACTGTCAGGGTCACAGCAGTCTGCAGGACAAAGACAGGATCTGAGCTGCTGAAAAGGGTTAAGACACTGTGGGACTGAAACTGAGGACAATGTGATCACAAGCAGCAGGCACGAAATAAAGCTTCAGAAAGAATCAGTGACTGAATAAAGTGACTTTGGCCAGAAGATGTCAGAATGACTGAGTGGCCACTTCTCTGGATGAAAAGTTCACTATAAGTGAGAATCACTGAGAAGGGAGAATACTTTATGTGTAAGAAAAAAAGGACTTAAAAAAGATTAAATGCTTCAATACGAGCTCTTCTCTTTGGACGTTAACAACATGCTTGTGACTGTTTCAGGATGAGACTTCGGAGCCTTTCTCTTGTCAGAATTAATCTTTAGGAATAAAACAATAAAAAGAAATAGCAAAGGGGGGGCAGGTCTTAGCTTTGAAGTCTGATTTAGCAACAGTTCATCCTTCCTGTCTTTTTAATGCTTGTTATTCTTCAATTTCCTACGGGATTAATATATTGAATCTAATCTTCCGCTTCTTTCAAAGGGAGGATGAGTTGTCCTCATGGCGTTGTTGCTCACTCATCACCAGAGCCCCTTCAACTTTTAACAAACATGAAGTTGTTGCCTCCAGTAAATCATTTCTAAATAAATTCTATAATTGAAAACATCTATTTAATAGACGCCAAGCCTACTTTTAAAATTATTGACACATAAACAACAATTTTCAAGTTTTGGGTTGTTTTTTTTTGCTTTTTTGTGTCCCCCTGTGTATCCTGCTTAGTGGTCTGACCCAAATATTTAGTTCAGTTACTGGTGTCTGCTAAACCCGAACACAAAGTTTCAAACAGAACTGGTGCTGGAGAGTAAACAAGCTAACAATAAAAGCACAAACTCTGTAAAATAGGTAAATATGTAGACTGATATATATATATATTCTGAGCTACGGCTGTTTTACAGCAGATAATTATAGGCAGCACTTGTGACCTGTGATTCTCGGGCTCCAGACTGTCTCCATCCATTGTCACAGCGTTATTGATGTCCCCTCCATGTGTCCTTGGGAAAATTCCATGTTTGTGCCCCCCACCACCTCTAAGTTGTAATAAGATCTGTGCTCTTGCAACCCTGCCAGCTGATTTCTTTCAATTTGGAGCTTACATGATCTATGAGATATCTCCCACAGGCCAAAGATGTGCAAGACAAACAAACTTAAACAAAGTTGTACTGTACAAAACAAAACAAAATTAATCTCAGATGCCAGTGGACATGTCTCTTAATATGTTTTATAACATACAGTATGCTATGGATATATGATACTTCCTGTTATGAAATACTAGTAATTCCATTCAATTCAACAGGACTTAATTTAAGTGGTATTCAGTAAAATACTCATTGTTGCATTGTTGAACGCTCTGCTGCTGAAGAATTAAAAGTGTAAAGTTATCTGTTCATATGTGGTAATCATTTAAATATGTATATATATTTTTACAGGTTCATTTTAATTGCTATAATTTCATTATATTTACTTTATAATATTTAAAAAGAAGTTCTCATTACCACAGTGCAGACAACAGCCTTACTCAAGCAACGTAAAAAAAAAGTAATTTGATTATACACTATATATATATAGGTCTTTTAATTCCACATCACGTCAGACTTTTAAAAAATCCATTTTCGTATTGAAGAGAACACGCTTTATATACCATAAGGCACATAGAATGAGCTCAGCAGCTGGCACAGATTTATACAATACTATAAGCACTTTTTCACTACACTCCTGTGTATATGTATGTGTGTGTGTGTGTGTGTTTGTGTGTGTGTGTGTGTGTGTGTGTGTGTGTGTGTGTGTGTGTGTGTGTGTGTGTGTGTGTGTGTGTGTGTGAGTATGGGTGTGAGTATGGGTGTGTGTGAGAGAGAGCTTCCACACAGGCGAGGAATGAGCTTCCTTGCTGACTATAGAGAAATATAATGAGATACTCACGGCGGCAGAAGTCACAGAACTTTAAGTGGGCTCAATAAAACACGGAGCATGGATCTTCTATCTGCTGGATTGATGACCTCAGCTGACCCAGTGATGAATGGGGAAAATATTACAAACACTTGGCTATCATTTTACAAACAGTATACCAGTTATTCTCTAAAGTCTAGTCTGACTAAGCTGTATTACAGAACACACGATTACAACCATGCACATGTACCCAGCACCCCGCTCCTCCTCCTCCTCTTCGACACCCAACTCATCCATACACACATCCCAAACCCCAGCTATTCATCAAACCACATGGACTCTGTCACACATGCATGCAAACAGTACACCCACAGACCTTGGCTTGCGACCAGTAGCCCCCAGGTCACAGATGTCTGTATGCAGGGGGATGACAGTAATGAATATTGAATAACTGGAGTGATATCTTTGCCACTCTGCTTCATATTTCCGCCTACTCTTTCCCTGCAGCCCTGTACCTCTGTCTCATAGCCAAACACATCCTTTTCCTCCAGATGGCAACCTTTGGTCCCTCTGGCATACCAGAGTCATCAGGCAGGAAGGATTTCCCAATTACCAGCATCACTGTTGAGAAGATGGCTTTGGCTGTTACTTCCAAAAAAAAAAAAAAAAAAGCTTTCATTACTTTGGCATAAATTGTGATTCCTGTCGCCACTGTTATTGCAAAGGCGGATGATAATTGTAGTTTTAACAACATCACATTGAGTTAATGGCTTTTTTTTTTACTTTCTTAAAAATCTTAAACATTTGACATATAGCTGACATAATCAGCAACCACTGAACTGTCTGCCCCAAAACAATATTCAAAAATACTGTAATAAATCTTACAATTGCTGTCTGCACCTGCAACGTTTCTATAGTTCACCACCTTTATATACCTTGTTTCCACAAGAAGTGTAAGTGACGTGATCCATCAGCGACACAACAGCCATAGCTAACGGCTGCCACTGTAGTCAATGCTTGTGTTTTCACAAGACATGTGTGTCCTCCACCCTAACTTCCATGAAACCAGGGGTGAGCAATCCTGGTCCTGAAGAGCTGGAAGGGGTGCAGGATTTTGTTCTAACCAATAATTTACACACCTGACTGTACTAATGAAGACCTTGGCAAGGGCTCTAGAGGTTGATTAGTAGGATCAGGTGTTACTGCTTGATTGGATCAAAAACCTGGACCCACACCGGCCCTTCAAGACCAGGATTGCCTACCCCTGCATTGAACCAATGTCCTCCAACTTAAAGTCCATTAGACCAATATCCTCCACCCTAACGACTATAAGAGCAATGTTTTCCACCCTAACTTCCAAAAGATCAACATCTTCCACCCTAACCCCCATAATAACAATGTCTTCCACCTTAACCACTACAGAAACAATGGTCTACACCCTAACCTCTTCAGAAAAATGTTCTCCACCCTAACCCCCATAAAAATAATATCTTCCACCCTAACCACTACAATAACAATGTTCTCCACCCTAACCCTCATAAAAACAATGTCTTCCATGCTAACCTCTACAGAAACAATGCTGTCCATCCTAACCTCCATCAGAATAATGTCCTCCACCTTAACCTCCACAAGATGAATGTCCTTCACCATAACCGCCTCTGTTATTTCACCCCGTAATCATGCCATCCAACTGTTGTAAATAGTTTCTACATCACGATGAGTGAATATCAAATCCTGAAAAAGACAGAAGTTTGATTTGGTTGCGTAACACAAGGTTGCTGGTTTCTGGTGCTGTTTTTATGCAGAACTCCTTTGGGTCTGTACAAGGCTTTTCCACTCCCCTTGGACTGCAATTAGGCTGGTTGGAGTGATGTGGTGCCAGCGGCCTTAGTGTGAGCTACTTCAATCAGGTCCTCAGAGAAATAACATAGCTTACCTCTCTCTAACTCTTTCTGTCTCACTCAACTGTCAGCCTTTTAACTTTCACTTTCTTTCTCTTTCTCACAATTTCCTCTACTTCTGTGTCTCGGTTGTGCTCTTTCTTATTCTGGTCCTTCAGTCAACTCTCTTTTTTTCTCCCTGCCTCTGTCTCTCTTCCTGGCTTTCCCATTTTTTATGTTGTTTTTTAAGCTAACTGATTTGAATAAACTGCCAGGGTTGGAATGAATTATTGATTATGGTGCAGACTTTTAGAGGGTGGGTAAAGTCCTGGTAATCACGCCTTGCAGTAGGTTACAGTAATCTTTTAGTTACAACCCAGTCACTAGAGGGAAACTTTGACAGTTTGTTGTTCTTTTTTCAGACAATTTGAATGTCAACATTTGACATGCGTATCATATCAAGGTTTTCTGACACATGAATATTATTGCAAATGTTTAATGATGTGACAACACTGTGGTTCAGGTGAAGTTAGGTTTAGGCACAAAAAACACATAGGGTTAGAAGAAACATGATGGTTTGAGTTAAAATGATCAATGTGCAACATGACAGGACAAACAACTGTTACAATGTCTGTTTAAACACCAGTGAAATGCTGATGGTAAAACATGCCTGGGGAACAATGGGGTTAAATAGGACTCCTGAAGCCTTTCCAATTCCAATCCATGAAACAAACCATTGAGCTCATGTTTGTCTTGACAGACCTTTAAACTGTATCTTCACACCTTGCATATAAATATTTACCCAACAATAACTTCTTCTACCCTGAACATAAATACAAATGTAACACTTTTGCGATGAGTTGAAATAAAAGATCTAAGACTTGTTCTGTGCATACAAAAGGCTTGTTTCTCTCCTTTTTCACAAATTTGTGCTCCTTTGCCAAGATAATCCACCCCCTTGACAGGGGTGGCATATCAAGATGCAGAATAAACAGCATGACTAGAGTGCATCTTGGGCAGGTCCCAATAAAAGACCAGTCTCAAATGTGCCATATTATAACCCAACATGATGCCACAGATGCTGTAAGATCTGAGGGAGCGTGCAATTGGCATGCTGGCTGCAGGAATGTTCACCAGAGCAGTTGCCAATGACTTGTAAGTTTATTTTGCTGCCATAAGACATCCCCAACATTGTTTCCAAGAATTTGGCAGTATATTTAACTACAGACCAGGTGTAACCACACTAGCCCAGGACCTCCACGTCTAGCATTTTCACATGCAATGTCATGTGAAATGTTGCAAAGAGCTGTACAGAACTTCTGAAATCTGAAACATCCCAGTTGTTGCAGACTCAGACTTATCAATCACTGAGCATATGTAGGTCACTCAGTGTGTATGATAGGGTTCTTGCTAATATCCAGCAACTTTCCACAAGCAACAATAAACAACCCAATTAACTCTATGTGAAGGCGATGTCTTGCACTGCGTGACACCTGCACATTTTAGAGTGGGCTTTTATTGTGACCAGTGCAAGGCACACTTAATAATGTAATAATCAGGCTGTTTAATCAACATCTGAAAGTTGTATGTCTCTCTCTCTCTCTCTGGCTCTCTCTCTCTTTTTCTCTCTCTTTCTCTACCTGTCCACAGAACAAGGAAATGTAGTGTGGTGAAGCCACAAAATGAGACACGCCAGACATTTGTCCATGAGCTCAGAAGCAGTAGTTATGGGAAGATTGGTTGCTGTAAAGACACGAAACACCCTAACAACAGTGAGCGCAGTAATATCTCATGCAATATCATACAAATTGATTCTCCTCCCTTGGGTTGTGAAATGCACAAATAGCCAATTTGTTTTTCTTTTTTTATTTATTTAACTTTTTTTTTTATTTTACTTTAGCTTCCAGTCATCTGTGTTTTACTGTGGATACAAGATGCATGCTATGAGTGGGGAGTATGATTGTAAATCATGTACTCTATTTATCATTAATGTATTTTCTTTTCCTCTTTAGTATTGGTCACACAACAGTAAGCACACTACTGTTTTCTGTAATATGGCCGAATGTGGCCTAATACCATGTCTGTGTTTAGAGGAATATCCTATGAAAGTGCAATAGCAGACTGTCAGTGTTTTTTTTCTAGCTTTATGTTTTCTTTATTGCTTTTCTTAGTTCTTCTCTTTATGTTTTTTATTTAAATTGGACAGTGTGCAATATTGTTACGGGCATCGTGGAATCTTTGAGCTGTGACTTAATTATTTGAGAATTGTAGGCTCTTTATAAATATAGAGATTCTTTTCCTATGCTCATAGTATAACATGCAGTAGTGACATTTATACGATTTGTGATGCTTAAAGTGTTTATTGGTATATTAATTGATACTTAACCCCAGCCATGTCGTGATGAGCAGCCAGCACCTTGTATGGCAGCCATCACTGTCTGTGTGAATGGGCCAATGATCACTTGTAGTGTAAAGCATTTTGAGAGGATGAAAAGACTAAAAATGTGCTTTTAGCCCTCTTTCAGTGTTTGCTTTTATCCATTATGATTAGTGGATACATTTTCCATTTTGATAAGTGTGGACACATACCTCTCTATTGTACTGGTGAACTGTGAACTAGTGTAGAAAGTGCTTATTCAATCAGCCCTACTGCATCACCACATTAATACGACACATCTGTCAGGGGGATGACTTATCTTGAAAAAAGGATAAGTGCTCCCTAAGATGGATTTCAACAAATTTGAGAAAAATAAGCCTTTGGTGAGTATAGAAACAATCCATTACTAAACTCGTGAAAAATGAATGCAAAAACAAATGTGTCACATTCTACATTTGTTCAGTGCATGTTCAGTTTTCTGTTGGTCTCTTGGAGAGACATCAAGCTGCTTACACTTCCACCATACTAATACAATCCTGAGGGGTTGCTTTGCCTTGTTATAAACACATTTTTAAGTGACACAGGTGAGATACAACGCAGTCTTTACTTGCAATAACAGAACGCTGTCTCACTTATGATGCTTCCTTTAGTTGGAAGGCATTCATATTGTCAAATATGACTTCAGTCTCTTTAAACAACATTAGATCCTTTCAGCTCTTTCTTCTTTGGAGACTGAACACATTGTTCATCATTTTCTTCCATTACAAACACCTCAGTCTCTCTCCTCAGATATTGAACAGGAATAAATAGAGGGACTCTGTTTGGGGGACTCAAAGTATTTTACAAGTGGATTAACAAACATGCTTTACATTCTAATTTCACCTTGTTTAATCATTTTGACCAAGCTGTTTTGTCGCATGCTCCAGTATATTCAATTTATTCAAGGATTATGGCTTAATTTCCCATTGCCATTGATTTAAAGCCCTGCCACAAGGCAGTGTAAAGACTCTATTGATTCACCCTCTCCCTCCTTCTTTCACCCTCTGACCGGCTGATGCAAAACTGTGGCATGTTAGAGGGTGGGACAAAGAGATGAAGGGAGATATGGAAGGATGTAAGTCATGGGAGGGCAGCTGTGATGGTAAGAAATGAGTATCAATACATGGGAAATGGGTCTGTGGATGAAAGAGGAAGTTTGTGTAGGAGTGGGAAACAGGAGGGCTGTGGGAGAGATGTAATAGTGGATCTGTACATGTCTGTATTTAGCTACTATGTGACAGAACTACACCAAACAGCCTCACAGGTGCCATGGTGTGTTTATCACTTATAGGTATATGAAGTATATATAAGCTAGAATAATCATTTACCACATTAGCAATGTATATAGTTTATTTCTGGTTAGTGTTATCTTCATTGAAAAAAAACAACTTTTTTTTAAAAATAAGGACATTTCGAAGTGAATCCAAACTTTTGAACGATACTCTATAAATACTACTTTTTTAATTCATTCATTTTCACAAGGACATGACATAAAGGTTCATGAGAATAGTCAGTCAGTCATTTTCTATATCTGCTTATTCCCCATTAGGGTCACAGTGATCTGCTGGAGCCAATCCCAGCGCATTACAGGCAAGAGGCAGGGATACACCCCAGATGTTCGCCAGCCTATGGTGGAACACACACACCATTCACTTACATACTCACACCTATGGGCATTTTACAGTCTCTAATTAACCTCAGCATTTTTATGGACTGCGAGAGGAAAAACCCACGCAGCTCAAGGACCTGTGAGGCAACACTGCTACCCACTGCCTCCCTGTCACCCTTCATGAGAACAGGCACTCTCTTATCAGATATCTACACAGCATACATTCAAACACCCAACATTAAATGTGCAAACATCCCCGTCATAGATTTTCATAGATCAGATCAGATGCCCCAAGACCCAATCTGCCCTTTATACCTCAACCCCACAGTGACAGAAAATAAAGAAATAAAAATGGCGGCACATAAGAGGATTACTTTTCTCATAGGCCCCGCTGGTATTTCAAACAAGGAAGGAAAGTGGAGTAAATGTGTTGAGTTATATCATATATGTATATATATGTATATATATATACAAAACCTCACAAATCTTTTGTAAATGTGAATACAACCAAGCCAAAGGCTAGAATATTTATTAATATTTAGAAAGTGTGTTGTTGGTGTTATTTAAAGCTACAAATATTATAGAGAGCACATAAGTCTGTGGGCGACACGGTGGGGCAGGGGTTAGCGCTGTTGCCTCACAGCAAGAAGGTCGCAGGTTCAAGACCTCCTGGGTCTGGGACCTTTCTGTGTGGAGTTTGCATGTTCTCCCCGTGTCTGCGTGGGTTTTCACCGGGTACTCCGGCTTCCTCCCACAGTCCAAAAACATGCTGAGGTTAATTGGAAACTCTAAATTGCCCGTAGGTGTGAGTGTGTGAGTGAATGGTGTGTGTGCCCCACGATTGGCTGGCGACCATCTGGGGTGTATCCCTGCCTCTCGCTGTAACGCGCTGGGATAGGCTCCAGCAGACCCCTGCGACCCTAATGAGGAATAAGCAGGTATAGAAAATGACTGACTGACTGACATAAGTCTGTTATGTTTGGTTAGATTTAATCTAAAAAAGTGTTTAGATATACTGGTGTAGAGGTGATGAATCAAAATAAATGTGATAACAGCTGTAAAACATGTTGACTATTTCTGATCCAAAAGTTTCTCTTTATGTGATTTTCCAAAAATAACTCTCTGGGTTTGCTCTTATTTTAAGATGAGCTAAAGCTGGACTCAGACTGCAGGAGCTTTGTGTCAATTCATCCCAGACTCACCCTGACAGTGTTGCCAAGCAACAGTAAACAATCCAGACCTTAAGGGTTAAACTTTACTTCGCATACTTCTGTTGACAGATATTAAAACAGTTTCACCTCCAGTTCTTGCTGAAGAACATTCATTTTTCATTCTAAATCCATCAAATCTTTCAAAGCTCTCCTCATTACTCTCTGTCTCTTGTTCTTGTCTGTAGCCGATCACCTCCCTTTTCTCATCCCTAAAATATTCGTTCTGAAGATCTTCAAGAACAGGAAGTTGTTTCATGCTGTTTTCATATTTACTGAAACGTGATTTAATTACGCCAGCATGATCAGGGACTCTTAAATAATTAAAATTTCCTCTTTTTTATAAGATTTATGTAGAAGTAGAAGTAGACAAGTAGATGGAAACACAATTTCTGTTTTGTTTTTTTCTGCTTCCCCATGAGAACTTTGCCTGCTCTGGCACAATAATGTTAATAACATCATCTAGTGTATGATGCGCCATTATTTTCACATGGATGATCTGTGCAAGTTAGAAAGAAGAACATTTAGTGATATTTTTCCTTGTGTGCTTGAGTCTAAATGTGCTGCAGTCTGAGCTGGCTTCAGGTGAGCGTGCTAACTGCTGTCTGCGAGTGAGTGTGTGTGACTAAAGTGACTCAGACCCTATATGGTCAAGTACAGGTACTCACCCATTAATGGGAAACTTATCTCTCCCTAACACACGCTGACCTTCACCACCAGCTAATTGGCATAGGCAGGCTCTGGCTTTTACAAGGCTGCACTCAAGTGTGTGCGCATGTGCATGCGCGTGCGTCTCAGCTTTCAAGTCGAGGAACTGCAAGGTTGAACACCTGCACCTGCATCCTTTGCCAATTACCTCACTTAACCCTCTGCTGACCTCTTCCCCACTTCCTCTGTGCAGGAGCACCACTTACTGTGAAGCCTCCTCCTCCTCCTTTTTCCTTTATCCTCGGGCTGTCACCTCTGCCAAGTCTCGCCCCTCCTACCGCCAGTTTGTCTTTTTCTTCTCTGCGTCGAGGTTACTTGTGGGTTTAAACATTTGCGCATTTGTATGTATGCACATATAAAAAAAGAAGACAAAGAATTCAGAAGTAGGGGGCAGAGAAAAGCAACAGGGAGAGAATTTTCTTCTTTTTTTTTGTCTAATATGTATACATCTGTCATTCCTCATAGGCCAATTCCTGGTAGGGAAAACTGAGCTGCTTTGAAACAGATCAAATAATGGAGCAAGCAGGAGAACTGGCTTCATGCAGCCTGTAGTAGAACAGAATGCAAACACAAACTGCTGCCATCAAATCATCCGTTCGAGGGGAGGACGATGGACTGGTTGGGAACACGCTGAGCAAAACAGCCCGTTTCCAGCAGTAGGAAAGAAATGTAGGACAAGAGCATTATAATGATTTCATAACTCGTTCTCCAGATATAATGAGGCTGCAACGAATCTTGTATTGTAGGTGTTAAAAAAATGTCTAAATAGAACAAATTATGTATTTCTTATCCCTTCTGGTGAAACAATCAGTAGAACAGATGTGCTGAGACGTCTTGGAACTATACTTTTGAATGTGGAAAAAAGTCGGTCAGTAAGTGTATCTATATCCAGCTTCAGGGTCAGAAGTGCAGAAGTACAAAATCTACAACAGGCTTGAATAGCATGAATCACTCCAGTGGAACAACTTAATGTTAATTAATTGTTTTACTTGTTTTCCCTTTTGAAAAAAGAGAATGATCAAAGTGAACGTGGCCCAGCACTTGCTGCATTGAATGTCTCCCTAAACAGCACGTTGCTTCCTCATTGTGTGAATTATTCAGTCCCACCTCGGGCCATCGTCTATTGATGTTCCTACAGACTCTCCCAATGCACAACTGACAATCCTGACACTAGCCCCCCTCAATCATCACTATTTTATCATGTGGATGTGTCTGTTTTAATATTCATACCAGTGAAAGCACACCAAAGTGGGGTGTGCAGTGATATAATTTGATATTCTCCACCAGATGTTGTAAAACATTGCGGGGTGATTAGCATACTCTGGATGGAACTAAACGTAATAATGATTTGATGAAGCTAATATATCAGTGCTTCAGTATTACAGCACGTTAAAAAATACAGCTGCTGGCTAAACATATGTTCCATTTACATATGCAGAAAGTAATTTGAGACATGGAGGAAACTCTTCTGCTATTTGGCTTCAAGTCTTTTATTTGATTTCTACAGGCATCGCTGGATCATTCCCTGATGTCCGGTCATTAGTATTCTCTCCAGAACACCAACTGTGATTGGTTTCTTTTACACCACCTGTTCAAAACATTTAGTTAATGTTCACCAAAAGGCCAAAGTGTCTGTTTTATTTAGTCCAAACGGCACGGCTTTTTCTTTAGCCTGCTGATCTATATATATATACACACTGAACATAAATAGAAAGGCACCACTTCTTTTTTTGCCCCCATTTTTCATGAGTTGAAAGATCTAATTAAAAGATCTAAGACTTGTTCAATGCACACAAAAGGCTTGTTTCTCTCAATTTGTGTTAACAAATTAGTTTAATTCTGTGTTAGTGTGCACTTCTTTGCCAAGATCATCCATCCACCTGACAGGTGTGGCATATCAAGATGCTCACTAAGCAGCAGGACTACTGCGCAGGTGTGCCTTGGGCTGGTCACAATAAAAGGCTCTGAAATGAGCAGTTTAATCAGGCAACAGGATGTCACAGATGGTGTAAGTTCTGATGGAGAGTGCAATTGTCATGCTGACTGCAGGGATGTCCACCAGAGCTGCTGCCAGTGAATTGAATGAATTGAACTATCATAATCTGTCTTCGGTGTTTTTTTCCAAGAATTTGACCATACATCCAACCCCACATGGAACCACACTGGCCCAGGACCTCCACAGCCAGCATCTCCAAGATCTTCTCAGACTATCCACCCAGCAGTCAGTTTGCACAATTAGAGAATTTCTGCACAAACTGCCCCAGGGAGGCAATAAACATGACTGCAAATCGTCATAGGAAGCATCTTGAATGGGCAAACGTTCACCTTTGATGGTGTCTGGCACTTTGGAGAAACCTTCACTGTACCTGGCAGATGGCAGACGTATGGTGTTGTATGGGTGAGCGGTTTGCTGAGCGAGTGCCCCATGGTGGTGGTGGGCTTATGGTATCAGCAGGCATATGGACAATGAACACAGGTGCATTTTATTGCTGGCAATTTAAAAGCACAGAGATACTGTGATGAGATCCCGAGGCCCATTGTTGTGCCATTCATCCACCACCATCACCTCATATTGTAGCATGATAAAGTGCATTTTTAAAGAAGCATTTTTTTTTCATGGCCTGTAGATTCAGACGTGTCTGAGTATGATCAGGATGCTCTGGATTGACATGCACGACAGCCTCTTCTGATTCCACAGACAACCTGATCATCTCTTTGTAAAGGTGATGTTTCACACATGGTTGTTACATCAGATACCAACTTGTTTTGTGCCCCCCTCTAATAAAGAGCATGTGTCTTTTATTGTGACCAACCCAAGACACACCTGTGCATTAATCCTGCTGTTTAATCAGCATTTTCATTTGCCAAAGACATCAGATGGATGGATTATTTTGCAAAAGGGAGACACATATTTCTACAAAGTAAAACCTTTTTTTTGTGTGCATTGAAAATAAAAAAAATATCTTTTATTCCAACAATACCAAAAAATAAGAGCAAAAAAGTATTGCATCACACATGCACATGCATATGCATTTATATCTTTGTTCCAGTATGTATATATCTATATAACATAATATAATGCATAGCAGAGCACATGCTGCAGTTCAGATGAAAAGCACAGATTGAAGCTAAATATGTGAGTGTGTGGGTTGTCATACTGTTAGCATGTTTAGCTGGTCTGTTCCTCACTGAGGTGAGCAGCTGTGTTTCAGGATGTCTCTCTGCAGGAGAAAGCCCACGCAGGAAATTACAGCTTCACCTGGGCCAGCAATCACCTGTGCTGCAGCCTGAGTCAGCCCCTGCTGCCCTGCGGGTGAGGAAACCTCTACAACATTACTACTGACCCTTCGTATCCAGCCTGTAAAACAAAAACGAGGTTAAGTTAAAAAAAATGTATAAATGCTATAAAAAAATCTATAAACATCTCCTGTGGGTAAAGACATGTATTAAATAGTTACTAATGACATAAAAATGACAAAAAATGCAGCTTTATATTTGGCTTTGACCTGAACACATCACTAGTTTTAGAGACAGAGATGAAACATGAGTTTTTAAAGCTCATAAAGCCGCTGGTATTGATTAAGAACCACATTCTCCTACTGCAGATATACAGCATTGTGGTCATTTTTGTAGTGGGAACAACAAAGGTATTATTTAATGTTCCTTTGAGTGGTGATTTAAAGTAAAAAAAAAAAGAACACTGCTGAACACAGCACCTCCAGCTGGTAGTTTCAAGATCCAAAAGCACCAAAGACAAAGCTTCAAGTGCCTCTTCTTCGTAATCTATAGTTTGAAGCAGCCTTTAGAGACCTATAAGCCTCGACCTGACAGTGCATGTCTAAATCAGTAAACTGATGCATTCAGAGACAAACAGCCATTGTAACTGAGGCAGAAACTCAGAGATTCTAAGGATGAAAGATAAAAACACCAGTGGCCTCTACAAATCGCAGGGGAGTAAAAGTTGACTAATTCTGGAAATAAAACGGGATATCCTGAAATTTTATGAAAGCATCAAATAGTCACCTGTGACTATTTGATGCTTGTGCAGTCTGCAGTCTTCTGCAGCTTCATGTGTGGGGGCAGTAATAATCCAATTTCATGGCCACTACTACTAATTCCTAATTACAGTAAATTATGCAGCTGTGGCAGCAGGTTTCATGTTTCCTCCAAAGATCATAAAGCTCTGCGTGACTTTAGAAATTTGGCTCACATTTTCACATTAAATCTGCAAAATTAAGGACAAAGCTAGTTTAAAGGTCCCGTTTTTGATTTGCTCTGTTTAATTTAATTATTTTGATACCCCTGACATGCTAAATTTAAAAAAGTGCAAAAACTGAACTCAAGGTAAGTGCTCTTACAGGTGCTTCACTTGAAAGCACAGGTCGTTTTTGGTCTGTCTCATAAAGATTTATGAGCACTTCTTCTGATTGACTAATTAGCTTGGAAGACAGAAAAAAATGTATGTGACAGTCGGGTAGATAGGTTGTGCTGCGAAGTGTCTAAATATCCAGGCTGTGTGCATTTCTCTGCTTTTCTGAGTGCTCGATGCATGGGACAGTTTTTATAGACCTAGACATTATCTAGAGTAAAAACAAATGTGGCTATTTACATGATATGGGAGCTTTAAAGAAAACAGTTTATTAAAAACAAATATGATATTTTCACCTTTATTTTTTCAGGTTTGACTGAGAGGAAGCCTCTCTTTCACAGAAACACCCAGATCACATTCACCCAGTTGCACATTCACACCTGGAAGCTGCTCAGTCTGAGTCACGGTCACAGAGCAGCTCCACTGGAGCGGTTGGGGTTAAGGGCTTTGCTCAAGGGCACCTGAATGGTGGTAATGAGGAAGAGGCAAGATGACCCAGATTTATCCAACTCTGACGACCCTCCGGTCACAAGATCGCTTCTCTAACTACCACTGCCCCAATTTGTTTCCTATCAGAAAGTCTCTTAAAATGGTTGCACCCTAAATAAAATAGAATTCTCCAAAATTAAAAAAAAAAAAAAAAAAGAAATGTAAAATCTCTCTTGTCCAAGGTCCTCACTCAAATTCTTACCACACTGACAGCAGGGCAGATGAAGAATAAAGAGGCTCCTCAATCCAGGTGCTCGACATGTGTAGCCCCTGCTCTGGGAGAGAGTCCAATCCAGAATCCAGGAATCCAAGGGTATCAAAAAACAACAGCCTGCATAACATAACAGGGTATATATGATATATACCCTGGTAAAATAATGGCCTGAGTCATTTTTATGACAAAAGTGAGTTTTTGGCCTAAATCATCTGTTGATAATGCTGTCACATCTGGTAAAATCTCCTTGATCTTGACTTGTAAGGATCATACTTGTTATGCCCTAAAGGACAATGGACATTTTAGTACTTAGGCCATTTTATTTTTTGCCTAAGTCAAAGTCCATATAAACTACACCTGACTTGGGCAATTTAACAATCTTGCATAATGGCAGCTTTTATGGTGCAGACAAAGCTCTAAACATGATTCTGGGAAAATGATGAAACAGGGAACTGTATCCTGACCAGTTTGATTTACCTGACATTTGTATAATTTAACTCCAGATAATATAAGTTTTGAATTGAAACTATGGAATGAAAGCACAGATTAGACTCAGAGGTTCTTATTATTGGAAAACTTTACCAGTTTATATGAGAGACTCCATAAGAATACAACCAGTCAAGAAGCAAAGCGTTTTTTTTTTTTATATATATATTTTTGTTGAATGTTTGTCAAAGCCACTGTGTATCACAACTACAGTATGAGCTGCTAACAGCACAATCACCTTGTTTCTTGGATCGAGTTACAGTTCTTGTCTTAAGGCTGCCGAGGATGAGCTCTAAGAGTCTGTGAGCGACCTTTCTCGGCTTTCTGTCTGATCAAAGTCTCCACTCAGCAGCACCCGCTGCTGCAGGTCCCAACTCTGTGTCCCCTCAGTGATGTGGAGAAGAAAAAAGGCGATCTGGAAAAGGACAGACAGAGGAGAGGAAGGGAGAGGGGAAAAAAGCTCGACCAGAAAGGGAGAGAACAGGCAGAGGCCACGGTGAGAGGTCATGTTTGATGGGAACTCAGGATCTCTTTCAGATAGACAAAGAGAGAAAGGTTGTCTCAACTCGTCCAGAATAGGAACACAAAGGAGGCAGTGAGAGGACAAAAGACGAGAGTGAAGTGCTCAGAAGACTGAGGAGAAGGAGGAGGAGGAGGAGGAGACACTAGGAAGACCCATCAGACAGGAATAGCAGCTCCAATTAAGATTGGTCACTAGATAAGCGTGTGTGTATGTGTGTGTGTCTCTGTGTGTGAATTTAGTCAGAGAAGCTCTGTAAACTACGAGTGTGTGTTAGTGAGCATTACATTTGTGTATTTGTGCATCTGTTTCATGTTTATATACATGTTGGTCGCTATGTGTTTTCTGAATCTCTGCATGTGCTTGCATCCAATTGAGTGTGTTGGTGTGTGCACGTGCACGTGCCTGTGCGTGTGTTTGTTCTGATTAGCCTTGCAGTAATTAAATCCATTGCCGTCCAGCATGTCCACATCGACCTTGGTTGCCATAGTGGTCACCGTGGGGATAGTGACAGTCAGATCTGGCTTCTGTGTGTTTGTAAATGTGTGTGATGAAAAAGTATGAGTGTGATGATAAATGTGTGTGACAATGAATGAGTCTGTATGTGTGTGTGTGCGCGCGTGTGTGTGTAAATGTGTATGCGTGTGGTGATAAATGTGCTTGATGATAAAGTATAAATGTGTGTGTTTGTGTGTAACGATAAAGTATGAGTGTGTGCTTGTGTGTGTGTGTGTGTGTACATGTGTGTGATGATAAAGTATCAGTGTGTGAGAGAAGATGATAGAATGGGTACAAATGATGAAGAATGTCAGAGGTTCTCCTCATCTGTTGCTATTGGATACGGATGTACGGATGATCTTTCAGGCTCATGCAAGGACGGCGGAGCAGAGTGACAACACCCCCACTGTGGCTCCATCTTTCCTTCTCCAGTGTCTCTGTCTATTGTTGTCACTGTCCTTGTTTGTCTTTGTCCGTCTTTTTCCTTTTGTGTCACTATAGAACCACAACACTCTTACTAAGTATGGAAGTAAAAAAAATACACATGATTTATTTAGTTTTTCATTATTTCTTGTAACTGATCAAAACAAGATACATTATGTTGGATTTCTTATTGATTTTGCACCTGGAGATTTATATAAAATGTATCTGGTGCGATAAGAGAAATACTTTCATATATATATATATATATATAAAGTGAAGGTGGTAAAATGTGGAAGGAAGCAGTACAGCAACAGATGAAACAGATGAAAAGTGCATGTATGCATGCATAAACATGCTACGCTTATGACTAGTTCATGGAAAAATGGTGAAAATATGTAAAGATGTTCTTTACAAGATGCATCTCAGCCATTTCACATGTTTAAGGATCCATTCAAATATCTTTTCTCCATCTTCATCCTCAGCCATCGTCGGCACTGCAAATGTCATTAATGACTCGCCGGGAATCGCCTCCCCTCACTGATGCTTTCACGCGGTCCAGATAATTTCAAGTTCCTTTTGCAACTTTAATTTCCTCGCGCTCCTTCTTCATTTCTCTCCCATGCCCTCCCTCTATGTCTCAACACCTCTCAGAGGTCATTTTCTCTATTCTTCAAGGCTCATTGGTCACAGAAGAGATCTGTTGTCACTACCCACCAGTCTGGGACCTTGATGACCTGCAAGGACAGACTGCAAGTGTAACTTTATTCTCTGTTTGACTGGGGTAATGAAGGACAGGGAGGGTACGACTCTGAACTGTCCTCGCTGACACTCAGGGTTTTATTTGTTTAATGCTTCTAACTGGGTTGCCTCCCTGCTGTGTGGTTTGTGCTATGAAATATTGATCAGCATTAAATATACACGCCACAGCCAAATTACGTTTAAAACAGGGAGACCTGTATGTGGCGCTATAGCATGCGCATGTAATCATTTAGAATTCATAAGTTAGGTGAACAAGTCAATTTGCATACAGAATGTAATGCAGATCCCTGAAGAAGGTCTTGTTAATTGAATTAGCGATGACGGCCTCAGCGGAAAAGTGCTGTGTCAGGCAATCGGGCGAACTCAGTCTGCACTGCTTCTCATCTTATTTTACTCTTTATCTGATTGAGAATGTTGGTAAGTATCTTAAAACTTTTAATTATTCATACTGCACTAAACACTGTCTGTTAAAAGTAAAAGTCTTACATTCAGAAATGTAAAAGTTTTATTAGCGCAATTACTAAGCACTCATTTGAACTGCTTCACACACTGCTGCAGAGTTTAATCCAGCATCAAGCATGATATTTTATTTATTAATCTGTTTTGTGTGTAGAATCTTAATCTGTAAAGAAACCACTAAACTGTCAGTTTCAGAAGGAACTGAATCCTCCTAACAGAACCTGCATGAAATGGAAGAAATGTAAATACATGTACCTCATTACTAAAAATAATTGGTTAGTTTCCAACCTATATTGGAGGTTGAAGTCATTTAGCAGGTGTTTTCTCAATGTCTGTGACATGAAATGAAGCAGCCAGTGGAAAAAAATAGAATATTTTAGGCTAATTCAATATTACTCCTTATGCTACTTTATATTATACTCTGTTAGTACAAATATATAAAGAATATATATAATATGATGCTTCTGTTATTATAGAGTCAACCTCTGCCTTCTCAGCACTCACTTACAGTATTTTACTATTGTTATGAAGCTTAACTCTTAACACGCCTACAACACAACAGGCAAAACTGTTGATTTCATGATCAAAATTGAAAACATCTTGTCTTAAATCAAATAATCCTTCTGAACACTTATGTATTCTCTTCAGATAACCATAACACAATGCTATAAAAACACTAACAGCAGATATCTTTAAGAAACTACATTTCTTTGTGTCATGTGTCAGTTCTACCCCAATACAATAGAATATTGATTTGATTATAGCTCTTTTGCACTGCAGTTTCTTTTAAAGCCTATGTACAGTTTTCTTTTGGTTGGGTTTAGTAAGTGTTGCATTTAGTTTATTTATTTTTTATATATTTTTGCAAAACATTCATTACCAAAAGTGAATTTCCATTTAGCTTTATAGAATGTACAGCTTATGAAAAAAACTAGACAGCAAGTAGCAGAATTGCTGCAGCAATGGCTTTATTTTCAATGTGAAAATCACTGCCAACTGAACAAAAATATGCAATACAGCAGCGGGTCACCATTGTGTGAAAATACAAAATATACAAACTGAAAAGGCACAGATGAAATTATAAAAAGGAAAACTATGATCTAGCTATGGAACTTCTTTAAGCACGACCATATGTTCTAACTCCTCTACCTTGTCCTGGTCTTCTTTGTTCCTTTTACATATACTGTGGTCATGCAATTGAACGAACCTTAACATCTGACTAAGCTGTTTGCAATGAAAATACAGGACAAATATCTGTGTTCAAATCAACAAGTTGAACCATTGTTCATATCAACTTTAGCCTATAATTCAGATTTAGAACATGATGTTATTATAGTGTGAAAGCATTTATAAGGATAGTTTAGTTCTTGGCTGAGTTTGTGTGTAAAAGAAGCTCCAGCATTTTTAAAACATGTTAACTGAACAGTAGCAATGAATGTGGTAATTGTGCTCATCAGCTTAATATTTTTTAATGTGACTACTGAAAATAGGTTGATTGCAAAAAACTATATACTGCTATAATTAAACAATTATATAATTATAATTAATTAGACTGATTAAAGTGTGATTGTTTGAGAGATCAACACATATGAATATAGGTAATTGAGAAACATATTCAAAGTCAAAGGCAACAGAAAACTGACACGTTTCTCACTCACCCAAATGCCCAAGTTTTCGAAGATCAGTTTTAAGGGGCTTAACAGCATTTTCTTGTGGCTAGAAGACTCAGCTTTAGCCTCCTCTCACCTCAGGCTCTGCTCTCACCTCCCTCCCTCATCCCTGTTACCCATTCACACTTGGCCTGTGAAATCACACTCTCTTCACGGGGGCTCTGAAACACGCCAATCTCTTGCTCTCCCTCGCTTTCTTCCTCCTCATCTCCCCCTCGTCCTTCTGAATTTTAATAGACCGAGCGATGAATCCATCACTATTTCTCTCGCCTGTAGCAAACAGATGGGGCACCACCACTCTCTCCATTTTCATTGTCCCTATACATCTAACCCTGTCACGACTGCTGCATCATCAATCTCTGTACCTGTGAGGCACACCCTGTCCCTCTATCACCTGTCGCAACAGCCACAAATCAACAGTTTTACCTGGTCCGTCCTCATCTCAATGCTGAAGACAGACAAGCTGACTGTCCCCACGAAAGCTAACAATTACATGGTGAATATTCAATTGAGATGGAAAAAGCTTCTTATCATGTTTTGGATCAAATGCAGTTTGGGTTATTAATTTAGAGAGGAAAAAAGCTAAGTTAAAGGGAGTTTTAATCATTTAGTGCTGCCTACAATATGAAAGATGTTTTCCTGAAGCCTCTGCCAGAAGGAAGATCAGTGTCCACTTCTTCAGAAACTCTTTACACAATATAAATGATTAATTTTACTGTATGAGAAACCCAATAACAATTAACAATTTTCAAAATTGTGTTATGTAAAACAATATATGTAAAAGAAAGAAAAAACACAAAAACAACCGTAATCTTCAGCTTTACTATGTTTTACCATTTATTCTCACTGTGCAAAATACCATAGTTCAGAATAGACAAATAGGCTATAATTAATTGCTCAAAATACAGAGCAAACATCTGGGTAGGTTGTTAGCTGAAATGATAGCAGCTGCTTTACATATACAGCAGTATTAGTGAAAAAATCTCTTCAGTGGCAACTACATCTATAATTTCCCAACATGCACTTTTCATGCAAGTAGGAGCATTTTGATATGGATGTTAACAAGGCTGCAAACAAAGAAAAGTAAATAAACTGACTAAACATTTTGCTAAAATTAGAATAATCTGTTTTATTTCAAACATATCATTTCATTTTTCGGTCAAAATGCAGCATATTTCCATCCACAGTGTTGTAAATGTTTTTGGTTTCTAGCTGAAAGTTTTCTGTTTAGAACAGAGGGTCTAAATGTTTGCTGTAGTTGTACGGAATTGTGCCGGAGGTGACTCAGAGGGTTTGGTGGATTTTGGAAGGAGAGGGTGATTGATGCCTTCACTATCAAAGTATTGCAAAAGTATACACAGTTTAGTTCACAGAGCACTGATGTGGTGAAAGTGTTAAGTGTTTTGAAAAAGTGGACATGGTAACAAGCTAAATGTGAAACCGATTGGAAAAAGTTTCGGTGTCGTTTCATTTATAACTAAAAGCTTCAGGCCACAAACTAACAAAGACACGAGGAATACAACTGAAATGCATGGGAAATTACTGCAGAGGGTGAATATCATATTTAGACTTAGAACCGTGACTAACTTACTACTTTGACATCTGTGTGCGTGCAGCTGGGCATGTGTGTATGTATGGTTTGTGTGTGTGTGTGTGTGTGTGTGTGTGTGGGGAGGGGGGTCTCTAAGAGTGAGAAACAGCCTGGAGAGGTGCAGTATTAAATCTGAGACAGCAGGAAACAGTTTTTTGAATGTATTCAGGATCTTATATTTTGTGCATGACAAAACGGGAGCTTTGGCACAGTTTTACATCTAAAGTCATTAATCCACCTTTTATACTTCAAGATGACAGTAAAAAGCTAAATATTGATTCTGATTCATGACGACTTAGTAAGAGTAGTAGTAGTAGCGTAGTTACTGAAACATGGACAAATAGAAGACGATGCAGGTTTTAAACAAATAGGTTTTAGAGGGGAAAGCAAAAGCGTATGTTAGATCATAACTCAAACTCAACAGTGTACAGATGGCGTCAACATGGCTTTTCTGTTCAGTGATGGAATACTGGGTATTTTCTACCTCCAGATGGAGTGGCTTAGTCAGTGTGTCTCAAAGTGGGGTCCAGGGACCCCCCTAGGGGTCCTTGAGGGGGTCCCAGGGGCTCCAAGCAGAAATGCGAAAATTAATTTTCACTAATTCCATCCAGAAGTAACACAAGGACAGAATATATAATAATGATAATAATAAAACTCTTTATTTACACAGCACATTTCATAATATAAAACACAACTCAAAGGGCCCCAGATATGACCCTTATGACAAAAAGACATAATTCAAAATATAAGTAAAATGACAAAACAATAGATGTTGAATTAAAAGAAAGACCATGAAAATATTTTCAATTGCAAATGATGGAAGTGTACAAAAAAAAAACAAATCTTTGGAGGCCGCCTCATCATACTTTATTCAGAGTGTCTGTGGCACATTTTACCAGCCAGGGTTTGGTGACCGACTACAACTCATACTAGCATGTAACAGGACCTCAAAGTCATTGTTTGCAGCATCTGTTAACTGATTGGCAAGTAAATATTCGAAAAATCCTATGAATACAGGTAAAAACCTATGAATATGAGCAGATGTGTGTGTAAAGTATGCTCAGTGTGAAAAAAACAAATCCATGGGTCATTTTCTTTGTATTTTCCAAATATAGAAAAGGTTAGAGTTAGGGGTCTCTTGTTATGTTCTTTAATTAATAAAAAAATAACTTTGTCATGTTGCTGATATGACTTTTAAAATTCTGCTCAGAATCAAGGATGAGATTTTTATACTTCCAGCTTAATCAATAGAGCCGGATTTCCAACTGTGCTTAAAATGTCTGTAAATATTTTGTCCATGAGTTTCATACACTTTCTGCAATAAACATCTAAAAGCAGCAGATGGGTGTCTGCGGTCTAATTTGTGTCAGTTTATGGGTCCTTGACATGAAAAAGTTTGAGAAGCAAAGATCTAATCAAACTCCTACACACTTCACACTGCAGTGTGATGCTGGGACAGAGGCGGTTGCCGTGCAGCGTGGTGCTTGGCAGCGCAGGGATGTGTTGTGCTGTGCTATGCTGTGAGGGATAATGATCCGTGGCTGTGTAAGCCATTAGTGAGTAAGTGGTTATGTTGGAACTCCTGTATCCCTGACTCCTGCTGTCACTTTGATATATTTGCCGCACACAGATGCCCCCGTATGAAACAGCTCTCTGCTGCATTTAGTTTATTATGTTCCTCACAATGTATTAATTGCTTTTTTTGTGTGTGTGTTTCGAGTTTAGAATCAAAGTGAAAAGTGTGACAGTGTTTACTTGTGTTCCTCGTGTGTGTGTGCAGGGGTAGGGGGGATCAGGTTGACAGGCCGTAGTATGTTGTTTAGTGTGTTGTGGTTACAGTTGGCAGTCCAGGGACCAGATGAGTGCCACAAGCGCAGGGCCCAGAAGGCAGGGAAGCCATGTGATGAAAGCCTCGCGATATGAAAATGACAGCGCTAGCTCTGACATGCATATCCGCTGACAAGGAGCGAAGCCCATGTGCGCGTTTGTTTCCCAGCGTGCCGAATTCAGCCTTTGCCCCCTTCAAAAGCGGATTTGTTTGGGTCACCTCAGCAAACCTCCACAGACATTCAGGGAAGACTTCCTGTGAAGCCGTCTCTTTTTAAGTCCGCTTATTTTCACCTCATTTCACGCCAGTATGAGAAGGGCTCCAATGAAAAGGCTCAATTCACAGTCCACCGAGTTGCAGTTTCTTAAAAAGAATACATTAATAGATGCACTCCCTGATTTGCCTCTAATGTCGGGAGCTGTTCCTCACCGCCGTATGTTGCCCTGCCCTCTTTCACAGTGTTTGTATGAAAAGACATTGGGTATAAAGCAGACGTATATATTCATTCAGGGTAAGTGTTTGTTTTTAGCCCTCTGTCCCACATGCAGATTGAAAGCTGTGATTCTCACAGCGGAGACGCGAGAGCTTTTTTGTCTGTGTGAAAGGAAAAGAGTCTTTTTTTCACGAGGGAAACATTTTTTCATGTGCTTCTATTCAGAAACAGATTCTATTTGTGGCAGTGGTGGTGGGAGGGGTTTGGGCCGCACGGAAGGAGGCACACCCACGTTTTCTTAAGTAAATGAATTAAACTGTAATTAATAAACTTCGTGACAAATAATGAACTGCACAACACATACAGCTCCATTGCTTCAAATTGTGTCAAAAAAATGAACACAGCTTTTTTTTCATGGAATTTCTATAGCTTAAATAACAATTATGTATATAACTATGTATTGTTCATGAAATAAGCATTAAAAAATCTTGCATTAGAATATAAAACATCAACTCATCACAGAGATACCTAGAGACTCATTCTACAAGAACAGAGGTATTAGAAGTTCAAAGTTTAGTAGTATAAACTTTATTAGTACTTTACTTTTGTAATTTTGTTTATAAAGTATAGATTCTTTAAATAAAAAATGTCTGCAGAAAGTACAACATTCAAACACCACAGTGGTAAAAGTAAAAAAAATACATATATAAGTGATTTAAAATGCACATAAGTGCCAGAATTTGGAAGTAAATGTTCCAATTAATTGTAAATAGCAATAAATAAGCAGACCAATTGTTGTGGGAGTGATATGTAATGTTTCCAAGGGGACGTGCACACTTGCAGGCTCTGTGAAATCCTGCAGTAGCACAGTCCTGTGCTGACCAATGCAATCACAGGGGACAATAAGACCTAAAATATTAGAGAAGTTTAGACTATTCGAGTAAACCATAGTTCCCTTTATGGTGAAATATCTTCAAAAAAATCTCAGGCTACAAAGAAACTGACATAGGAAATGAAATGAAGACTTGGAAGGGAACAGGGAAATATATTGGAGGAAAACATTTTTTTTTGTTTTAAATTGTCGAGTAGGAGTGAAAGTAGAACATACTCGAGTGAAGAACAGATCCCCGAAACTAACAGTTTGATTTGATTATTTTATGGAACTTGAAGATTGGAATCTATAACACTGAGCCGGCGATTGGTTTTGCTTTGCTATGTGATTAAAAAACGTTGCAGTGAAAGAACAAGAAAGTAATGACAGATGTAGCATTTATTTCAACAAAGGAAAATAAGAAAGAGATTACTGTTCCCGTCCAAGTGAGGTATTCTCAGAACTCTTGGGGAGAAATGCAGTTGCTTCACAGACACAAATGTAACCTTTGTAAATAGCTTTTGTTTCCTTGATATAACTAAACAGTGAGGTTACCAACTCGGCCTGGTTGTGTGTGTACTGCTGAGTCTGTGTGTGCCTGTTTGAACTGTGGTAGACAAAGAAAGGCCTGGAACTTTTTCAATTGTGCTAGTGGGTTAATCCTCCATCCAGCACTGGGCCACACTCTCCAACACGCTAGCAGGTTCCTATCACTGCTCATACTGGAAACACTGGTCTGGCAGTGAGCCTCACTGGCTTGTTGTGGCTCTCCCAGTTAGGACCATCACTACCGCGGCCAAGGGACTGTTCTGACAGAGCGGAGATACAGCTCTAGTTTCAGACCTGAGCCAAAACCACTGTTGTGTGTGTGTGTGTGTGTGTGTGTGTGTGTGTGTGTGTGTGTGTGTGTGTGTGTGTGTGTGAGCAGGAAGACAGGCCTCTTATTATTTGAATAATCTCGGGATTAGGAAAAGCAGCTTTGGACCTTCAACTTGTTCTCTCTAATCAGCTTCAGTGTATTCAGCAAATATGATCTTTAACTGCTCTTTCACGTCTGTAACATGTGCGACAGACTCTTACAAAACCAAAAGTGGAGCTTGGCTATTATAACGTTGGCTTTTCCAGTGGTGTTCCCCAGCATCTTTGTCAGCAGTGCACAGCTCAGAATAAGGGCAGCTTCAACATAAAGAAGCTGCATGGACATGGCGTTGATTTACTTCTTGGCATCATCGTCACAGCCTAAGTTTGTGTGATCACCCATCTCTTTGTTCCGATAAGCTCGTAATCGCTATCAACAGACCTGCAGTATTAAAGAGAGACACTGGATGAACTACACTGCTCTGATCTCTGCGAAACCACAAAAGTGTTGGTAATGGACTTGTACTGTATGTCCCTCCGGCAACACTGACTGTTCACATTTATATCCCATCAATTATTTCATATTTTATATATTTCTGCAAATACATACTACCTATACAGAGAGAGAGAGAGAGAGAGAGAGAGAGAGAGAGAGAGAGAGAGAGAGAGAGAGTTTTGCTAAAGGCTTCGTTCGTCTTAGCTGCCTGCATTTTCTGGAAATAGGATTTTGATGCTTTGCATTGAGAGCGATTATAAATGATTATAGTTCACTTCATTCACACATGCTGCAGCATCCAGGGTGTTGAGTGTGTAGCTGTAGGAGAATGTGTACATGCGTGTGTGCGTGTGTGTGACTCACTTTAGCCAGAATCCCCGGGGCCTGCAGATGGCAACTAAACATGCCAACCATACACACACACGCACATATACACACACACAAGCACACACACCTCGGGAGCCAACCTGCAGTCAGGGCCCTGTATCCTGGAGGTTCTTGCTGCCAGGTTACAGCTCTCTTGGACAGTGCAGCGTTTCCAAGACCCCGACCAGCTGCCTCTCTGATCTCCACGGAACCTTCTCAAACTGAGATAGATGATTTTTTTTTGTTGTTGTTCTCCACAGTGACCAACAAGAGACAAAGCCAACCGGACAAGTTATATAATTTATTTGCCTAAAAACATCTGAATAGAGGGAGGATTAATGATAAGATGTTTACCGGTCTCTAAAAGAACCCTGGCTTCATAGAAATCAAAACGCAGCAGCTCTTGAACTCTTGTCAGTAACAGATGTCCTTCGAGTGAGATTTTCTAAACCTATCTGTTGCTTTCTGGCAGGAAGTCAGGTGAAGAATTAGTAAGATTCATAACTGTGAAGCTACAGCCAGCAGCTGCTTAGCTTAGCAGGCGGTTCTTTCCAAAGGTAACAAAATCTATCTACCTCTAAAGCTCTTGAGCTAGTGTTTCTCGGTTTTTGTGCCTCTGGCATGCTCCTCTGTCAATAGGTGCACCTTAACTTTTGCACATGTTGGTAAATCCTGAACAACAGTGCTTGAGAGACAGAAAGAGCAGAGGAACTGCAGCTTCTTTGCTTTTATAGAAGCCGTGAATGAAGAGGCCTACCTCTTCTTCATGAACACTACCACAGGTTTAGTATCTTTCATTTTATTACATAAAATACTACCAGTTTGGTCTAGAATCCGTTTATCAGTACCTTGACAACACACTTGTTTCTTGATGTGTCACATTTACTTTACATTTGTTTGTAATGTTCTGTGATCTTGTCCTTGTTGATGAAGTCCTTGTTACTAATGGGGTCGAGCAGAGAAACAGGGGACATGACCCCCTCCCTCCACAAAGTTGTCCCCCCAAAGATCTTTGTAAACACAAATAAATCATATTGAAAATTAAAGAAATGCTGAATAAATGCACACCACAATCCACTAATTGTAAAACAATGCATTTCTTAATTGTTAAAAAATTACAACCTGCGACCTTCTTGCTGTGAGGCAACAGCGCTAACCCCTGCTCCACCGTGTCACCCTATTTTATTGTGTCTCCCCTATTTCTCAACCTGGATGACATATGCACACAAACATTCATATTCACACATGTACACGTTTACAAATGCAGCCATACACTACACATCCATGCATACATTTAAAATGGCATGAAGGCAACAATATACAACACAAACACACTCTAAAGAAAAGAAACGCAAACAAACAGGTAAAAACAGACCCAAAGGCTTCAGTAATCCATCTTTTGTTCCATTCGGCTGTGCATTGTTGAGTCTGACTGCTGTTTGTTTGCACTGGGTGTGTGTAAAGTTGTTTTCTGCAGCTCTGTTTGTATTGTCTTCTGTTGTCTGTTGGAGCAATTCGTGTACGAACAAATCAATAACGAGACTGATTAAAGATTGAATGTCAAACTACTTACCCTTGCATTTGTTTAGCGCTCATAATTATAATTTCTATTTACATGGCTGTTTTTGTTCCCTGGGAAACTAATGATAATGATATTCCAACTGCCCAGTTAAAACAAATATGTTGTTTGGCATTCAGTGGCATGTTTTCTTTTTAATGCTATAAACAGAATGATGATAATAAACAGGGAAGACAATTAGTCTGATTTTTAATTGCTGGGTGGCGATAAGGGACTGGAATGATGGAACTGGCCCAAAAAAGGTTAAAAACCACTGTTCACTACAAAAAAAGGTTTATACTGTATTGTTACAGTCACTCAGCCACTGGTTACTGTACTCACTGTCTAGGCTCCTCTACCAGCTGGTCAGATTTAAAATATATTCCTAAACTAAAGTTTGTTAAAGGAAAGGTATTAGTTTAGTGTTTGAGTCCCAGGTGGTCCAGAGTCTTTGCTACTTCCGCTGGAAGTCCTTTTAAACTCCCGGTAAACCCGCCTCTAATGGTAATCTATAATCTAATCCAGTACCACTGCTCAAACAGGGACAGCCAAGCCTTTGATGGATGCAATGTAGCAGTATGTGCATATAGTATATATTAGTGTTGGATGGCTAATGGTGATTCTGGAGCTTCATAGTTAACAATCAATATGTGTCTATACATATGTAATGATAATTATTATAATTATTATGCTCAGTCCAAGCTAATGTTTAAAAGTGTTCACAGGGTTGTCAGAGGCAAGGCATGATATTGTTTAATTATAGTGATGATGGTGCACATCTTCTAAGTCAGTCATAGCGATTCACTCCAGAGAGAAGGTAAAAAAAAGCCTCCGTTCTCACCTCTGAACAGCAGGCCAATTATGGCGTGAAGTGGGTGTGAATATGAGAATCGTTGGTTTTGGAAAAGATACTGGATACTTACACTGACAACCGAACCCTCTGCCAAAAAGAAAATAAGCATATTCCCCAAAATGTGAAAAATGAATAAATATATCGGCTGATGCTCTTTAAATGTAACCGTCAAGTCGCCGAGAGGTCGACGAGAGTTGACTTATGGCCAAATCAGTAACTTTAGCTAAGAAATCATAAACACATTCATGGGGAAAGTGTGAAGTGCAAAATTCACAATGAACTCAAAATGAACTGTCAAGCCTCCTTCCAAAAATACACCCGTCGTCACACACTGCACATATGAATAAACGTTTGCTTCTGCACAGTCGTACAGTATATTACATTCACAGAGACCACGGTTAATAATAGTCGGTAAGAGAAGCTAGGGTCAAAATTTGAGATGTACGCTCAGAGGTGAGATGGAGGGGAGAACAAGTCTGGAGTCCTTAAGGTGCATGTGACAGAACTGACTCTTACTTGACCTCGGAATCCTCCTTACACTGCTATCAAGAGTGAGACAGATGGGACAAAAAAAAACCAACACTGCAGTACTCCCAAGTGTTGGTGAACAACTTGCCTGTGTGACCCAGTGTGAGGAAAAATGCATAAATAACAGTGGCAGAGATAAGTGACAGGGGACGTTGGCTTACCAGGGTGTTAGACCTCTTCTGATATGCACACACTAACAAGTAGACACATGTAAATATCCTGTCCTTTAACACTGTAATCAAACATTAGGCTGGAATACTCCACAGTAGGACTGGTTGATATGGAGCAAAATTCGTATCTCTTTGTATTTTAGCTCAACGGTGATATACGATATATATTTTTATATTATATATATATATATATTATATATATTATTATTTTATAACTAACTTAGAATAATATATAAAAAATATTACTTCTTGTGTAAAGTGTGCACAAACATGCAGAAGCAAAAGTAACAGGCTGTTTTATTTATTTTTTCCTGCATTCTCTGCAGACATATTTTTTACTCCATATCTGCCACTTTATAGCCAAACCATCTCCAGCGAGCCATGGCTTTTCTTTTTACCAACCAGCAGTGTTCCCTTTACAATTTCTCCAGGGAGTCGTGGTGGTGTAACAACCCGGTCTCACGACTTTTCGTGGTACCATCACGAAAATAGAATCTATTAAAATGCACTGTCATCAAGTTTTATGCTTTTTATTTTAGTGAAAGGGCCATGTTTCTCTGTCCTATGTATTTTAATGGGCAGTGTGCAACTTGGACACTGTGAACACTAACTGGAGACTGAAGGAAAGAAAACACGTTGGTTTAAACGACTTCTGCAATTAACCGTCTCATTTCTTATAAGCTCACATTCAAGTCACAAACAATGAAATTAGAATGTAATTTCAATTGTTAAAAACAAGTTTATGTCTCATTTAAGTTCCAAACTGATTAAAAACTCATACCCAGAATTCACCCTGAGATGACGTCATAATTGAGCACGAACTTATCCCTTGAAGACATCTGATGCTCAGATGACTCCTCGGCATTATTTGGCTTTCAATCCAAATGTATTGAAATTTTAGAGTGGATTTTGTGAAATGCACAAAAAAATGCAATTGAAAAAAATGCATATTCTCAATATGCATTTTTTTCAATTGCATTAGAGATAGGAGAGTTCGCCATGAGATGACATCATAAGAACACGAATGTATCCCTTGACAACAGTCAACGCTCAATCAACACTCTGATCAGTGATGGTGATGATAGTTTCATTAAAATTAAAATTTTATTATGCTGTAAATATTTCATTTCTTGTGTTTGCAGATCACAGATCCACAGCACCATGTAGTGAATCTGTCAGTGTATAACTCCCTGTGTGCTTCCATTAAAGGAGCAGTACACTCATATTCTTTTCATCAATCAATCTTTTTATGCTGCACTCAATTCAGACGGTGCATGAACTATGAACTAACAAATACAAGTCTAGTTGTCAAATGAGTCAAATGATTTGACCTAACAGGCTGAAATTTGGTGCACTGGGGGGGCTGTAAGATCTTCAGAAGGGTTACAGGTCACCTATCTGTCTAAACCTTTAAGTTTTTAGGTTTAATTTCCTGTAAAAAGTGACCAAGACTGAGCTAGGAAGCTGAGCTTTTAATATAGTGTTTAAAGGTGAGGGCGATTGTTTGTGCAAACTTTCAGAGCTCTCAGAAGGATCAAAGGTCACTGTCCAGGGCCGTTTCTTGCCTCTGAAGTCTAAATTTAGAAGCCTTTCCTTTACAAGCTCCCAAATGCTTTGAATTTTAATATGTTTATCAGGTGGGCACAACCATCCACTGTGCAAAATGTCAGAGACGTAGCACCTTAGGAAGTGTCAAAGGTCACTGGGGTCAACCATCAGAGTGAATGCAGCCTTTTGGCCTTCTTTTGTCTAACAATTCACACATGCTTTGAGCTACAAACATAAAATCTGAGTATGTAGCATATCAGAGAGTCCAGAATATTTGGTCCTGTTGTGACAGGTCCCCCAGGGGACTACTTGGCCTTGACTTCACATTTAAAACAGTAACTACACCAGTATGCGTATAATAATAAAATAATATAATATTGATAATTTCTCTCTCAAAATAAATCATAGGCTACTACTTGTATTTATCTAGGAAGACATTTTGCCTCTTATCCACGAGGCTTCATCAGTTCATATGCACTAGTCTGAATTGAGCGAATGATGATCTGGAGAGAAATATGAGTTTAATGCTCCTTTAAAGGAACCACACAGGGCGTTACACCGACAGATGCAGTATAGTCATGGTGCAAAAGGCACTTGACAAGCAGATTTTGCTTAATAATGATATGAAATGTTAGCTTAATGCTATCAATTGGCTTACTCGCATTAGTAACACTAAGTTGGCAACAGGCCAATTAACTTAAGCAACTTGTATATTATGTAACATTAGCTGGTCATCGATATATTATGAATGCAGAGGCATCATTTGGGTATGGCAAGATATGGTCCTTGCCATACCTTTACTGTGGTAGACATATATTTACTTTTAAATAGGGCTGTTGAAGTTACTAAATTATTTTTTTCTTATTTTTACCACTAAGCGCAATCCCAAAAGTCTCTGTCTAACTTTTTCACACTTTGCAAAGTCGTCCAGGGGTCGGATTGGACCCTTTGGCAGGACAGTTTTGGCCCTCAGGCCACATGTTTGACACCCCTGGTGTACAGTATCCCAGATACAATATAGTAGCAATGTATAGTATGAATAATAAGTATCCTCTGATTTTCACATAATATATATTTCCAAATTTATCTTTCTGTCCTAATATGATTAAAGGCAGATGATACTGAATGAACATTTCAGCACTGAAAGTGTCAGTGTGTGATGTGTGAGGGCTACATGTAAAACACTGCTTCCATTTCTACTGTCTATGGATCATGTGTTTTTCAATAACTTGATTAGGTTGCATTAGTCATATGTGGGTGCACAACAATGCGACTGATGTAAGTACTAGGAGAAAAGCAACCGGCTTACATAACCAGAGCTTCCTCCTTCCAACATGAAAGATTCGGATTATCCAGAGCAAACAGGGTTTTTGTAAAGTACCGTCACATCCCGTTGTGTCGGAAAATTTGATTAATTAATAAAAGGTTCCATTTGTGTGTAACATTATCCGCTGTGCATAAAAGCAACGGGGACCTCAGCTGACATGCAAGTAAATCTAGTTTATAGATAACACTTGCCTCCACATGTTGTATGTATCACTGCTTTGGTCTTTTCCTTTTGTGGCTGGATGCAGCTCTGCAAACACCAACATACGCACGCTCAAACAAAACCAGCCAACCTCGAAAGTGCCGTCCAGCTGCTGTTATCAGCCACATACAGTGATGGATATGTGTTTTCTTCTCGTTGGTCTCGCTTCGCTGTGCTTTAGCTAAAGGACAATTTCGGTGTCCTCCTGGTTCTCAGGCCCTGCAGCAGGCCATCTCTCAGCGGTGGGAAAGGTTGTAAACGAGGAAGAAATAAAGAGATATGTGTATAAGTGTCACCACTAAACAATGCATCCTTCTGCTATTTCCTCTCTCCTTCTCTTTTTTTTCCAGGATGTAAATGTTTACAAAGGTTTTGCATTTCTTTATCGAATCACTAATGTAACACAGGACATCATGAATATATGAATGAGGGAATAAATAAATTCTATAAATAAATTAGGGGTAAACACAGGAATACTGATAATATGTAAAGAAATCAAATTCCTTATTTATGTATTACAGATGAATCTGAAGTATTTTTGGTAAAAATTTAGAATTTATTTTAATTTATTATTTATATCTCTCATTTATTTATTCATTTATTTTCTGTAACCTTTGGTTCCCAATTGATCCTCATGGGTAAAGAAGCACTTACATTTTTATTAATAATTTTGAATTGCTCATATTTTATTTATTCAGTTAACCTTTCTTTATTTAAGGCAGATTTTATTAGCTAACACCAAGGTTTAAAGGCTGTTTCAAAGCCTTGAAGAGAATTTTAGTAAAAGAACACTGAAAAAATTGTAACATGCACTTTTTCATCAAACTAATAACAGGATAAAATCATTTATTTGATTGTGAAACTCATACTTTTCACATTTCACATGCTGAATTAAATATATATTTAAAGGTATTTTTCTCAGATTATTTTGTTTTCTTCATGGCCTGTAGGTAACACTTTTAGTTTGAGTTGTAAATGCTCATGCTGATTGCACTCACTTAGAGCACATGTTCTGTAGCTCTCTTGCAGACATGCTGGTCCAGATGCACCATTCGACATAGTGAAAAGCCCAATTTAAACAGGTTACCCAGCCCCTAAAATGAGGCAATAGCTGGCATGATTGTAGCTGGCAGTAGATGGATAGCTAGCATTTACAGGCATAAAACCAAGAATAACAATAAATTTATTTATAACATGCTTTTACGAGTATTGGTATGCCAGCTCTCTCTCTAGATTAAAACAAATCAAGGCTGATTGCTTAATGTTAAATATGCTGCTTTAGTTTCATTTATTAAAGATGAATAAATACATTTAAAGTAATCTGTTGGCCCAGTGTCTTTTTTATATATAGTTATATCATGGTAAATACAAATTATTTTATTTAGGACTGGACATTAACAATAATAATTACATACATACACAAATAATATATAAATAACACAGGACAACATATGTTCACAAAATCAATTATCTTGTGAGGGGGGCATCATTAACAGAGCTGTTTTTACATTTTTCCCACAGAATATTCTTCTTTGTTGCAAACTTATTTCATACACATACATAGTATATACATTATCCAATAAGGAGTGGAAATATGACCTTAATGTATCCAACAAACCTTCTAGGTCCGGATCAATGTGCTTTAAGTGAAGAGGTAGCTCTTTTCATCATTTATTATATCTATAAACTCTTCTAACCAGCAGCTCAAGCTAAAACAGTCTTTCCAATCCTCCTTTCAGTCTCAAGACTCTTCCTCTGTCCACTTTTCTGCATGTTTGCAACAAAAACAAAAACGACTGAACTAGAAATGAAGTGGGGCGAAGAACTAACCCAGCTGCCTAGCCAGGCATTCCTTATTCCTTTGGCTTTTAATGCCGGCTGTTATAAAATATGCATGGCATGGTGTGGAGGGGATCTACTTAAGGTGGACTACTTCACGTGCACACTGCTGTTGTTGTGTACGTGTGTGTGTGTGCGTGTGGAGATAATGGAGTCCACTTTAATGGGATAGGGTGCAGGACAAGCTTCTTCTTGCCCTCATGGACAGGGTTCAGCTGTGTCTCCATTTACAACCACTGAAGACACTAGAGCAGATGTTCCCATAGGATGACGATGTGTGGGAATATGAGGTCAACCAGGATGTGTGATACATCTAGAAATTTACTGTATATCCTGACAAAGGCAAACACATATAATCTCACACATTGGCTGATTTGTTCATCAGGTCCAGATTAAGAGACCACAATGCAGATATACATTAAATGTTAAGATAATGTCGCCCAATGGTTAAAAGACGAGGCTGTAAAGCAGGTACAAATAACTAAATGCACTTTATCATTCATTAAGCTGGATCAAGTATGAATTTAAACTCTCAGATTTGATGAGACTTTTTCAGACTCACCTCTTTAAAATGCCACTAAGTCGAGCTTCAACCCAACTTCAACCCTGAAGTTGCTTATTATACGACCACTTTGTTCAGATTCTTCAGGAAGGAATGTGCTCACTGCTCTCTGTCCTAATTTCTTTTTGCTTGTTATGTAAAAAAAATAATAAAAAACTACTACCATAAAAATATGGACCGAGGACTAAGAGAAGATATCATCTTGAACTGCAATTTTACTCAGCAAACAGCAATCTGTCAAATCTCTAGTTGTCTGTTCCTCGCTCATCTCCTCATTTTACTGAAGGCTTCAGTTAACTCCAAACAAAATCACATGTGACACAAAGGCTTGTCAAACAGCTGCTACTGAACATATGACTCTGAGTCGCTGCGCTCATGCCAGAAAGAGACAGCTATAAACACATGCTGGATATAAGAAGAGAAAGAGAGAGTGACCACATTGTTGATCAATCGCAGCCCATCTGTCCACTCACTTGAGCAATCAACGCAAAACGCTGCAGTTTGATCGAAACTCTACAATTTTGCTCATGCAAACATGTCAGATTTGGTTTAGATCTGAGCACGTCGACAGGCTTCCTTTTTCACTCCTTCGCTGACCTTCCTTCCTGTTTCACTTACTGACATTCCTTCCTTTGCCTGTACGGATGAGTTCATCGGGAAAGGCGTCAGACGGAGCGGAAGCCTTCAGTCACCTGGCCGCTTCACCACTTCTGACAGATTCTAGGCACGTTGTCATATATCAAAGGGAGCTAATCAAAATGAGCTTTGTCATGTGTTTCAGAAACGGCACAGATTAATGTTTCTCATCTCATCTTCATCTCAACCTGAACCTACACGCATACCACCCAACCATCTCACTGCCTGTCAGGTGCTGGGCCGCTTTGTTACGCTACTACATATCTGTAGTGTGTTCACTCACAATAACTGGCAGCACAGGCCTGTAACACAGCATTTATCCACATCAAACAGCACTATGGAGCATTACCCCTGAGGTAGTGTTCAAATATGTCTGTGTACATCTGTGTCCTCTAAAAGACAGTGGATCAGGTTTAGTCCTTTATTTATACATGTTTGCTCTTGGAGATGGAAGCTGACATGCAGTAAATGATATGAAGAGGAAGATCAGATGGGAGTTCTCATTGAAGCCGGGAAAAAGCTGCTGTGATGTTCAGTTGTCTTGTATCTGTACAGTTTGAATTTGATGTGGCGTGCATGTGTCAGACACACAAAGTTGAAGCTCTCTTCAGCAGTTTTTCAGTCACACGTTATGAGCTTGCAGATCTTTTGGAATAAGCTGTTTTAAAGACAGTGTTTTGTTATTTTATTGCCCTTTCAAATCAAAACAATTAGCCAAGCTTTTGTTTGTCAGTAATAGGTAATTGGATAAACTGCCTTTTCTTGATTTAACAGCGTCAGCGGGAGACGCCTCCAGCAGTGATCAGCATCCTTAATTTCTGCTGGCATTTTGCAAATGACACATCAGTGTTCATTCGAGTTCTTAAATCTACCAGTACAGCTAATAATGCCATTCCTTTCTTATGGCTACTTTCATTGATTCCTGACCTTTAAATCATTGAATAAATTAACATTAAATATACACGGGGAAACACAGGGCGCTGAGTTTCAGAGCTGAGACTTTCTGTTTGGTGACTGCAGCTAGTGAAACATGTCTGACAGGCTTCCTGGCAGCTGGCTAATGGCGTCATCAGTGTCAATGTAAATGATCAGGCCATCTCAGGCAAAACCAGCTCTCTGCTCTGTACAGAATGACAACATCCCTCACTAAGTGCCCCAGAGGACACACATAACCCTGATTACATTTCTGCTACAGATACTGTATAACCAAGGAACTGCGGGAAACAAACAGAATCAGTCACAACGCCGCCGTCGGATTAGCACATTTGTTTCCATGACTCTGCTCAAGAGAACAGAACCACAAACACCCCCAACCACCTCACATCATCCCCCACGCTAGTGAACCAAAGAGCTTCATACAAAGTTAACTCTCTTCCCTCATCTCCCCTGCTCTCCAACTCTGTTCATCACACCACGTTGGCTCCAGCAGCTTAAAAGGGTTCTTAATGCAGAAAAAAACATAGCCCCTGGTCTCAAGTTCTTAGGGATAGGTACCTGAAAAAACATCATCCCCTCTCTAATCCCAGACCTCAGTATCATCCACTCATTGAACTCACTCAATGCATCTCAGTGTAAATAAATAGGTATAGTGATGCACAATGACAATTAGGCCCCTTCAGACATGCACTGTAACCCTGAAAGGATCTGGACAGTTATCAGGGGAGCTGTATGTACAGTATGAACACAAACGATCAAATCAGCCAGCTCAGAATCAAATGGACTTAAAACTATGGGTTCCCTGGTACAAAGTGTGTGTTCTTTAACACAAGAATTTCACATGCATGTGTATGAATATAATCCATGAATTTGCCGGTGCAAGCAAGAGGCCATCTTGATGTTGTTTCTACCATGCTGCCATCTTGTGTCAGGGGAAACCACGCCTCTTAATAGATGCCTTTGTAAGGTCAGAGGTCTCTTCACGTCATCATAACTGGCCCAATTTTCAGCCAATTTAGATTTTTCTAAGTTGGGTATTTTACAAATACATGAATGTTGGACATTTTCTTATATTTGAAAGATCCAGAACCCCTGAGAAAGATGGCAGTGGCAGAGACACATCTCACAAGCCAGCATGCAGCGTCCAGATGCAAACATTCACTGCTGCAGAAAAAGGGTCATTTTTACGCGAGAGACACAAAAAAATATGTCTAACTGTAGAGAGGATTCCTAAACTTCTGCCAGCCAGAACTGACAATGAAATCATAGATGTTTTTTTTTTTTTGATAGTGTCTTTGATCATAGAATCACCAGACAGAGTATTTGTATGGTTTGTTGCATGTATGAAAGGGCAATTCTGGACCACATCTAGGCCAGATTCCCTCTGGAAACTGTCCAGAGTGAATATGTGAAGGAGGCTTAAGACAGAGGAGGGAGTAGGTGAGTCCTGTGAGCTTGTAATGCTGTCAAACCATGACAAACAGGCATATATATACTTTGCTGATGACATTCCTTTATTTTTGTGTGCACCCCTGCTTTGTGGATGAGAGGACAAGCTTAACTCGTTGCTCCCAGAACTGTCTGTTCACTCACTGCTACAATCTCCTTTTACCTGTTCTTTACTCCCTTCGCCTCACTTCTTTGCCTATAGCAAAGCCACAGAGGGCATGTGTGTGAGAGATAAAGAACAAGCAGGAGTGTGTGACTGTCAGTCATGCTTTCAGGATCCAAGGGCAAGCTGAAACTGTTACGGCCTGCTCCTTTGAAAATAAAAACAGCCCAATAATGTCCTGATCTGCTGAGATAGGAACGGCTCTGACATGGAAGGTCTGGCGCAGCTGTCACCAGTGTCACCATGCAGAAAGTAAAAGAACAGAGGGGCGTGATGTGATGACAGTGTGGATTGGGAAAAGACACATTCGGGCACTGCACTATGCATGACCTTCTCTCACTGGGCAGACAGGTAAACAATCCCTAGTGAAGTCAATGACTGCAGGGTTTCAGGCTAAAGAAAGAGTCCAGTAGAGAGGAAGGCGATGAGAAGAAGTATAGATTAGAAGAGCTGAAGTTGGTAAATCAGGAACATAAAACGAAAGGAAGCAATGGCAACGTTATTGCCTCGTCCACCAACACAAAACAAATCCTCCAGTGACAAGATGCAAAACTCACAAGAATAATAGGGAATTTGATTGGCAGATGCAATAATTCAACCAAGGGATTTCATCAGTGCATTCTGAAGGCCGTGTGTGTTCGTGCATGCATGTGTGTGTCTGAAAGACAGCGGTTTGTCTGAGAGAATGAGGAGCGTGACAGAAAAACAGTCATTGCCTTCTTGGCAGCATGAAACTAGAAAATAAAAATCACCACTGAGAGACTGACAGAACGGCTCAAATCAACTGTTTGTGTGTGTGAGAAAGAGAGAGTAGGTATGACAAGCTGTCTATGTGTGTGTGTGTGTGTGTGTGTGTGCGTGCGTGTGTGTGTGTGTTTTAAGAAAACAGCAAGTGTAGTAGTGAAGCTGTGTGATGGACTGAAAGAATTGTTAGGATTATGTGTATAAGATTATCCCATGTTTTACTTATTTCTACTCTTTTATTCTTTGTTCTGTAATAAGTTGTGTGTGTGTGTCCTTTTCTGAGTTATTTTCTAGGTGGACAATGGAGATGTTGCAGCTGTTGACTTGATCAAGATCTGAACTTCCTTCCAATTGTTCAATGCTTTTACCAGACTCCTGTCGTAATGACAGGAAAGTTGTAAATCTGTTGTAACACAATACCTAACCTAGAAATTTAGCTGACCTGTTTTATTCTAGATAAGGAAAAACAAGGCCATGTGTTAGTTAGGTATTTACGATAGTTTAGGTTGTTGCTGACCTTTCCCCCTCCCCTTAGAAGCAACAACCATTTGTCATTAGGGAAGTCCTTAATAAATAGCAGGAGAGCAGGAGATGGAATCAGAGTAGGTAGGAGAATTGTAACTGTGCACATCTCCATCTGCTCTCCTTGCAAGTAAAACTTAATTCTGTTGTCTTCTCTCCTCTTTGTGTTTGTGTATTTAATATTTTAGGTTGTTTGAACCTGACATTTACTTGGTCCTTCGAGCCGGATACCAACAGACCTGAGGATTCCAGCGGGTGAGAGGAATACCGGAAAAGCCCGTGGCCACGGCAGGCCAGCCTAGGAGCTGCCTTTTAGATCCTTTCAAGGACCGGACTTCAACTCACCGGCTGGGATCCAAAGGTTGACGGGAATCCGAGAGAGGAGATATAGACAACAGTGGTGAGTATAATTTTGGTTAAAAGAAAAAAGAATGAGAGTGATAGGATGCCGGAGTCCTGCTAAATAGGCTTAAATTCCGTGAATATATGCGCAGAGTGATAGGATGCCGGAGTCCTGCTAAAATAGGCTTAAATTCCGTGAATATATGCGCAGAGTGATAGGATGGCGGAGTCCTGCTAAAATAGGCTTAAATTCCGTGGTTGATTGCGCAGAGAAGAAATAAAGCCCTGTGAATACTAGTCAATGGCAGGTAAAAATAGGAAAAATTAAATTTGGTTGGCAACGGAAAGCCGGAAGTTCCGTGTTAAAATTGGATGGCGGAGTCCTGTGTACACTTAAATTCCGTGTATGAGTGATAGGCCTTAAAAGTGAGACGTGTGAGAGAGTGAGAGTGTGAATGGAAGTAAAATACCACTAGGTATTTTTATTTCATACCAAAACAGTAGGATTGTAAGCAGTAAGCTGTTGTGGATGCAGAGGCAAGAATTCTCCGCTTTCAATCACAGAGAGTAGAAAGGAGAATTACCACAACAGGAAATTTAATTACTGCCCTACTGATAGAAAACCAGTTTTTAGAACACCCTAGGTGTTGACAAACTGGACCAAATTTTTTAAAAAATGGGGAAAGGGTCAAGTAAATTAAAACCTAAAGATACACTGCAGTGTAAGGATTGGAAAACCATTGAAAAACAGGATCCTAAAAAAGTAAAACATTTAGATAGATGGATAATTGAATATGGCTTCGGAGGCCAACTAAACACACAAAAAATTACTGTCTTACAAGACTTAATTGTTCAAAAAACCAAAAATGATTTAAAGAAAATGAAAAAACATGGTTATGATGACACTGAATATTGGATGAGAATAGCAGGCAGGAGAGAAGAAGGAGAGAGGAAGCGTAGACAGAGAGAAATTGAAGAAAGAAAAAGAAGGGATGAAGAAAAGCAGAAACAGTTATTGTTTCATAATAAGGAAGATGATGAAACAGGAGCAGTAGCAAGGCGAATAAATAGAAATGAAGATCCTCAAGGAGCTGTAGGTGGAGTTGGTGTTGGACAGAGAGATGAAGATGAAGATTTAGACCCACTGACACCAGTGCCACCCATATATCCAAACTTGGCAGATTTGCAGCAACCACCCGCCTATGAGGTAGAACCTTCTCAGGATGTCAGACCAAAATCAAAAATGAGGTTAAATCTACAATATAGACCAAAACAGTTAAAAACTAGGTCAAATTCACAGTGTAAACTTAAGTGGTCAAAATCAATGGGGAAAGTACTTTCCACTGGTTCATCTGAGACTGACGAAGATGAAACGCTCTGTGACCCAGCGGATTCATTTCCAATGATTCAAGTAGCTAATCCACACTTTGATCCTAACAATCCTAATGCTGATCAGACTATTTTAGTTTACAGGACTTGGACTATGGACGATGTTAAAAAAGCTGTAGAAGGACTGACTTCCCATAAAGTAGACATAAACCAATTTATTGATGACATTCAAAATCTGAGACGGTCTTACAATTTGAATGGAAATGAGGTTCAGCAGGTGTGGATGGCAGCCATGGGATCAGATTGGCATAGTGTAAGAGGAGATTGGAGTCCAGTACAGGCTGGTCAACCCCTAGCCCACAATGCAAATGAATTGGATGTTAGAGTGACTGCTCTGGCAGGCAGAGCAAGAATGCGTTTTAGGCATAGAGCAAATTATATTGAAATTGGACGATGCAAACAAAAGGATGAAGAACCATTTGAAGAGTATAAAATTAGAATGTCAACAATCTTCAAAATTCATAGTGGGCTGGAGGAGGATGCAAATGTTAATGGTCCATTCCAACAGCAATTAAAGAATGCCCTCCATGCAGGCTCAAAAGATGCCATCCGTGCATGGGTTAATAAACATTATATAGGAATGTCCACAGGAACTTTGGAGGAATATGTTAATCATGCCCTACATGCAGAGAAGGTAGTAAAAGAAAAGAACAGGAAGTCTACAGGTGCATTTTATCAAGAAGAAAAGGAAGAAATATTTTATCAGGGAGGTTTCAGAGGCAGAGGTGGTTTTAGAGGAAGAGGAAACTCTAGAGGGAGAGGTTTTGGAGGCAGAGGACAGAGAAGAGATGGATTTAGATCAAACATGCCAGTATGTTGGGCTTGTGGAAAGGAAGGACATATAGCTAGGGATTGTCCTGATAGGAAAGGAGCAGACCGTGAATGACTAACCTGTGAGAAGGAAGAGGAAGTGAAGCAGGGAGTCGCAGAAAATGAGGAAGGAGATGTGATAGAATTTGAGATAGAAGAGGTATTAAACCTTCAGGATTTGTTATTAATGGATGGAGTAAAACCAGAAATAACCTTATTGGTAAATGGAAAACCTGTGACTTTTCTGTGCGACACCGGGGCATGTCGAACAACATGCAAAGAAATTATTCCAGACTCAAGAATAAGCAACCAGAGTGTAATGGTGAGATCTGCTAATGGCAAAATGTCCGCTGTTACACAATCTGAACCTGTTTGGTTGAGAGATCCTCAAGGACAGTCTTGTCAGCTATCTATTTTGATGTTCTCTGACTGTCCTGTAAATCTTTTAGGCCGAGATGGATTGCTATTGTTAGAACTAGCATTAGTCCCAAATTCCAAAGGAAACATTGCTGTTAAAAGAAAAGCAGAATTGCAAAACGGAGATATTTTCGTTCTTTATGGACCAGGTGAACCATTCTATTGTTACAGCCTTGATGTTCCAAATAAAATGCCTCAACAAACAGCAACAGCCTTAATGGCTGAAGGGAAAAAATTGATAACCAAACAGCAGGATGAAATGTCAGAAGAAAATCTACATGTTACACTCTGGTTCAAAACATCATCAGGCCCTGACAAATATTATGAAGCGGCATTAACTAAAGCCACCCCAGCTAGAGTGACTGTAACTTATATCTATTCGGACAGAGAAAATAATTGTGCTGCAGCAGTAAAATTACTTACAACAGAACTGGTAAAGCTGTTCAAGATGTGGACAGTACCGCACATTTCGTTGTGTAAAAGCCCAGAACAACAGTGGAAAGAATTAGGAAACATGGTAATGAGAGGGGAAAACGCTTGTGATTGGATACAAACTTCAGATACTGAGGCTACTAGCGCCTCTACTGGATTGACAAGAAAATCATTGTTCTGGACAATCCAAGTGCAAAAAGGTATTCATCTGCATACTAAAGATCAGCAGAAAAATCAATGAGTCTATGTTCTTACTGAGGAAGAAGAAGAGTGGTTAAAAGAAGTACCAGGAAAATTATGGTCAAGTGGTTCCACCGATGTTGGATTAATAAAAGGAACCCTACCTGTGCAGATTCGGCCTAAAACTGAGCATAGACCATGTGTAAGACAATATCCGCTGAAACAGGATGCATATGAAGGCATAAAACCAGTAATTGATGATTTAATCACAGCAGGAGTGATAATACCATGTAATGATTCACCATGTAATACTCCAATATTCCCAGTAAGAAAGCAAGCACCATCTGTAGGATGGCGCATGGTGCAAGATCTGCAAGCAGTAAATAATGCAGTTATACAAAGAGCTCCTTGTGTCCCCGATCCTTACACTCTGCTCAATACACTAAGACCTGATGCTCAAGTATTTACTGTAGTTGATATCAGTAATGCATTTTTCTCCATACCAATTGATAAAAACAGTCAATTTTGGTTTGCATTCACTTTTGGGGGTCAGAGGTATACTTATACTCGACTACCCCAGGGCTATTGCGAAAGCCCAACTATCTATTCCCAAATAATGAGTGCCAGCATGGCAAAATTCCAACCTCCAGGGAATAGTCAAATCCTGATTTATGTCGATGACGTGTTGTTAGCATCTCCAGACATGGAGACCTGTAAAAGGGACTCATTAGCCTTGTTAAAACATTTGGCTGAAGAAGGTCACAAAGTGAGTAAAAATAAATTACAAATGTGTAAACAGCAAGTAAAGTATCTAGGACACAATTTGAGTGCAGGAGGAAGAACAATAGTGGAAGATAGGAAAACTGCAATTCTTCAAGCACCTAAACCAGTAACCAAAAAACAAATGATGTCATTTTTAGGCTTAACTAACTATTGTAGAAGTTGGGTACCAAATTATGCAGAAATAACCTCACCTTTGAGTAAAATGATGTATAGTGAAGACCTGAAAATGACATCACCTTTAAAATGGACGGCAGAAGCAGAAGATGCTTTCTGTAAAATAAAACAGACTTTAGTATCTAGCACTGCATTAGCATTACCAGACTACAGCAAACCCTTTATTCAAATGGTTGATTGCAAAGGTTATTTCATGACCTCAGTTTTGACTCAGCAGCATGGGGATAAAATGAAACCTATAGCATATTTTTCATCTAAATTAGATAGCGTAGCATGTGCATTACCACACTGCGTTAAAGCAGTCATCGCAGCATCAATGGCTGTTGAAATAAGTGCCACTATAGTCTTATTCCATCCATTGATCCTAAGAGTCCCCCATGCTGTCTCTGCTCTTTTGCTGCAAACAAATCTGACATTTCTATCACCTGCAAGGCATCTATCCTGTATGGCGACTCTCCTTTCACAACCTCATTTAACTATTGAAAGATGTACAACTCTAAATCCAGCCACACTCCTACCACTTCCTGAAGACGGCACTAAGCATGACTGTCAGGAAGTGGCAGAGAAATTAGCAAAAAGCAGAAGTGATTTAAAGGATCAGCCACTTGAAAAAGGGGAAGTTTTATTTGTAGATGGCTCATCTAAAAAGAATGAACTAGGTAAAACACAAACAGGTTATGCAGTTGTCACACATAAAACCGTAGTAAAGGCTGAATCCTTACCATCTAACTATTCAGCTCAAGCAGCTGAATTAGTAGCATTAACTGAAGCATGCAAAGTAATGAAAAATAAGGATGTAACAATTTATACAGATAGTCAATACGCCTTTGCTACAGTACACACATTTGCACAATATTGGAAAAACAGAGGCATGATAACTTCCACAGGTAAACCAGTTACACATGCAGAGCTCTTATCTGACCTTCTAAAAGCAGTACAATTGCCAAAAACTTTAGCCATTTGTAAATGTGCAGCACATACAACAGGGACGGACAGTGTGTCCCTGGGTAATGCGTTCGCAGATAAAACAGCTAAAGCGGCAGCAGCAAGAGAGATACATGTGTTAACTGTAGAAGAAAAATCAGATTTAGATGATCTAATACTAAAAGAAATGCAGCAACAAAGCTCTGAATCTGAAAAAGACATTTGGAAGAAAAACGGTGCAAAATTAAAAAATGACATCTATGTATGACCCAACAATAAACCTATCCTACCAAAAAACCTATATAAATGGGCAGCAATATTGAGCCATGGTGTTACACATGTCTCAACAGGAGGGATGGTAGGACAGGTACACCAACAATATACAACATATGGATTTAACTCTTATGCAAAAAATTTTTGTAGAGCGTGTTTAACATGTGCTAGACATAATCCACAAGGTAATTTGAGACCTCGTAGGGGAAGATTCCCTACACCTAAATATCCGTTTCAAGTTATCCATATGGATTTCATAGAGTTAAACCAAAGTGAAGGTAAGAAGTATTGTTTGGTCATAATAGATGCATTTTCAAAATGGATTGAACTCTTTCCTACTAAACATCCAGACGCATTGACGGTGGCAAAAGCGCTTTGTAAAGACATTATTCCTAGATATGGAATTCCAGAGAAAATATACAGTGATAATGGTGCCCATTTTGTAAACCAAATTATAAAAAAGATTGGAGTAATGTTTCATATTGATCTAAAAAATCACTGTGCATACCACCCTCAAAGTGCTGGGTTAGTGGAAAGAATGAATGGAACAATAAAAAATAGATTGAAAAAGTGTATTGCAGAAACAGGAAGACCATGGACACAGTGCGTTGATTTGGTAAAATTATATATAAATATTACATGTACATCAGGCTTAACACCTTATGAAACATTATTTGGCAGACCTTATAGATTACCTCAATTTAAAAATCAATGGGAACCAGATGATGAAGCTAACTTAGCTGATTACATAAGAATGGTACTAGAAAAACAAAAACAAAAACAAACTGATGAAAATCCTTTTGTCTCCCAGCAGGAAGTCCAATTAGTTGAGCCCGGAGATTGGGTGTTGATAAGAAGTGTAAAGAAGAAGCACTGGTATTCACCTAAGTGGGAAGGACCATATCAGGTACTGCTAACAACCCCCACTGCTGTGAAAATAGCAGAGAGATCAACTTGGGTCCACTTGACACACTGTAAAAGGCTCATTTCGGTTGAAAGGTCCGATAGGGGAGGTGAGCCAAAGACTGATAATAGGGTGGATCCAGATGTTTAGAGACTGGTGAGATCCGAAAGTCAGCGAAGTTCTTATAAGACACCAAACCAAGTAGAGGACATAAAATTCAGCCAAAATGACCCGCAAATGGTTAAAAGATGCTGTAAAATGTTGGGCAGTGACTCTCTTCCTAGTAGTGACTTTCCTATTTGTGTGGTATTTGTGGGAGTTACTTAAGCAACGACGAGATTATACTTTAGGTAATGGCTCCGAGGTGGTACAACCCACCGTTGATGCATCTATAACACACAGGTATAAAAGACAAATTGACTTTCAGGAGCAATGCGCACTTAACAGAGCGAAACTGGCGGAAATTGATCATTGCAGTAGCCCTGATCTAGTTCCCAAAATTAAGTTTTGTTTTGGTCATAGTTCAGACTATCTATTCAAAATTCCATTCTCCGCTCTGGAGAGTTTGGAAAGTAGCTATGATGGGAATTATTACAGATGGCATGAGTGGTATTTAGCTGAAGATTATTTTGATTCTCCATCGTGGGGAACAGTAGTGGCATATACAGGGGATGATTGGAAGCCCCGGCCTGCCACAGATATGGCAAAATTCCACTCAAAAGCATTCAAATTGTCGACGTATAATCTTAATGGCCAAAGGTTAGGATTACTTTTAAAGATTAATGAAAACTTTACAGGGTGCTGGGCGGATGACTGTTGGACCATGCATTTGTATCCATATGTTGTAGGGAAAGACCCACCATTCACTCTGACCCTTTGTAAAGCGTACAAAAATGCCACCACTCTGCTTCAGAAAACAAACCCACAAACACCTGAAATGTCTGTGGGGATGTTTGCCAAAAAGAATGGAGCACGAATTTATACGCCACAGAATATGACCATGGAGCAACAAATTACTCTATTGACTGGAATATCAGGGATGATTAATAATTGGCTGTTAATGACCGAGCAGGCTGCTAATATGACAAAAAATGATTGTGTTGTGTGTATGGGACCAAGGCCCATACTACAAGTAATTCCTGCAATAATTCCTAAAGATTGTTTGATGGAAGTAATGAATAAAACAAATCCAAGTACAAATTGCAAAGAATGGGACAGAGTTTTTCCAGTCACTACTGGGGATAAAAAGAAACCAATATTTTCTAATAGAGTTGCACCAGGTAATTTTACCTGCGTAAACCTGACAGGATCTGGACAAAAACTAGGAAATCTTTCTCAAACTCTGTGTAAAGACATGGTTACAGCACCTGATAAATTCAGTCCGATAGCCAGGGCTGATGTGTGGTGGTGGTGTGGTGACGATAGGTTATTTGATAGATTGCCTAATGATGTTACTGGAGATTGTGCTCTGGTTACATTACTATTGCCAGTATCAATATATCAAATGTCAGCTGACAGTGTCACTGAATTGGTGGAATTAGCTGATTTTCCGATCTTACATAAACAAAAACGCTCCGTTCCAGGCCCTGACCCGACTTACATAGATGCAATTGGGGTACCACGTGGTGTTCCCGATGAGTATAAATTAGCTGATCAAGTAACAGCAGGATTTGAATCAACAATTTGTTGGTGGTGTACGATTAACAAGAACGTAGACAGAATCAACTACATCCACTACAATGTACAAAGATTGGGAAATTGGACACAGAGTGGATTTGAGGCAGTTCACAATCAATTATCAGCAACCTCCCTTATGGCGTTCCAGAATAGAATAGCCGTCGACATGCTGTTAGCAGAGAAGGGAGGGGTGTGTGCAATGTTTGGGGAGAAGTGTTGTACTTTTATCCCTAATAATACAGCTGCTGATGGAAGCCTCACCCAAGCTATAGAGGGACTTAAGACTCTCAATAGCAAGATGAAGGAACACTCTGGGGTTGACACATCCATGTGGGACACTTGGATGAATGTGTTTGGTAGGTATAAGGCCTTAGTGGCCTCCATCCTAGTATCAATTGCAGTTTTTGCTGCAATCCTGACATTGTGTGGATGTTGTTGTATACCATGCCTGCGTTCTCTTGTTAACCGTTTGATTACAACAGCTATTACTCCAGTGGAAGACCGTGTGGCCCAAATGTATCCTTTACTCGCTGGTGATCTTTATCATGACAATGACAGTGAAGATTCTGAAACAGATGGTTAAACATGATTTCCGGGTGTAAGTATGTTTGTACTCATGAAAATGACCTGTCAGTTAAAAATCTTAGTGAAGAAACTGTACAGTGATGTGAGAATTTGAGCAAACATGTGATAAACAGGAGGGAAATGTTAGGATTATGTGTATAAGATTATCCCATGTTTTACTTATTTCTACTCTTTTATTCTTTGTTCTGTAATAAGTTGTGTGTGTGTGTCCTTTTCTGAGTTATTTTCTAGGTGGACAATGGAGATGTTGCAGCTGTTGACTTGATCAAGATCTGAACTTCCTTCCAATTGTTCAATGCTTTTACCAGACTCCTGTCGTAATGACAGGAAAGTTGTAAATCTGTTGTAACACAATACCTAACCTAGAAATTTAGCTGACCTGTTTTATTCTAGATAAGGAAAAACAAGGCCATGTGTTAGTTAGGTATTTACGATAGTTTAGGTTGTTGCTGACCTTTCCCCCTCCCCTTAGAAGCAACAACCATTTGTCATTAGGGAAGTCCTTAATAAATAGCAGGAGAGCAGGAGATGGAATCAGAGTAGGTAGGAGAATTGTAACTGTGCACATCTCCATCTGCTCTCCTTGCAAGTAAAACTTAATTCTGTTGTCTTCTCTCCTCTTTGTGTTTGTGTATTTAATATTTTAGGTTGTTTGAACCTGACAAGAATGAATGAGTCTTGTCCTTCCAGAGGGTGAAACGGTTCCATAGTGTTACAGGTGGAAAGATTTACTGCTTGATTCCACAGGGCGCATCTGCGGCACATTTCGGCAGTGACGCGCCTGGCGGATTTGATCGTGGCCACTTTAGTAAACGCTTATATTTCAGAAGCATTTCAGAAGTTTCCCAGAAGCGGCTCTCCGTTCTGCTCTAAATACTCGCCTAGTCTATTTTTGACAAAGCTGCTTTACACAGAGCAGATCCAGCCAGGAAGTCAGGCACAGGAAACACGGACAGCATCTGGTCAACTTTCAAAATAAAACATGTGCATACTCCAACAACAGCAAACAGAAAAGTCTTCAGTCTTGATTTCACAGAACTGAGAGTTGCTGCAGATCTGCAGTTCTCTGGCAGTTTGTGCCACATTGTTGAGTACTGCACCAGTGTCTGTGTCAATCAGAAGTGACAGCAGCTGGGAGCTATACTCAGCTGTGCTGATCATCCCAAAGATGCATGTTCCTTACAAATATATAAATATAATAATAGGGAAATAAACAGGCTTTCAAACATGATATCAAATAAATAATATAGAAATAATATACCAAAGACACACTTGCAAAAGTTTGAGATGAGCAGTGCGAATGTATCATAGAATTTATTTTAAAATAGACTTTAATTTATATCTAACGTGGTTTAACTTTAGTCAGAGAGGCTCAGGCTAGAGCTCTGTGAATGTTTTACATTTGGTGCCTGTTTTGTGCAGTTCGGTGAAATAAGCATACAAGATACACACACATCCACCTTCATGGGACCATGGGGCCAGGCCATTACCATTATCACATTCTTTCCCTACTTTTTCTCCTAGAGAGTAGATTGATCCAACACTCCACCTTTTCCCTCAATAAATGTAGTTGTAAAGTAGACAATTGGGCTCAAAGAGAAAGGGTAAGCTACTTATTGAATCAGTGTAACAACTCACACTGATGACCTGCTGGACAGTTTCCACAGAGCTGTTTGATTCCTCAGCTCTGCTTAAAGAAAAATTGAATAAAGAGACATGAAGGCGAGGAGCCACTTTCTATCAATTCATTCAAGTCAAATTAGCTCTATTGGAATTGCTACATTCATGTGGAGTGTTTGTGTCATTTTGTATGTGTCTATCACCCACTGTACAGTAAGAACTGAAAGCATTGTGCTAATGATTGTTGGCTACCTTTATGACACCTCTGACATTAGCCTAATTGTTTGTCGAAATTGTTCTTGCTCATTATCTGTTTCATAATTGAACTGTAATGATAATTCGTTCAGCTGTCTGCAAGCAGTGAGGCAGGGACACAACGCACAATAATTGGGTTGTTTGCGTGTGTCTCTGAGTGTGTGTGCATATGTGTGCGCGTGTGTGTGCAATATCATGTCATGCAATATATTAGATGTAAGTAGATATATAAAATAATGAATAAAAGACATTTTGTGAAAGGATCACATTTAGTGAATTAGGATTTATTATAAAATCACAGTATGGGATTGATGCATACTGAAAAACAGAGCAGGCAGCCCGGGGAAACTAGGTAAAAGGTCAAAAAGATCAGTTTCGCCTCCACAAATTGGATTTCTTCCACCACATTACCTCTTTTATTATGCCTCTCTGTCTCTCATCTTCAGCACACCTTTACTTCTGTCTGTCCTCAGATCTTCTGTCTTGAAAAAACATGTCACAGAATGAGAGAAACAAGGTCTAGGAAATGACTTGACAGTGCATGGCCCAGAGAAGCTGGGAAACATGAGCGGGTAATTACCGTGCCCAGATGGCCTTTCCTAACTAATAGTCCAAATGATCCGTAATGGAGAAGTTTTGGGATCAGATCAGAAACCAGTGAAATATCACCATGACAGCTATCTTAGTGCTGCAAGACAGGCTAACAGCTTCTGACTAGCATCTTTACCAATCATTGTCAGAGGTTGATGAACAACATGTCACTGGATCCGAGATGAAGCTAACGGTGTCAGATGCACATTAGGTTCCATGTTGAAAAGGGTCCAACTTTCTGATTGTCTATTGGTGGGACCACCAATAGACAAGGTATGGAAACAATTAGACACATCTGCCTTACTTTTATTGGCTCACACATGACTCCAACTTGACCATGCTCAATGTGAAATATTCGGTGAACAAAACTGATGGGGACCTGATTACATTTACATAATTCACAAAATTCCCATTTGATTAGTGAGGACCTTACAACAACAACCCCTGCATATACAGTATGTGAGTATTCATTCTAACATCCATATCTAGCTGTGAAATGGAAATGTGTAACAGTATTGCATAGAAAATTGCATGCATACCCATGATATATATATGACTGTTCCCCAGATTCCTTGGATATGATGGCATTATCAATTTCAAAAAGGTAGCACTGAAATACTTTGTATATCGTGTGTTGAACAGTTACTGGAATGAGAAGCATGTGAGGCTTTTTGGAAGATATGCATAGCTCAGTTATGGGATTGATTATTTCATATCAAAGTAAACAAACAAAACAGATGAATAAATAAATGATCAGCGTTTGGTCAAAAAACATGTGCACATAATTCTACAACCCTGGGTTGGTTGAAACTTTATCAACAAAAAGCTCAACATGTGTTTGCTCAGAATTAACGGTAGTGGGCTGATGGTGCATGTATATTAACAATGATTAAAAAAAAATACATACATAATATGGTACTGGTTATAGTGCCTGGTATAGAAACAGCACTGACTGGAAACACAAAGCCCAGCAAAGAGAGGTTCATTTAGCTGAATACGCTCTAGCTTTTCTAAGGACTTTTACCTCAGGCACTGTATGAATAAAGCAAAGAGAATCATTAAGGATCCTAACCACCTGGTTAACAGCCTTTTCTCCCTGCTGCAGCCAGGAAGAAGGTACTTGATACACCAGCCAGCACTGAGAGGCTCAGGAAGAGCTTCTATCCTCAGGCCACTAGGATCCTGTGTGAGGTCACTGCCTAGAGGATCCCCATCCCCTCATCCTTTTATTGGACAGTTGAAGAAACTGATAGAAACACATTTCAAATAAAGATTGATTTTATATATATATATATATATATATATATATATATATAAACTGTTCAACATTCCATTAAAATTTGAAAGAAGATAGAAGTAGAAGACCATAGTATTTTCACTCACAGACACACAAACTCAAAGTTTTTTGTCTGTCCCACATAGTTTTTAGAGTTGAATTACATCATTTCTCTTTGCCCTGACTTGGCTTTGCTGCACCTGGCAGGTCATTTAGGGATTGATTTTGACTGTATACTTCATGCATTATTGAAGCGGTGATATCCACGTGGGGACTGACAGCATTCATAGGATTTCACTGTGTGGGCTGCTGCACCTGGCAGTCAGCCACAGACAGATCCCACGCATACTGTATACAGGTCAGATATTTGAGCCTGGCTTCTCTTCTGAAAAAGACCTCACCAGAGCACAACTTGCTATTGAGGTCATGTTTACACACATGCATACAAATAGTATTACAGAACTGTGATTTTTGGATAATGAAAACTTATAAAGTACCTTTTTTACTTTAAAGTCATGTATTTCAATTAAAATGTCAAGTCTCTATTTTGTTAAAAATGTGAGAGTTTTCTATAAAGGATGTGTAGTTTGGAAATCTCCATCATCATCTCCAAAGCAAAGTCACTAGTCGTGCCATCATCCCATATAAATAAAAAATAATCACAGAAACATGCAGCAACTGATAGCAAAAACCCAGCAAAGGTATTTGTTTGTATAAAATTATATTGATTATATTTAATTATAAATAAACTTTTTTGGGAGTGAAATCACTGGTCCCAAATACCTGGGCAGGTATTAATTAATTAATTTTTTTTTATTTTATAATTATTTTTGTCATAATCAGCTTTTTATAATTATTTATTATTAGTAATAACCAAAGATACTCATTCTAAATCTCTGAATCTCAAATTTTTGGGGGGATCTTACTAGATCAGGCCAATAGTGTACAATAAAATATTCAGCTGAATGAGGTGGCTGCAACTTTTTCTTGGCCAATAAATGAAAATAATCCTCCTGTTTCTCTCTTTTTCCCATGCTACTTCCATTCCCCCCACCAGAACGAAAAAAAAAAAAAACAGCTCAGGTCACCTGAGGCCTCTTTTATGCTCTGACACATGATTGAAGTGTTTTTCCAATTGCGTTCGGACAGCTGGAACATGACTGAGACCAATTGGTAATCAGGCTGTTGCATTTTGAGAGTCAATGAATAAAGCAAAATGATGCAATTTGTGTTCAGAGTTTTGCAGAAAATATGATTTAGAACAACACTTGAGCAAGAACAATGAAATTACGCTTAGAGTTTTGTTATTGTTGCTACAGTCACTCCCTTTAAGATTATGTGCATAGTTCTATTTTGTGTATGTTTTTATAATGTAAAAAAAATCTAAAAAGCCAACAAACTTAGTGTATGTTCACGAGATGGTTCTTTCCTTGTATTTTTCAGCATTTTTTATATTATTATAATATGTGCATGTATCCACAACACACCTTCATTATCTATATTTATCATTTTCTGCCAAAATGCAAATATATGTTTCCTAGATGACTATTTTTTCATCTGGTTAATGCAAATCTACTCTTCCCATATGTCTCCTTATCAAGATATAACTACAAGGGAAATGAACTGCATTCAATTCTTTACGTCTTCAGTAATTAATGTTAGTGATGCAGAGAACATCTGTTCGCAGGACTTCAATGCTGTACCTGTTCACCATTTTGCTATCCCCTTGTGAGTGTTGCTGAATTCTTATATTTAAAAGACAGAGACAAATGTAAAAAAAAAAATAAAAATAAAAACATGTTAAAAAAAGCAGCCAGACACTAGAGAAATAACAATATGTAAAAGTATTTACTTTTGCCTTCATTTGTAGAACTATCTTGCAGTTTGGCAATTGGAGTAACCTTCAAGTTGTCATGACAATACCTTACACAACATGTTTTTAATTTAGACAGAATAAATGTGACAGCTTTGCGTATCTTCCCTTGAGTCAAACAGAGTTGAAATACTTCTTATTTCTCGATTGCCTCCCACAATTTTCCCTCTTTTCTCTGTTCTGTGTCCCTCAGTGAAAGCTGAGATTGATAATCATCCTTCATCTGCAAATTGCAATTTGTCCTTATGGGAGACGCACATTAATGCACAGTTGTTCATGTGCACACCCACATGTATGTGCAGCAGGAATGTCAGTTTGCTGTGTAGGCTAATTGTGTAGCATCTGACAAGTCTCAAACCGCTGAGTTTTAATCATGATGAAGTGATGTTTGCCACAGTAAGTGGAGGTAAAGCTGCTTTCTTCCACAGATCCATGCAGAGTGCTGATGTAGCAGACCTGGGCTGGTTAATTGGAGGATGGACTGCGGATGTTTGTTACAAAGGGTTTTTTGAATTTGAGCTGTTATTGCCACTAATTTGGAGGTCAGCAGGAGGCTGTCTCTCAACTTAACCATCCAATAAATTAACTTGCCTGCCTGCATTCAGTTTGTAATGATCCAGTTTATTAATATTGCTGTGAAGCAAACCAGTTTTCCACATGAGCAGCTGGATGAGCAAAGCTTGAGAAAATCACTGGTTGAAAACATGATAACGACCTGGGTGGTATTTCACGAAGCAAGCCAGCACTTAACCTCAACCCATATCTGAAAGGATGCTACTAAACGGACTATTCTTTATTTCATAAGTATTTCTTTTTAATTATTAAGAAAAAGTTAGATTATACTGCAATTCAAAAAATCTACAGACTTTAAATTTTGACAGCATAAAATACTACTTGGCCTTTATGCAGGCCTTCCCCTTCCCTGAGATACAGTATGGTTCCTTCCTGGTGTAGTGAATGGAATATCTTCTTACAGGTAATATGCTTAGATTTTCACCATCTAGTTTACTATAGACTGGTGAGTGTCCAGAATAATCAGGATAGGAGGCAGTAAACAGCACAAAACTATACATTTTATTACACAATAGATTATAAAATAGAGATGCATTAAGTGGGATGGTAACTATACAATAGCCACTATACAAGGGTACAAAAAGATAAACCAGCGCAAGTTCATCTTCATCCAAATGACAATAAGAGATGGTAAATAGAATCAATCAACACATTTAGGACCCAATATATTCCAAAAAACAAAACAATCCCATAGGATGAAATGCCACCTAATACTAAGAATACAACCCCCCACAAAATCCGTAACCACTGAAGAATTGCACAATGCCCAGTTGTTATTGCACTGAAACCAAAAAAGCACAAAATTAAATTGTTAGGAAGTGAAAATAAAAGGTTGACATTCACCGCACCCACAGACTGTTCAATGACGATAGACATGTGTGTTAATTGTTGTTCAGCATATTGAAATACAGTAGCAGTAGTTTGACAGTAATATGTCATTTATCATGGCTGATAATGCAAAGGCTAGTGCTAGTGCTAGTGGCAATTCAATATATAACAACTTACAAATAATTTAGCTTACGAACAGCTTCTTGGTACTTATTGTGTTGCAAGTTGGGCATTGTCAGCACTAGGTATTCACAAAGGAGTAGGTAGAAGTAAACACTTGTTTCTGGCCCTTTTTCATTTACTTATCCTTCATGTACTACCCAATAAAATATCTTTAACAACTCTTCCAATTCTATATACAACCCAGTACAATACACAGTCCATTGGTTAATGGACTGTGATGTCTCCATTCAGCCCTCTCATAGATTTTTGGAAATGCACATGTTATCTGACAGCACAAGCTCGACTTCATTAGAACTCACCAGGAGAAGTCACAAGTCAGTTTAGAGAAACGGGTCCTAGACAGAGTAGCATGTCACACTTAATGAAGACAGACTTACATCAATGCGTCTCATTATTCTTTATGTTGTTGTTGAAATACCCTTAGAGTCCCAAACTAATCTCAATCACACAATACTATATTAACGGAATGTGTTAAGAGTTTGGATTGATTCTCCTGTACCTAACAAACATGTATTTTTTTTTTTTATCCTGCTCATTGATTGATCTGCTCACTATATTGTAAAGGCTGCTTTTCAGCCCTGATGAAAATAGAGTGAAGCTCAGACAGGCGACATTCCTGCTGCAAAGGGAGGACTCGGGTGGCCTTTTCCGGACTCCAATTGTCTAACCAGGTAAATGTCAGGTGTTTTTGAAGAACGTCAGAAGCTACATTTCACTCCTCTTTATTCCACTTTCTTCCTCCTCCCTCTCCTTTCATCGTCTTCTTTCTCCCTGATGCCTGTCTCTCCTAGATAATGTCAATGCCTCCAGGGTGAGCAGCACAGTGTGATCCTCCCCCCTTCATCCCACGCCCTCTTCCCCTTCATTTCTCTCTTCATCCTCTCCTCTACACCTTGTTCCTCTGATCTGGTCTCTCTTTCTATTTGATAAGGCCCTATCTGCCTCTCTCACTCTCTGTCACAGACTTTATAGTAGGATGAAAATCACTAAGCTCTGAATTATCTGGCTCTGCTAAAGGTCACAGTCCTAATCATCCCAGATGATTGTGAATGGAACCAGCAGCAGTCATTAGCAGCTCTCTGTCTAGACCCAAACCAAAAAAGGATGACAAGAATATCAGTTTTGCTCCAGATCAGATGGACAGACAGCAAGATCTAGGACACAATGTGATTATTTTTATAATAAGCAATACATTCTGAAGATAATTATACTGAAGGTGTCTTTAAATATCACTCTACCATTTAGTTTAGGAAGGAAAAATAGATGATGTACAAAATAATAAAACATGGATGTAGTTAAGTGTATTTTTATAGAGCGAGAGAATAATTATTTTAAATCCTAAAGACAAAAGAAAATATTCTGGGAAATGATTTTATCAATAACAGGGGTTGGAGAGACAAAAAACATCCGGAGGGTGCCTGAAAGGCCTTACTGCAAAAAAAAAATTAATAGACAAAACAATAAGACAAAAAAGAACAAGGTGACAAGCTCAGACACAACAGCATGGATAATATAATCTGAGCATGATGAAAAAAATATAACAATAAGATATATAAAAGATCAAGGGAAATAAAACACAATAACCCTAATACTGTAGAATAACCACAGGAAATGTGCAGTGATGTATTGCAGGACGTGTGTTTGTGTGCGAGCCTGCATGAGCCAGACAGATCCAGACAGTTTGTCTCCGTGTTGTGAATGAAGGTTACTTCACTCACAGATTAATTCATTCAGGTTTATTTTTTAAGGTTTGTTTTGCGATCCTCTCTTTCAGTTCCCTTTCCCAAAGTGAAACTGCATGGAAGCACCTGCAGATCTGGCTGTCTGATTGACAAGTGACAGATTGAGGTTCACCAGACGCACACTTGCTGTTTTTGTCCTGATTGCTTTCCACAGCTGTTGTCGTTGCTAAAACTCTCAGCTGGCTGATTCGGCTTTTCACCATACCACAACCATGTCTGAAAATATAAACATACATAACCAGACATAAAAACATACAATGTCCAACACGATGTCCAAATTCACAATATGTTGACAGTGTCAGAAAAATGTATGTAATAATGCATACAAAAAGTCACATGCTGAAAGACTTTAAATTATGGATTATGATGGCATTAACTTATTTTTCATGGACTACACATATGCTAGTGTTGAAATGCTTGGCCCAAAAGCACAAAATGTGATGTATAGACATTGTTTGCGTGGACATGGAGTTTTTGACCCCTGGCAGCACGATGTATCAATGCTTTTTTGATCCAGTCATGTCTGTTTTTGTAAATCTTGTGTTCCATTATGTATGGAATACAAATGTGTGGGTGACGTACATATTCCTCCTACAAATGAGAAATGACAGAGGATAGATGACAGAGGTCAAAGTTGATGGCGGCAGTGAGCATGCATGTAGGCTTCTCCATATGCGTGTGTGTCTGATAAGATGAGGCCATTGATTCTCATCAGTCGTTATCACTCAGCAACCAAGGATCAGGGCAGGTAAAGGTCACAGGAGAGTCGGCTCCATCGTAACACATACAGCAGAGATATTGTGTTAACGTATGGTGACAAAAAGATGCAATGAAACATAGACTGCAAATCATCTCACAAACAGACTTTGGACTCATTGACTTATTGCACTTTCAAGGTGTCTCTGAATGTGTGTGGACATTTAAGAGTGTGTGTGCTAGTGCTCACACAAGTATTTACAGCACAGTTACTGCACCTGACTGAGAGAGAGAATGCAGTAACTCTTTCTCTCTGTCCTGTCTACACACAAACGAATGTGCAGCCTGTTTCATGCTCATAACTAGGGGACTGGACTCTTGCACAGAGCAAGTGCATTAAACAATCAACATTTGGAAGTGCCAAAATTTCTTCAATTCACAACAAAGATAAGAAAATATTAATTGCTTATAGAACCACCGTATAATAATTTAGAGCATGCTCTCAGCTTCAATCAGTGATGTTAAAAACTGCAAACAAAGCCAGACATCCTGAACAGCCATAGCCTGCTATCACCTAAAGAAGGAGGTAAAGGATTCAAAAGGAACTTAAAAACGTACATATGCCATAATAGGAACCAACAAAAAGTAACACTAAAATAATATCCTTTAAAAGAATTCAGAAAGAAAAACAGCAACAACAGTCAACAATACAAAAATGAAAGATACAAAATTCACACGATAGAAAGATATGGTAGAGTTTTCACTCTATAACTGGAAGGTCATGAGTTCAAACCCCCCGTCGAATCATACCAAAGACTAAAAATGGAACCCAAGGGCTCCCATCTTGGCACTCAGCATCAAGGGTTGGACCCTGGGGGGTTAGTTGACCGAATTATTTCCCCAAGTACAGCACCACTGCTGCTCACCACTAGCACTCACCACTCCCTCAGGGGATGGATCAAATGTGTGGACACTCCAGTCTCACTCAAGTGTGTGACAATCAGTGGGACTTTAACCTTTAACATCTAGGGTCAACATCATTTTAAATCCTAGAAAGCCTGACTTTGGTCAAATGTACAAGGTGAAGAATATTGCTTTGGCTCAGACCATTACTTGCACAAATAAATGAGATGTGAATTTGGCACAAATTGACCCACATTTTACCTGAAATCTCTCCCTAATCCCCTTCTCCCACTGCATTTTTATATTATATAAAGAAGATGGATGCAGTAAATGGATAAGAGCATATAAGATGGAGATTTTACAGTTTATGATGGGGATAGAGTGAATACAGAGTCAGGAGGTGAGACCTCTAGGAGACTGGGGAATTGGGAACTCAGAGTAGGACCTAATAAATGGTGTATAGAGATTCTCAGAGATCTGTTGAAAGGTTGTAAAGGTATTGTTAATGTTATTGCCAATGTTGTTGTATATCACAATGCCACATGGAGGACAGTCAATCAGGGAAGGATGAAAAACTGGATTAGCTGCTGTCAGAGCAAAGAAAGAAAAGGTTGTGTAGAAAACATCACAAAGTGAAGTTGGAATCGTTTCCAGATCCTCAAAGTAGACTTAACTGTGATATTTTTATAATAAGAGAAGAAGCATTGAAAGGGGGAATGAGTAAGGCCTGACAGTGAGGCAGGGTGAGTAGAAAATGTCTCCATATGCAACTATAAAAGAGGAACAGGTAACCTCCTAATCTGAGGTTGGCAGCCCAAAACCCAATATCAGGCAAGACCAGACCACCTAAAGACTTTGGGCACTGCAGCAGTTCCCTGCAGAGTCATTTCTTGTTCCAAATAAAGTCAGTGATTAAACCATCCAATTTACGAAAGAAAGATTGGGAGAGAACATTTTTTTTGCGTCTATGTTATCTGACCACCACCCAACCCTTTACTTCCAAATGAGGACATCTGTCAGCTCATACAGACGTCATTGGCCTCATTGTGTCTATTTCAGACATTGTGGGAGTTTTATAGAAATGTATGGGACTACCATGCTTGTTGAAAAATGATGCCAAGGGGTACCTGGTGCATTGAAAAGTGACGCAGAGGAACGTGACAAAACAGCAATATTTTGACCTCACACCCCTGTACACAGTGCCCAAAAGGTCTTCCTCTTTGATGGAAGAGAAGTGTCATTGCGACATTCTGTGTGTGTGATCCCAGCTGAAACTCCATTAACTGCTCCCAGAATAGACTCCCTTTCACTATGTCCAGCAGGATTTTTTTTTGGAGCAGACTGGAAAAGGAAGAAAAACTGGCATTTATAAAATGAAATGAGAAATACCAACAGCGATGCCCTGTCACATCTGTTCCCAGGAGATAGCTCTGTGTTGCCTCTTTTGTGTCGTTTTATATGTTTCCTGTTTTATTTTGGTGACTCGCGTCTTCTCTCATTTCAGGTCTATTTGCTTCCCGTCTCCCTTGCCTCCCCATCCATCTGATTACCTGCCCACCCTAATGTGGTTCACCTGTTATCTTTTCGTCCGTTTGGTATTAACGCTGTGTTGCATTAACCTCGAAAGTTGGATCTGTGAATGATGTCACTAGTGTTGGCCATGTTTCTTATTACTGAAAAAGTAACTAGTTACTTTTCCCAAAGAGTAACTGAGTTACTTCAAGTAACTAGTTACCAGGGAAAGTAACTATTGTGTTACTTATTGAAGTTAAAAAAAATGTCAAAGAATTGGGATTTTCTAGAGCAGGTTTTACAAGACAGGTGCATAGAGTAGAACAGCAAAGACAGGTACCTGCACAGAGGTTTTAATATTTATTGCACCTCTAAGAGACAAGGATTCTGAATCAACTGTTGACAACTGCAGCCTGTCTTCACCTATCAATTGATTAAGTTCTGTCTGTGTCATACGTTTTTGTGGAGCTGGAGCATAAAAATCCAGCTTTTTCTGCTTGGACTGTATGACTCTGTGTCCTTTACACATTAACATCACTCATCCTGCTATCATCATTAATGGTGTCAATGGTGTTTTTGGCCACTAGTTTAGTAGAAGCATCTGCCGTCAAGAGGTGCTTCATTAAATTGGAGTTGCTTGACAAACTCTTTACCCTGAGGCGACCTAATGTACACTCAACATGTACATTTTTATCTTTTACCTTGATGAGGTTCAAGTAGCGCCTATATTTCCATCTCACAAACCCCGCCTTTCCCCTCAACTCCGGAGTCGCCATCTGAGTTTGTGTGTGCATGTGTGTGTGTGCTGCTAGGTGCTGCACTTTTGTGTAAACACCCGTGGTTGGTTTAACATGCGACCTTACTCTACCTTAGCCAATCATCATTACTTAGACAGTTACCTCCCCCCTCCCCCCTGACCAACGGGAAAAGAACACACATTTGCAGCTCCCGTGACTGTGAGCTGAGTCGGACAGCTTCAATGAGTAGCGTCAGTGTGTTGGCTATTGTTAGCCATTGTTCACACAGATTCACACATATCACATGTGAAATGTCAATAACACTATAGCAACATTTCTATATATCCACGTAACAATGGCTGATTCATTGCAACAAACAGTCAGAAGTGCTATAAACTGATTATTACAGGAGCTTCTACTGCTGCTTACAGCTGGGGCAGCCATCTTAAGATGCCAGCTCAGGAGTGGGGAGGACCTCTGACTTTTCAAGTCGGAAATCTTACTTCAGAGGGATGTTACAGAAATTTCCCACTTGGAAATCCTGACTTCTGAGTCCAAACGGAATGCAGCATTTATCGCTGTGTTCCCCTCCTTCTGTGCCAGTTCGTCTTCATCCTCTGTGAGAAGGTTACCCGCATCCCTTGTGTTCCCTTCATGCTGCTGACTTTGCCTGTCTGGACTTTTGATTCTGTCTGTCATCTGCCTGTACTGTTGCCTTTCTCTGGACTGTCTTCCTGTGTATCATCCTCCTGGAAGACTGTCTTTCTGTCATGCTTTTTGTTCCACGCTACTATATACTACCATGAATACCTCTAAAAGGAGCTAACTCATGATATCTTCATGAAAGACATTAAATTGCATTAATATTTGTATTGTACTTGTACATATTGTTCATTTTTAAATTACTCATTTCCAAATTTCCGTTATGAAAGCATATCTAAAAAATAAACATTAAGGAATTTAAATTAAAAGGAAATAATATTTTAAAAAATGCTTCAGGGTAAGTGAGAACTACAGTCAATCCTCAGTATTTTTCTCAGGTGCCAACAGAACAGCTGACACTGCACCTGCTAAAAAGTCAAAGCAGTGTTTACCTGGGATGAGCCACACTCTGCCAGTGACATTCCCTTGTCCCATCTTCTTTCTCTCCTCCTGTACTTCACACACACACACACACACACACACACACACACACACACACACACATACACACACACACACCACTGCACAACTTGAAGTCACCAAAGGTCAATCTCTTTAATCTCAAGTGACACAATCGTTATTGGATCCTCCTCCACACTTCTAATGAATATGGATACACATATACACATAAGCGAGCTTGTGTACACATGGGTACACAAACACGCACATAAACACACACACAAACACACACACACACAGATATACACGCTCACATTGATGTGCCCTCCGTTTCTATCTGTTGACACCGCCTACAGTACATGCAGATGCATCTTGTTGCTATTACCCTTGTGACTTGCAGGCCATCAAAGCAAGAAAATGTGTCCTCAATGATACATCTCCAGCCGAAATGTTTTATCAAGAGAAGCAGCATTCTCAGTCAGATGTAAGGTCGTGATAGCTTTAATTTCACACATGTGTGGGCACAATGGATGTGAGCATGGTAGTGTGCACCACCGGGAATATAAAATGTACATGTATTTGTTTCTCTCTTTTTGAGCAGAGCAGGGCCTCAAGCTCTATGGATCATATTCTCCAATGAGTCACCATGGTCATAATGTCAGCCTCAACTCACTGAGCCAAGCCCCATTCTTGTTGCTGTTTAGTGATGAAACAACCAGAAATACAGCTGAAGCTATGAGGAAATGTGTCAGCACTGGCACTTTGTTTAAAATTACTTATTTACACTTTCTGGACAAATGACCTCTTGCAGTCATGCAAACTATCATGTCTATGAACAGATATCTGCATATGAATATGCAAAATCTTTAGGGAAGTGATAATTACTTAGTGACTGGAAATTGTTTCAGTTTCTCTTTGTAGACCTAGTAGTATTGACTTCAGGCTGTGGTTGCTTGCAAGTAATGAGTTTCTGTGAAGCTGTGCAGAGGGTCAGTGTTGTTGGATCAATGTTCGTTGTTTGGGTCAGCCATGGTTGGTCAGGGAATTTTACACCTGTAATTTCGTTCAGATTAAACTCGAAAGTCCAAAAAAGTCTGGATCAAACATTGAGGTGTGAAAGAGCCCTGATTAGCAAAGGGAAAGTATAAAGCTGTTGTGATACTACAAAGAGTCATAGGGTGGAGATCTAGATCAATAAGACTGTGGTTGCTTTCCCTAACGTTAAACTTCCCTTAAAAATACTTAACTGTGATAAATATGTTATTTAATGAGATTTGGGTTATTTCATGCAGAGCATAGAAGTCATAACCCCCAGCTGACAGCCAGTTGATTGAATCAATGTTTTACAGAAGAATTTCAGCCATTCACTCAAACAAGGCTGTCCATTTAAAAATGACTCATAATTCCTGCTACACCAGTGCTGAACCACACTGCTGCTGACAACAGCAGTGGAGTCGTAATATGGCTCTCAATTAATCTGTAATGCTATGTCTTTGGCCCCACTGTTGTCAACCAGGGATTCTGTGTTGTGCACCCTGGTTTGACTTAGCATGCTGCTTGTTCAATCCAGGGAGATGTATTCCATTTGTTGCAATAAAAATGAGTGAATCTATGATGAGTGTTCCAGATTAAATATGGTTTTCTCTTTTGAACATGGCTGACAGGTACTGGAAACACATCTACTTTTTCTCCCGCACTGATATAAATTCTGCATTGACAAAGCTTCGCCCACCACCACCCTGTGTTTCCTCCTTCTTGTGTGGCCTTGTTAGGTGTTAGCTCCATTAGCCAAAAATCACCACAGGACTCTGCTGCCGCTCTGTCCCAATGGCCTCACAAAGGATCACTGCAGAGCAGATAATCTCCCACTGTTTTTCCGGATAATCACCTCTGACAGTGGTGAGCCTGCCACTCTTCGCCCTGCACAGAAACCTTCACCTTCAGAGGAAAACGGCTCTCTAGTGACGCATTGTGCACGTCTACAATACAAGTCACCCTATTTTATCGTTTATCTAGAACAACGACTTGCTGGCTCGAAGACATTAATGTAATAGTTGTTTTTTTTTCACAGATTTCCTCTGAACAGAAAACAGATTCTATTGTCTTGGAGGGTAGAATTAATTATTCTTGGATGTGCACCCATATTGCATGCATACACAACACACGGCTGTTCTGGGAGATGCAACATTAAAACCTCAAGCTGTCTGCAACTTTTTCCAAGCTATAAATGCATGATGAAGCACCAACCAGTGACGGCAGGGAGACACTTACTTCATCATTTAAATATCCCTCAGGAAGTACTGTAGCCAGCTGTCTACAATATTTAACTGTTGGTCAAATAATGGATGTAATGAGATTTGGATAAGGTGTTCAAAGACGGTGCTCCATTCATATCAATGGGTATTGTTGTCTTGGTCCATAATGCATCAGCATTTCTCTGCCTAAAGGGATAAATGACACAAAATTTATGGTAACAAAGCCTTTGGTTTATTTTAACAACTGTATATTTACATGATTGTTGTGACAATAAAGAGTAATGTCTTGCTCTGTGTGGTGCTTAGGAATTACCACTGCTTAGCTGCAGCTTCTCATCTTAGCTGCAACCAAATTGTTCCAAATTGTTTAACTTGTTAACTTCACTGTAAGCAACATCCATGCATCTATTTTATTTAACCTTTATTTAGGAAGGCAAGCCATTAGGAACAATTTCTTCTATACAATGACAAACCTGTTGAGAGTGGGAGATCATGCTAAAAGGGAATATCAAAAGTTAACCTACAGTGCCTCTGCATTTGAAAAGTGCTGCTATATGCCAACTACACATCAGTATCGCAGTAACAAATAGTATGTGGGTTGCTGAAGCACAGTATAAAATATCATACATACAATATATATTATACTAGAAATATTATCTATTTAATAGTTTAAAATAATTAACCTAAAAAGGTGAAGATGGTATGTAGGATCTGCACAGGTTCTACCATGATAAAACTAAGGTAGGACGGAAGTAACACAGTGATTTTCTCAGAGCCTGTACAAGTCTGAGATGCCAAACTATGTCACCACGTACGAGCACACAAGACAAGTGTGTCTCGCTTCTGTAGTCAGCCTCAAGTAGCTGTCTGAGGAGCTGCCGTTTTTGGCACTTCCACTTTGGACTCACTGCTCAGCACTGGAGTTTTCCCCTTGTGCAAAGTGGTGCATTTTTTTTTGAATGTTGAGTTGGTTGTGTATATTGTTTCATTTGTCATAGTCATGATCATTTGACACATTATTTAGTACATTAGCACATTCTGAAGTTTGATAAGTCTGATAAGTTTGATAAGAAGATTTTCAGTAGAGAAGCAATTCATATTTGTCTGTCAGGAGTCAGTGTCGGGATGAAAGCAAGATAGTAAAAATAAGCCTTTCTTTCCCCTGCAGATAATGCAGTTTCACTGTGTGTGTTAAGGCTATGGGGTACATAAGGTGACTGTTAAGAAGTTGATAAAAAATATTGATATATTGATGGATTGTCATTTTATTAAATCAAAAATGAAATGTAATTGTTGTTTGCATCTTTTTTTGTTACTTTTTTGTTTTTCTGTTACTTTTCAAGCATTTGACATGATACATAATAGTATATTAATAATAAGAGGCCTCTGCACAACACAGACTTGTACTGCCTTTAGGAGGAAGGCCCCCACTGACCACTTACTGCATTAAATCTCATTTTCACTCTCCAGTAAAGCCCTGCAGAGTGCTCCTGCTGCTGCTGCTACTGCAAGCTACACTCGCCTATTGTTTAGATTTTAGTTCAAAGAAGTATTAGAGCAATTGAGCAATCAGCTTAAGTTGGATGAAGTAGTTACTGTTAAATAGATTCCCTGTGAACTATATTATGTGATGACAGCTACTCTTATTAGTGCTACTACACTTCTATGCTGCAGTTAACAATGTACCAGTACCTGGAGGTATATCTTGATCACCATCAAAGTGTGATCGCTCACAGCAGCACTTTGCTAGGGAAAGCTACTGAAATCAGATTTTATTTCCCTCTCCATCGGTGCCTTCATGCAGCAGGTACAACAGTAAAAGTATAGAATAGCATCAGCTTATCTATTTCTCTGTTTGCCTGTTTCTCTCTCTCTATCTATTTATCTTTGTTGGACTGTTTAGAAAACTCCCATTTGCACTGCAAATTATATTGAGCTAAAATTAAACCTGTGTCATGTCAGCCCCATTTTCGAGACATTCTGGATGATAAATAATTGAGTTTCCTGCTAACGCCATGGCATCTGTTATTTATGATATGAAATGAAGGCCTTAATAGTGTGCTATTACTGGCCACTCCACGTTGAATACTCCACCTGTGCCTTCATTAGCATGTTTTACAATATTTTACTCAGTAAAAATGCCTACAAAACATGTTTGCATGCATCTAAGTAAGGAAGACATAGAGAGACCTCTGATCTGTGTCTGTACCAGCTTTCTGCTGACCCCAGCACTATGTATGAGGGTTATACAGTATATGAATATTTCAAAAGGATGACTCCTATTTTCCACTTGGTCAGCTGTGTAGAGACAGAGGCAAAGAATGAGGAGAGTGTAATTTGCTAGTTTTGTCCGGACCTCCTCACACAGCACATCTGGAGGGAAAACACCTTTTAGCTATTTGACTGTGCGCTTGGCCTGCCAGCACACAGCTGGGAGTGAATCTCACCAGAACTGAGGATGATCTGGGCAACAAACAGAAGAGTCAGGTAAGTTTTTGCCAGATTGATGACGCCCAACAGAGAGACCTATATTCATACCTATGCAGCTGTCTCTAAACATATATTTACCAAAGCATTTAAAAGATTTAAGTGAAACACGTCTGAGTTGTGATGAAACTCGTAAAATGTCTTCAATCTGGCAAAAACTGCAAACGCAGTGTAATATTTCACATTTGAATATTTTGAAATTAGTTTCCTAAGTGTGAATAAAAGATAAAGTAACATTCAGAGCTTATCTCCTCGGAAGTGCCTCCGCCATGTCATGAGCTTCTGTTGATATTTCATTCTGTATTCTCGCAGCCTAGTTTTAGTTTTACTGATTAAATCATTCTTGCTGCACTCTGAGAAAATCCTCTAACATCTGATTACATCAGATTTTATACTTCTGCTGCGTTTCAGGTTCTATTAGCAAAGTGGGAAAAGGGTCAAGGGGCAATAGGAAATGTGTTGAAGGAGATAATTGGAGTGTGTCTGTGCGTGTGTGTGTGTGTGTGTGTGTGTGTGTGTGTGTGTGTGTGTGTGTGTGTGTGTGTGTGTGTGTGTGTGTGTGTGTGTGTGTGTGTGTGTGTGTGTGAGTGAGTGTAATCTGAGAATGAAGTCAGGCTATGCTGTGTTTTGTCACTAAGCAGGTCGTTGGTCTAAACCAGATGCTGTTTCCTGACAATAGCTGCTGCTAACGCACCTTGTCTGAGCTCCGCTTAAGACGATTGGTAATCAATAATATGACCTTTGACCTAAAGAGATTGAAGGGGTGAGCACTACTAATTTATGATTTAATTTACTTGAAAAGGGGGTCATGCTGACTGAATGTTCTTTTGTTCTCATTTTTATGAAGTGTTTTACTTATATTAATGTCAGTTTGACCCTAACTTCCACATTTTCCACATTTTTAAAAATCTGAATAAAAGAATCAAACTAAAGGTAAAATTCATTAAATAGTCATCATAGTAACAATCACAACAATATTACTAGTGATACTAATAATCATGATAATAATAAGATCATCCATTTAATTTACCCATATAGCTCTGTACATTCAAATGCTCACTCATTGGGGAGTTAATTTTCCAGTCTATTAAATGTCACCATAAGATAAGGTTCAAAACGTAATAGCAGTGGCTGAGGGAAATGAATGGAGGACACAACCAGAGCATATTATAACCTTAATAGGAAATTTTTGAATTAAAATGTCTGCTGATTCTTTTAAAGGTCTAAAATCGATTTCACCTCTGACACTTAAGATTGAGTCTTCTTTTGACATAATGTTTTCTATCTAGCTTTACTGGAATTTAGATTACTATAGTTTGGACAAAAAAAGACTGAAATTGCTCCTGTGACCCTGACCTATTATGTTTCTGCAGCGAAGACATCAACTTACTAACCCATCTAAGAATTGCCCGCAGTCATTTATCCAGCAGACAGCTCACATCGAGACACTGTATTATTATTTATCCATATCTAATGCACAAAGTTGCAAATTGTTGACAAGCTATGCTGCTCTGATGCCGGCAATCGTCTTTAAATTGCCAGATGGTTCAAATTAGGTAGAAAAACACAATAAAACACTTTTGGACAATTTGGCTCAAAGCCTTCTGCTTCGTGTGTGTGTATGTATGTGTGTGTGTGTGTGTGTGTGTGTGTGTGTGTGTGTGTGTGTGTGTGTGTGTGTGTGTGTGTGTGTGTGTGTGTGTGTGTGTGTGTGTGTGTGTGTGTGTGTGTGTCAATGCAATATGCAGATATCAGACATAATAAGAAAAAGGACCTTACATTTTTTGTTATATTCACAATGACTGGATTTAAATTCATGCATATTGAACTAGTGTTTATCCATATTCTATATGGATTATATTAATCTTGCTTTACCTTGTTTATATATTAAGGTGTTTGCTGGATTTCTGGAAGTGGAAATGATCTCTTAGAGTAGATGATTTCACTCCTAATGTAGAATATATGTGTTCCTATATGCAGCATATTTTCTTAATGGTTTTGTTTTCTCCTGGATATGTTTTGTCCTCAGGGGCTCTCATGTTCCTAAAACTTCAGAGACTGGAAAGAGGGTTTTAGGACAAGCTTGTCAATCACGGATCATAACCTGTTCCAACCAGTTGGAACCGTGGTCAATGGTGGGTGATGACAGGGCTTCAGCCTAGAGACTGTAAAGTCAAACAGCCCTGAGACCAGACAAACAGACCTGCACACTAATTAACCTGCAGTGACTGCTTGGCTAATGATACAAGGAGTTAGTATTGAAATGCATAGGAATTTGATGCTTGTGGCCATCATGCAAATAAGACTCATGCTGACCAAAAGAAGGATTAAACTCTTACTGCTATATTCTCTGCAATATCTTATAAAACTTGGGGGGATAATATGCTTGTGACTTTCATGTAGCCTATAATTTATACGTTGTGCGTGGGTGTGTTAAATGCTATGGGAAAACTGAATGAAACGGAGCAATGCAGCACACATGTAATTGATGATTTTGATTACTTTTGATGAAAGCAATCATGTATGAAAAATCATCCATCATATGATTTAAGACTTGCATAAATTGGTAGCTGCTCAGCCAAACGGGGAGACCTTTAGAATTGATTAGAATTAGAATTAGTTGCCCAAAAAGGCAATCTGTGTGTTACTCATCATCATCACCCACATACTGTAGGTTCCACAGTTCTTTTAGTATTTAATGTGAATTTACAGGTCAAATCCAAAAGAATACAAGCGTCTCAACAGCTTCACAAGCAAACAGAAATGCAGGTCAATAAGTCCTTGTATAAGATGGTAAAAATAAGAATTGAGATGTGGTATGAGAAGCCCTATAGGCTGTCATGCGGCTCGGCAATCCTCAGATCTGAACTATTTGCCCTGTCTTACATCACCGAGGACCTACAGGACCTTACTCTTCTTATTTATGCCTTTCATATAGTATATATATGGTACCTCTCCTACTATTCTCCAGAAACATTTTGACACCACTCATCCTATATTTAAGAAACTCCAGATTCTTGCAATTTATGACAATAATATTTCTTAAATATTCCTTTAAAACAAATCCACAGGTGATTATTCAACTCATCAATCTTCATTTCTCTTTCTACTTGCAGAGGTCAGTTTTGGGTAAGATTCAGGCTTTACCCAACATTGTTTAGGTGGAGGCTTAAAATAAGCCCTCTGCCCCCTCCTGCACTGTATATATACTGTATATGTTATTTTTGGTCATGTTTTTAAATTGTGCAAATTCTTAAAAAAATAAATAATAATAATAAATAATAATAAAACTCTAAAAGTACAGTACAAGCTGTCTTCTGCCTTCACAATTGCACAATTGAATAATTCATTATTTTTTGTTTTTTATTATAATTTTTTATTAATTATTATTTGTCACCTGTGTTGTCACTGTGGTGGAGGCACTCATTAGGGCTTTGACTATTGAGCCATGGTGGCATTTCTCCTTAGGACACACACACACACACACACACACAAACAAACATACACTCACAGTTAGCATGTGCCTGTCTCTCCTAGAGCTGTCAGTTTAATGTGTGCACCTGATTCACAGATTCACCTCCCTCTGTTTGGAAGAGAGCTACTAGCAAGTGCTTTACGATGCAAATTCCACTGTGTTCTTTTATGTAGAACCTTGCTAACATGCGTGTCATGTCATGGTTTCCAGCAGGGCTGCTTTACAGTAAATGCTGCACTCTCAAAGCCATGGCCAGGATCAATGGTTCTGCCACTCTTAACCTGCACTTAATATTTCATGAGTGGAGAAACTCAGAGTCAAGCTGGATGCTCCCAAAGCAAGCTGTCCTCACTCAGGTGGACTCATGATAGAGAATTATTTAGCTGTGAATAGAAAGAAATGTCAGTGAGCATGTAAAGGAGGGAGGGAAAACTGAGATAGTACCTCTGCCCTTCTTTGTGGTGTTATTGCAGAGTTATGGTCAAATATTGCATCATGCGTTCTAATCATTTTACATGAAGTTCAGCAAGTGTCAAAAGGGAGAACATTTAGCTTTTGGCCTTTTCAGCCCCCATACTGCTCCTGTGTTGTTTATACTGAATAATTAAGCTAGGCTGATTTATCCTCAATCAGCTTTTTCATAATTAATAATAAGGAAAAATAGCGCATGTTGGTAGATGGTGGCAATTTTGCAACAGTGGTGTTAGCACAGAATGAAGCATGATGATAAGACCCGCAAGAACACACTGATGTCCTCTGATGTCCTCTACGCTCTCCCGGAACACACCCGCTATATCTTCTTATCACACACAATTAGTGAGCAAAGATTTTGCACCAATACACACACCCGACACACAAACATAGAGATGCACACACCCAACACTGTTGCAACATCAAATCAATAAGCCTATCCCATGATGATTAACAACACAAAGAAAGCCCATTTTTTCTGGCAGGCTGGCTATTTCTGTTCGGGATGTGTTACTTTCTCGTCCACACAGACCTCAATGAATTTTCATGAAAAGTCATTTCTGCATGCCAAATGCTGTTAAGATCACAGAGGATGTCACCTCAGGAGAAATGTGAGCTGTCCAGCATATTGAATTGAGAATTTGTTTCAGCTTGCAGGTCTCATCTGTTTTGTGGTTTACAGAGGTGCATTTGAATATGATTTAATCTTATTTGCATTTTAGATGTTATGCTGACAAGGAGGAGATCATCTTTTTTTTTTTGTCACTGGAAGTAGTAGTACAACGGGGCCTCGTGCATGCTACGCTGATACTAGTTATTTAAGTGCACATACACACACACACACATTTTTCCACCCACCTAACACAGGGCCTGCTTTTCACCTAACACACACACAAAGAAAAAGGAGCTGTAGAAATGTGGAGAAGGTGCAGGTGGGGTTCGTTGCTCTGCTCAAAAATCGATTGATTTCTTTTATCCGGAAAAAAAATCATGGAATGGAATCTCAGACACTGAGCTGCAGAGTCATTTCCAGTCAACTGTCTCAAACTTTGAAGAAATAACAACAGTTTTTGATGTTAGTTCACACGCAGACTTTAGTTCAGAGAATGAAGCACGATCAATAAAGGCGATCTTGATGTGAAGTAATTTAACTATATTTTTGCACTAATAGTAGGAAATTAAGAAACATTGATAATTATTATAATCATGATGTTTACCGTGATATTTTTACCTACATTAATTATAGCTTGAAAATTTGATGCTGACACATCCCTAATTGCCACTGTGGTTAGTTCACAGTACTCTGAGCTCAATTTGTCCAAACAGATGGAACAGAACGGGATGTGAAATATATCTTTAATCCTCCATGAGTTTTGGCTCCAAGCATTTGTCTTCTTATAAGAGATGGTGAGTTGGGAACAAACTGATTACATATTATTTTTGTGTGCAGGAGGGACATGGTGTGCAAACTCAGCTCAGAGTGCATGAAGGTGAGAGCTGACAGGTTTTTTGTTCTACATCTTTTTCATCTGTAATCTGCTTGGCCAGTGGGGACTTATGGCTTTTCTCAGACACAAATGCTTTTACTGAGGCGTCCTGCACAGAAAGACATTACGTGAACCAGCAGCTGCTGGATTACTGTAAAAAAAAAAAAAGAAAAAAGTCAAATATATACAGTTATAAAACCCAGATATTTTTCTCAGGACATTGTTGACCAACCACAGAAAAAAAACCAGTGGATTTTGATTCATCAGAACCACAATACTGCTTTTTGTGGTGATGTTCTTACAGATTTACATTAAGTGGGTACAATCCTTCTTAACCAAACTATAGGAAGGAGTTACATATAGCTTCAGCTATCTGTAACTATTTAATTTATAAGCTGATGCCATGCAGGTTTTAAATGATACCGTTTTTAATTTCATGCCAAAATCAATATTCTGTTTTGTGCCGACCAGTCACAAAGTCATAATCTTACTCCTGCTGAAGGGGCATAGACAGTTATAAAAACATGATTTATTTCACCATCGCATATAATTGAGTTTAAGGGTTAAAATGAATTATTATCTACACCACAGCTCTCCACACCCTCCTGTGCTAAATATTCTTTACTTGCTATCTTTGTTAAGGTTTTTCCTCAAAGTATAATTTGAACCTATGATTAGACTCTTTGGTCAAACTCAATTATTTTGCTCAGAGATACATACAATATAATATAATATAATATATAGAAATCCTCTGCAAAAGTTTTTCAATAAATATTTTATGATGAAAGATGAGTCCAATAAAAAGCAATAACACGAGCACAGCCTCATTAAAAAGTGCTTTGTCATATCTCAACTCCAAAGGCAACATAGGACCAAGAGACTTTTATTAACTCATTAGCATGATAATTACAACAGATGAATAAACATACATGGAACGATCCAACCCTACCAGGTTACTTTGGTTGCAGTCCTGTGTTTGGAAGAGTTGAGACATATTTTCGTGGCTCATTTTTCATTTAGACAGATTGTGGGAAACTTGTCCAACTCGCTGCTGAGAAATGATATTGTCAGTGTAATGAGGGAGCCGCATTAAGCAGTCCTGGATTTACTGTTTGCAAACAAGCATCATTCATGATCAATATCTGCAACTATGAAAGGTGATCCTTCTCCAACTCCAACAAAGGGCTTTTCTCAGAAGCTCAATTGATTTTTATTTTGTCCTGTGAGGTTTATGAGTATAGTTTAGTACCATACACTAAAGAAGCCTCTCGCTTTCTCTTTCTCTTCCTCAGCTGTTTGGTTTATATTTGCTCTGAAATAACCTCCAATAGCTAAAGGCTGTTCCTTCCGTTATTGCTATTAGAAAGGTTTCAAACTCATTTGTTCTTGAGTGGTGCTTATGAAGGCAAAAAAGGGCAGAGGCAACAAGGAGCAGGCTATGAGCTGATGCCGCTAACACCCTCATCCAGGTGATGGGTTATCCTATAAGACCAGATGAAAGACATGGCTCCTGGTCATGTAGGAACACACCAGAGACCCATGTGGAATAGGATGAGTGTGTGCTTCCATGTCTATGTGTGTGTGTGTGTGTGTGTGTGTGTGTGTGTGTATGTATGTGTGTGTGTGTTGGTGTAAGCTGGAGACAGAAAGACAAAGAGGGGGAGTTTAATGGAGTGTCCCAGGGCGAGGCTCGGTTGTTCCCCCTCATCAAGCACGCTGGCAGTGCTTTAGCCCCATAATGGCTACCGTGTGCCCTGAGCCACTACACGCCTCACAGTTTCCTCTCACTCATTGCTCATTCTTATAGGCCAAGTACAGCCACGTTCCTTACTGGGGGGCGGGAGGTTGAGAGGATGCACTACATTAAGAAACAAGAGGACTATAATGGTGGGAGCTTTGATCGGTAAGAGATGCAGGTAAAAGAAAGGAGAGAGGAGGAGGAAGAGGATGAAGAGGAGGAGGGAGGGCCGGAGGAAGGAGGGGTTTATGAGGTGGTTATGGAAGGAATCACATAACAGCACAATCTAATCACAGAAACAAATGGCTGCCAGGCTCTGAGAGGGCAACGCCGGCTCTTGTTAACATGTGGGATCAAGTCACGCATATGGTCAAACTCACATGCAAAATCCTCAGCCCCGTCCCATGCATTCACACACTCAAGAATGTCTCTGACAGCAGCCATTTACTGCAGAGGACAGGAGAGCGGGGAATGGTCTGGGGCAGCTGAATCCCTCCCTCATATATCACTGGCAGAAACCATTATAGACAATCATAAGAGTGTCATTCAATGCACATGAGGAGGACAGAAAAAAAAAAAAAAGCAGGCGGAATGCCAGCCCAATTTCTCTCACACGCAGTCTGTCTGCCCCTGCGTGTTTCTGTTTTATTTTCTCCATCTTTGGTTGATTTACAGAACTAACTTTTACTGGCTGCATGAGGGGTAAACACTCAAAAAACAGCTAAAGGACCAAAAACAGATTTTATTTTAAATCTCTATTGATGATCGCATAAAGCTTTTAGTGAAATCTAAAGTATAAGAATTATTAGTAGACCCTAAAATGGCACTCTGAGAGAGTTGCTGCTTACCTTTTCTCTTGGTCTTGGCCTCTACTGCCCTCTAATGATTTTAAAAAGGCACATCCTCAGTGCAATAAATGTAGGGAAGGTTGACCTGAAATGGAATATTACTGGAATCATTAGCTATTGAAGACAGTCACATAGTGAAGATGTCATCATAGGTCAACTGGAAATAGTAATTAAGGTAATCAGGTCCTTATTTCTTCCCAAAACATCTCACAACATGTTTTAATGAAACCCTTTCATGTGTTTCCAGTGCTGGCATCAAACACAGCTCAGGAGAGAAGGGAGGAAACGCTTCTTAACACTTAAATGTGACATATTTGAGTCAGCGGAACAGCAGGATATGTTTGCTGAATGCCCTTGTGCCGTCACCCGCTGTCAGGGGAAATGATCGGACCAAGCTTGGTGTTTTCAGCTTATCAGTCGCACCAATCACTAAGTGTCATGCCAAATAAATAAGGTGATAATGAAGGAGGGCTTTTTGCTTTTCACAAGGCACGGCGTAAAATGCAATGATGTCACCTCTTCTCCAGTTTCCATCATCCTGATCCACCATGACCAAAGCAGTACTTGCTTGGATTTTGTTTGCAATAGTGTAATAATTAGTGTTGTGGGTTGAGTGAATACTCTTTTCTGATTGGCTGGAAGCTGCACCTCAAATAACCATTTAATACACACTTAGTTGGGCTCAGGTTTAAACACCTGTGCTAAATTCACCTGCAGCTGTTGAACTTACACAAACACACAGGAGTAATCAACTTGATGACTCACAAGTGGACAGTCAAGGAAAACACACCAGCAGCTGATTTTAACATTTCTTTCAACTGATTGAAGAATACAATAATTTTGAAAAGTGAGAAATTTACATAAAAAATACTAAGAAATCAAGAGGGAAAAGAGCACCGTAATGAACACCTGTCTTTTATTTAACCAAATCAATTTTGTATGAATTGCTAAAATGTAATAATGAGTTACGCTCATGACGCTTCAGTTACCTTAACCCCAAGTTGCTGCAAAATGCATGAAAAAAACAAAGGATCCAATAATCATTTCGGTGGCAAATGTCTATGATGGCATGAGCAGGTTAATTAAGCAGTGCTGTAAACAGTTTTCAGGCACTTCACGGAGGTAACTTTCACTTCACGCCGCGTGGTTCTTCGCCTCCATGCTTGAAATTCATTTAATGCACACCTACTCATTGATTAACTCCTACGTTATCCTACAAAACGCACTCCAGAAATCATCCCCCACAGCACCTACGCATGTCTTTTCAACAGATTTGTTTGCATTGACACGTAGCTCTAAAAGAAAGATTAAGAATAAATTACACAGTTTTGATATGAATGGCTTTGCATGTTTCGCTATGCTAAACCAGCTTTAACACAGCTTTTACACACAGAGTAAATTTAAATTTGATAAGACATGCATTTTAAAGGGGCAAAGAAACGCAGCGCTTTTCAGTGCCTGTGTGTAAATATTTAGGCCTCCGGTGTCCTATGCACGAACTGTGAAATAAGACCACCCACTCATTCTGTCGATGATGATGTCACAAGTGGAGTGGATGTTAATAATAAACGCCCCTGGATCCAAGTGGCCGCCCCCTCCTTCCAGAGGGCTTGTACTTTATTTCTGTTTCTCCACCCGACCCCAGCTCTCTGAGGGATGTGACATTTCATGCGGCTCCAGGCCAATCATCTGCCATTTTGGTAGCCGGGGGGTAGGGGATGGGGGGGCAGGGTTTTTCAGAGTTCAGTGTGAGAAGGCAGACTGCAATGCTACTTTTTCTTTTTTCTTTTTGCTCTTCTTACTTTACTCCTTTTTTTTTTTTTTTTTTTTTACTTTTTTTTCTTTTCTTTTGTCAATGCCTTAATGACTGAAATCAATTTTTTAAATGAATGAAATGTCTAACTAGATGCTTTTGGACCATGAAAGTTCAAATATTAAACTGGAAAATGAACTAGGCCTTTTAAATGTAAGAATTAAAATGTGAAAAAAAAAGTTTCCTGATAAGGATTTTCGTGGAATCACAAACTGCCAAGCAAGACGCATACAGTGTCAGTATCTCTGTTGTCAATTTCTGTCAGCAGTTTTTACAATTTGGGGAAGAACTAACAGCAAAATGAAAAAAGTAAAATGTGAGATTGAGCTTTGTATCCCTATCTCTGCTCTAGCGTGGGCCTGAATCTCATCAGATGTGTCTTCCTCCCTCACATTGCCTCTTGTTTGAATAGAATAGTCTTCACCATTTCTCCACCTTATAGACCTGGTTCCTTTATTTGTCTCCCTTTTCACAAGCTTCACTGTCTCCTCAGCTCAGATAAGAAGTCTATTATGAGCTTCCTTTAAAATTTACAAGGGCTGCAGTATGACCATCATCAAACTCAAGGTCTTTTAAAGTGCTCTTTCTCTTTCTTGCACACACACACACACACACACACAGCCAGTCTGTCTGGGAGTGATCTTTTAGTTGCTTCTCTTTAGAAGCATCTTATCAGTTCTGATAGTTCAGATTAATGATCAGCCAGAGCACAAAGACACACACAGACAGGACCATTTACAACAGTCCACTTTTAAAACAGGCACTATTCAAAAACACCATTCTTTACTGCCACCCCTTTCTCTCATATCTAATCTACATGAGAAGAAAAAAAACATCATTTCAGACCTGAGCACAATTCCCAAATGTAAAGTAGTCTTTTTGTTAAATGTCTTACATAGTGTATGGTATTATATAACTTTGAAGCTATTTTTAAAAAACGCCCATTGGACCTGGATGATTGTCCCAAGGTGATAATTACAAAATAATAAATAATAATTTCCTCTATGTTATTGAGAAATGACATATCTTATGTCATATCTTATTATTCTTGTATTCTGCCACTGAGAGAACACTTTTCTTTGTAGCTTCTCTCATCTTACTGTGCGCATTGTCTTTTCTTTATTATTTGTAATATTGGTATATCATGATGTAATCCTGGTAATCTCACTGCGGGCTGTTGTGTGTAAACTGAGGCAGCAGAGCTACCCAGCAGTAGCAGTGACACCATGTGGTACAATCATTTCCTCCTGCTCTATAGGCTGCTACATTCCTGGAGTTCACCCGGCTGCCTGACACCATAAATGTATGCTGCATATGTGCAACCTAAAAGATGCACACAGGTACACACACACACACATGCACACAAACAACACAGTGTGTGCTCATTGGGCACGTCAGCAGGAATACATGTTACACTCATACACGCATAGACATCTGCTACTACAAATACTGCTGATATTGTTTTTTGATAGGAACCACACACCAACATAAGGAAATAACTTACATCTTGTGTACAGTTCTATAAATGCACAACCATACAAAGCAGGTCCATCAGCTACATCTCCATCTTATTTATTGAAGTCCCATAGGTGAGTTGTAACAAGTCAACAGTGACCTCTTCTGTCTGGTCTGTTATATTGCACTATGACCAAACCTTTCAGTACAAGTTGCATCCACAAGCTAAATGTATCTACATATATCTGATTACACGTGTTTCCATAAATGCTGCACACTATATACAGTAACACTTTATATAGGCTGGAAAACTATGGTAGCTCACTAAAAGTAATAGATATGTAATTGTAATATAAATCACGATTAAGATGATTGTGTTTTTAAATAAAATTGAACGTATTTAATTTGAACATAAAAATAAAATTAAAACAGATGAGAAAACAAACAAAACAAAAGTAACAGTGTCCAAATAGGAGAAGATATAAATGAAACTTATATATCCCTACACCTTTCTCACTTCTCTGTTAATTTTAAACTTGAACAAAAAATCACAAAATTATTATAGCCAAACATACAACCAACTATCCCAATTGCAACCCAAAGATCCATTAATTCACCCCCTTTATTGAATTGCACGGATTATAGTATTTGTCCGAGCCCTTAACATAAGTAATCTTTTAAATTTATATTTGCTGTCCCTTTTTCAACACATGTATCTTATTTTACTATAAAGTGTGATTACTCAATACCTACAGGTGATATGTTAATGATATCAGAGCTCTAAGCTGCTGTCTGAAGGCCCAGTATAAGTGTTCCTGTTTAATGAGACCATAACTGAAGGACCAAATATACAGCAGGCAGTATAAAATATAGACATAGGAAGTGAGGATTTTTTTTTATGAGACTGATGCTGTGTGAAATGTTGGGAAGTTTCCAAAATGCAGAAATTCCAGAAAGCTTTATCTGAAGTTACTAAGTGAAATGATATATTTGCAATTTAAAGTCTAAAAAACTTCAAGTCAATGTAGTTTTACAGTTTAGAGTTAAGTGGCAATTTGCATGACATTGGATAATGATATGGGACATTCCTGCAGCTTCCAGCACAAACACAGAGCCAACGGAAGCAAAACAGCTCAGTAACTGTGTGTGTTCGGAAGCTAAAACAGAAGTATTGAGTGTTCTGTCTTTGACCTCTAGTGGTTGATATATATAGTAATTCCCTCGCCACCTTTGCTGCAAGATACCAATAAATCCGTAGGTTTGTCTTTAGTACACGAATATAGTTTCACTTTAACAAGAGCTTATAGTCACCATAGTTATATGAAATGATCTTTGTTATATCTTTCCCCCGGTAGGCCAACATATAATGCCAACATACTGAATACATAATCCTGGTTCAATAACACCAGCTTCTGTGTCGGAGCAGGCTGGCTCACAGGTATCCTGTTCTCTAGTGACGTCATCCTTTGACTCGCATCTGCAAACTCCAAGTGCACACCAGTTTCATATTGTCCACCAGGGTCTGTAACTGTATTTCCACTTTGAAAACACAACGACACCTACAGGTTAGGTGACCTAAACAACTACTCAGGGTTTTACCTAAACTAGGAACAGAAATTACTGGCTGACTTCACCATTTAAGATGACACTTTCAGATGCTGCAGAGATCTTGTCATACATAGCCTATATGCTATAAAATGTGAACTTATTTACATGCAAATGTCATAAACTGTGAATGCTAAATTGAAGTCAGTGCGCTTGTAAATACTGGACATGAAGCCAGTGCATCATATGAACAACTTGACCATACAGCTGCACTCTACGTCTTCCTCTCTCCTCCACTCTGTCACAAATTCATTACTTTCTGCCACAGTGACTCAGTAACCTGTTGAAACTCAACCAGGATTATGAGCTTTGTAGTGTGTGTGTGTGTGTGTGTGTGTGTGTGTGTGTGTGTGTGTGTGTGTGTGTGTGTGTGTGTGTGTGTGTGTGTGTGTGTGTGTGTGTGTGCCAGGCCTTTGATGTCCTCTTCACCATTCAGAGCAACCTCTGCAATCTGCTCACACCTGCCATCTGCCCTCTATCATATAATGTACTGAGCTTAGAAGTTCTCATGCTTGTGTCTGACAAATTATACACTACCTCACACAAACTATGTGCACACACACACTTTGCGCACAGTCACCTACCAGAAATAGAATGTGTTAGCACTGCAGGTGATCCAAATATGAATGAGACAGAGAAACTCAGTAAAGATCAATAACATGGAAATGGGAAAAAAAAACAGCACAAAAGGAAGGAAACTTCACTACACAAACAAAGTAGGACTAATTTGAGCAACACACACACACACACATGATTAAATTCCATTACTGAGCACAGGGACAGACCTGAATAGGCTTTGGAAACACTAGTGGTTATCTAGGAAATAACTCACACACACACACGCGTACGCTAACACATCAGCAGTGGCAGTGAATCATCCCTGAAACAACCGCAGGTGTGAGGAATTCATCAGTTAGTTCAAGGCTGGCAGGACAGGAGAAGAGATGAGGGGAGAGGAGGGGAGGGGGTGGGGAGACAGATGGACTGTAGTTTAACCACAGTAAGAGGCTGACCTTCTTCAAAGAGGGAAGAAGAGGGGAAAGCAACAAGAGAGTAGTGAGAAAAGGAGGAAAAGAAAGGAGGGTGTCAAAGACAGAGACGGTGCTCTGGAATAGCTGTCATCAATCTTCTGTATCTCAGAGTCTGAGCAGAATTGCTGTGGGTGTGTGTGTGTGAGAGAGAGCGTGAGAGAGAGATAGATGGAGGAGGAACAGAAGAGACACTTTGTATAATAGGGAAGCAGGTATGTATCATTACAGAAATTCACACCAATATCAAACAATGTGGAGGAAATTATTGAAATTGAGGTGATGCAGAGAGGTAAACACAGTAGGAGAACACAAACTGTTAAAAGAACAAAAAACATATGAAGACATTTGTGTGTGAGCTGCTTCAGGAAAGAAAAAAATATATATCACCCATCCATTCTGAATCCCTGCTGCAGGCTGATGGGAGCAGTTTGTTTTTTAATAAGTGTCACCAGTGCAAAATACTCAATACTCCAGCTGAAGAAGACAGACACAATTTCAGACCGTCACACAAAAACTGATTATTTAATTCATCTTTAAAAAATCACATATTTCTCTTCAACTGAATGAATGGTTTTGTTTCAGTTTAAAATGAATCATTTCACAATTATTTCACAATAAAATTCAAAATCAACAAAACGAATAAATTGAAGTCTAAGCCTTATATTTTCCTATCCTATCAGTATATCAGCAATACAAGAATTTCAAAACAATAAAAAAAGCGAAAAGTAAGTCTTGCAACATTTCTGGGAAGACGATTCTCGACTAAAACTGTAAAGGACGCAGGTGTGTTAGAGGTGATTCTAGCCGCAACTGTCTTGCATTCAGCAATCCTCAGACGATTGGTAGGTGGGAAGAGCTCTGGTTGTGTGTTCCTGCTCTGTCCATATACAATCATCCAGCAGGGAGTGTCTCCACAGACACAAGATTAAAAAACTCTGTCTACTGTGAAGTACAAAGAGATTTACCTGCTGGTGATAGGCTTACTCACCATTGTGTGAACTCATTTGGCAACAAGGACTTGAATGACTCACTGGACATTCATCTGTCCAGTGATTAGATTAAGTTAAAAATAAAAGATACACTTTCTCTTTTTTAACATCTCAGTTGTTTTTAAAGATGAAAGATTTTTGTCGGATGCCTAGATTATAAGTAATCAGAGCAACAAGCTGACCTGTTTATTTTGGAGAGAGCGAGACCTCTGAGGATAATTCAAATCCCAGTAAAATCTTCATGAATAATGGACACTGAAAGAATCCTAATTTGGAGAAGCTGCCTGCAGATATAATATGACATTATTGACTGCATCCCTGGTATTGTTTTTGAGAGACCTGGCTTGGAAATTACATATTGCATGTTTAAGCACTGGTCACAGCTCTGGGATACAGGAACTACTCTGCAGTGCTTTAGGCAAACAAAAAGCATTTTAAGCCCAGTTTTACTCTCAGTGGGTAGGCAACAAATGGTGGCAAACACTATAGTGTTGTGTATTGTCTGAGTTCAAAGGGCATTCTGTGGGGGAATGTGGACAGGCTTGTGTTAAAAGTATTAAAAGAAAAGTATGTAAATTATTTTATAATTGCAATACTCGTTCACATGCACAAAATAACGAGATTAAAAAACTGTTCAATGAAGTCCATCGCCTCATCTGGAGCATAGACCTTGCCCCCATCTAATGCTTTCAGCCTGGATGACACAAACTGCAAAAGTGGTAAAGTTTCATTATAGGCATTAAAACAGGTCTGACCTTACATCAGGCAATCTGTGCACCTCAATGAAACTATACAGAGGTTTTATGGAGGCTATTATGAAATGTTCTACTCCCCTGTACTTGTTTTTAGTGATATAAGCAATCATCTGCGATCATCAGAAATCATCATGATTATTGACAGTACATTTATATTAGTGTTTGAATCAACTCCGCACGACTCCTGATGTCCTATCAGGAAAAGGGAAAGGAAAAGAGTCAAACTTTAAAACTATTTTAATTGGTATCTTTATTATAAAGCTTTTACACAATCAGCTTTGCGAGATGTTAATTAGTTAGATGAAGATAATCAATCAGCAAATGCACCATGAAACCAGAGGTATGTGCATCACCTCTCGTCCAGGATGCTCTTTAACCAGCCCCAATATAGCACATGTTACCAGACTGTTCATAACACCCCATTGGTTCCCAGTTGCAAACCACATTTAATCCAAAACCATGACTTTTAATTAGAATATGATTGAAATTTTATTTTGGATTTTCTCATTAAGTGTGAAATCACAACAACGTTGTTGGGCTCAACCTTTTGTTCATCTCTGTTCAGAAAACTACATTCACACTGTAAACATTGACACTGTATTAAAATGACATGTAAACAGTATGCACTGGTTTATTCATTCGTGAATTAGCTTCATTACACTCTTGTCCTGGGGAGCACAATGTCTCGCACCTCAGGGCCAGACTGGAGTGCCACGAGCCAGCAGCCATCCATGAAATGAGAAAATCTATAATGCATTTAATTCTGTTCTTTGCAGATCAAGGCTTTGTCTCCCGATGGGACTGCGGGGACTGAAAACACTGCATCAACCTCCTTCCATCCCTGCTGCAATATTCGGACATAAAGCTGTTATTACTCACAGCGTTTCTCTCTTTTTCACACTCTGACACCTCATGCACCTCATTTCCTGCTAGACATATATTCTGCTCTTCGCAGTTTAGCTACTGTTAATCTCTGTGAACAGATCCTGTATATGAATATGCAGAATCTGTAGGTGAGCGATCATTTTTTGACCGGAAACAGTTTCAGAACCTTTTACAGTCCATGTAGTGTTGACCATGTTTAAGCAGACTATGGTTGCATGCAATGTTCCCTCTAAGCTGCACGCATGTGCAATCGTGCACTGCACATTCTCAGCGCACAAGACAATTTATGTATTTTCAGATTGCACTATGCACTGTTCCATCGTATTTGACAGTATTTAACTTTCTTTATAGTTATTTTTGAGTTTTTCTGAAATTAGAATCAATAAGAGAATCGATAAAGAATCATATCGTTAAGCAGTATCAATACTGGAGTGCAAACTGAAGAACAAGCGGTGAAATTGGGTGAGATTTTTTCTTTTTCAAGTAAAAAAGGTCTGCTCTGCAAAAAAAATAAACTGTGCATATCTGATGTTACTCACATTGGTCCTCGGTTTGCTCAGGGAGCTTGTGTGTATGCCCAGATACAGGAAAAATTAGAGGGAACATTGGTTGCATGCAAGCAACCAGTCTGTTTGGAGATCTGCACAGCTGCTGAACCACTGGTCAAATGATTTTGTGGGACTTATAGCAGTTGGCAGACAGTACACAATGAACTATGACTAGAAATGGAAGTGTTGGACCAGATATCCAATGGTTCCACCGGAAGCACAGAAATATTGGTGCTCACTCAAAGAGGCTAATCCATCACCTGACGATAGCCAGAGGGTTCTGAGTTTGAGCTGCTGTAGGCACACTTCTTTGTTGTTGGAATTATACCTCAGGGATGAATCCTCTTTTTTACTCATAACCAAAGGGGCACATCTTCCATCATTCTGAGAGAAATCAGAGTAGGCACACATGAATAAACTTACTGGGAATCTGCATGAATCTTCCCATCTATTTCTATTCTTGACTGATGAGAGGGCTCTGGGATAAAAGTGTTATTGCGGAGATGTGCTGCCTACTCATCACACTCTACAGGCTACAAAATAAAAAAAATAAGATGCAGATTTCTGCAAAAATTACACCATCATCATTTAATGTGTTTGATGAAAATGAGAATAATGATGCACAACTCATAATTCCCTGTAACACTGCAAATCATGATACAATTGCAATACCAGTCAAAAATAATCCCAATTAGGTATTTCTTTTTAAAATTGTTCAGCACTGCCTTATAAACATAACAGATGTTAGCTAGATTTTGGAATGCCTGGATGGTTATCTGGGTTATATAACATTAAATTCATCAATCCTGCTGCTTATTTTTAATGGCTTAGAAAGGGCAGTCACATCCTGTTTGTACAGTGTAATGTTAATTACTCAGGAAAGGGACAATCCATTTTGGTTTGTTTCTCTTCTATTAGAACAGATTGTACTTCCCTATGTTTCACCTATTTCTGATTGCAGAACAGCTGAGAGTTTGCCACGTATGGTTAAAAAAATGCTAATCACCAAACAGTAAATGGACAGACTACACATGCCGCATGATGAGTGTGCCACGCCATTGTTGTTGACACTGTTGTCACATTCTCTTTGAGCCACTGCCTCTGCCACTGCCTCGCTGTCCTGTGTGTCATGGTGGCTGGCAGGCAGGCCCTGTCTGATGATGTCAGGGTGGTTTAACTAACTAGGCCAACGCTATGATGGTTGGTCGTGTACCACCGTGGATCCGTGTCACTGCACTTGTCATTTATCTTGAAACAATGATGGTGAGAGTGTGACAATGGATGTGTAAGAGGTGGTGCAAAAGAGGAAAGGAATAAACGGTATCTTGTTTTCTCCAATTAATCTCATCAGTGTTAGGAAGAGGAGGAGTCGATAAGCAGATATGGGACAGTTAGTTAGTCAACAAGGTCCAGCTCACTCATCTGTACTCAGTCAAATGTCAAACTTCATTGCAGCACTATTTCTTATGTTGCAGAGCTCACAGCAGACACTGCCCATGAAATGATTTTCAGCATCTACATCGATTATATTTTTTATATTTAGACTATAAAACATCAGAATAGTAATATAATTTCTCACCTTCAAATTGAAAAAAAATTAATTTTCTATAATATAAGACAATATGAAGCTGGGAACATAACATTTATTATTACTAGTAGTGGTATTTACAAAAATAATTGACTGATAACTGATTACCAGCGGTTGGTTTGACTCAATTTACAATTTCAACAATATGTAGGTGATCCTTGCTTATGCTCTAACTAAGTGATGGTAGCACTTTGTCATATGCATAATAAAAAGAGAATGCCATATGTCCTTATTAGTCTGAAATAGGAAGAAAAAATCCACTACCAGCCATGGATATTATTATACATCCACATAAAATTCCAGTAGGTACAGTAACAACAGTCTACAGTAATAAAACAGTCTACAGTAACCACTTTATTTGTGATGTGCTTGTGACACACCTTTTGTGTGTGTGAGCTCACACAGGTACGGTATAGTTCAGCTGTTCACTGTGCAATCAACCTGCCAAGGGACTACAGATGGAAATTAGCCTATGGCTACAATCTTTTGTATTTTGTGTGTTTACATGTTAATGTTCAATAAGATGCAGCATCCCTATTTAAAATAAATAAATTGTCACTTTAAGGCTGTCTACACTGTAGCTGCACGTTTTACATCATTATCAGTAAATATTCATCATCATCATCAGTAAATATTTGAAATGGAAAATATGAGTAACTGTATTCCGTTACAGTCATATTTTAAATCGATGGTATTCTGCATACAATTACTGGGATTACATTATTTCATTTTTGCATGTTATTTGCTCTAAAATTCATAGAAAGGGAATATTTCCCATAAACAGAATTGTGTGCATGTCTGGCAGGCTGTCACATACCACACAATAAAAAAGTCATTTTTACCAGAATGATTGGTGATTATTTGTATTTTAACTGTTCATATTCTACATTTTAACTCAAATAATCTCACATTTACCTACAAAACATGTGATGAATTAGCGAGTGGCTTCTAAACTTGAAACCAAATTTGACATACTTGACTTGCAATTTGCTCTGAATTCTAATAAGGTCAGTCCTGTTATCTACATTCAGAGTGACACAGACGTATTGGCTCAGGAAGATCATTTTGAAGTACTCCAAATGTCAGCCAAACTATTCAGAATACATTACTTAACTTGAGTAATCTAATGGAATAGGGCACAAATACACCGATGATGACCGCATCTGTTTTGATTTGACCCCAGATCCTACATTTATGATCAATGGAGTCCCCGTCTACAGCAGCTCCACACATAGAACTACAGCAATAGATCAGCTGTAAAGCGGCCCTCAGAGAGACGAGCGAAATCATCATTCAGGTACACGTTTGTCGCTTTAAACCGCAGTAACCATCTTTTAACAGGCGGCGACTCCTTAAAACAAAGAATAAGCCCCGTGAAGTCGAATGCGGGAGCAGATGTTGCCTGATCTAGGCCACGCGGGTCTACGTTCATTCAGTCGTGCTGGAACAGCGGCGTGAGCGCGCACGTGAGCGCGCGTGTCCGGCTCGCTGCAGAGAGCTGCTGCTCGGGTTCACGACTGATCGTAGGATGGTGTTGACAGCGTTTACCTGCTTAACAACCGAGCGGCCGCCTCAACCTTCATGTTTATAGATTATTGACTAGGACTCGCCGCAGCCCGTCGTGTGTCGAGGCGGAGGAGGAACCGAGCTGCGAGGCCGAGCACCGGGAACGGTACTGATGGAATCCCCCGTCGCTGCTAGATGGAGAAACCGAAAGGCTGGACTCGTTATAAATAATTAAAGAACCTTCTGCTGCTGAAATAAAAATGCATCTGCACCAGGTGCTAACGGGAGCCGTGAACCCGGGAGACTGCTGCTACTCGGTGGGGAGCGTGAACGACGTTCCGTTTACGGTGAGCGTTTATTTTGATATTATTCCCGTAGAAGCTAGCGGCTTGCTAGCTAACTTAGCTGTTAGCCGGACAGTCCCCCCTCCTAGCTAGGCTTATATTAGCTAAACCAGTGTTAGCCGGTGAGCTAGCCAAACTGCCGCACCGACAGATTTACAGAGTCCAGACTTCACCCTGAACACAACCAGCCCGCCTCCCGTTCCTCCATCCGCCGACAGCCACACACACTGACCAGCGAGCGTCAGTCAGTAATATATGCAGCTGTTATTCCTTTACGTTACGTTATTCATCGCTGCTAGCCGCTCAAATGACCTTTAGCTGAATCTCGTCACGTTAGAATGACTGAAGGGAATCCCTCTGCAGCCATCACATTATCGGACTATATGAGCGGGACGGGCTGCGCTGCAGTGCACGTGAACGTCACAGGTGACTGACGTTATGTGTTGTTGTGTGTCTGCTTCGCCACGACAGGAAGGAATCCGCGTTTGGCAGGTTGCGGGATTGATAGAAGCTAAGCTTTGCTACCATTTGGCGTTAAATCCTCCTCACGCATCATTAGCTCGCTGTCAGCCAGCATCAGCTGCGCAGCCGTGACGTAGGCAGCCATATATGGACACACGAGAGCTGGACGTGGTGCTGAGGAAATAATATTCCGTCCTTTGAGTTGATTTGATGTTTGTAAAGCGGATGTCATCGTTGTCACATATGTGCTATTGTCCTTTTATGAGTGTATTTGGCAATGCTCGACAAACTATATATTTGCACACAAGGCTGAACGAGCAGTCTAATTCCAACAGTATCCTATGTAATGGTTGACCTCTGGGCTATGTTCTCTGTCTGAGGTCTGGCCGCTTCCCAGCATTTGTTTTTGCGCCTCGAGTTGACAGAAGCCCCAGTCAATATTCCATTTAGTGCAGCCAGACAGGGTTTATTATATATAGCTTATATAATATTACAGACTCCTTTGTGATGGCAGATGAGAGCAAGTGCACAATAGATCTTAACCCTGACACTTACAGTGGCTCTTTTAAAATGGATCAGTTGAAGTTAGGAAGGGAGTGTATTATAAAAGAATGTTTATAGTCCAGTCATTTTATGAAGAGGTTAAACAAATTTCAACAGAATTAAACTCAACTGATTTTTGTGTCCTCAATAGGTTCTCAGTGAAGGGAAAAAAGCCCTAAGAATCCCAGTAGGGGGAAGTCCAAAGACCAACATAGATCCCATTTATTCATTTTTACTGATGTGAATATGGTACATTTTTAACCTTTAGCTTTCGCCATGAAAATCACTTTCAATAAGACAAACAAAACATGTCTAGCAAGTTTTTTGAGTTTGCTTCTTTTGCAATTTGTTTGAGATTTACCCCCATTTTGACTTAAAATCACTGGACTATTATTGAGGAAAGCTGATCCCTTATAACCACCTGTAAGGAAAAAAACCCTGTGAAAAGACAGTGTTCTCTCTGTACGTGACAGCTTTTTGTAGCATAATGTGGGCATAGTGAAAGCAGTCGTGCTGCCTACAATAAAAGAGCAGAGCGTTTTTCTCTAGATTGGTATTTATTTAAAGTTTGGATGAACAGGTGAACATATTCACTACTACACTGTCATTACATGAAGAAAACCTGTTAGTCAATATTGTTGTTGTATTGTGTATGACACCAGTTCAGCAGCATGAGTTCTGCAGTACATTCTTGAGCAGATCTGTTGCATGCTGCTCATGCTGAGGACACTGTGAGCCTAATGGATGCCAAATCTGGGCTCGGCCTGTAATGCTGCCTTTTAAAGAAGTGCAGTGATGGTTTTATTTGTGTTTTTCAGGAACATAGACAACCTATTCCGGCTTTATTCTTTCATTCTGTCTATGGTCATTGTCCTATTTGTTTCTCTTGTAATATAGGGTGGAGTTGTCCCACTTTCCCCTTCCACTGATCTGAGGTTAGGGCTTTTTGAATGTAAGCAGGCAGCCTTTGTACCTTGGGTCATATCTGCTCACCAACATAGGACGGGGTGAGCTGGAGCTGAAACCTCCAGGCTTCAGTTTCTGTGCCTGGTGTTTTCTTTCTGTGTCTGAGAGGGTATCTGAAGAACACTAGACATCATGTCCAATGCATTTACACTCACACTGACCCCTACGGCTCCTAGGCCAGATCCTGGCACACATGCATGCATGGTCAGACACACACACACACACACACACATACGCCTACAGTAGCCAAGTATATAATTTCATATGAGCAAGTATAGGGCTAGAATACACAGGATATAAACCCTTCTGTCTCCATGTTGTATCTGTTATACGCTGAGAGACAAACTACATGTTTGGGATGGATTTGAATGTTGGACAGTAGCAGACAGGTGACAGTCAAACAGGCCAACAGATTGATGTGGTTATTGATTTGCTGTGGAATGGAGGAACTAGATATAAAAAAAGAGATTTGTTCAGAACTAGACAAAAGGAAATTGTCTTTGTGTTACTAAAGAAATACAAAACCCAATGTCAAATGTCGCTATGTTGCACTGCTGTACTAGTAATGATAAAAGAAATACAGACCTACAACAAAAATGCACATTTATACAATACTTTTTTGCAGAGGTATCACAATCGAGAAGTTTTAGGGAATGGCAGAATTTTGCAAAACAGATTTTACACTCAATTAAAGGGATGTTCCTATAACGTCTTAATGACCTAAATATGAAAAAGAAACCGACTTTGTTGACATGGCAAACATTTAGACCTATCTCACATTATTGATTGTCTGTTTCAGGTTGTTTTCCCTGAGATAACAATTACAAATTGCACAATTTAAACAAATTCCAGAAGAGCTCTAAATATTTCTCTTCTCTATTTCCAGACGGCTAAGTTGACTGGTTTGGTTTCCGGACTCATAACCTGTTCTTCTTCTTTGTTTATTACTTCTATTGTGCAACAATCCCTGTACCACCATCTTCTGACCAAACTATGCTTATTTGCTTCTAATCTAAGTTTATTGGAACACGCTTAATTCTCACTTTTTCTTAATATTTTCTGACAAGTAGATGTACACACATCTACTATGACTACATGGTAATGGCTTCTATCACAAAATCATGCTTAAAAAGGCTATTTTCTACTATATTATCTTTTTTATATCAATGGTTGGTATAAATGTGTATAAACGGACAGATGTGTCTTTGTCAACGTTTCATAATCCAGGAAAGGGGCAGCCAAGGTGGGATTTGAGTCGGGGGCTGCCTGTGGTGAGGACTGTAGCGTCTACATGGGGCGGCTGCTCTCCCCACTGAGCCACTTGCTGCTCCTGGCCATGTACATTTAACATGGGCATCTGTCTTTTACATTTGTTTGCATTTCGACAATATATTCACTGAAAGAGTTATTTCTCAAATATGCCACTCATACAAGAATTTGGCAATTTCCTACAGAAAATCTCATATCAAAACGCAATTGACTGTTGTCCACACATCAGTTCATCAATCGTTTGTTCAAAAGAACGTTCGATGTATTCGAAATAGGTCCAGCCATTACTTAACTTTTTTTTTTTGTAATTTCTCCTTCATAAATGGGGATGTGGTAGAGTTACCATGGCAACAACTGTTGACTTCTTCCTCAGCTCATCAACAAAATTATGAAGTATATTTTTGTGGTTCCCTGCTAACTGTGTTGCAAACAACCAACGTTACAAACAGCATAGAAAATTTAACTTTAACTTTACCGACAGACCGGATGGAGACTGATCCGAGCCGAACCTGGTGTAGTTTTGCTGTTAATGCCCATTGTTTCACTGCAGTCATACTGCAGAGAATAACAAGGCTGTGGGATCAAGGTACAAGTCTCAGCTTTAGCTTGAGACAAGGAAAACATTCATATAGGTCAAAATTTATAAATTAATATTTTCAATATTTGTAGCTAAGACTCAACTGCAGCTCACATCATTGAACCCAAACATGAACACGTTCCTCATGGTAACAGCTGTTTCTGTGGAACATGCTCGCATGATTGCATTAGTTATGGGGAATAAGTGGCTCACACACTCTCTACTTCTTATCTGCTTTCATTACCACAGCACATGACTGCATTCACACTCCTTCCAAAACACATTTGTCCTGAAAAGCAAATGCATCCCTGACTTTTAGTGTTTACCATTCTTCAAATAGAAGGTAAGATGCTACTAACTAGCAACGATGTGAGTATATTTATGTATAATCAGTAATATAAACATGCCTGGTGGATGACTGAGAAGGTTTTATAAAGCAAGATACAACAGGAAGTCAGCCTACAATCGTGATTCAGGGGTAATTGTTTTTGAAACATCAGAAATTGAGCTTTCTCACACATTGCATTCTTGGCTAACAAGAACCTGCATTATTTGGGACATCTGTAAACCCTTGAAGAGATTTGAATGAAATAACAGTGTTTTTCGGAATGAAGTGCCGGCAGGTAAAAAGCAGTTCGGGTAAAAGGTCACACATTACCACCAGACTTGACTTGATTAGTTCCCTTTTTATAAAAGCTTTTTTCAAATAGTTTTTTCTGCTCCCTATAGAAGCAACTGCTCTGTCAACGTTAATGTGTTACTGGGGTAATATTTATCAAAAGGCAGCAACATTCTTCTCGTAGGCAGAAACCTCGCTGCTTCCCTGTCAGTCATGAGGAAACCTTGCTGCTTCAGGGTTGCATTCAATCAAATCAGCAAGTTTAAAAAGCCCCAGGGTGTTGATCGGGGATATTTTCATAGTGTTAAAAACCTGGCTCAGGACTTGAGAGACGTGAGATAAGCAAGTGTGCAAATGTGTTTATTTAACAACTCATGTAAACCATGTAAATGTAAGACATCAGTGGTGTATAGTGTCTGTGCATGAGTGAAGGTTTGGTTGCAGAAATAAAGGAAACAAACAACAACTAATATAAAGTGCACACCATGTGGCAGGTGTCCTGGCAGCCCAGCAGAGACAGAGGAGGAGACTCCTGTGGCAGCAGGAGCAGCCCTTTTGTCTCGTCAGGCCGCTCCCTCCTCAGTCGCTGCCAGCTACCTCTGACAGACCTCTGGGAAACAGATGCTGTGTCTCAAATGCCGTACTTCAGTACTCAATGCTTACTATTTTGAGTGCTTAATCTCATGAAGTGCATTCGCACTAATAATGGTGGAAATGCAGGGCAGTATGAGTACCCAGATGGTTGGCTCTAAATTCGGGACGACTCAAAATGTCTTTTTATAGTTATCAAGCTATGAAGAGGTCCTGAGAAGGCTAGAAACAACTAAAAGATGGATTCTGTGCCATGCTGTGCTAAATGGCTATTAATCAGCTCATTGGGATGTAACATTACTTAGAACACATCTTTCTATATCTGTTTAATAGAAAACTAGTTTATCATGTTCTCTTTATAGTTCACATTAGGGTTAATAACTACAAATTACTGGAAGTCCCTCAGTCGACTGGAAACAAGCAGAGACTATGGTTTCAGTTCTTGGTAAGTCAAAGAGATATTAAGCACTTTCATGAAACACAAGTGTACCATTGCATCTCACACTGCACCATATTTTAAGACACAGCTTCTTTTGGCTGCTACCATTACCACTAATAGCAGTAACAAGAACATTGGTTCCTTTGAAATGAGTACCTACACAATAGCACTTAATGTTGGTCAAGAAAATTTGATTGCCTATTAAACATTAGTTAAATAACATTTATATGAATATTGTGCATATGGGCTTAGTTAGAAAATATTAGATATGTGTGGATTGGCGGAAACTGCCACTGCACAGACACTTGCGGATGCGTCAGGAATAAATCAGCCATTAGAGATAGATAGGAGAGAGACATTTAACACCCAGAGATATCTAGAGAGATATCTAAATAGATATCCAGAGAGAGGGCCATCACAAGAGCCGGAATCAGTGACTTGTTAATGCTGTTGAGTCAAATCAATATCCTGACAGCTGGCTAAACATTACATTGGTTGGAACTGGCAGTAAGCAGACAGCATGTCTTCATGTTATTAAATCTATTATTTTATTTATTTTATGATGTCAGATTCCCTCAGGTATTATTGTCTCTCAGTTGATGAATTTAGTCATGCAGAAAGGCACAGTACAGGCTTTGTGAATATTGTTGCAATGCCTGAGATGATGTGAACATACCATCAACTGATCTATAAACTGATGTGCTGATGAAGACTAACGAACTTAGAGGAGTAGCACTTATGCTACTTCCTGTATAAGTTGCGTCAGTACTTACCATGAAGCCACATATCGCTATCGTGTTGCTACAAATAATGAACCGTCCCCTTTGTATCGTTATCCATCAGCACCTTGTTTGTGTGTGTGTCTGTGTCTGTGTGGATTTGGATGATGAAAGAAACACAGGACACACACAAGCCAGAACAAAACGAACAAAGATGATGATGATAGATCATCCAGTTGAAGGCAGATACACTCACTACCAGCCTTGCTCCAGGTCCCACCAGGTCCCACCAGGTCTCGCCCTATCCCACCATGTCTCACCAGGGACCAATTTATCCTGCTGACAAAGAGAATCAGACATAGCATGCATGCGAGAGAATGAGAGGGAGTGCAGGGCAGTCCTAGACAGTGCGTGACGGTGACTGTGTGTGTTTGTGTGTGTGTGTCTTAGACTGTGTGTGTGTTTGTGTGTGTGCGTGCGTGTGCGTGTATGTGTGTCCTAGACAGTGCGTGACGGTGACTGCGTTTAATTCCAGCTGTAAGTAGTGAATGCTGCAGTAATGGTGAAGCACACACAGGACCTTGTTTTTCTTTCTCCCGCTGTAACAGTCATCACTATAACTTCTTCCCCTGCTGTCACTTTATATTCTAGCGCTGGCTGTAATGTTGTCCTGTAGTGTGACCCAGTGCTTCCCTGCCTCTCCTCCTGTTCTCCTGAATAATGAACGACACGAGCCGCGTTGTGACTGTACCCTTGGTTTGAGGCCAGCTCGCCTGTCTCTCAGGTGCTGCTGCCTCCGCTGACATTCCATACAGGGCTGCCAACCGCTAGCAGCCAGTGTTGTATCCACTTACCTCGCTGCCCATAATCCAAATCTTAATACAGGTCTGCCCATTAAGCCACAGTCAGCATGTGCCGTGTATGTCGGGACAGCTTTTCCTACATGATTCGGAGGCCCGTCTGCGTAACGCTGCTTCAGAGGACGATATTATTATATGATCCATTAATCTACCAATTATTTTCCCCATTAATCAAATAGAATCATTTGGTCCATAAAACAGTAGCAAATTTTACAAGGTGACATCAGGCCGATGATGGTCCTCCAGTCTTATTGGGATTTGCTCCAGAAATCTCAATTGCAGATTTTAATACATTTTGGTTAATGGTCATTTTCAGTGTCAGTGGTTTAATGTGTCATTGTGGCTCAGCCTGATGTGATGCTGTTTGTGATGCTCTGTTTTTTCAGGCGTACGGCTCAGGTTGTGATGTTGTTATTTTGGCGAGCGACTTTGAGTGCGTGCAGATCATCCCGGGAGCTCAGAATGGGAACATACAGGTGGGCTGCGTGGAGTGCTCCCACCAGCTGGGCAGGGTAAGTGTTGGCTGCAAACTCGCAAGCAATTTATCTTTTTTTTAGTGTAGCCAGTAGACATTATCAATTACACTGAGTATACAGAAGTACATTCAGCCCAATGCTCTGCTCCTGCTGCTCTGTTCTCCTGCACCACTCCCCTCCTCCCACCCCCCCTCCTCTCCTGTGGGAATGACTGTGCACAAGCACTGATGGGGTGAGTAATGTTGTGATGATGAACACAGCTCTTTATTTTTAGATCGCTGCATCCTATGGTAACACGGTCTGCATCTTTGAACCTCTTTCTACCAACCCAAACAAACGCCACAAGGTGAGCATGAAGCATTTTATACATGAATCATTGTCCAAATCAATATCTGGTGACATTAATCGCACTAGTTAGCCAGTAACATTGCATGGTGTGTGTGTCGCTCTCCTATCACTAACAGCAGCTTAACTATCAGTGGCAAAAGACAGGACAGTTCTTCCTCGATGCCATCACCTACAACCTGGCCTGGGACCCTCAAGGTACGCCTGTGCTTTCCGTGTCTAACTGGTTCTAAATGAATCCTCTCCACATACAGCTCCAACTCACAGCCCCCCCCCCCCCCCCCCCCCGGTTTGTCTGTAACGACACGTGCATTATGTAAGAGCCACAGCGTGTACTGTAGTAGCCAGCATGGGACGTGAGGTTTGTAACAGGGTTTTTGTATTCTCAGGGAACCGTATCCTAGCAGCAACTGAGCGGCTCCAGCTGTGGGCTCCACCGCTGACAGATGCCCTGATAGAGGTCCTGATAGAGGAGGAGGATGGGCAGATGCCTGACGATAAGCCCCACCCTGTCCTGAATGACTGGAACTGTGTCTGGCAGTGCAAGTACGTCTGACAAATCTCTTTTTGCATGCAAGCATCTGGCGTGATTGACACGGGAAACACGTTTTCTGCTTCAGGGCGTTTATGAGGTCAGCAGCAGAATTCAAACCCAAAGATAATTTGTTGTGCATACATAGAATCAGCAGCTTATTATTAAAACTGTGTCTTGATGCTTTCTGTTGATGAATTAAATAGATTCCAGACTAGCTGACCAGCTAATTGATTTGACCATGAGTCAAGCAGACATAAGTCTTCATCTTCCTCGTCTCATTTCTTCATTCTCTTATCCCCTCATTTTCACATCTACATATTCCCTCCTCTATATTGTTAACAATCAACTCATCTTGTTTTCTTAAAAATAAATAAATAAAAAAAACAATATTAATATTTGAACACTTGCATATTACATGTTTGCAGTGTTTTTTCCACTTATGCTAGCTGCATGTACTGAAAATCGCCTCCTTGTTGAAATGTGCTAAAAATAAAGATGCTTGTCTTTTTCCAATGGCTGATATTTTTAGCCGTTTCCTGTCAAGTATCAATTTTACGATTAGAAACTGGTTATCTCTCTCATTTGTATGCTGCTTCAAAGGCAGCGTGTTTACTGTTGTAAGCCGCCCTCGTGATTCAGTGGACTGTGCTCTGAGCTATGCAAACACACACAGACATATAATGCCATGTTAGTAATTGTTATCTGATGACACCAGTGCATGCCCAGGAAAATTGGCAGAACAAGGAAGCTGTGAAATGACTTGCAATAACTTGTGCATAAACGAACTCTAAGAAGAAGTGAATCTAGCTGATGTCATGTCTCTACTTGTCTTTCTCTTTTAGAACTGCTGCGTCTGTTCACATTGCCAAGTGGTCTCCTGATGGGGAGTACATTGCAACAGTTGGGAAGGTACATGCTTGTGTAAAAGTGTTGCAAAACAAAACCAAAATGTTCCTTTTTTTCATTTTTAGACCCATGTTGATGTTTATATGTAACATTTGTTTGTGCCTACACAGGATGACTGTTTACTCAAGGTGTGGTACCCCACCACAGGCTGGCGCTCTGCAGTGGTGGTTCATGACCCTACGGATAAGAAACCTCTTCCTGTTCACTTCTCCTTTGTTTACCTGGCTCATCCCCGCTCACTCACTGGAATGTCCTGGAGGAAGACAAGCAAGTTCATGCCCAAGTAAGAAAAGGACAGGTGGACAGACAGACAGCCATTCCTAGTATATTATATTATACTGAGTGGATTGTGATTTAGCGTCAGGTTCACAATGATTTCTGCTGATGTCAGAATCTCTGCTCTCAGTTCAACTTGGAAAACCACAAAATGGGAATTTTACAGAACTGAGAACTCTAATGTGATTAGTTTGCCACTATGAGTCAGCTTCCTGCATCCTTTGACATTTACACAAAAACTGTGTGTTAAGGTAGTGTTGTGCTTTCCATTTGTGAGAGGGCCCATGAGTGTGTGAGGATACACATGACTTATATTGCGTCATCAAAGGGTGTGCCTGCGGACTTTGGCAGACATCCGCATACCTCCAATTTTTTTCACACACATATTTGTTCAGAACACTAGCTGACACACAGGCTGCCAGGTGTGATTGCCTGTAGCTGATCATGCCCTAATGTTGCTGTGTCTCTGTTCCAGTTGTAATAATAATAATAATTGATAACATTTTATAGTACTAGTAATTAGTATTATTGTTCATGGCTGTTTGGCAACCGGTGGTGGAAGCAACAGTGAGAGAGTTCTCTGTTGTTCTCCATATACAGTATTCACTTCCGTTTCCTTTCATCAAGCTATTTATCTGACAACACTTATTGAAAGATGCACAGCACAACCTTACAATAGCATGCAATGTTTCATTGGACATAATATCAATTTGTATGCAAAGCACAAGCAAGCATATTTCAACTGTTTGTTTTCGTAATATAATTACTGTGAATAATGACCACAGACACATTTCTTTTTTTTACAATATAATAAATTATGTTTGTTAGAATAATTGTATTGTTTAGAGATTAGTTGCATGACTGTGGAGCAAATCACATCAGTGTATGATCATATGCGACATTTACAATTACTCATCCAACATGACAGGATTACATTGGACCCTGAACTCTGTCTTGCCTCTGTAATATGCTGAATAATGTATATAGTTAGTACAAATTTTGGACAGATTGATGAACATAGAGTAAGGCCTGGTTGTGAAAAACAGTTCTTGCAAGACGTTCATCTGTTGTCTTTCTAGGGGTTCAGTGTGCAACGTGTTGCTGACGTCCTGTGAGGATGGAGTGTGTAGGTTGTGGTCAGAGACGCTGCTTCCAGAAGACAGCTTGCTGGGAGGACAGATCTCTGAGAACACATCCTCCTTCAGCTCCAGCCTGCCAGGCCTGGCAGGCAATAAGGACAAGATCCAGCATGCTCTGGAGGTACACCAACTCCAGGCTATCAGAGCAGATAAAAAATATATTTGTATATATTTTGATGAATGACATAATCCTGTTGTCTCCTGTTTTATTCCCCAGTCGATCCACCACCTGAAGCACCTGCGTCGGGGCCGGCGACGCTCCTCTGCTCTGGTGGCTCACAGTGAGCTGCTGCCCTCTCAGCTCGGCACACAGGACGCACACACACACCGCCACATCGCTCATCACGCCAACGCCCTGTGTCATTTCCACATCTCCGCCAGTATTAACCCCAACACAGGTAGCATGTCTTCACCAAAGAGACATTATAGTGACTCCATTGATCCTAGAACTGTAATGTTCAACTTCTGCATTCATGCGCTGTTCTCTTTTTTAGCTTCTTGTTGTTTGAAGCATGACAGAGTATTGTACATGATAATAATGCATTAGGAATAGCTTTTGTGAAAGGAAATAAATTAACTCATATTTGTGAGCAAAACATTCATACACCTCTTGACAAGGTTCCCATTCGTCCTGGAAAACCTGGAAAATGACTGACCAATTTTCCAATCATGGAAAACCTATGGAAAATGAGAAAAAAAGTGAAAAATGGCCTGGAAAATTATGTCAGCAAAAACTTAAAGTTCATTTGAACTGCTGACTTTATTTGAGTCTTTATTGTCTTTATCCAGGATAACAAAATATTTGTTGGACCCACAGCTTACATACAATAGAACAATAAAGAGAAGGTTCATGTTAATAGCTAAAAAAGTATTGACTATCAAGGCACACATTAAAGAGAAATGTATTAGTGTATGACATGATAACTTCTCTGTAGAAGCTGAAAAAGTCCTGGAAAATAATTTCAGGTTAGGAGTAGGGACCCTGCTTTGATATTTCTTCCTCTGCCATAATTCTCTAATTCTGCCTCTCATCATCAGACATCCCATCCATGCTGGCTGAGTCTGCAGTGTTCAACCCAGATGACGGCAGCGGTGGAGGCGGCTTTGTAGTTCACTGGCTCAACAACAAGGACCTCAGCTTCACTTCTTCCATGGATCTCTTCATGCTGCAGCTACGCAAGTTCTCCGAACAGCAGCTGGACCACACCACTGAAGATCCTCTGGACCCCGAAGGATCCCCTATGAAATTTGACTTTGGTATGACCCACAACCAGGCCAGTGCACATCCACTAACACATTCAGTTCGCATAGCATCATGGTGATAATGTTGCTCTGTGGCTTTCTAGACCTGGACGAGATGTCTGACAAAGCCAGCTCCGAGCAGGGAGAGGAGGGCGAGCCGGGGGAGCAGGGCAGCACCAAAGCCTCATCCCCAGGGTCCAGCTCCAGCATGCCCCTTCCCTCCATGCTGCTGGAAAGAAAAATGGAGACTCTGATCACGGAGTGGAACAAGAGCCCTGACATGCTGTTCACCATCCACCCTGCTGACGGCTCCTTCCTCGTTTGGCACGTGAAATATTTGGATGAATTCAACCAGGGAATCTTCAGACAGGTTCAGGTGAGTAGAGAATGGAGTGTCCTGCTCTAATTCATCCAATCAGGTGCCTACATAGGAGTGTTTTTTTTAAATATCAACATACTTATAAGGAATATAAGGAATAACTTCACACGCACACACCTCACAAGCTTACTCACTCACTCGTTAACTACAAAATGTTAAAACAACAATAATGTAGTTGTATTGTTGTATTTGTTCCAGATATATGGAGCATAAAAACTAAATGCTGCCACTCCATAAAGTTTTATATTACCACACATCAGGTTACATTGTAGCAAATGAAGCAGTGAAATGAAGCTCAAACTTGTAGCAGGACAGACAGAAATAACAAAAATATATTATTTTGATCTTGTAAACAATATTGTATGTGGAGAAAATATTGTCCTAGCTTAATATAAAGAAAACCATCTTGAGCCTATTGTAATCAGGTAAAACGCAATAAAGTCAAGGCTTATTACGCTTGGAGTGCCTCATGGGTTTTCTCTCCCACCAGGTGTCCTTCTCCTCCCGTATTCCTGTGGCGTTTCCTACAGGTGACGCCAATTCCTTGAGCAAGAACATCCTGATGTACGCCTGCACTCTGTCAGAGGGGGAGGGGGCGGGGTCAGGGGACCCGGGGAGGATGGTGCAGGGTGTGTCTCACTCTGCCTCAGCTTCGGCTGGGCTGGGTTCAGCTGCTCTGGCCTCTTCTTCCAACCACTATCCCAGCATCAGTCCTGCTGTCATGATGGTCTCCAAGCATGTGGATGGATCTCTCAACCAGGTAAATGATCTGAACACGCTGGCATGTTTTTGATTAATTACTGTTGTTGTCCAAGCTTCTCCTAAAGCCATAATGTATCTAAAGATCTCACACCAACATCATCAGTTCAATGCCACACTATATTAATCCATTGACATAAGTTTATGAATTAAATGTATTTTTGTCCAGTGGGCCGTGACCTTCGCTGAGCGCTCTGCCTTCTCCAACGTTCTGACCGTGTCTCACAAATTCCGCTATTGTGGCCACCGTTTCCATCTAAATGACCAGTCCTGCCACACGGTGCTGCCGCTGCTGCTCACCTCCTCTCACCACAACGCCCTGCTGACACCTCCCTCAGCACCAAGCAGCCTGGAAGGAGAGCAGCCTCCTTCCTTTCCCCTACCAAAGGGACTTCCCAGGTATGTGACTGAGGGGAGGCAGGAAAAGTGAAGCAGTGTAGAAAAAGAGATGAGACGAAGAAAGACTAGGACATATTGTTTGCTGATTTGGCCTAAAGAAAAGAGATTTTTTATTATTTTTTTTTAAATGTACAATTTTCTGTTTAAACCGTGATTTCTTTCTGTTTTTTCTCAAAGTAGTCAAAGGCTGTATATACAAAACAGTGGTGTCATTCATTTACACCTCACCATTTTTAACACTCTTAACATGGTTGTGGGAAAAACCAGGCAAGTGTATGTTTATGATTATTGGAACAATAAGAAATGAAAAGCCTCAATAATGTGAAAACTGAGTTTTCCTTTTAAAATGCTAAAAAATATGACAAACTCAAACCAAATAGGCTTCAGTCATATTGACCTGTTAAATTTAACATTTACTGAGTAATACGAGTCCTACTCAAACAACATATGGTGTCCAACCTGTAATTGCAGTGATACATAACTAAGCACTTGGGACAGATCTATGATATTTTCTCCTCATGTTTCCGTGCGGTAGTGGCGTTAAAATTAATTTTTAAAAGCCCTTATTAAAATTAAAAATGTGTCTACTATAGTCAAGGTATGGCCAGACCTTTCCATACCCAAATGACGCTTCTGATACAAATCAATTGTTTAAGAATCAATAAATACATTTTAAAACACCACATGGCTCTCATTATTGTGCAATTGAAAAAAATGTATCTTGTATAAAAAAAAAAAATTCAATCAATCTTTTTATCACTGGACTGCTCACCAAGCATTTATTTTGCATTACCAGGAAGCAGCTTCGTAATGCAGCTACGAGGACTTTCCATGACCCCAACGCTATTTACAGTGAGCTGATCTTGTGGAGGGTGGACCACATTGGACCCCTCTCCTGCACCGGAGGTGTCTCTGAACTGGCCAGGATCAACTCTCTGCACACCTCTGCCTTCAGCAATGTTGCTTGGCTCCCTACACTAGTACCCAGCTCTGTTCTCGGTAAATGCACAAAAAATGTTGGACATGGATGTAAATATAACCTGAGTGCAGCAACCTGACAATTCTTAGGATGGAATCATTTACTGTGCTCATTTAGGAGACCACTTCCAATATTTATGAACTTCATGGATCAATAACAACATAAAACTTTTCCTCTGTGTTCTGTCTTAGGGACATACTGTAACAGTGCCAGCGCTTGCTTTGTGGCATCAGATGGTAAAAACCTGCGTCTCTATCAAGCTGTGGTGGATGCTAGAAAGCTGCTGGATGAGCTGTCAGATCCTGAAACTTCTGTGAGTGACACACTCAGACACATGATCGCATATTAGTGCTGTCAATCCATTTCAGTATTTAATCACAATGGAAAAAACATCAGTAAATAAAGTGACAGGAATCATAGGGGAGGGAAGAAATGCAGTTTGTGTATCTGTTGTAGCTCCTAATGGCAACTGTGCAGATATTTTATTAGATTAAATTAGTTTTGATTAGATTCGACTGTATTGATCCCTTTGGGAGGTTCCCTCAGGGAAATTGAAGCTCCATCATGTCACATACAGTACTGTTATAAAACTATATTTATATCTAAATATAAATATATTAATAAGCTATAAGTTAAGATATTGAATAGAAAGGATATATCAAAACATGTTATTTTGTCTGACATGAAAATAGTTGATAACTACACAAGACAGCAGGCAAATTAACACACAACCACACAAACATGTGTACCCTCAGCATCAGCTCTCGTTATAAAGTACACGTCACTGTAGCCAACTCATGGTAAAACATGAGCCCTGTCTCTGGAGTTACAAACTTATATATTGATTGATTTGATTTCTTAGCTTGATCTGTTTTGGTCTTTTGAAACTGGCTTGAACTGAACTTTTACAGAGTGAATTGAACTCTTGAGATCTTACTTTCCTCAGTTACTTTTTATAAGCAGTAATTGGTGATGTTATTATTATTTTTTTTGAGCGAAGTAATTGGAACTAATTACTAATTCTCAGTAACTTTCCCAAAACTTGGGGTAGCTCAGCTCACATACACAGTTACTACAAATATCTTTAATCTTGTCGACAGACTCATCTGACAGCTTTAAAGATGAAGCTTTGTCTTTTATCAGTGTTCTTACTAACGTGGCAAGAGTTCTTCAGAACAGACACTGCATTAATGTTGTCAGTGAAATCAGTGGCATTAAAATAAATTAGCATTAACATGTTATCATGTTAACATTGACAGCCCTGCTGTATGTGAATCTTGCTCACTGATAGATGAGATTCTCTCTGTTGGGTTTCTGATCACTGAACTTTCTGTATCTTGTTGGTTCTGTTTTACTATGAGTCACAAAGATCTAGATCTAAAGCTGAAGTGAACAAATATGCTGGATTGACAAGTGCATGTCAAGCCTGAAACATCACAGATCTGATACAAACACATCATTCACAGATAGTGAATTATTATGGGTGTTTGTGAGATGTTAATAATTTTATTTTGTTTCTGATTTTATTTTCACTCATTATATAAAAGACTCTTCCACCACAATGCTGGTTTCTAATGTAACACACTAATGGAAAGTTTACCATTTTGTCATTTGTGTCTGTTTAGAAACTGGTGGGCGAAGTGTTCAACATCGTCAGCCAGCAGTCCACTGCCAGACCTGGATGTATCATAGAGTTGGACGTCATTACAAACCAGGTGAGCAGCTTCTCCTCTGATGAGTAGTGGACAGATATCAGAGTGAAACGTCCAGATCAGTAGACACAGTAACCAAACACCTACTAACCCTAACCAGTGCTATTTCTGTGTGTCTCCAGTGTGGCGCCACCACCCAGCTGCTGCACGTCTTCCAAGAGGACTTCATTCTAGGTTACAAGCCTCAGAAAGAACCAGAAGCATACACACCTGCCTTCCCACCTGGTGAAGGTACAGCACTGCTTGATTTAAAAAAAAAAATAAATAAAAACTGCCTTCCAATTCATCCTGATTGTCATTAGATAACATAATCATACTTTAACCAGATTACCAACCTGCCCCATTCTCTGAGAAGTTCTTCCTGGTGGTGATAGAAAAGGATCTGAACAGGAACTCTGTGCTGCAGATGTGGCACCTGCACCTCCAGTCTGTCCAGGCCTGTGTTGGTAAGTGTGGGGTCATACATTGACCTGTTATTGGCATACAGAGTTTTTTAGGCACTGTCACTGTTTCTTTGTGTCCAGATGAGCCGAGCCCTGACTATAGCTTCCAGAGCCAGCTGATGGTTCCCAATCAAGCTATGAATGCTGACTCGTCTCCGGAGACGTCTCCCATCAGGCCACTGCCACGCTCAGCCTCCACAGCCAACCTGCAGTCAGCCAGCAAACTCATCCTCAGCTCCAAACTGGTGTACAGCAAGCGGTTGGACCTGCCCCACGGGGTGGAGGTCACCAGAGCCACACCCTCCGCAGGTCAGGACACATTCTCCACATGACTCACTGCAGAAGACTCAGGCTCATTTATCCAATATTTATGTAATTAAAAAGATTGTGTACCAGGTTATTGAGAGGTAATTAAATGTTCTTCTATCTTGCCAATATAGGTCATCTGAGCTCCTCTTCCATCTACCCGGTGTGTCTGGCTCCCTACCTGATTGTTACTACCTGCTCTGACTCACGCGTGCGCTTCTGGCACTGTGCCGTGGAGGGTGATGATGGGTTTGAGGACCGGGTGTACCGCTGGGAGCCCTGGGCCCTCATGAACGAGGAAGAAGACAACAATAGTGCCGTGTGTGTGTCAGGGCGACCTGTCGCCGTATCCTGCTCCTACATTGGCAGGCTGGCTGTAGCCTTTAAACAGCCACGCCAAGGACAGGTGAGAAGATTGACATATCTGGCACTTCCTCTTATTGCCTCATGAACTGTCAATATAGGCAGAAAAGTTTCAATTGCTGCAAAATCCTGCTTTTATTTTGTAAATGCAAATAATCCACAGCTAAAAAAAAATACAATTGGGGAAAAACAAAAAAAAAATTTTTGGCCAAATCGTCCAGCCCTAATATGGATGACATTGAACTGCATCTGAGTTGAGGTGTATGAGCAGCTGGATGTTCAGGACCTTTCATACAGAATAGAGGAACAGGCAGTCGTTTAATGAGCTCACATTTCTTCACGATCAAATTTTTCTTTTACCACTTCACAGTATTTTCAGATTCTAAGTGTTGTATTAAGAAGTGCTTGTCTCCACTGCAGATTTCTGGAGAGAACTTCTCCATGCACGTGTCCATCTATGAGTGTGAGTCTACCGGCGGCTCAGAGTGGGTGTTGGAGCAAACTCTCCACCTCGATGACTTCACCAGGCCCACATCAACCCTGGACCCACGAGTCAGCGTGGACTCCAACCTCTTCGTCTACAGCAGGTCAGGAGAGACGATCGCTTTATTAACAGGAGGGTACTGCTGTGTGTTTGAATCAGATTTCGTCAGCCACTGTGTTTTTACCGCTGCTATATGTTTCTTTCCGTGCAAGGTCTGACCTGTACATGAGCAGGGACCACAGCTCACCCAATATCAAGCACTACGTCCACCTGGACTGGCTGTCCAAAGAAGACGGGTCTCACATCCTCACCGTGGGGGTTGGGTCCAACATTCTGATGTACGGCCGTATCTCCGGCATGGTCAACGAGCAGATCAGCAGCAAGGAGGGGGTGGCTGTCATCACCCTTCCTCTAGGGGGCAGTATCAAACAGGGGATCCGCTCTCGCTGGATCCTGCTCAGGACCGTGGACCTCTTGTCCTCCGTGGACGGCACCCCATCTCTGCCTGTTTCACTGTCCTGGGTGAGGGACGGCATCCTGGTGGTGGGCATGGACTGTGAAATGCATGTGTATGCACAGTGGCATCAGGACAAGAAGCCCGGCGAGGCAGAGGAGGGCAACCTCTCCTCTGCTGACATTGCCGGAGCCGTAACTTCCTCCTCCGCCTTTGAGGGCAGAGCCAGGTCTAAGAGTGTGTTTGAAGGCACCACCACGGTGGATGAGGCCCTTCATGCCCCAGCAGGACTTCAGGAGGGGGGGCTGTTCGAGGCAGCTCACTCCCTTTCTCCCACTCTGCCCCAGTATCATCCCACCCAGCTGCTGGAACTCATGGACCTGGGCAAGGTTCGCAGAGCCAAGGTGAGTTTGTTCATCCTCATTGTGTGTCTCTAAAATATGAAAAAGTTTGTAAAACTGTAAAATATTTGATGACTCATCCTGGCTCTCTCAGCTAAAGTAAAACAAAAACCACACAGTGATGAACGATAAGTTCCTCCAACTTTATCGCAGTCCAATAAAATGTGAAGATTTGATTAAATCCTTCTTGCAACTGTTCAAACTTCAAATAATTTATTTCCCTGTGTAATAAGTCACAAAAATTTCTTTAATTTCCATTTTAAAGGGCCTTTTAAACTTTCATGTTTTTATTATTAAAAATAATTAAAACCTAATAAATTATTAAAATCAGTTTTTATTAAAAGTACAATGAGATCCAGGTTTGCTGCCCACAAACAGCATCTACAGTAAAACCTAAGCACTAATCTGTGGTGATCCAAGTCATCTGATTAACAGATTAAACCTGTATTATCAATCACCTTTCTATATATCAGGCCATCCTCGCTCACCTGGTCAAGTGTATTGCTGGGGAAGTTGCCGTGGTGAGGGATGTGGAGGCAGGGGAGGGCGGAGCCAGGAGGCATCTGTCCCGGACCATCAGCGTGACTGGCAGCACAGCAAAAGACACGATTGTGGCCGGACGTGACGGGGGAAGGGACTACACAGAGATCAACTCCATCCCTCCACTGCCCCTCTACTCCCTCATGCTGGCTGACCTGGACACCTCCTACAAGGGGGCAGAAGAAGCTGCTAAAGGAGCTAAAGTGGCCGACGGCGAGGGCCAGAAATCCACAGAAGACCAGTATGCTGACTTATTCCAGGTAGGTCGAGTTAAAATAGTTTTTATTTAGTTGTTAAAAGGTGTGGTCCAATGACACTGTAACCGTGTCCTCTGTGTGTTAACAGGTAGCGACAGTCACTACAGACGACTTTGTGAACTTTGCCACTGACAAACCAGAGAAGAAGTCTCGAGTTATCAACCTCTCTCAATATGGACCCACCTACTTTGGACCAGAGCATGCTCAGGTATACCCTTTATATTTTAGGTGATACTGTTTACAACGCAATGAAAAATTGAGATAAAAAATATATTTAATTGATTTAATCAAGTAATACATACAACACACACAACAATATTATGACACAAAAAACTATAACAACAAAAACAATTGGGGAAAAATATACAGAAATAAAATGAAATTAGAATCCCCTCAGTAATTGAAATAATCAGAACTAGTACATTTCAAGAGTAATATCAAACTGGTAGTAATAACAGTAATCAACAGGCTCGTCTAGTAAATTCCATTGCTACATCATTATCATCGCTCTCTTTAACCCACTCATCTGTCCTCCTCTTCACCTGTTCAGGTGTTGTCCAGTCACCTGATGCACTCCAGCCTCCCAGGACTCACCAGACTGGAGCAGATGTTCTTGGTGGCTCTGGCTGATACAGTTGCAACCACCAGTGCTGAGGTCACCAGCTCCACTGACCAACAGTACTCAGGTCAGTATTTGTGTGTAGTTTTTCTATCTGTCTGAAGTAAATGTATGTTTTTGAAAATGGTATGAGATTCTGTTTATAAAACTAAAACTAAGCATGTTTTAAAATTAAAAACAAACTAAATCTAGTCACTTGAAAAACTAAAAAATAAAGAAATACAAATACAAACAAAAAAGATTAGTGTTAGTGTCTCTGTATCACAGATTTAGTCAAAAGCAGCAAATTGATGTGTTCATTAAGTAACATTAGGTACTATGATGTAAAAGTTGTTATTGTAAAAGTTGTTTTTCTTCAAAAAAAGGCAGTGGTTTGTTTGTTGTTGTTTGTTGTTGGCATGTTTGGATCTAAAGACTAAATGATTCCCTTTGCAAGGCAGGCATGACGTATATTGTGAACTTTATGATATATATTTGAAAACTAAGGACATTTTCTCCAGAATTTGAGTTTGTTTTAGTTAGTTTTGTAAACATAAAATACTGTTTCAGTTAGTTATTGTTTTTGTAAAGCCTAGTTTTTATTTTCATTTCAGTAACGAAAATGTTATTCCAATTAAATTAATAATATAATTCTTCTTGATTGTGTGTTCCTGCATCTAGCTATATAGCCAGGCATCAAATCTGTTTTAGCATAAACAACTTTGCTTCTACTCTTTAACTGTATACTGTATCATCAGACGCAGCAATTTCTCATTATCTCTCTTCTTTATCCTACAGTTTTCCATCCTATTTATTTAGTCTTTTGAGCAGAAGACATTAGCAGGTTGTTCCAGTGCTAAGTAAGCACAAAGAGGGTACGAAGGTTCAGGGACAGTCTGACAGGACCACATGAACTCTAGTGATACTGCAGTTTTAAAGGGCTTCATGGCTACTACTGCAATAACGTGATCTTCTGCTCTGTTTGTGTAGGTGGTGAGGCGCTGGATGAGTGTGGACTGAGGTACCTGCTGGCCATGCGTCTTCATACCTGCCTGCTCACCTCTCTGCCCCCCCTCTACCGCATGCAGCTGCTCCATCAGGGTAACGGCACTGCTTCTACACTGCTGTTGACTCATAACAAACCGTGACACTCCTTTTGTTTTTATTGCTGTATTATCAGATTGTGTGGTTATGAGACAGAGATGTCTAATCAATTTAATCTCTCTCCCTCTGCTCCTTTCCCTCCCTCCTCTGTCTCCGTCTCTCTGTCAGGTTTGTCAACGTGTCACTTTGCGTGGGCCTTCCACTCGGAGGCAGAAGAAGAACTGCTGAACATGATCCCCGCCATGCAGAGAGGTGACCCTCAGTGGTCTGAACTCAGAGCTGTGGGAGTGGGTTGGTGGATCCGCAACATCAACACCCTGCGGAAAATGGTGGAGAAGGTACAGATAAAGATTAACAAACCAAAGATTCACTTCACAATAACTGTATAAACATTAGGACCGACTGCTGGAAGTCTTTTTGTTTCATGAAGTGTATTTATTTGATTTATTGAAAACTTTTAAATTTGAATTTTAGGATGAAGATTTTAACAAACACACCTGACCATATAATACAATTAAAAAACAACTCCTGTGTTGGAAAGGTGGTGGTTCCAATAGATCAATGAAAGATTTTTTCAATGGTATTTATTGCAGGGCTGTTGTATTCAGTAGTATCATATTCATTTCATTTGTACAGTAATTTGTATACTAGGGGTGGATATCTGCAATTACCTGAAGATATGATAATATCATAGTTCTTGGACCTCAATTATGTTATCACACTATATCCACAGTTCCACACCCAACCATGGGACCTGTTTTGCATATCATACATCTCTCGTTTTAATCAATATGATGTTGGTGTATCACAATATATTGCAATATCCATTTTTGTAGAGATGTGCACTAACATTTGTGATAAAACGGGTATAGAACAGTAACATTAATTAAGATAATTATAAAGATCAAAGCAAAGTAATGCATGAATGTCAAACAGTAGATACTATCTATAGGTGTTATTAGTGTTGTGTTGTTTTGATATTTAGATTTTGATGTTGTCTTTCACTTTAAATCCTGTCAGAAGTGGTATGATCTGGTGCTACTCTTTATTGTGATGTTTCTGTGTTATCAGATCGGTAAAGCTGCATTCCAGAGACATAATGACCCATTAGACGCTGCTCTGTTCTACCTGGCCATGAAGAAGAAGGCTGTCCTGTGGGGGCTCTTTAGGTAGGACACGTTATGCAGAACTCAGTATTTCTTTTCAGTACAGCTCCTTGCAGAATTTCATTTATCATTAGGCTGACCATTTTTTTTTCTCCTAGATCTCAGCACGATGAGAAGATGACTCAGTTCTTCAAGAACAACTTCACTGAGGACCGATGGAGAAAGGCAGCTCTGAAAAACGCCTTCTCCCTGCTGGGAAAGCAACGCTTTGAACAATCCGCCGCCTTCTTCTTACTGGCCGGATCACTCAAAGACGCTATAGAGGTGCAAGCAACACACGCATTTACACTCAACAACACATGAGATACAGTCACAGCTTAGTCTGCCTTAGCGCTCCATCTTCATGTCCAAACAGTGGGAACTTGGCACAGCCTTGTTTTATGATGTCTTGGAAGGAGAAAAGCATTATATCACAGCATCACTAATCGTGTAGATAGCTACTGCTGAGAGTGCTGCAGCTCTAAGCCTTTAACTCACACATGAGAAGTCTAAATTACACTGATAAGATACATACAAATCTGCAGAGTTTTCCTTGCCTGGCCTTGTGTGGCCTGGATTTGCCAAACAGTCAAAACATACAGACGGCCAGAAAAAGGATACAGAAGCCTGAGTCTAAGTTTTATTGATAACCACTACACTGCTGTCTTTTTATATACTATTCATATACTTAAAGTGCAGCATTAACCCTGCCTCTCCCCTGCTGTTCTATGTAGGTTCTCTTGGAGAAGATGGATGATCTCCAGTTAGCCATGATAGTCGCGAGGCTCTACGAGGCCGACTTTGAAAACTCCTCCACCTGCCAAGGTCTCCTTTATGAGAAGGTCTTGGGCTGCAACAGGGACGGGACTGGTTACCACTGTTCCAGACTGCACCCTGACCCGTTCCTCCGTAGCATCGCCTACTGGATCATGAAGGATTACACCCGAGCCCTGGACACACTATTGGAGCGCATTCCCAAAGAGGATGATGAGAACCAAGGTCAGTTGGCTTCAGAGGTTGGTACAACACAGTCCAAACCATTTATTGTGCGCTGTAATGTTTCTTATCCCTCTGTCTTAGATGTGATGGTCAAATCTTGCAACCCTGTGGTGTTCAGTTTCTATAACTATCTGCGGACACACCCTCTGATCATCCGACGTCATTTAGCATATCCTGACAGCACAGCGGCATCTGTGGGCCTAAATGCTGAGAAGAGTGGCGCAGATGAGATCAACCTCATCGAGCGCAAACTGTTCTTCACCACTGCCAATGCACACTTCAAGGTAGGCTTCCTTATCAGTGGCAGTGTTTTACAGTCTGGTAAATGTTAAATATAAAAGAAAACCAGTGGAAGTTATATATTGAGTCTAAAGATCTGATTTTCTTTCTTTAGGTGGGCTGCCCAGTTCTGGCCCTGGAAGTTCTCTCCAAGATTCCTAAAGTTACCAAGAAATCTAGCTCCTCCCCCATCAGCAAAGCTTCATCCAAGGCCAACTTGAATTCCAGCCACCTCCTGGAGAACGGTACCCAGGTAGGCGGGGCCTGGACCTCACAGGCAGCACCTCAGTCTGCCTGGGGAGGGAACGACAGCACGGCAGGACTGGATTGGAGTCAGCCCATGGTCAAGGTGGAGGAGGATGAGCTGAAGCTGGACTGGGGAGTGGACAAGGATGATGATGAAGATGACGACGATGATGATGGCCTGACTATGAAGAAACCAGAGGCTGAGACCAAAGAAAGTGGCGGTGGCCCCAAACTGCAGAGAGATGACTCAAAGGTTGATCCATGTGAACAAATACACACATTCTGAACCAATGACAACAAGAAGAAGTTATTAAACTCATCTCAGAATATATGAATTGAATGGAATAGGGGTAGCACTTGGGGTAGTTGGAGCCCTAAGGACTCTTCACTGATACACATTTTTACAGTCCTCTACTTACATTCAGCCAGTCATTGAGCTCACAGGTTTAATCTCTTATTGTCAATTAACTAACATCAAACGTCACCTGATGACACCATCACGAATCAGAGTCTTGAACCTCTAAAAATGAAATGTTATTTGTTATTGGCTTTTAATGCACCTTCATTTGTTTCAGGGTGAGTCAGAGGTGGATGTGATAGCAGAGCAGCTGAAGTTCCGGGCCTGTCTGAAGATCCTGATGACCGAGCTGCGGACACTGGCGACAGGCTTTGAGGTGGATGGAGGGAAGCTCCGCTTCCAGCTCTACAGCTGGCTGGAGAAAGAGATTGCAGCCATGCATACCATCTGTAACTACAAGGTAAACTAATATTTGATATAATTTGTACAATTTAATCTATAAAGCAAGGAACATCTGTGTGTCTTTGGCTCTCGGATCTCTCTGTTTGTCAGATCAACCTCAGCTTTCGGATATAGCTTGCTAACTTGTTTCTCTTTGTATACAGAGAAAGGTACAAATTAAGAAATTTATCATATGTCCTCCAAAACATGAAAAATGTACAGATATCGGAATACATACTTCCTATGGACAATGCACTAGTATTCATTGCTGCATGAAAACAATTAGTATGTGTTTTTCTGAAAATGCAGGTGGAGGGGAAGGAGGAAGATTCAGAAGTGGAGCGCTGGGGAGATCGCACAGCATCAGTGGACATATCAGATGAGGCTCTGGAGCGTATCGAGGCCGGCGCCTACGAGCGTCACCAGATGGAACGCCGACGTCTTCAGGCCAAGCAGCAGCACTCTGAGAGACGCAAGGCCTGGCTCAGGAAGAACCAGGCCCTGCTGAGGGTCTTCCTCTCCTACTGCAGCCTCCATGGAGCCAAGGGTGGAGGAGTAACCTCTGTACGCATGGAGCTGCTGTTCCTACTGCAGGAGAGCCAGCAGGTACACACACACACACATACACACACAACACACACACACAGACTGAGCACAGACCAGAAATAGAATGTGTTAGCAAGTACAGGATCCATATATGAATGAGACGGAGAAAAAAAATTAAGATCAATATTGTGGGAATAAACACTAATGCACTAATTTGAGCAACACACACGTATAATTAAATTGCATTACCTGTCTCTCTCTCACTGTGACTGCAGGAGACCACAGTGAAGCAGCTGCAGTCTCCTCTTCCCCTGCCCACCACACTGCCCTTGCTCTCAGCCTGCATCGCCCCCACCAAGACAGTCATAGCCAACCCTGTCCTCCACCTCAGCAACCACATTCACGACATCCTCCACACCATTACCCTCATGGAGGCTCCGCCACATCCTGACCTTATGGATGACCGGGTCAGAACTCAGATAAGAACCATACATTTGTAAAGACCTAGGTTTGTGTGACACAGTTCATTTTGACACTAAATATGTGAACTGCACCTTGTTTGTCACCCTCAGGTGAACGCTCTGCACACTCTAGCAGCATCTCTGTCTGCTTGTGTCTATCAAGCATTGTGTGACAGCCACAGTTACAGGTAACCCCTCTCCATCTCCTCTCCAGTGCAGATCCACAGGTTATGCATGTTACTGAATATAAAAATGTCTTTGCTGCTCCATAGATTTAGAATGATTTAAATATTAACCTCACTTTCACAATAGATTGATTATTAAATTCATGTCCCTCAAAAACAAACAAACAAACAAACATGCTGAACTAGGGCCATTTGGCCTTAAAATACAATCTTTTTTTTTTTCAAACAAATGAAAGAAATGCTTTCTTTATTAGTACACATTAGAAAATTACAAAATATATAATAATAAATGATAAAGTTTTTTAAAAAAAACTTTGATTTTGCAGTTCAGCCCTTTAACAAATTAAAGTAAAATAAAAGATCATATTATTTTCAAAAAATGTAAAAAGTCACCCGATCCTATTGAACTATCCTTTTCAGGTGATGCATTGAATGATGTATTAATGATGTATTATATGGCTGATCACAGCGTATCTTCCTGTTATTGACTATGCAGCAGCCAGACGGAGACCAACCAGTTCACAGGGATGGTGTACCAGGGCCTCCTGCTCAGTGAGAGGAAACGACTCCGCACAGAAAGCATTGAGGAACATGTAACTCCAAACTCTGCTCCTGCACAGTGGCCAGGTACAGATGGCTTTACAATTGGGGATTTAACATGCTGGTCAAAATACACATTCATTTCTTTTTAGTTTTAGAGATTGAAGCTAAATTGTTAATTTTCTATAATTCTCACTGAATGTATATAAACTGAAACTGTGTGAGCATCAAAGACGTGATGAGAGAGAACATGAGAAGCAGAGGGAGAGCAGAGTGTTTCTGCAGAGCGGCAGATGGTATTTTCTATATTAGGAGCTTTATGGCCTCTGGGAAGGAAACAGAAAGGCAGAGACTGGTCACGCCATTGTGAGCTGTGTGTTGTGCAGAGACAGTGTTACATGTTAATCCGTGTCCCCTCTCTGCAGGTGTGTCGTCCCTGATTTCTCTGTTGACCTCTGCACGGGAGGAGGACCAGCCGAGGCTCAACGTGCTGCTGTGTGAAGCTGTCGTGGCGGTTTATCTCGCGCTGCTTATCCACGGCCTGGGCACTCACAGCAGCAACGAACTGTTCCGCCTGGCAGCACATCCCCTCAACAACCGCATGTGGGCTGCTGTCTTTGGAGGAGGAGCCAAAGTCATTATTAAGCCAAAGAGGCCGGAGGCCCCACCAGGTACACTCATAATAATGGTTTTATTAATAAATGAGACCTTTTATTTCCTCCAGATCATGTCTTTTCCTCTAGTCTTCTCCCTGGTCTTCAGAATATGTCCCTTCACTATCTCCCTGTCCTCCATCTGTTGGCTTTCTACATCCTGACTCATCTCTGATCTGAGATCCGTCCACATAGATCCAGACATCCAACAGTCCTGTTGATGCTCCTGAGATGCTGCTGCTGTGTAGTGTCTTGTGTGAGTGTACCCTCTGCCCTGTGTCCCAGTGCCAGCTGATTTTGAGGCAGCCAGGCCAGAGGAGTCTCAAGAGACAGGAAGACCTGAGCAGAGCAGCCTAAACCCCCAACCCGTTCCCAAACCACCCCCTCCTACCATTTCACTAGGAGAGGGGTTGGGCACTGTGGCACCAGCACCTAACGCCAGCTGTGAGTAACGTGGCTGGTGGATTGCAGTGCTGGTTTGCAGGATTGTAGTGCATGGTCAGTGTACCGGTTTGCATTGTTGCAGATGCTTGAGTTTCCCCCTTTCTCTCCTGAATGTCCATTACAAACAGCAACACTACTAGTGCCATGAAGACCATAGGGCTGTCAATCTTCCTCTGTAATCCCATAGAATTTCATTTTGTATCATTTTTAATATTTTAATTGAATTTGAATATCTCATGCTCAAATGTAGCCTATTATTAATTTGTTTACTATGTATGTATACGCTGTATACACAGGCTTATTGCGTGCCTCTATCAGCATGTGGTTGTGATGTGTTCAACATTTTCCTCATCATCATTTAGTCTCTGAAAATGATATTGTTCATGAGATGTGATAAAAGATTATCATTTTCACACATGTCGACCAATCAATCTGATCAGACTGATCAGAGCTATAAGACCTTGCTACAAGGAAGCACAAAGAATGAAGGGCTGTTTGATAAGGTTAAGTAAAGTTAGGCTTTGCTGTCGGCTTATATAAGCCAACAGCTCTGTGTGTTTGTATTAATGGGTGTGTGTGTACGTGCGTGTGTGTGTGTGTGTGTGTGTGTGTGTGTGGACTGCATTGCATGTACATGTGTATTGTCTTCTGCTCATCCCATTGTGTTATTCCTGTTGTGCCACTGAAGCAACAGCTGGGCCTCTGCAGGAGAGTTCAGAAGCCAATTCTGAGCCTGAGACTAATCCAGGTACACCTGAGAGGTTATTAGACTGGATCTGAAACTCTATACGTAGTATGCTTTCTTTGTAGTATGCCAATTGTAAATATATTGAAATATCGCGATATTTCCGCCATATGTGATATTTTTCACAATGTCAAAATATTATTGAAAATATATATATTTTACAGTTTTGCACAGTCTGCTGTGATTCTGAGCTTAATTTCAATGCTTTGCTTACTCTACAATGTACCTGGTGTGTGTTAATACAGTATAAATAAGTTTTTATGCTCCACATATTTGGTACAAACTCTCAGAAAACTACATGTTTGCTGCAACTCTCAGTTCTTTTAATTCAAGGCTGCAAAGAAAATAATGGAAGCATAAAATTCAACAATTATTTTTTTGTTGTGTTTTTTTATTATTATTAAAACATTTTTGAGATAATATCACATATAGCAATATATGAGGTAGAAAACATCGCGATACTAGATTTTGGGGATTGATTAAACTTGGTAAGAATTTCCTTTTCATTCAGTTTTTCACATTGAATGCTTATACAGAACGTAGATGGAAAGAAATGCTCTTATTAGTTTGTAGTAGAGCTCTTCTGAGTTAAGTGCTTTTAGATTTGTAGCTGTGATGAACGTCTGTTGACTGAACTTCTCACTGTTGATTCTTATTCATTACAGTAGTTTGTACAGTAGCTTGTGTTTGTGGGGTAAAATATAGTGGTTGGCATTTAGAATCTGAATCTTTGAAGAGTCGCAGATAGTTCTCAGTGAAGTGGAGCCTTCTGAAGACCTGGCTCTTAATGCCAGCCTGTTAATAAGAATCACTCCTTACCAGAAGATTAAAAGACTGTCATGCATGTGTCAAACACACCCATTTAAACATTGATTACTTCTACACAATTGAAATAAATATACATGTCAGCACCAATCTCATCTCGTGTTTTGTCTGAATACAAGAAAACGCTTAGCACATGATTGCTCAACAAATTCATGATCATTGTTGTGTTCTGTGTGTATTTTGCACAATGCACTACATCAAATAATATTTACTGATTCAACATGTAATGGTCTGCGTAGTATTTGTCTTGTCTTGTTTTGTCGATGCCAGAGATAGTCATCGAGGATAAACGTGCAGGTTTGCCCTATGCCTCCATTCAAAACATCTGCTTATTTTGCATTTTGCCACTTTTTCCAATTGTATTGATTTTCTTTTGACTTCTAAAGTTCATAGAACTCAGTGACTCTAAACTCAGTCACTACAGTTATATTGATTATAAGTGATAAGGACCATGATTTAAACACACTTTATTAACAGGCTGCTGTATTGTGGATGTTCACTGTGCTCTGCTCTGCGTAAAGTTTTGATGCAGTTCACTTCCTCCTGATCTATTTCTTCACCTTCTTTTGGCTTTACGAGACTGCATTCTACTATCAAAGTTCACTGTGTCTTCATTCTATTCTCCCTCAGCTGCTCCCCCTCAGCCCCCAGCAGAGGATGTGGACAGATACAGACGAAGGTTCAACATGAGGATGCTGGTTCCAGGACGCCCAGTAAAGGAGACGCCAGCCACACCTCCTCCTGTGCCCACGGAGAGACCCACCTACAGAGAGAAGTTCATTCCCCCAGAGCTGAGCATGTGGGACTATTTTGTGGCCAAGGTAAGACATGGAGTATAAGCAATTTTACAAAAATAAAAAAAATTGCAATGTCTACACAATCTCTAGGCCACCTTGCATTCTTTTGCCATGAATGCATGATCATTATATGCATATATACCATCCTATCTCCATTTGTATTTGATCTATGAACTTCAAGCAAAAACTATGGAGTTTCAGGCCATTTAATCATGCCAGCGTGATCACCGACTTGGACAGGGTAAAAAAAATTGATCCTTCTCTCCCCCCCTCTCATTACGTCCTCCCTCAGCCCTTCCTGCCGCTGTCAGACAGCAATGCTCTGTGTGACTCGGACGAAAGCGGCGCAGAGGATGAGGAAGACGACGATGACGCATTCCTTTCCGACACACAGATAACCGAGCACTCTGACCCCAACTCCTACAGGTAGGGCTTGCCTTCTTTTGGTTTCCTGCAGTGTACCGTGGAGGCTGTGCTTCGTTTTTTAATCCTCCGGCATGTGTGTCTGTAGCTGGGCTCTGATCCGCCTGGTCATGGTGAAACTGGCTCATCACAGCGTCAAGAACTTCCTCCCTCTCACTGGCCTGGACTCCACAGGTACTTACGCACCTCAACCTACTGACCCTGAACAGCTCCTTAACCTTTTCTTTATGACATTACACAGTCTAATTTGTGTGTATATATATATATATTCCTTAAAATTTAGAGGAAGGTTAGTTTCATAGCTTCTCTAAACAGCTAAACTGTTTTTAGCTATGTTTGCACAAGGGGTTTCTATTTATACATTAACCTTCTGACACAATGAGCATTGTACCATTAGAATCCTGGAGTGATAGTTGCTGGAAATGGGCCTCTATACACCTATGTAGATATTGCACCAAAAATCTGACATTTGCAGCTAGAATAGTCATTTACCATATTAGCAATGTATAGATGTTAGCAATGTATTTCTCATTAGTTTGAAGTTATCTTAAAATTATCTATGTGTTTTGTTTGTCACAGATCTGCCAGTCATCTCCCCTCTCAGCAATGCTGTGTTGAAGACTTTAGAGAACTGGGAACAGCTTCTGCTGGAGCGAATGAACAAGTTCGACGGACCTCCCCCCAACTACATCAACACTTACCCTACCGACCTCAGCGCAGGAGGTGGCCCCGCCATCCTGCGACACAAGGCCATGCTGGAGCCAGACAACACACCCTTCAAGTGAGAATTAAATCTTAGATTTATAAAAAAAAACAGTGAAACTAGTGAACGTTACAGTAGTGCTGATGGTCTGTGATATAAAATATGAACATAATAGTCACTGTTTATAAGTAACTTTTGGATAAATCTTTTTTGTTGTGCCGCTTGTCACTTCAGCTTTTCAACTAAACAATGATTGTTATGTTGATGTTACAGGTTGCATTCTAAGCAGTCTTTTTTTGTGGTATTGAACTCAGTCCTGCAATATCATCACATAACCATGGTATTTCAGTAATTTGCTTATTGTCACAGCCCTACTACCACTTGAATACTAACAATGCAATTAACCTAATCTCAACATTTTAAAAAAGAAATAACAAATTAATATAATTATTTAATACTTTTTTCACATCAAAGAATTTAATCTTTAACATGAACCAAACTGTATAATATAGTAATAATATAGTGAAAACAACTATAGTATTTATGTAAATAAAAGAAGTGTTTTATTAAAATATTATCCAAGAGCCATGAAACAAAACACAATGCTCAGACAAACTGAAGCACATTAGGTAGACAGTTTTATATTTCATTAAAGAATTTGAATATAAAGCAAACATTTTTTATGATAATAACTCATGCTGTGTAATACATCAAACCTATGGCATGTGCAGAATGGATCGGTTTTCGATTAGGATCCTTTGGCATTGGTGCCATTTGATGAACAGATGATCACAATGTTATTTCGTTTCACTCAAGGAGAATCTGATCAATTTAATGATATTTCAGTCTAAAATCAAAAATACCTTCAGTGTGAGTATAAGGTAAAAGGGACGAAACTTGCTTTGTCTAATAAATTCCCCCGAAGATCTACTTTCAAAGAAAAAAAGTGAAACAGTAAATACAGCCCATAACTGCATGATATCCATGATCACATACAACAGCTGATTCATTCCAGATTCATTTCAGAACAATATTTATATTTAATAGAAGCGGAACAGCCAATGTCAGAAAATGTGAAAGTCTGATGCCTTGTAAACAAACAAATGATTACACCAAGAGTTCCTCATCAGATTACACTTTGTGTGTCTGCATGTGCATCCTTGAGGTTGAATAAACATGAGTGCATTTCTTTCCTCATGAAACATTCCCAGAGCCATTTTTAAAACTATGTTAAATCCTGCATTGTTTACATCCATATTTACTAGATTAAAGTTGTCTTTTTTCCAGCTTTTGCTACTGCATATCTGGGTTTCATGAAACATTTGTAGCTCATTAGAATATTTTTCTCTTTAGCCTAAGACCCACTTATACTCTTCCACGGGGCATCTTTAAGCTTTTGTGAAGGGCACAAAGCCAACAATTTGTCATGGTTACCATGATGTTGCTTTGGGTTTGAAAAGTATGCTTGCACTGATCTAACCACCTCTGTGTGGGAACAGTAAGTAACCTTGAGCTGACTGCAGCAGTTCTTTAGGCAATCGGAGACAAAAAAAGGAATACGTCAGTGGAAAATACTTTGCATGTACTGACGTAAAAGCTCTACCATGATGTGAAATTCATTTGAAGATTGAGGTGTTCTATAAATACCGTCACCAAGCAGTACACACAGCCCATATTCAAAACCTGTGTCTTGAAACCAGCCATCAGAACTTCTGTTTGTTTAAAAGTTCACCAAAAAATGGTGAACTTTTAAACAAACACACATCTTGAAATAGTGTTTAAAATAGTGTGTTAGTGCACATAAAAGACAAAGAGTTTACACTTGATTGACACTTGACAGTCACAACTGTACAGTCAGATAGATTATGCGATAATTGTGAGATGGTCTGATGATCTGTCAGAACATATAACATTGCTGTTGATTTGATAGTTATTTTTTCCTTGCTTCTATCATGGGTAAGGAGGCAGAAGTCTAAAGAAAAATTGATTATGTGTTTCCTATGTCTGACTTCCTGTCTGGCTTGACCTGATCTCTGTGGCTCGACATGGTTTATGTTCAGCATAGCTCTATAAATAGACTTGGCGGATATTTTTAGCAGATCAAAATGGAGGGTTGCTTCTAAGATGCTTCTGAAACGAATGAATAAATGTGATCTCTTGTGAAATGTACTGTATACTATGTATTTTACTGCAAGTTGCAATCATTAAAGCAAAAACATTTTGCTTGTTTTACAGTAAATAGATATAGTTAATATTTAGTTTAAGTAAGACAGAGGAAGGGAAACGCTGGTAATCCATTTTAATTGTATAGCACAAATACATGGTATACTTCAGTCACACATACTGAGTATTTATGCGTGAAGTATCAAATCATAAACCATGATGCCAGCCTTCTGACTGGATGCATTCATATGATACCGACATTTCTCTTCATGGTTTTACTTTTCAGGACAAGGAACCATCAATCCTTCCCAGCTCGACGTCTGTGGCATTTCCTGGTCAAACAGGAAGCTCTTCAGGAGACTTTAATCCGCTACATCTTCACTAAGAAAAGGAAGCAGAGTGAGGTCAGTGTCCCTCATGTGTGAAAATAAACCAGCAGCCATGTTAAAGGATTTATTAACATGTAGTTCATATCCACACCAGAATGTTTACAGTTCCCTTCCCTGTCACTTCCCCTAACACACTTACTCTATTGGCCCAATTGTCTCACATTTAAAAATAATAATTTCACACATCATCTGTCAAATGAAATGCAACTTAGAGCAGATACCTCGAGTCACATGATGACTACAGTCCTGGGATGAATAAAGTTAGTGTAACCATTACAACACATTGTAAAATCAGGCAGATTAATGAGATATAGCAATCAAATGATTATCTGTGGTATCACAACAGAAGATGAAAAGCCTTCTGACAGTGTATCAGCACAGAATGAATTAATTTCTAAAGGTATTCTAGTATTTCTAAAGGTACTGAACTAATTACCTTACTTTATTCTTAGTAAGAAACACTTTATATTAACATCCTTGTAATAAGCATCAGTTAATATGTAATAAGGCCCTTATAAGTCCTAATAGCATTATAAACATAGGTATTATTAAATTATAAGACATTTATACAGGCTTTTATAACAGTTTGTTGGCTAACAAATCCTTTATAAGTTCATTGTTCTCAGATTTGAGATCCAGTAGCTGTAAAGAGCCTAGTTAAAAGTAATAATAAATGTGTTTCAAAGTGAGTTTCAGTCTTAATAAAGCAGTAGAACAATGGCATGATTAGTAAGTTATTTAAACTCAAATAATTGTGATGTTATTACGAACAATTAAACAAAAAAAACTCATGAGGTTTTATTGATGTTCCTAAACATCTACAAATGGTTGACATGTTTGTTAAAGGCTTTTATAAATGTCTTATTAGTAATATCAAAGGGTACTTGTACTTATTTCAATAAAATTCAGACCAAATAGGAAAAGCACTCATGTAAATAATATCCCTGACCTATTGTGAGTTGTGTACTATAATATATAAGGGCCTTATTACACATCTACTAATGCTTTAATATAAAGTGTGTTTTCATTTGTGTTGCTGTTCAAAGACAACATTTAGCCCATCTGTTGATTTGTTTCCTAATTTCAGTTCGTTCCATACACCACAGCATTAACCTGAATCTACACAGAGGAAACTTAGAGATTCTAATGCATTATTATAGCTTCCATCATAAAACAGTCACATACTTGTGGGGTCTCACCTTCATTTTGATACACAGAGACCGGTTCACTGAGCATTTATCTCTGTTGTTGATATTATTGTTATTATCATTATTTTTGCTTTGACTCTAGTGTAATCACTTTCATGACAGCCTGCTACTGTAGCTGCTGGTCCGACATGTTTATTATTATTACAACATTATTGTCTTATTGCCGGTCTTTGCTGACTGGAGTTACAAATCTTCAGAATAAGCTGCAGCAGTCATGAATCCTATATATATGTATGTATGTATATATATGGACACACACTACTGATGCATGACTCCATGTTAACAAGGTGGACTGAGCTAAGAGTTCACAGTACATTTTATCACCAAGCTCAACAATTTTCATTTTATTTTTATTCCATGTTTTATTTTTCTGTGTTTGTGCATGTGTTTTGTGTTGTGCCGTGTTGGTATGTTGTGTGTCTATATTGCCTTTGTGTGTGTTGTGTAGTCTGTAGACAACCATATGGACCATGTAACCCCAAACTGCATAGCAGGAGCTAGCAGTCCAAATAAGGTAGTATCACTTCCTGTACCAGTCCAGGCCCTGGCTCTGTCTGTCAGTCTGTCTATCAGGGAGAGTCACTGCAAAGCCAAGCTCAGAGGAGCGGAGCACATTCAGCCTTAAACAAAGGATTGTGCACCAAGTGCACAGACTTTAATATTTATAGATTGTGGTACCTGTGGGGAAAGCTCTTGGCTTCTCCTCTCCAGCTTGGCCTGATAGTGACTGCTTCAATTATTCTTTAAGGCTCAGATCTAACGTCTAATCTTTCCCTCACTGGGACACCGCTCACAACACCTACATCCAACCCCTATCAACAACACGTCTCCCTGTGTTTCTCACTCATTTCTCCAATCGAGCTGGACTGATTCTGCTGGACCCAAAATGCTAATTAATACTAACCTGCATGCTCACTGTCAGGGCTGTGTGAGGCTTGCTTATCCCGCAGGGTGTTTTCCCTGGGAAACCAAATCAACAGTCAAAGCTGTCGACATTTACTTGTGTAAATTCTCCTATAAATACCTTTTGTGAATGTGGCTATGTTTGATGCTTCACATGTGGGGATATCATTTGATGTCTCAAGCAACAACTGGTGCTTTTCAGGAGGACATGTCTTCCACCCGTCTCCTAATTGGATTAAATTAACTAAATACTAACAGTATTGCTGAAAATCTACTTCTAGATATCTATTTTTGAGTGTCTCTGGAGCCACCTAGTTTCTTGTTTCCTTTAACCTTGACAGATCTGCTTTCTGGGCTTTTCTAGGTGGAGGCGGATCTGGGCTATCCAGGAGGCAAGGCCAAAATCATTCACAAGGAGTCTGACATCATCATGGCATTTGCAATCAATAAAGTGAGTTGTGTTATAATAGGTATAAATGTTTAACACTTAATTTTGTAAGTACACAAGTTCTTAACAATTTTCAATGGTGTAATTTAATACGTTTACGCAGATTAGAGACAAAGTTGTATAACATGTTGGTATCAAAATAATCCAAACAAATTAGTGAAGTGTCAATTACTCTGAAAGCCAGTTTATTTACTGATGATACAAATGTATTCTGCTGTGGGTATTGTCTGGTAAAGTGGAGAATGAACTGATGAAGAGTTTGTTTGATGCACTTTAACAATTACCTCAAACAAGAAATTCTTTATAAATGATGTAGAAATGGAAGGTGTGACTAGATTGATAGTCAATTGCAATATTATTCAAAGCCAAAGATCTTCTGAAAACACTTTACGCTTTGTACTAGTCGTTCATATTTCCATAGGGAATCACATATAAAACTAAAAAAGTATTCTGAGAGCACAAACCTCCATCAAGCATATTGTGACTCACATTGTTGTCCTGCAGGTGCAAGATATCACCACCAGGTGGCCCCAAATGATGGTGGCTATTTGAAGGTCCATTTACTGCAATGTTACCAAACAACAAAAAAATCAAAATGATCCAGAAACCAGGATTTGTTTTCCGGATCATTAGCAAAATTTAATAATCTGTTCATGGTATCATTCCCAACATTTGCTGAAAATCTGACGAAAATCCAGCCAAAATCTTTTGAGGTATTTTGCTAACAAACATACAAATAAACAGATAAATGCCAGGTAACAAACATGGGTCCAATATTTATCATTAAAAAAGAGCCATAATAATTGTAAACAAAGCCAAATTCAGAGACTTTAAAACTACCCCAAATCGTATTAAATCAGTACTAACAGTATCACGGGTTGTTCTAGTCGAAGAAAAGTAAACATGACCTGGATAAATATGTATGTATAAAAAAAAAACTAGTAAGGACAAATGCAAAGAGTCAAGATATGGAACAATAAAAACATGTGAAACAATAATAGAATTTAAAAGACTCCTTAAAAATAATATTTTGGACAGATATGGGATGAAATTGTGACCTTTTGTTTGCATGGAGCTGGTTTGGGTTGTTCTTAAATTGTTTGAATGAATTATCTTTGTATAATTTGATAGAGACTACAGCATAGACGCAGTAGATGGTTGAGTTTTCATCACAGTTTGTTTATAAATTAAAATAGAAAGAGGGAGTAGGACTATTCGAGTTTTGAACTTCTACGGCCTCCTTTCTAAGCTGTCAGGATTTTGTTCAAAGTTTGCTGATTTTCTACATTTTTATTTTTTTATGTCTGAAATAATCTGAATAAACTAAAACCTTTCTCTGAATATCAGTCACACATCGGTCCCTTTTTGCTGCTAACTCCATCCTTAATCTTCCCCGTTCCATCCTCCTGCCCCCTCTCCTTCCCTGCTTTCTCCTTTTCAAGGCTAACTCCAATGAGATAGTGTTGGCCTCCACTCACGATGTCCAGGAGGTGGATGTTTCTACTCTGGTAGCTGTCCAGCCCTACACCTGGATAGGAGAGGACTTTGATAAGGAGTCTCGCAGGTCAGACCATCTGCTACAAAACTATTTTAATCCTCTCTACAAAAACAAGCAGTGAGGGTTCATGGTTGTGTTTTTTTTTTTTTTTTTTTTTTTTTTTAATTCAGCTCTGATGACATCGACCACCGTTCCTCTCACACCAACATTGCCCAGGCCAGCTCTGTCCCCTTTGCACCACCACAGATGCCGGTCTCTGCATCCATGCCATGGCTGGGCAGTGGGCAGACCAGCATGGGAGCCAGCGTGGTACGAGCTCCTCCTCTTCAACACAGATGCACACAAATGCATGATCCGACCAGGCAGGAATACGTTTGCAGTTGATAGTAACAGTACCTGTACCTCTTTAGATTTCATGTTGTAGATGCACAAAAGCTGCAGGACATTTTTTACATGAGGGATTAACGATTTAAAAAGGTCTGTGGCCCTTGTGCGTGTTCGGAAGAGGTTGGTGTTTTTCATTCTTATCAACGTCAAGCAAAACTTTGCCATAACGACTAAACAGCTGTCCTGCTGAGTCTATTGAGGCTGATACAGGGAGGGGGTGTGTTCACATGGCAGAGACACAGATAGCAGCAGCTCTCACAGCCGGCGACCCAAGGTACAGATTTGCGTCACATTTACACACAGCCAGGGTTCTCCATGTACCCGCCATGTTGATAAATGTTGAGTGTGATATACAGAGAAGACAGCACAGGGTTTCATGCAGGCTGGGTGCTAAAGGTAACAGAGTTAATCTGTTTAACCCCTGGAGCCATAGTCAGCAACCGGATCTTCTGATATCTACGGTATCAGAACTAATCAAACACATTGCCAAGAGCGGAAATATGCAATCGATCCTTAGGTTTTTAGTTTCATATGTTCCTGCAGGTCTTGAGAACAATAGATATGACTGTCGACACGACTGTCTGAGGCTTTTATCTGCTAAGATTTATGGCTGGTCTTGGAGGTCCCATATCATAGAAAGTGAGATTTGAATTACTTTTTGATTATAAGAAGGTCAGTTTCAAAAAGCTCCGTCCACAGAGAAATGCACACAGACCATATGCAGAAACCAACCTGTTAGAGATATCATAACTTCAAATAAAACCCAGGAGTAGTGTTCAATATGTTAATTTTAAGTGTGTAGTTTTGCATTCTGCAGCCATAAGAACTGGGCCTGTAACGATACACCAACTCACGATTCAGTTTGCATCACGATATTTGAACCATGGTTTGATGCACTCCACGATGGACCTGCAAGCATCCTCCACCTGCATGTCATGTGACAACCTTTCTACGGTGGCCAGCAGGGGTAAACACGTTGCAAACTGCTGCAAAACATAGAAATGATGCAAAACCCAAAATGCACAAAAGAAAAACCAGGGTCCGCTGGAGCCAATCCCTGTTTACCGTGCCATCCTGATGCAAAACCAAAAACACAAACACATAAATAAATGAAACCACAAAAAGGATGCAGGAAAAAATGCTGTAATAACTGAAATGAAGCAAAAGCAAAGATACAAACCCCAAAAAATAAATGCAAAAGAGAAATGCTGCAAATGTCAAAAATGCCCAAAACAACTGCAATAGACAAACGGTGCAAATTCACTCCACAGTTCACTCCAAGTCCAAGTTTGGCAAAGGAAGGTCAAGTTTCCGTTGCCAAGAAAACGTGACACTCTGCTTGTGATGTGTCTGTGTCCGTTCAGACCTGAGTGAAAACAAAGTGTTAATGCGAAGTGTAGAATATGAAGATATTGTTACAGGCCTAATAATAACTATTAAACTATTAAAACAACAAGGCAACAGTTATTTTTTGTTTGTGGAATCTAGGACATACAAATGGCTGAAACAAATTTAAAGGGTTTGAAGGGTCATGTTGTTCTTCATGTTTTTCAGATCATGAAGAGAAATCTAAACAATGTGAAGAGAATGACGTCCCACCCCATATATCAGTATTGTAAGTTTCTGCAAATCATCACCAATATAATGTTAATGTCTTTGTCCATATTTCTCCACCTCACTAATGTGTGTCTGTGTGTCTCAGACATGACAGGGGCCCAGGACGGTAGCGTGAGAATGTTTGAATGGAACAGACCTCAGCAGCTCATTTGCTTCAGACAAGCAGGAAATGCTCGAGTTACCCGACTCTATTTCAACTCCCAGGGCAATAAGGTACACACACACTGTTTTGTCTATTTATTATTTATATATTTATGGTTCATTTGATAGGGATAGATACAGTGTACATAGATAAACTAAGATAGCTATCCAATGCAAGTATCATAGTACTTATACAAATGCTAATTTCCAACACATGTCAGTAAAAGTGCTTTTATGAAAAAAGAGATTAAAACAGCAAGCTATTAAAAAATATATAAAAAGGGAAGAAAAAGAAAAGTTAAACAAGGTACAGCAAGATACAATAAAAACACTTAGAAGTTACATTGCAACAGAAAACTAAGCAGACTAAGCGTTTGTTGCTAAATAACCAGCATGTGGTAGCTCTCTTGAGTCTTGAAAATTGCAGCAAGTGGTCCAGTAACAATCCCCAGGATCTTGCTCCTTTCACAGTAAAAGCTCTGAGCAAAAGATGTTTTAAAAAATGTGATTTTATAGTTACTACTTGCACAACACGGCACAGGCACGGCTAAGATTAGCTTTAATCCTTTTATCATTTTGACTTAACTGAGAATCTAAAGTTATCCCTAATGCCTTCATCTCTGTTCAAGGATGGAATGTTATTTCTTTGATTGCAGTGTGGAGTCGCTGATGGAGAGGGCTTCCTCAGTCTCTGGCAGGTCAACCAGACATCCTCCAACCCCAAACCCTACTTGGTGAGCTCCTCTCCCACCTGCCCCACCTCCTCTAACACTTTCCCAGCGCACGTGCCTTTCTTTAACGAGAAAACAAATTATTAATAATTAACATTTAATATATACTTATTGTTTTTCATGTCCCTGTTTTTGCCGACAGAGTTGGCAGTGCCACACAAAGACCTGCGGAGATTTTGCCTTCATCACGTCCTCCAGCCTCATAGCCACAGCCGGACAATCCAATGATAACAGGTCAGAATCAGCGTTCAATTGGAGGAACCCCACTATTTAACTATTTAAATGGTAACAACTAATAAGATCTTCTGTCCACAGAAATGTATGCCTGTGGGACACCCTGATTTCACCTAGCAATACTATGGTCCACGGTAGGAATCTAAAAGGCTTCTAGCAAGATTATTTCTAATGACTTTCACTGTACATCCAGCTGTTTTATGATCCACGTCATATTTCCTCCCTCCCACCCTTTCAGCGTTCCCCTGCCATGAGAACGGTGCCACTGTGCTGCAGTACGCTCCCAGACAGCAGCTGCTGATCACTGGAGGCAGAAAGGGCTTTGTGTGCGTGTTTGACATCCGCCAGAGGCAGCTGCTCCACACTTTCCAGGCTCATGACTCTGCCATCAAGGCCCTCGCACTGGACGCCTTCGAGGACTTCTTCGTCACCGGATCTGCAGAGGGCAATATGAAGGTGACACGAAACACACACACACTCACTGACTGACGCACTCAAACATGAAACTCACAAAACACACTGTCCCATTCTAGATGGAAAGGAATGGAACCAACTTAATATGATCAGAGACTCCCTCTAATTTCAGTAAAGAAGGATTTTGTTTTTAGCTTAACTGATTGATTAGTTAACTGATTGATCAATCACATGTGATCACAATTTTCTAAGCTTAAATTGGTCTTTCCAGATTGGTGTTTACTGAAAACAGAATAAAGCCAAGAATATGTTGTTTGCTACCAGAAGATACAAAAAAAACAGAAAATCCTTACATTTAAGGATCTAAACTATCAAAAGGTAGTAAGTCGATCAAATTTTGATAGTACTGAAGTACTAATCACCTGTCCCATCGACCCTCTTCCTGCTCACTCTCTGTGCAGGTGTGGAAGTTAACCGGCCACGGGCTCATGCACTCTTTCAGCACCGAGCACGCTAAGCAGTCCATCTTCCGCAACATCGGCGCCGGCGTCATGCAGGTGGAGACGCGACCCGGCAACCGCATCTTCACCTGCGGAGCAGACGGCACCCTGAAGATGAGGGTCCTCCCCGACCGCTACAACATCCCCAGCTTGGTAGACGTCCTGTAATGCCTACTTCCACTTCTGAGGGTCCAAAGAGGAAAGAGACAGAAAGAAAAAAACACAAAAAGCTTATGTAACACTCTCTAGGCATTAATAGAATAATTGATGGGGGAAAGACTTGGTCAAAAGAGCGCCGCGCTTTTGGCGTCTTTCAGAGCGTGCTGTGTTCACAGGTTTACTGTCAGATCCAGAACGACAAACGGAGCTGCAAATATTCTTTTCTTTCCCAAAGGCTGAAAGCGAAGTTACAAGCAAAAGGTAACATACTTGATTTTAAAAGCTAGATTTATTGTAATTTTATTGAAGAATCTCTACTCTTAGAGTGTGTCCATAGGGAAGCTATGCATGTCCTGTTCTCGTTACGCGGTGCAATCACAGGTCTATTGATAGTGCTCTGTAAAAGTGCTCAAGCAAAAATTTTAAAAAGTGTGTAACTGTCGTCATTTTGTGCCCACTGCTGAAATCTCTTAGCATCTACTGTAACCAGCACTGTGGTTTGTTATTAAGTCAGTGGTTTCCAGTGTGAATCCAGTTGTTGGAATCTGCATTTTGTTTCAATGGTTTTGCCCGGCTTTTCTCGGCCCTTATGGAAGAGTTGATGGTGCATTGCTCCTATAGTGACACCCCCCCCCCCCCCCCCCCAAACCCTGACCCCCACCCCCCTTCCCTCCCTATTTCACTGGCTGCCCGGTCTCACACTCGCTCTGTCCCGGTTTGGCTCGGCCCGGCCTGGTTTCGGTCCTCGAGTGTGTGTGTGTGTTAACTTTGCTGTGTCTGCCATCTGTACGCCTGCCCACCCACCTGCCCTCAAATGCCTGTTTGTGCGGCAGACTCACTGCTAGAACATTCCTGTTTGGAAGATGATGTGTTTTATTCTTGTGACAGTGATTTCAATGTTTCCATCTGTCTGGTCCCAACATAAAACACCCACCCACCCAGAGCAGAAACACAAAGATTCACTTCTGGTTTTGCACAAGATATTCTTGAATTTTTTTTTAATTGATTTTATTTTATTATTTAAATTATTTATATGTTTGCGTTTGTTTGGTTTACCATTCCTTTGTAAAACTATTTAAATTATTGCCTTTTATTTTAGGAATGTAAGGGGTTTTACTGTATCTGACTGGGAGATGTGCAACACAGTCTACTGTATGTAAGTGTGTGTTACCTCACTAGTTGTTTTTACTGTTTCATCTATAACAAATAGATATTTGCACTCAAATTATGGAGACACTAAAATTTTATTTCAAATAAATAGAAGAAGAAACTGTTATATACAAATGAATGTCTGGCTTCATTTGGCCTAGTAGTAAAACGTTTGAAATAGTTTTAATAATATATAAATTATATAAATATATATATATATATATGAAATATCACAACAGCTTGTACAAACATGAAAGCATTTCTTTATTTTTGGTTTGTATCATACCAGCTGGATTAGTTGTAACTTTTGTTAAGTGTATGTATGGTATTTATTAAAGAGATTTGTGTTTCTCTCCCTCTTTCTGCCCACTATGTGTACTGTATGTATTTAAGTGTGTTACCAATGGTCCTACTGGTGTCTGGTATGTGTGTGCATGTACTACAAAAGAAGCCAATATCGTGGGTCGACACTTACTAGGGCACTTAAGCCTGGAGGGGGTGTGAGAGAACAGGTCATGGTCAGTTTTACCTTTGTAAAGTGAATAAATCCTTTTTATTTCATCAGGGTGATTTGGCGCTCTTTTTTTTATTTTCTGCTAATCGAAATAAACGACCATGCGGCTTCATCACAAATGCAGGTGGACTGTATATGTACAAAATATAGGGCGGACAACATTTAATTCTATGTGTATATATATATAGAAAAAATACATGTAAGATAATTTCATTCACAAAATCATGCAAAGACACAAAATAATGACTCACAACACAAAACGGCCTCAAAAGTTGAGTTATAAGTAGAGTTTGTATAAATTGTACATCTGTTTGATAGAAATTGCGAAAATAATTCCACACTGTTAGTAGCTCCAAAATCTCACGTACATAAATAGGATACGAATACAGCACTGGTTTATGTTTTACACAAATCACAATAATTATTGGCTGATACAGGATTTACAGTCACTGGTTATATGTTCAGCTGATAGGAATGATCGACAGGAAGATGAAGTTGAGATATAGTCAGGTTCGTCCATTTTGGGCACAGATTGGGTGAATAGAAAGCTGCAGGAATGAGTCTTAACACCCAAACTGAATTTAGCACTTTCCTTTGTCTTAAAATCAATCAATCAATGGTGTTTTGGTTAAATACCTGAAATAATGGATGAATAGATTCATTTTAACCCTTTGTTTTATGACATAAAATACATCATTAAATACCTCGCTTTTAAGTATTGAAGCTTTTATGTCCTTAAGTCTTCCTGAAATGAAAAATGTATTTTTAACCCTTTTAGATCACATCCCAGATCATAATGGTCACTTACTTAACTATATTTGCCAAACAAATGTTTCTTTCTATTTATTCTATCAGAATTTGATCAAAATTCAATCATATTTCATGTGACACTTGCCATTTTGCCCAGAGCAATTTCAACCAGTCGTATTACAACCTCCACCTGTCAATCAAGGCGTCCTGCACATGATAGGGTAAGACCACTTTTTCAGTGTGTCCATTCAAATCCCTCCCAAAGTCTTTTACCAATTGTATTTACACTGCTGAGCAAAATGTGTAACACATTTTTCTACTTTCTGCAATAATCCAGTGGAGAAATCCCACTGGTTTTTAATCAAGGGAAACAGTGCTTCCAGGATGGTCTACAAAAGTATGTCACCCCTGCAGCTCTCTATCGATGGGGGTCAGCAGGATCTTTTTTGGACTATGGACTATGTACCAGTCGTGTCGTATTCTGCCAGGACCGCTTGTTGGTTCTCACTCATCTGAGATGTAGTGGACCACAAAGAGCCTGACGTAGCTGTGATCCCACACGTACAGGAGTCTGTCCTTTGGGCTGTAGGTGAGCATGGCCAACACTCCTCCTGGAGACCTCAGATCAAAGGTCACATTGACCGGTTTGCCTTTCAGCAGGTCAAAAGCAAAGGTAACCCTGGTGTCCTTGGTGTCGGTGACGTACAGAACTCCACAGGCGATGAAGGCGTTGCCGGCCTTGGTGCGGGGGTAGGTGGTGTTGATGTAGGAGGTGACGGAGAAGGTCTTCTGGTCCAGTGGGGCCACCATGATGCTCTCGTCCACGCTGGAGGCAAAGATCAGCCACAGGCCGTTCTCGTCCGCCGCCAGTTTGAAGTAGGTCTTGGAGTTGTGCAGCAGGTAGGCCAGGTTGTGGTACAAAGCGTTTTCTATCATGAGAGTGCTAAGCTTCTTGGTTTGAAAGTCGAATCTGTGAACAAACAAGCAGCGAGTTGTTACCTGGAGGAGAAAGAAATTAACCAGAACAACAGCAGAGTATTTAGGTTTGCTACCTGGCGATGCTGGAAGTGCCTGCAACGTGATAGTAGAAGGAGCCGTTGTGAACGGTGTGGCCGCAGCCCTGGTAGAACTTTCTGACATCCACAGGGTTACTGCTGTTGTTCTGGAAGTAGGTGATGCTCTTATACTCTTTCACCACACGACCTGCGGAGCAACGAGCGCAATGTTCACTGCTGCCAGAATTCAGTGCTGAAAAACATTACTTAGGTTTGGATTTAAACAGCAATAATTAAAATGTCAACCCACCAGAAAAGTGTTCCACCACCCAGATGCGCTCGTCATTCAGCTGAGCGGTGTCTTTCATCCACATGCCAAAGGTGCTTTCCATCTTTGTCACATTCCTGGGGTTGATCAAAGACTTAATCAGGCACTCTGAGGGGAAACAAAAGGACAATTCATATAGAGGCTTATTTCTCTGTCTCGCAGCACATATTCAATATGTGGAAACGCAAATCTGAAAACGCACCGTTCTTCACTGGCTTCTCATGTGGAGTCCCAGTCTCCTTCACAGATGAGGTTTCATCATTTGGAATAGCATGTAACAACCCTGTAATAAAGAATTTCATCTCCAGTGATTCACAGCATTGGAATTGACATTATTGATTCAATGGAAAATGCCCATCGCATTATCTATGAGTGCAATGTGATATCCTCACATGTTCTGTTCCATTCGGTTTGTTGTGGAATACTAAGTACCGTTACCAAATATCTACAACAAGAATGATCTTTGATGAGTTTTTATTAATTTTTTTTTTAATTTTTTCCTGTTTATGGTAAATCCAGTGTTACTCTGGGCAGAGCCAGTAGTTTTTCTCTTTAACAGAAAACCTGCCTTTACATGAGTTAACACAGTGAACAGACTCTATAAATGTCTGGTAGGACCAGGGTGATACTACTTGTAACTGTGGTATGGTGATTGTATGTATATGTTATATATGTGATGTATAGATCTCAGGGATATGTTTATTTATTTATTTATTTTTTAATGTTTACTGGAGTGTGTCACCTCTGTCCTCCTCACAATTTCTCCTAAGATGCCGCAGCCTGTTGCTGATATCATCTCAATTTGTTCTTATTTTTAATTTTAATTTTTTGACTTTTAATTAATTTAAATTATTTTTGTTTGTTTTTTTATTTTAAATTTATTGTTTTTCCCCCTCTCGAGCAAAAATTAAAATCTTAAATTATATCTTAATGCTTTTAATGCTTTATGTAAAGCACTTTAAATTACCTTGTTGTTAAAATGTGCTATACAAATAAACTTGCCTTGCCTAAAGGAGAAGGGAGATTTATCCTATCTTATCCTATCATCAACATTGATTATTTGAATTATTAAAATAGTTGCAGATTATAGATTATTTTTCTTTTAATCAATTGTTCGATTAATCGTTGCAGCTTTACTTTCATTCTCATGCAGGTGTGTGTGATATAACGTTAAGAGCCCTCACCCAGGTTCTCAGCAGCCTGTAGGTGGGCTCTGTGGTGTCTGGTTCTGGGAGGCCCCTGAGGCCCTGGAGGTCCAGGAGGGCCCATGAGCCCAGGAGGACCTGGAGGACCAGGAGGACCTGCACAAACAATGAGGATATCATCTAAACCTCTGAACATAAAACACATTTAATCACATTTTTGCACAGCTCTAATGTTACTTGCCCTCAATAATGACTTCATTGGATGATTGGCTCGGTTCTCCAGGGGACCCGGGCTCGCCCGGCTCTCCTTTCTGTCCCGGTTCTCCTTTCTCACCTGGCTCTCCTTTCTCACCCGGTTCTCCTTTCTCACCTGTAGGAGGACATATTGTTAAAATAGCTTCGGGATTGCATTCGTAAACGCCAGCACACGCTAGCCTATTGTGAAAAGCATGAATCATTCCATTGACTTGCGAGCGTGAATCATGCCATCATCCTCTGTGGAGGAGAACGGAGACAAGTGGGATGAAATTGAAAGAGTTTTCCGGCTCATTCAGCTGAAGCCCAAAACCACAGGCATGAATAATATTAACTGATGACTGTTTCAACCTCTTCAGACATTTATGAATTACAATCAGAATCCACTTATGTCATAAATTCCTACTATAGCTATTCATCAACATTATTTTATCCCATGACTAAAATGTAACTATGACTAAAACAAAACAAAAAGACTAAAATGTGAAATAATCTAAATATCATTTTCATATGAGTGACTCAAAATAAGATAAAACTCCTGGTCTAAACCTGTGCTGCATTATGATATGAGGTTATATCAGGAAACCTGGTTGTGTCTATGTGTGTCTATGTGTGTCTATATGTGTGTGTGTGTGTGTGTGTGTGTGTGTGTGTGCGTGTGCGTGTGTGTGTGTGTGTGTGTGTGTGTGTGTGTGTGTGTGTGTGCATGATTTTGATGTGAAGTGACTGTGTGCTTCTTGGTATTTTGGTGCATTTTACCCGCAGGTTATGCTACTATAGTGCTATAAAGATAAAGTCATTATAATTACTCAACCCTTTGACTGTTACATTGTGCCAGTTGTTCTTGGCTGAAATGGCCTCTACTGCCCAGAGGCGCTAATAAAACCAGAATAGAGTTTCGCTCTTTGTCTACCTCTTTTTCCCCGTTTGCCGTCGGCCCCGGGCAGCCCATTCAGTCCTGGGATGCCATCAGTCCCATTGTGTCCGGGCCTACCGTCTATACCATCTGTACCGTCTGTACCACGCAGACCTGCGGTCACCAATGGGCCCGATGGAGAGCACATTCAGAGAGGATATGGGTCACTTCACCACAAAAGGAGACATGCAGCTACACTTTTAATTTGAATTCAAACAGAAGCGTTCACTTACCAGGCGGTCCCGGGGGTCCTGCAACAGAAAGTTTGAGGACATTGGCCAGTGTAAAAAAAGATATTTCGAATGTGGCTACAGAAAGTGTATTAGTGAGACATACCGGCGATGCAGACTCCTTTGGTGCTGTTGCAAATGTCGATCAGTAATTTAATCTGGAGGGAAGAGAAAATTCAAGTCAAGTTTATTTTTTTTAGCCTAGAATCGAAAATCACAGCTTGGCTTTAGTACAGTCTGTACAAAAACAGCCGCCCCTCTTCCTTAGACCCTCCAATCCAATACAGAAATACTGTAAAAAAAAAAAATAAAATTAATTTAAAATAACAGGAAAACATGTTTAAAAAGGAAGGAACTTCATGAAGAGCACAGAGGAGAGATCTCTCTTCCAGGAGAAAGTACTGAAATGAACACGAATTACAGAAATTAAAGGAAGCAACTAAAATATGCAGAATGTAGCATCAATAATTGTATTATTGTGACTATATACTAACTATTCTAACTATTCATTAACAGCATTTTATTCTATGACTAAATTGTAACTACAACTAAAACAAAAAGACTAAAACATAACATACATTAAATTAAAATGTTCATGTAATCGTAAATAAAAAGTTTTGAAAATCAAGTCTTGGAGGAAATTAGATTAGATTAGATTAAAGTGCATTAGATTAGAATGCACTCGTAAACTTTAGACTTATATATAAAAAATAAGTCAGTAACACATAGCTCTAGCTGACTAAACACAAAGTCCTTCGGCAGGATCCATAACAGTATCAAGAAACTGAACTATTTATGACTAAATCTTGACCAAAATAAAACAAAAAGACTAAAATGTTACTTTAAATATAATTTCTGTGTAAGTGACTAAGACACAATTAAAAATCCTTGTCAAAATTAACACCGATGTCTAGTTGACCAGTGTACAAACTGTATAATTTAAAATAATAAGGGCCTGTACAAGATCAGGTAACATTGTCCTTTTATTTTAATTTATTTTTTTCATCACCAGATTCTAATTGCCACTGATGATCAGAGGCCCTGCAGCAGAGAGGTTAATGAATCCAGCCTTGCTCAACACCAGCAGAATGAATCAGATAATAGCCTGTGCAGTATTTAAACCAACACCCTGTCTGCCAGCAGGTTTCTCATCTCACCGGGACCATGGAGTAGGTCATCATCATCATCATGTCGTCCTGCACGTGTGCTTTGTGGAAATTCTGGCTGTGCCGATGCTTGTGTTTCATCTTCTTCTCCGTTTCCTCTCCCACCTCCTGGCTGACCTCCTGCTGATGGAGCTCCCCTTTCTCCCCCTGGTGAAGCTCCTTCAGCTCCAGCTCCTTCTCCAGCCCTCCTCCGCTCCTCTTGTTCCTGGAGTACTGGTACTGGTACTGCTGCTGCTGGTGCTGCCCGGCACTCGCCCGCAGCCCCGCCGCTCCTCTGGGCACCTCCTGCAGGAACTCCACCACCGAGCTCTGCTCCACCTCCGTCAGCCTGGCCTCCGCCTGCTCCAGCCGGACCTGCTGCTGGTTCTGTTGGACCAGGAGCACCAGGAGGCCCACAGAGTTCGCCAGCGCCAACGCACACGTCCCGTACAGCACCATCCGCTGAGGGAGAGTCATGCTGGGGGTCGGGATCCACATAGTTACTAGTTCACCTCCTCGTTTCAGAGGGTCACACACAGAACTCCGCATTCACAGAGGATTGAAGTTCCAGACAGCGATGAAGATCAAAGTCAAAAAGTCACAAACGGGACACGAAGAGCCACCGAAAATCAACTAAAGCCGGACCAATCCAACGGGGGGGAGTCCTGAGGAGTCAGAGTCGGTGTCTGTGCTCCAGCCGGGTGGTCTCTCTGAAGGCAGACTGGTAAATACTGTGCTTGTTGTGGTGTTCGCTAAGTGGAGAAGGGGTTTGTGTGTGTGTGTACATGCAAAACAGTTATGTAGGAGTGGGCATTACACAATCTCCTGGGCTTGTCTGGGAAGAAACCCCCGCTTGTTCAGTCACCTGATTTATATTCAGCACAACCCATTCTACTGCACCGCCGTGGGCAGACTGACATCACACACACGCAGACGCACACACACACACACACACACACACACACACACACATATGCGTACGTTTGATGAACACAGACAGACTAACTGGTCTTTTTTGTGTTTACGGAAGATAAGTTTACAACGAAACACGTCTCGAGCGAAAAGGAAAATGTCTTCCAGAAATGTGTATCGTCATTATCCACTAGCGGGTTCATGCCCTCGCCTCCAAAGCTTCAGTGTCTTCCCTTCACTTCTCATTTCTCCCTCCGGCACTGCTGCTCCTCAGCTTCCATCCACCAATTGCAACTATGACCCATTTCCACTGCCTGGATTCAGAAAAGTCAAATCAAGTCAATATTTGTTTGAGCCCAATGTCACAAAAATGCCTCAGTGGGCTGTACCTAAAACAGAAAAATGCATCAAACAAATGAAAGTGTGATACCTACGCGTACAGCATTATGAATACAAAATGTGACATATTCAAAAGTGAGTTTTCTTTTTGATGTTGAGCTTTGTCTCAATGGCCTTATGAGGCAAGTGTGTACAATTTTAACCTGCATAGAAAAAAAAGAAGTCTTCTAGAAAAAGAAGTCGACTGATTCGGCTTCCTGAATTTGGATGGGTAATAATAACAGGTCAGCAATAAAACAAGTCGCTCCAGGCTTTTTCAGCAGAGTTGATGCTGCCTCTTTTAACCTCAGTGTAGGAAGCTCGTTTTTCAGTAATTACCCAGTGACTTCTTTCATAACGGTGGGTTTCAATGGGTTAATTGGCCTCTGTGATAAAGCTCACCTACAGTACAGCATGTCCAGAGGCATGTCAAGCCCCATATAACACACACACACACACACACACACACACACACACACACACACACACACACACTCATACACGCACAGGGCCAGTCAGAGGGCAACGTTCCTGTTAAACTCAGGTCCTGAGCTCTGGTGACCGGAGCTGGTGTGTATATTCTTGCCTGAAGCTGTAGGTCACTGACAGACGGCTTGAAGTGGTCCAGCAGATGTGTGTGTGTGTGTGTGTGTGTGTGTGGTACATAGTCTTAAGAGCATTGAGGTCTTCCCTTTCTCGCATTCTCTGTGCTTGAGATTAATGATAAAAAGCACAAAATGAAGGTTGATTAAACTAAACTATGTGGTGTCAGTTGGACAACACGTCCAGAGGATCTACTCTGCCTGTGGTTTCTTGTCTTATCTTTTCTGCTTCTTTTCCCCACTTTGAGGTTCATGCCCATCTTACTTCTCCAAGGACAGACTGACGACCGTGCATGTTTTTCTGCAAACCTCATCCTCTCACAGTCTCTTTTCAATACATTCACAGTATTTTTGAAGACTTTTATTACTGAAATTCCAAATTCAAAGATTTAAAAGCAAGAAATGGCAGAAAAAATAAACATATTTCAGCAAGTCACAACACAATTCATACACAAGGTATTTCATTGTTTCATTCATTTATGTTAGAATGTTGATTTCAATTCTCCTTTGTTCTAGTACTTCACATCATGTTCTAATTTCACATCGACTCACTGGCCCTGCTCGTCATGGATTTACCATGAATATCCTAACAGATTTTTTGTGTTCCCCTTTCTATAGAGGCTATTGAGACATTGAACCACTTTTCAATAGCTTTCTAACAACTCCCTACATCTGTGATGTGGTTGACCGCAACAGAGAGCCTGGAGACAAGGTTACATTAACATCTGTTGAGGTGGGGGATGTCTCTGCTTAATCATACAGAACAATCTGGGTCTCGCCAGCATCTCGCCACACAGTCGACTATTTGAACAGTGCACATTCTTGGCTTTGAGTGTAGGCGGTTAGTGAATTCACAGCGTCGTTTCTACAGATTAGATGGAACAAAGGCATTTTTTGCTCCAAACAGCATGGGCTTTGTCACTAATAATATAAAATACAAGAAATAATATGAAGCAACTGGGACTTGTTTAATAGGTAGAGGCTTAGAGACAAAGTTGGTTACAACATGTAAAATATTATAAACTTGAATCAAGTTGAGTAATTAGATCTTTAGACAATAAAAAGTGTTATTATTTTCTTACACATAATAATATATGCTTTGGGACAAAACTGACAAAGTGCAAATATGTTACAGTTAAACCATTGATAGTTTTTACGTTTCCATGAAGGTTCAGTACATTATATGATACAAGTTTATTATCGTTAACAAAATCTAACAAAATAATACAAACTAGAATTGAAAGAACATATTTAGTCAGTTATTTTCTATACCTGCTTATTCCTCATTAGGGTCACATGGTCTGCTGGAGCCAATCCCAGTGCGTTACAGCGAGAGGCAGGGATACACCCCAGATGGTCGCCAGCCAATCGTGGGGCACACACACACCATTCACTCACACACTCACACCTACAGGCAATTTAGAGTCTCTAATTAACCTCAGCATGTTTTTGGACTGTGGGAGGAAGCCGGAGAACATGGTGAAAACCCACATAGACACGGGGAGAACATGCAAACTCCACACAGAAAGGTCCCAGACCCAGGACCAAGGAGGTCTTGAACCTGCGACCTTCTTGCTTTGAGGCGACAGCACTAACCCCTGCACCACCGTGTCGCCCAAGAACATATTTATTTAACTAAAATAAAAACAAGGCTTTACAAAAAAAATCTAGTGTTATTATACATATTGTATCATGCTAATGACACAACATGATATTCTTTATTGTCCCTTTTATGGAATTTGGACTCAAATGCTGCACACATCATCTTATACACAGTAGCTGCCGCCTCCATAGTAGTAATAACCAAAACAAAGCAACACAAACTGTAGCACATCACAACCACAAATTACATAATTGGCAAAAACTACACGACTACATTTAGCAGAGATAAGAGCAGGAAACATGTTACACAAACCCTCACATCATATCATGAAGCTGTTACACAATGTTGCAGCATCAGCCAACATTATTCAGCATTTAAATTGAGGTACTAGAACTTAACAAATGGCATATGAGAGGTGTTATTATTAGAACATGAGCATTGCTTAGTGCACAACCAGCAAGCATCAGGCAGTGGAACTCATTCTAAAACAAACTCAGACCAGGGGGAGCTCAGGGACAGCTGAGCACAGTCAAAGCCAAAACTCCTCCACATGTTCTATTTCAGTAACAGTTTTGTGACACAACAAGTGATTTTCTTTTCATCTATTTGTTTGAGGGACAGGTTTTCCCTTCTTGCAGCGCAGTTACAGAAAAGGTCATCAAAATAAACAGACACATAATCAGTCACAACCTTGTCCTTGACATTGACACATTGAAAAAAAGCGGCACATGCTCTCAATGATCGGTCCGAATCAGAGCATTCTGCCTCAGTAGATTCTGAATCCTCAGATTCCGATGCATCCCTCTCCTCCTCCGTGCATCATCTCCCTCCTCCTCGTCCTCCTCCTCACTCTCCTCGCTGTCTACAGCTGGTCCTTGTGCAGGTGTCAGGGGAAAGCTGGAATCCACATTATCACCTTAGGGGGAAAAGCCAGTTTAGATTTTGCATTTTGGCAAAAAATCCCAAGATTTTTTTGGTCTTTGGAAGTCAAATCAATTATTAAAGCATACATTTCTAAGGTTATAGTGTGTAGCTTCAGGTGGCATCCATAGTGATAACATGTAGATTGTGGTGGTGTAGGGGTAGAGTGGCAGATAGGACCTTGCTGCATGCCTTCCATTACTTCCTGTCTGGCTACTGGATAATAAAGGTGTCTTTGCAGATTGCAACCAAGCACCCAAGAGAGCCTAAGGTCTAAGTCTACATTTCAGAGATAAAAGTCTCTAGACATCCATTCTGAGCTTTTTAGAAACTTGATGGTTCAATATGATGGGCTTCATGAATGAAGGAATCACCACGTAGATAAAAATGTCTCAATCAAAGGTAATAAAAACACAACATTTATTTTGAATAATTATACACATCGTACTTTAAAACAATAACTCAAAATCAAAGAGATCATTAGAAAGACATTAACGAAGCCTCCACTATATTATATTTATTATAGAGACTGTGAACTGTATTTGACATGTTTTACAGCAATCTAATCGTCACTGTCTCTTTCTTCCTTATTATAGAAGACAAGAAGACAAAATTCTGGATGTTTGATAAAACCCAGACCATTTTGGTTTTGCACATCTGCAGTAATAATAATAGCTTTTTCCAACCAGATCCTTTTGATGTTCAAAGAAGAAGCGAATCCTGGTTCTCATCACAGGAATGTCAAATACAACCCTGTCCGCTCAAGGGTGCTGGCACCAGCCCAACGCCCAAGGTTAGAAGTGTATTGTTTACCTTCTTCCTCCTGTGTTGTGGCTTTTGCTTCACCGTGACCTAGCTCTCAACCAGCTCGGATTGTCTATAAAGAGGAAGCCTCGCCCGTCGGGGCGGCTGTCATCGCTTGTGCCATCCGTGGGTTATAGTGCAGCCGCGTGTGACTTGTTTTAAACCGGCTTTCTTATGGATCTCATGTCTTCCTGCGTGTGGCCCATGGCCCCTGACTCAGGCCTGGTCTCCGTGTCCCAGAATGCCACTGTAGCGGGATCGCTGGGCTTTTCTGTGGCGTCCAGGACCCTTCTGCTGCTTGTCTGTTTGCTGTTGGCTGCCTGGAGCCACACAGACAAGAAAACTGTACCAGGTAGGTCACACAGCCAGATGAGTATCTTCACTGCTCCTGCATCGGGCTTCATAATAACTGAAATGCATATATTTTTTTGGTCTTTTTTTTTTACCAACAGGTCCTTCTTTCTGTGGGGGTGTGGGGCCACTTCTGTCATATCTGAGGTTTATTTGCACCGGTATCGGCACCGCCAGCAACTACTACAACAACAAATATGGAGACATAGTCAGAGTCTGGATCAATGGAGAGGAGACGCTCATAATCAGCAGGTTTGTTATCTCTGATAATCCTGAGGTTTCAAATATTTGCTTGGTACGAATGGTATGACTCACCTCAATAACAGTTCTGCACATAATGAAAGCCACTCCAGCATCTTTAGTTTGCACTATCATATTATTTTTCTCTGTATAGATGTTATCTTGTTTGCACTATTGTTTTTTTTTCTGTAGAACTGTTGTTTGCACTTGTTTGTCCTGTTTGCACTATAATATATAATAGTTATATATAAAACTAATCTGTGTTAGTAGCGTAAGAGCAAAAAAATACTATATCACCCAGACAATGTAGTGTTTTCCATAAAAAGTCACACTTTTATTTACCACCATGAGTTGTAAAATGATTAGAATATTTTATTACATTAGTCTTATGATGCAATTAGCAAACACATTGTTCCATTAGAACACTGGAGGGATAGCTACTGGAAATGGGCCTCTATACACCTATGTAAATATTGACCAAAAAACAGACATTTGCAGCTAGAATAGTCATTTACCATATTAGCTATGTATAGAGTGAAATTGAAAAAAAAAACAGTGCTTTTCTTATAAAAATAAGGACAGTGACCCCACATTTTTGAACGTTATTGTATATATGTGCATTTATGACTAATAAAGCTGATTCTGAATCTGATTAAATTTACCAAAAAAAGTATAAAATGATAATCTGCATTGGTTTTATTTTTTTTTAATCATTAGGGCCTCAGCAGTGCACCATGTACTAAAGCGTGGACATTACACCTCACGCTTTGGGAGTAAACTGGGTCTCAGCTGCGTCGGCATGAACGACAGAGGCATCATATTTAACAACAACGTCACCCTGTGGAAAAAGATACGCACCTATTACACCAAAGGTAACGCGTTATCACATCATGATTCGACTTGACGGTTTCAGACACAGAACGTCGGGGGTAAATTTAACCTGGTGACCTTTTTGCGTGTCAGCGCTGACAGGTCAGGGGCTGCAGCAGACGGTGGACGTCTGCGTCTCGTCCACACAGGCGCACCTGGACGGCCTGAAGGGAGTTTACACAGAGACGGGTGACAGCTTGGGTCACGTGGACGTCCTCAATCTGCTGCGCTGCACCATGGTGGACATCTCCAACAGACTGTTCCTGGGCGTACCCGGCCGTATCAGTGGTGAGGGATTTTATCTCATTTGTGATAAAAATAAGTACTGCACCTAAGTACGTTTCTGAGGTACTGGCACTTTACTTGAGTATTTACATGTGATGCTACTTTCTACTTCTACTACATTTCAGAGGGAAATATTATATTTTCTACTAAAATATAATACATTAATATTCTTAATGATTAAATTGTCATTCTTTTATTTTCTTTTAAAAAATGCTCTGCACAAGGTTCTATAAAAGTGTATTAAACAAATATGTTATACTTAATATAGATCATGCAGTTTTTTTTTATTTTTAATCCAGCCAATGTATCTAAGATAACTACTTCTGTACTTTTATTTTGAATTCAGGACTTTTACTTGTAACTCACTATTTTTAGACAACAGTGTTTCTACTTCTATTTAAGTAACGGGTCTGAGTACTTCATCCAGCACTGAGGACACGTTGGAAATGAAAGCTACTGAGATACTGAGTGTACATGTCCACTTCATTAGCTTTAGTAAATTAAGATTTGACATGAATTTGTTGGATGTGTTGATTCTGTTTCCAGAGAAGGAGCTGCTGCTGAAGATTCAAAAGTACTTTGACACGTGGCAGACGGTGCTGATCAAACCAGACATCTACTTCATGTTTAACTGGATTCACCAGAGGCACAAGACAGCAGCGTGAGTCACATTATAATACCACAGAACAGTACATGTACTCAAGTATTGTACACAAGTACAATTTTGAGGTACTTTACTTCAGTATTTCCAATTGATGTTACTTTATACTTTTAATAATCTAATATTGCCTCCACATTGATAAACATTAAAAACAACAGTCTACTTACTTTGTTACTTTAGGTACATTTTGCTGATAACTCTTCTGTGCTTTTATTTATATTACAGTTATAATTCAGCTTGTTTTTAGGTATTTTTTGATGACAGTATTTGTACTTTTACTCAAGTAAAGGATCCGAGTATATTGAGTTGAGTTTTATTGCGTGTTGTTGGTTTTTCTGCAGTCAGGAGCTGCAGGATGCCATAGAGAGTCTGGTAGAACAGAAGAGGAGAGACATGGAGCAGGCTGATAAACTGGACATCAACTTCACTGCAGAACTCATATTTGCACAGGTCAGTCTGAGAATTAAAGGAAACATCTTTCCCTGCTTCCCTTCTTCACTCATCACTTTATCTCCAGTAACTAAGTCTATAATTCTGAAGTACTTGCACTTTACTTGAATATTTCAATGTGATGCGATTTTATACTGAGTGTGTGTGTGTATGTGTGTGTCTGTTTTCAGAACCAGGGTGATCTATCTGCTGAGAATGTGAATCAGTGTGTGTTGGAGATGGTGATCGCAGCACCAGACACTCTGTCCATCAGCCTGTTCTTCATGCTGCTGCTCCTCAAACAGAATCCAGATGTGGAGCTGCAGCTGCTGCAGGAGATAGACACTGTTGTCGGTAAGGACCTGAGGCCCGGGTCCCTGATCCCAGCTGTTTAAAGGCACCCGCACTGATGCAATGTCTTTCTTTTTAGATTTATTTAAACAAGATACTCCATTGAATAATATAAGCAATTTGAAAGCACAGGTTTTGTCTTGCCGTAGGTGACAGACAGCTTCAGAACGGGGATCTCCAGAATCTGCCGGTGCTGGAGAGATTCATCTATGAATGCTTACGCTTCCACCCCGTGGTGGACTTCACCATGCGCCGGGCGCTGTCTGATGACATCATCGATGGCTACAGGGTCAAGAAGGGCACGAATATCATCCTGAACACCGGCCGCATGCACCGGACAGAGTTCTTCTGCAAACCCAATGAATTCAGCCTGGACAACTTTGAAAGAAACGTAAGTAGGGACTTTTTTTTTTTTTTTGCGACACTGAGGCTCAAAAACAAACTACTTCACATTCCTGTATTTCTGTTTCCACCCTTGCTTTTTCTCTCTGATATAAAATGAACGAGTTCACCTTAAAAAGGTGTAATCACACCTTTTTATACACAAACCAGCAAATTTAAATCAATATCTCGGTGCAGATTTTTACAGTTCTAATGAAGCAGCTGAGCTTTTTGACTTGTAATAAATGATGAAATGATATCATAGGGTTTTATCTTCATCTCTCTGCAGCTTGAGAAAGAACAGGAAGTTTTGTACACATATAGATCATACAATATTTACAGAACACCTAGACCTCCTCATATTCCAAAAGATATTGTAATCTACCTCGAGACCTTTAACTTTAATTGGTATTAAAAGCTTTGGGTTGAACTTCCTCTCCCCTCCATTGCTCTTCAGGCTCCTCGCCGTTACTTCCAGCCGTTCGGTTCAGGACCTCGCTCCTGCGTCGGCAAACACATCGCCATGGTGATGATGAAATCCATCCTGGTGACACTGCTCTCCAAGTACTCTCTTTGCCTACATAAGGGCTTGACCCTGGACTGCCTCCCACAGACCAACAACCTCTCCCAGAAGCCTGCGGAGGAGGCCGAACACCTCACCATGAAGTTTTTACCTCGAAGGAGAAGCAGCTGGCAAACACTCTGACACTCTTTCTGTGGTACCAAACATTCATATAGAATATATACATACATGTAAGTAAATATATATCATCTCCATAACTGCATCTATTATCTCGTGACTGTACAAAGCTCTACATTTTATATTAAAATATCTGTATCAAAATTGTATTTTATACTTAACTTGTATGCATGGTGCGAAATGTAAGCTACATTTAGACATGTTAATAAATTATTGTGCCAACATTACATGTTGTTATCTTTTCTTTCCACTGTAAAATATTTAAAAAGTCAGAAACATAACTTTCTACATGATTTAGTCTGAAAAAGAAAAGATTCCACTCTTGTCTCTTTCATAAGTTCTAGTGAGAATTTTTTTGAAATATGTTTTTTTTTTTATTTTTATTTTTTATGTGGATCCATCTAAATATTTTACTGCATTTAAATATTAATTACTTTTACTTACTTTTTAAAATGTATTCTTTTATACTTTCTGCTTTGTCTTGTGTTTTCTGTAGGAGAGCTGCAAACATAAGTAAATAAATCACTGCCACATGTTGTGTTTGCAAACAGTCAGGAGAGGGCACTACAACACATATCATGATAAAGCCTGATCTCTATCATCAAGTTTAATAGACTCAACCAGTCTGTTCATTATGTGCTACTACTAGGTTTTTCTTTTTCCATTTCTACATTACAAGAGAAAGCCTGTTAGTTAAACTTTTGAAATGAAAGTTTTTTTGGGAAAAACTCAATCAGAGACAAAATATAGTTCCAAAAAGAGTATTTTATGAGCCCTACTACATGTCTGAAGGAAATCTTTAGCTTTTTTCTTTGAGTGCAGTGACCCCTGTAGCTACAATAGCACGACTACATGACCTAATATTACCTCTGACTTCCCTGAATACTGTAGGAAGAGAAAAGCTGCTGCACCTTTACTGAATAATATAGAATATTTCTTACATGAATATAGCATTTTCTATTATCTGTAATTGTTCTTTCATTGATGAGTATTGAATAGAAGTAGGGTCACATATAAAACACATAAAATCATCACATTTAAGAGGCTGTGGCCCAAAAAATGTCTGGAATTATTGCTTTAAAAGGACTAAAACAATAATTTGATTATCAGTTAACCAGTTGTGGAATAATTTTCTGTCAGTCGATTGATTGATTAGAATATGGCAAAAAATACAGATAGCAATCTACATTAAGAGGATGCAATGGAAGCAATAAATACAAAAAAAAATGTATGATGTCATTTTTGATGTAATTGTGTTTTATTTCTGTGACTGTAGTGTTTTTCTACAGATTGTTGTATCTGAAAATCTGTTTGTAAATTGTTTCAGAACTAGTGATGGACTTTTTGGTGTAATTTACATATTTCAGATTTCACCTGAACGCACCACGTCGTGCAACCGCTGCCATGGAAACGGGACTCCGCACAAACAGAGGAGCTGTTAGTTGAGAATCAGTTTACACGATGGAACCTGAAAACACAGCAGGAACCAACGGGACCATAAACATTACTGTCATCCGTGGAAATAACCTGGTATTAGTATTAATAGAAGCATGTTTAACGGTTCACTAGCAAAAGTTAGCAAGCTAGCAGCTGTAAACTGCTAGCTTAGCGAGTTCACAGCGTGCCTTAAAACAACAGTAGTGGAAAGTACATTTACTTACAAGTACATAAGTACAGTTTAGTGGTACTTTACTTGAGTTTGTCCAATTAATGCTACTCTCTACTCCACTACAGTTATTTTTCAGATGATGATTTGACTTAAAATAAAACATTTAAATTTTCTTAGTAGTTATATTGTCGTTTTTTCTGTAGATGGCAGCAACCGCAGCATCTACTGTTTTATATTCTGTTTCTTTTCTTTCAGCAAGGTAAAAAGGCAGACAGCTTCCAGAGTTTTGTCCGGGTGGAGGTGGATGGCACGGTGCTGGGAGAGTCAGACAAGAAGCAGGCTGATGCTGTGGAGCAGCGCGTCGACTACGACTTCACCTGCAGCCTCCACTGCTCCGATGAAGCCCTGGATCTCAATGATATCGCCCACAAACCAGTCATGAGTAAGCTGGTTGATATGTGACAGACTCACAGCTGAGTTCTCATCTGTTCTCCCACAGGCAAATCATCTTCTCTTGACCTAACCAAACCTAGTGTTAACCTTTCCTGATGTTATCAGGGGAAAATTGGGGAAAAAAGAATCATTTGTTTAATTTAAAGTACCAAGAGGGCAATTTAAAAATACTTCTCCATGAAAAAAGAAAACTATTACAGTAAAAGAACATAAGTATCAGCCACAAAATGTACTTTATATATTGCAGTAAAAGTATTAGTTTGGTCCTCTGATTATTATTAATATGAAGCATCAGTGTTAGAGCAGCATTGTACTGTTGTAGGTAAACTACAACTTAATGTACAGTTCAGTTTAGTCCAGTGGTTCCAAACCTAGGGGTCGGGCCCCTCCAAAGGGTCAGCAGATAAATATGAGGGGTCCTAAGATGATTAATGGGAGAAAACAGAAGATAAAACAAATTTATAATTCGCAAATATGTTTGTCATTTATTGAAATTAAACTGTTTCATAAGTTTAGATTAAAACATCTCCATTTGGTGCAACTGTTCCAACTCCACCCAGCTGTTTGTAAGATGTCAAAAGACTGAAAGGCTGGTTTCATCTTTAACTTATATTATATATAAGTTATATAAGTGTCTTATATTATTATTTGTGTCAAATCTGCATTTAAAAGTGTCAGATAAATGTATGAAGCAGCTGCAGTTGGAAATACTTAAGTGATAATGACACCGTGATGATACATCACACACATGCTGAAATGATGGAAACTACTTTGAGTAGGCTTGTGGATGCCATGAATATCTGGAAGCACTTTTAATTGGCTCTGGTCCTGCCTTCCTAAATGATTTATCAACATCATTACTCACCCAAACCACAGCACTGCAGAAATCCAAACAAAATCAGCATTTATCATTGCTGTTGCTGTTCCCGTATGTAAAATATTATCCTTACCAACATACTGTGTCTTAAATTAAAACTGTTGTCATTAACGCAGCCTCAGTGTTTGGTTTTGCTGTGGTCAGTGATAGTGACAGAGTTCCTGCCTGAGGAGAAAAAAGTGGAGGCGAGGTCAGTGGTGCTGGGCCAAGCTGTGGTCGACCTGCTGCCACTGCTGCAAGGTACAGCTGTTAAAGATCAAATATCACATTATTCACACCAGGAATATACTGATAGTTTTTTTTTCTTCCATCTTTAGGACAATGCTGCTTCTCATCCACAATCCCACTGAATCCAGTGAGCAGCTCCTCTGCCAAGGGGTCCTCCCGGGCCTCCAGCAGCAAGGTTGGCTGACTAATGACTCTAATATCATTAATTTACAAGTATACTGATGATTAACGCGTGAGTTAATCACTAGCAGGTATTGAATATTGTTTGAATGGTATGCAATTTCTTTTTCTCTGACGTCACCACTCACACAGCTGCTCATATTTGTCGACAGTGCATGTATTTGAACCATATGAATATATTTGGAATATGAGGGAAAATATAAAAAAATCTGAGTTTTTCCCCCCAAAGTGAACAATTTCCCACTCCCTCTCTCAAGTTTCATTTGTGCACTTCCCTGTCTATCCAGTGAGAGGCACTGTTCTGTCACTGTGGCAAGAAAAAGACACACACAGCACAACAATTCATCTTTCTCACCTTTTTCTCATGATTTTTAATCTTCATTACACAAATCCATGATGTATTTAGGTTGTTTTATTTTAGATGTTTTTTGAATTATATTATAACCGAACAAAGTCCAGACTGTGATTCCTTGTGCTCATTAAAATGCAACTTGAATAATCCACTTTGGAAAGCAAATATCGTATTCTAAATAAGGTTGAAGTTATAGGAAATATAATACTATTATTTTCAAGATATCACACAGTGTTTTCTTGATATTATGTACAGGAATTAATTTTTCCTGAAGGCTTCTGGATCACAACAAGGCCATGGTAATTGGAAAGCTCTCCTCATTATGACCTTGTGTCTGGCAGTGATGAAGATATACAGAAAACTCAACAGAGAGAATTCTTCTAATTTGAAACACCCTCTCATACATCCCTGCCAGCTGTTTCAGCACAGTGTTAAATATGAAATTGAACTTTTTACACTGCTGATAAAAACACATTTAAATTCCACTTTAAACATTAAAAAAAAATGAAATGACTCAGTATTTTCCCCACAGTGTTTGGAGAAGCGCTCAGAGCCTCAGGTAAGGAAACCTAAACCCTTTCAACTGAATAATGACATTTGCAGATGATACCATCAAACCGTTTATAAAGAAATCTGAATATTTCTTCCCCTTTAGCAGCCGACGCTGGACGTGTTCATCAGCGTGTCGAATCCGTTGCTGTCTGAGTCTGAACTCTCAGCCTCCAACCTGCTGAAGGTTACCATGGAGACAGCCTACTCCCTCCCTGAGTCATGGACGCTGCTGTCTGGCCCTGCACCCACTTCATACACGTACACTGCTGCCCTAGAGGTCCCACTCACTGCAAAGGTGAGAGAGTGAGAAACTGTTATTTTTATGCATTTTCTTTCAGTAATGTTCATCAACAGAACCAGTTGTATACATATAACTTTTCTTTTGAACCGTCTTAGCCCTCTAAGGAAAAAATCAATTGAAATTTAAAATGAAAGGGATAGTTTGGGTACTTTTGACATGAATCTGTATGGCATCTCTATCATCAGTGTTGTACACTCACACTGATTATCCCCGACAGTGTCCTGTGAGCCGAGTTCTGGTCAAAATGAAAGTAGTCCGGCAGGTTTTTGCAGGAAGAGTGAAAGGAGCTTAAGCTTGTTCCTCTGTCTCTTTAGAAAGACCAGACGCTGGTGTTTTGTGAGGGGCAGCTGAAGGCGGGAGGACAGAGGGAAGACAACGGCCGACAGAAGAAAAGGCCCCATCAGGCCTTGCTGGCCCCGGGGAACCACTTCCTGCCTGGAGCCTTTTTCCAGGCAGAACCCATTGAGCAGGAGAAAGGCGAGCTAACTGGCTTAGAGGTACCTGCAGTGGTAGACTGTGCAGCATGGCATAATACTGCCACAAACTGGTAATATATAGAAAGTTATATATAGGGGTTTGAAAGAAACTGTACAAGTTCCGGATATCCAACTTTCAGTTTTCTTCCAAATCTTCTTTGTCTTCTCATGGTACCAAAAAACATGTAACAGGGAGTTTATGGAGTCTATGTTAAATACATATTGGAGGAGAACTTGTGAAGTTTGTCTTTATATTATGTTTTTGTCATTAATTCATACTGAATTAGCTGTAAATGACATTTTCACAAGCAATTTGCCACACAGGCTTTAGTCAGTGGCTGGTGAAATCTTATGCTAAAATATCATAAAAATGGTAAAAATAGATTAAAAATAAATACATTTATTGAAAAAGCATAACTATTAATGTAGAAGGCAGGAACAAAGTAACAGCATGGAAGCAGGTTCAGTTACATGGTCAGTTACAAGGAAGGTTTCAATGTTCCTGCAGGACCACGAGTTTCGTAATGAAGCAGAGACCATGAAGAGTAGGGTGAGCTGGGACACAGAGATGACCTGTTTCCTGGATGAAAGAGGAACTGACAGGTCAGCTTCACACACAACTCACTCCTCCTCCAGTCTGAAAATGATGCCTCATATTATCTATGAAGTTCAAAAGCTTCACTCTCAACATGGAAATCAGTTCATTGAGGCTAAATCAGGGCTTTTAGAAAAACAGAAAATCCTGGAAGTCATTTTATCTTCATTGAACTCTGGACTGTGTGAACTGAGGGTTCAATGTTCAAAATAAAAAGTCTTGGCATGAGAGCTACAAATAGTATCTTAGCAAATAATAATCATTCAGCCAGTCATTTTCTATACCAACTTATTCCTCACTAGGGTCAGGGGGGTCTGCTGGAGCCAATCCCAGTGCATTGCAGGCAAGAGGCCAAATAATAATCAATTATAGGAAAAAAAGAAGAAAGGAAATTAATATTTAGGAAAAACAGAGTGCATTCAAGTGAACTGCATCATTTTTTGGCAGTGGAGCAGTGTTGATTGTGATTTCAGGCTGCGTCAGAGGATCACTGAGAGCAGACTGTGGCCTGTGGAGATCATGAGGTCACTGGCTCCCACAGGAAAATCGACCAAGCTGGTGAGACACATTTGTTATCACAAGAAATGTTCCCAATTATGTTAATGTCTCTTCTGAGCCAAATATAAGAAACAGAATGGCAATATCCACAATTGTTTTATTATTTCAGTGTATTTTATTATTATTATAGCTTGTTTTACATTTCATTCTTTTTACTTTCTCATGTGCATTGGCCTCAGATATTTTATTTGTGATATTTTTACAGTCTGCTTGTTTTATCTTAAAATCTTGCCAGTCGTCTGTGAACCATATTAAACTGCAGTAACCTCTATGACAGGTGCTATACGATAAAGTTTGATTAATTGATTGATTGACAATTGTCGAAGGCAATCCTCAGTTTAGTTGAAGCTACTGTGATCCATTTGTAGTCTCCAATTCATACAAAAATGTGTTTGTGTGTGAAGCCAGATGAAGAGGACCCACAGATCCCCTTCCATGGTGTGGCGTTCATAGACATGGGGCAGTTGCTGTATCCTGGAGTTACCCGCATCCGAGGAGCATACAGTGTTCAGCCCTTCACTGAAGCTGAGTTGCTGTACAAGGTCGTGCAAATACACATTATACAGTTGCTTTTGGTTCAAGTCTTGAAGTTTAGACGTTTAGATCACATTTATTGTCATATTTTTCACTTATATATTTGCCACAGAATTACACAAATCAGTTCCTTTGTGTTTTTTTATGTCAAAATTCAATCCCATTTTCTTCCATCAAACTGTCTATCAAGGCAAGTGGTCCTCCATGATAGAATGTAGGCTAACAATAGTCATGCACAGACCTGATGGATCTGTGCCACTTCACGATCCATCCTGGAAATGCTAGGATACAATTACATTACTCCAAAGTGTGGCCCACCTGCATACTGTTTATACCAGAAATATTTCACGATGTGGCCCTTGGATACTCTTGAAATGCTCTTTCAGGTGAACTTTATGTCTACAAGGTTTATACAAATTGGCTCCTAGCTGCTGCTTTAAAGAAAACTTTGAAACTGTGCCTGTTGGCTGTCTTACCAAGAATCTAACGGGGTCATCTCTGCATGACCAGTGCACAGATAGATCTTAGGTTGTTTACTACACAGCACTGTTGTGTCTACTAAATACCCTCATAATTTGTTATGGCGTGCACTGTTAAATCTCTATAAAAGTGTCTCTGTCATTGATCTTGTACTCAAAGGCCAAGCGAAGTGTCAGCATGTTGAAGGAGCACGCCAAGGCTGCAGCCAGCGAGGCTAGAGCCCGAGCTGGCTCTGCTGCAGGTTCTGTAAGGTCAGCACGCTCTGCAGTCAAGGCCAGGACAGGGAAGCCCTTGAATGGAAGCAAGGAGACAGCCAAAAAGGTCAGCGAGGTCCAGATGGACACAAATAAAACAACATTTTTGAGCTTTTCAACTACATAATGCTGAAAGGAGTGATTGTTTTTTGTTGTTTTGTTTTTTTTTTGCTTTCACACGTTATTTTACTATGATTTCCAAAGGGTCATATTAATAATAATAATGAAATATTTTATTTATGAAGCACTTGTATATATAAATAATGCAATGATAAATGCAATAAAGAATAGAGAAAGGAAAAAAAGACTGAATTACGCTTTAAGATCTTTTTTGTTTGGTTGAAAGTTGGAGGTCCTTTTTTGTCTTTCTCATGCCTTCTTTTTTCCCCAAATTTATTTAGCTGTATATTTGTAAAAAGCCAAACATTTCTACAAATTCTATAAGTGGGCTCCAGGCACATCCCTTAACCACTGCATAAATGATGGGGCTAAATTTGATTAAAAAAAAAGTGTGCATTAGAGCAAGGAAGCAACTGCTAAAGCATTAGTTTGTAAGTTTGAGACTTTACAGCCTCGAGGTGGTACACCAAAGATGGCTAGGGATAGACAGGTGCTATAGTCAGACCACAAATTTGAGAAAATATTAGAAAATACACCAAAGGAAGTCTTGTAACAGGATGTATGTGTTTTGTTTAGAAAGCTCAGACTCTAACATGATCTGTTTCCATTGTGCCAGCCGCCTGTTGGTCAGAACAGGACGGCGGCGGACCACAGCGTGGCCGACACTGTGACAGAAACTGAGCCACACATCAATATAGAGGGAAATGTAAGTTTTACAAACCCATTTTTTTTCAATCCAAAAACACCTTGTTTTATAAGCCGTGGTTCATCTGTGTTGCAGGATTTAACTATTGAACATATCCAATACTGTAACAGACTGAAAATATATATATCCATCTTAAATGCTTTCTGTTAATTCCCCTTTATGACAGATGTATCTGGAGGCCAGAACCTACATTATTATTGAAATTGCCTTGGAGCAACCGCTAGTGCCAAAAACATCTCCAGAGGAGCTGGCCAGAAGGTAATGGGATTTAGATAATTCTCATTTTCAGAGATTGACCAGGGGCTACCGATTGCGCTGTCGTGTCAATCGGTCATTAATATAAAATTATCCAGTTTTAATGGCAACAATGTGCTGAGATCTGTTTCTGTTTCCTGCAGAGTAATGGCACTGATCCCTCCTAGACCTCCACGACCAGCCGGTCCTAGTAGAGCAGAAAGAGTACAACACAAACATCATTTTATATTCTGTACAGACACACACTCACACATCGGTGTTAACTGCTGAACTCTCTCTACCCTTGTGCTGTTCGTACAGGCAGTGCAGGGCTTCCACAGGCAGGTCGGTAATGTGGTGACCCATGTTTCAGAGCAGTATGAGGAATTGTTTGGAGCGGAATGCAAGTCATCTGAAGGCTGCAGCCGGGAGCAAATGATGGTTCAACTGATGGGAGCGCTGAATGTCTCTGGGAGATATTTTGCCTTCAAGGAACAGTTGAAGGTTAGGACAACTGCTGCACTGAAATCTTAAACTAGTTGACCTAAAGGTTGTGTTCCTGCAGTGGTGACAGTTTGGTGAGTATCTCACCTGAATCTCACCTGATGAACACGTGTGTTTCTATTGTGTAGCATGCAGTGGTGAGGATTGTGCGGGACAAGATGCAGCAGACAGAGCCACTCACTGAGCCTCAGGATCTACAGGCTTTTGTCAGCAAACTCTATGTGTACCTGGTGGATGAGATGCACTTGGCAACGAACCAGGTGGGCACACACAAATTTGCACACAGTTGATGGTGACCAGTGGGGGGGAAGCATCCTCAGGTGAGACACTGAACCTCAAACTGCTCCTGATGGTTAGATCAGCACTTAGTGTTTTGGAAAAAAATATATTCCATTTACCACGCACACACCCACATTTATGTTCATTTCTATCCTCTGTTCCTCATCAGATTTATTCAGATGACCATGTTGATGACTCCCCAGATGAGATCCATTTAAGTACTTCTCAGCTCAGATATTTTGCCAGAGAGGCTCATCTTACTGGAGATTATCAGCAGGCTGCTCTGTACTACCAGGAGGTACAACAACATTTTCTAATACTTCTTTTCTTCATTTAAAAAAATAAAGGATTGATAGTGTTGTAAAGCTTTTAATTTGTATTTTTTGTCATAACTATATTAATTTGTAAATAACTGATCTGTATAAATAATAAATGGGGTCGATAACTAATCACTGTCCATGTTTACTTAGCGCTAATTTATTTCTGTTGTGCCAAGGGGACACAGGTAATGTAGCATCTGTGCTCAATGAGCCCCTCTGTGCAGATAATGGCTAACTGGCCGATATATTTTGTGAATGTTTTCCTGTAGCTGGTGGTGAGGCATCCATGTGAGCCCTCCCACAAGTTTGAGTGGGGAAGCCTCTACATGCAGACCGGAGACTACATGAAAGCTAAAGAGTGTTTCCATGACGCCGTGTCCGTCCAGCAGGCCCACCTACCCAGGTCAGTAAAAAAACAACAAAAATTAATAGAAAATCAACGTGGTTAATTTACAAGAGCATGTATGACTTCATGAAAACTGTGATGAGTTTAATATTTAAATCCTCAGGCTAAAGTGAAGCCAAATAAAAAGCATCTACACCATAGTAAAAGTCTCCCAATTACAAAAAAAAAAATATACAGAGAGTGAACACACACAAAGAGTGTCCCAGGGTGGTCTGGGCAGGTAGTAACATTAGACAGCAGTTTTGGAGGATTCTCTACTGCCAACATGATCCTGAATTCAGTCACACAAGCAACAGAATTAGTATCCTTCAACCCGATATGACTTTATTCCCAAGAGCAGTGGAGCCTCAGCCCTTGCTTGCTGTGGAACTTTCTCAGAAACTCTGAAAGTCTTTTGTTGGAGACATCGACTTGGCTTCTGTAAATAATTCTGTAACACAGCTCCATGTGGCTTACTGGCAGATCCTAGGGAGCAGCTGATCAGTATTACAGTGCAGGTGTCCACAAAACATAGAACGCTGTACTCTCTCCAGCAGTAACAACTTCAAAAAAGTCATTTTAAATTCAATGTCTTTTCTGTTCTTTCCCTGCATTTTTGCCTCTGAGTAGGACTCTCAATTCAAAACACTTTGGAAGTTTGATATTGTGTGACGGTATGAATTCCTCTCAAAACCAATGGAACAGATTGAAACAGGCAATCCACTCTGAATTATCATTGGAAGGAGACTCAGTATTGTGTTTACACAGGCAGGTGAAATATTTCATGCAAATAAATAGAACTGTGAGTCAAAAATCTGTGTGTCTGCATCTGTTATTTCTTTCTCCAGCCTGATGATGTGCGGGGTCTTAGCAGCGATGTTTGAAAGATATGAGGAGGCTGAGACCTTCCTGGAGCGAGCCACCAGCACAGAGCCGCCCAGTATGGTGGCCTGGACCCTGCTGGGTGAGAACAGTTGTTTAACCTGTAACACATATACACTTGACTAAAAACAGTAATGTGTGGTCAGGTCACATTTCACATGTTTCACGAGTTAACAGCTCCACCAAATAGAGATTTTTCCCTCTAAACTTCTCATTTGGTTTCATTTCAATAAATGTTCAGATGATCCAACATTTCATCAAAAGTCAATAATAGGGTCCAGGTAATAAGGTCCAAAAAAGTGAAAAGAGATTTGTGAATCAGAACTCTGTTTGTTCTACTATCCTAAAGCTGTTCTAGAGCTTATGTATACTTCGTACACCACTGCTCAGCAGTGAAACAGGAGAGATGCTGGAATATTTACTGTCTTTCCAGGTTTGTTCCAGGAGAGCCAGAACAAAGTCGCCCTGGCCGAGGGGGCTTTCCTGGAGGCCAGAAATCAGCTGGAGGCAGACGCAGCAAAGAGGCAAACACAGAAGGGGGAGGAAGAGAAAAACAAGAAGAAGCTAGACCAGAATGAGAAAGAGGAGACAGTCGAGGCTGAATGTAATTCTCCCAACATTAAGCAAGGTAAGACACAGCGATAGAAAAGAAGCACCCAGAGTAGTATGCTGCCTCTTCATCTGAAGGTAATGACGTATCAGTTTTCTGGGGTCACATGAGGGGGAAACCAGACAGCAGATATAAATGTCAGAAATCTTAAAAGAGACGTTGGTATTATGTCTGTGCCAGTAGTTCTGGTGAAAAGGTCATTTGAGGGTTTGATATGTCTCTGTTTCTGGTCCCAGTTTCCCTTTGTTGTGATGCATCTGAAATGTTGAAACTGAATGAGAATAGTTCTGTCTCTTCTGTCTTTCTTGCACTCATTAAAGCTGCCAATTGACATCAACATGAATATCTGTGGCAGCGAGACCGAGCCACTGTAACATATCAATATCACTGTTGTGTTCCCCCAGACTCAGAGTGTGGGGACCAGGACTCAGTGGTGCACAGAGAAAATGTCAATTCTGGGTCAGCTCCAGCTACATCCTCAACAATCTACACTGAGACGGTCCAGTTCCTGCTGCAAAACAACGCCCTGCAGGTAAAAACACATATTTGCGATCGGTGTATTATGGAAATCTTAAATGTCTACATCTTTCATCATCATAAATCTGATAGTGACTCCAGTAATGTTGCAACAAAAATAAATGTGGTTGCTTATGGAGCTAACACTGTTTTACTGTTGTCAGATGGCAGAACACGCTCTGTCCCAGGAACTGCTGTGTTCAGAGGGCGGCCGCAGTGTCTCCTACCTTCTTCATCTGGCTCATTTGCAGTTGCTCAGAAATGAGTACAGCAGTGCCATGGCCAGCCTCAGGGAGGCACTAGTTCACACAGACCAGGTAAAAACAATCTGGTAACATACATGAGGACCGGGTGAGAAAATGTGGCATATTTTTATCATATTATTATTGTCCTGAAAGGCAAAATTGTTCTCTTCTATGGATGTTTTTTACTTATCACACAGCAGTGGCAAAGCGAGACGCCAATAAACCTGCTGAAACTAACCATCTGCTCTCTTTTCTGCCCCTGAGAGCAGGATGCAAACGTGTGGGCTCTGAACGGCCACTGTTACTATCTGTGTGGGGAGCTCACTGAGGCCCAGATGAGCTACGAGCGCAGCCTGCACCTCCCGCAGCAGCCGTCAGACGCCCACCTCGTTGTCCTTCGCCTGGGATCCATCTATCTCCAGGAGGGGAAGGTCAGATATAACGAGCCTGGAGTCTGGACTGACCAGTTGTACAATTAACTGTGTACAATTATCTGCAGCACAGTTATGATCGTGTTGTAGGGAAGCCCTTCTCTGCTACTGTAGAAGGGTCAGTGACAAATCATGGATGGAAAGATGAGAAAGTCAAAAACCTAACTTAAAATACAGCAAGCATTTTAGCAAGCATTCATCAGGTGTCTCAAAATGTACATTTTGTGTTCATTGTGGTTTCTTGGCATTTAAAAGTCCATTTATAATTAATTAGAAATATTTAATCCAAACTTTTTAAAAGACTTTACCTATCTGGTACCAGGTTTTTAGGGTTGCACCACATGACAATTTTGCCCAGAAAAAGAAGTTAAAGCCACTTACAAATACGAATGAAGTCCCTTACTCATATGGTGTAACTAAGTGTCCTGTAACTGTGCTGTTCACTCTCAGTTTGAACAGGCCAGACTTGTGTACCTGCAGGCTTGTGAACAGTCTCCATCCTGCCTGACCTGGCTGGGTCTGGGCATCGCCTATTACCGGGTAAATCTCCTCTCCCTCTTACCTCTCACAAGATTCATGTGCAGAACACAGCTGTGGAGTTGGTGAATCAGGAAGTCAGCCCTGGTTGTGCTTGTGTGTGTCTGACTGTGTAGCTGGAGGAGCTGTGTGTAGCTGAGGAAGCTTTTACTGAAGCCAACCATTTAAACAACCAGAACGCAGAAGTGTGGGCTTACCTGTCTCTGATCTGCCTCAGGGTGAGTGATGATGATGATGATGATGATGACAAATTATCTGAAGCAAAACTACTTACAGTATGTCCCAGCTCAGGCTGGGCTTCTCCTCAAGATTTCAAGACAGACGTAATGTTGATTTTTCCCATTACAAAGAATAAATTAAAAAAAAGATTAAATAAAAAATTCTATCCAGTGGTCTACCCCATGGTCTCACATATACTGTTATCACATGACCTCGCAATATTCACCAGGTATGTGTTTCAGTGGCAGCTGAACACTCCCTCTGGAGAGGAGAAGCGTATTCAACTTATTCTGCACACACACACACACACACACATATATACACACACACACACCTCTTATGCCATATTAGAAATGCCCTCCCTGAATTGGCACATAGTTAAACAAAGATTAAATTTTCAGTGAATTTTCCCAGAATGTTGAACTAACCTGAATTGAAGAAATCGTTAGTTTTTATCCCTTTATGTTTTCAGTCCGGCAGACAAGAGGAAGCAGAGCAGTTTTATAAATATGCCAAAAAGGTGAGTTGGACTTATGTAATTACTGTGTCAGTCATTCTGGAACTAGCCATTTATCTTTTGTTAATAGTTGATAATTCTGTAAAATCTATTTGTAAAAAAAAACTTTAAATGACAAGATAATAAAGGTACAGTGTGTATACCTATGAATCTGTCCATACTTCTGCCGAGTCCATTCTGCTAGATGCTGCTAAATCTTACACGCTGTACCTTTAACCTCCTGTCTGACGAAAACATTTTCTTGTTTCTTGGTAAACAGTTCAACTTGCAGAAGAACTCGCTTCTCAAGGAGTTCGAAGAGCTGCAGGATCAGGTCCGCTTCAGTCATCTGGTGTCATGCTTCACAAGTCTTGACACAGGCGTTTAAATCCTAAGAGCAAGTATATTTCACACATGTAGTGTCAAATATTTAAAATACGTTTTTGTCCAAAATTGTAAATCTTCTTTTTAAACTCCAGAGTTATGTTCAGAATTTTATTGATATTCTTTAATTGTATTTTGACCATGAAAATGTATTAAATGCTTTATTATGAAAAAGGAATACAGCCAGCTCAGATGATCATGATCATTCTTAGTTACAAACACTGGAGATGTTCAGTAACTGGCCAAGCCAGGACAAATTCAAATTCTGTTCAATATCAACAAATAAACTCAAAGCATCCCCAGACAGTCTAAATGTATATAAAACAACTGAAGTATAACCTTTAAAATTTATAGCCGTAATACAAGAAAAGAAAAAAGGGCATGTGGTGACTGGTATCAAGAGATTAAGTAATTATCTCATGTCCCAACTGAGGCCTTTCAACCATCATAACAACAGTCCTCTGTATCATCCAAACAGCAAAAACAAGCCTTGTTGTCAACGTTTTACCAGAATTTGGCACAATCCTCCTTGCATGGAAAGGACCCATTTTTTACCCACTGTACCTATAGTACAGTATTTGTTTAGAAATACACTCTGTATGTTGAATAGATCAGCTTTCCATTTTGGGTGTTTTGTATTGTGCCGTATCCCACAGTAGCTCTGGCCTCTGTAGCCTCACTTGCTCCGTTGCTGAATCTTCTCTCAGTGAGATCAATTTCTGGCTCGAACAAAGACCTCTCGCAGCCACTGTGAATCCTCATAGAGGCGAGGGTCACCCAGATACTCGGAAGTCCTCTTGTAGAGGTAGTAGTACAACACAGAGGCTGTGAACAGGAAAATATATGAGACTAATGTGAAACACTTACAGAAAATACACATCACAACAAACCAAGACAAATGAGTCATTCACATAATTAAACATTTCAATTTAACCTCTGATGGGCAGAAAGTTGAAATCACACATTGCTCTACGTCATTTACCAACTTGTTCATCAGTGCATGCAACAACATTATTATGATATTGTCATTAAAAACAACTCAAACATAAAATTGTCTGGATGCATCACACTGAACGATGTCCTTTAAAGTGAAATAGTAATGGATGAAGACAGTTTGAAATTAATCTCCATTACCACATTTAACAGAAAATTTCATACTTTAGGCCCGCTTACATTCTTCTTAATTAGTTCATATCTTAACCATTTATAGTTTGTATAATTTATTGGTAATTTTCAAGTCTGTATATGATTGAGATTAATATGTGATTGATAATTATATGAGAATCAGGGTAACCCACCTTACCAGAGTTTATAGTATCTGTAGGTAGGAGTTTCAGAGTGAAACAAAGGGAAACATGGCTACATTCTCATACTTAATAAGCGATCTCCTGCAGAGAACAACACCAAGATGATAAATCCACTTATGAGATTATATGTGTATGAAAATCACCCACATGGCGATGTGAGATCACTGCCTGCAACCTGTCGTAGAGAGAAGGCACTAAAACAAAACATAAAACTAAGAGAGCCGTATGTTTTCCTCCAGTGACCGCGAAAGGATTAAAACAAGTGTGATAATCACACTGAGCTGTGGATTCTGAGAAAAATTAAATGAAAAAGAAGATTGTGGAGGATGATGTTGCGGCTGTAGTAAACCCTAAATTTGAATAATCATTGTACTGCTCAAAGTCAAACGGGAATATACAGATTTTTTTACTAGAGAACTAATAAAATGTTTGCAAGCCAATCGATTACTGTTGTCCCTAACAAGGCTCTCTGGAGGCAGCAGCAATTGAATATGTAGGCTTCAGATCAGTTTAGATAAGATGAAAACAGTCAAAATAAATGCATTTGGATGGCATTAAAGAGAACGATTGAGTGTTGTCTTACCAGTTCTTTGAAACACAAACAGCACCTGAAGGCCATCTGTCCAAATAAAGCTGTTGCTGTTCAGCCAGCGCAGATTCTGGAAAGATTATAAAGAAAACGATCAATGTTCACTTTTAGTTAAGCTATATAAAGATGAAAAATATGATGCTTTATGTACTTTATATGTAATTTACTCATTAAAGATATACTGTTTAAAGACATGAGAAATATTTCTGTCTTTTGCAAGATAAGGATAATTCTAAAATGTCACATAGACACATAGAAAAAGATCTTTTAATCCACTGTATTTGTGTTCTTGTGTATTTACCATAAGCCAAGAATGGAGTATGATACTGAAGGTCAAATAGAGAGCAGAGAGCATTAGCAGAGATCTAAATCGCTCCAACAATATGGCGACCAGGCCGACCTGGAACACGAAGGTGTTAAACAGCATCAACAGAATGATGATCAGGTTAAACAGGATGGCAATGTCCTGGATTCTGACATAAGGCAAGACAAGAAAAGAGAGAGTGGAAACGTGTAAGCAGCAGAGACACTGAAAGCAGAGACAGCAGAGGATAGGGCTGTTTAATTTCATTCCATCACAAATGACTCAATAGGGACAACTAAAGTGCTATTTTTAGCTTAAAACAGTTTCTCCCGTGTGCCAAATACAGTGTTTGGTTGCAGAAATATAGAGAAACTCCCACTTACATGAAAAGTATCAGCTGGACGGCCGGCTCGGCCCTCAGCAGCTCGCTGTAAGAGTTGACAAACAGGTCGAAGGAGAGCAGGCTGAGTTGAATAAGCAGCACCAGGGAGTAGTTGCTGGTTTGGAGCGTCTCCACTCCGAAGGCTGGGCGCCCGGGCGGATTGTGGTTCCACGCTGGATCCAAGGCTGCTCTGCACTTGCACACACGCTACATAGAATCATGAATCCACACAGAGACGGTCCTGGCTGTTTGCGAGGCTCACTGAGGCATTCCCACTGGTTTACTGTGTCCACTTCGATTTAACCAAATGCAGGGTTGGTACGATTGTTTTTTAATTAGTCCAGTTTATTTGGAAAAAAATAATTTCTTTCAAAATGGGAAATAAGTCCAGGTTGCAGGATGATCTGTTTGGAAGTTGCAGACAACATGTTAAAACTGCTGAGATTTACAGCTTCAACATGAACAGATGTGGTAGAGCAGGACAGTCTATTGTGTGACTGGTAAGAGTTGTTGAATCTTCATATTAAAAGTGGTGAAACATCAGCAGTGAATCCAATAGAGATTCTGTGGAATGACACAGGAGAGACACATTAGTTTCCATTTACTGTTCATTATTCTGAAAGCTATGGCAGCGCTGCTTCAGTTCAGTGCCTTGTGACAAGAAATTACTTTTCACATTATAATAAAATATTTTTAATATTTTTTGAGATATCTTCTCATTATTACTAGATGACAAATAATTCAGTTTTATAATGTTATTTGTGGTATAATTATCTTGTTATATTGCAAAATAGAGATAAAAGGAGATAGATATAAAATATATAATAGATGTAAAAGAAAACATAATATAATAATGTTGTAATGAGAAACTTATATATATATATATACATATATATACGTTTCTTGTAAAAACTAAATAATTTAGTGTCTAGTAATAATGAGAACATATCTCAGAAAAACGTATTTAAAAAAAAGTATTTATTAAAAAAAATAAATTGAAGTACCAAACTTTATAGACAGTAAACAATGTGTCACATGGGTTTAAACCATTTAACTGCATCCTCTAAGAGGGTTGATCCTCATTCGTAACTCTTAACCTTTTTGATCTCATTAAAATGTTGATAATCGTACCGTAAGCAACCCTTCTCCTCATGAATCACGCTTAGTTTCAGAGCTTCTAGAAGGAACTTGTGACTGAAGCATGAGTAACCTGGATTGTTCTAGATAGAGTCAACATGGATACAAGTAGAATACATCGCTGCAGAGGAGACATTCAGCTTACTAATGATCAGAACTGATTTGATAGGCAATAAAAGAGTTGGTTCCCTGAAATTGAAACAACTTCACAGTTTAATTTCACTGGAACAGAGCAGCTCAGGTATAAGTTATTGGCAGTAGATTTTGTTGATTATCAAATCTGTAACACTGTAAAATCAGTGTCTGATTTATTAAAACTAAACAACTTGTATCAGTGAACCTGACAAATACATTCGTATTGCAAACATTGCATGTAGAAAAAAACACAGTGACCTCCAGGAAGGCATAAAACCAGTCAAAACTCAAATATGCAAAATGCTAAATTCATATTGGTCTCTGTTATGGTAGGAAATAAAAACGTATACATAAATAACTAAAATGTGGTCACAGAAATAAATGTATATCTTAATTATAAATACATATTTTGTTTACTAAATAAATAACTTTATAAATAAAGATTTGCTCACAAAAAATAATCAACTTTACGTCTTTTAGGATCAAAAAATGAAAATGTACTTAATCACTTTGCTAACTTTTTCCCTTGTTTATCTGTATTTTCAGCAGCTTTGTTGCCGCCGTTTAGCCACATCTCCATCATTAGTGCATTGCCATGGTAACGGCAGGTTGGTGACGAGCATAGACTCTATAGGTGACGAGTGACGCTGGATTAATGGGTCAAACTAACTTGGTCAGGGGAGAGGGGGGTGTTTTTTAGGATAATAAAATTAAATACTGAATCTAAAATTCGGTGTACGAACATTCATAAAAGCTTCATGTACCCCCTGCAATACCTCCACGTCCCCCCAGGGGGACGCGTACCCCCATTTGAGAACCACTGTTATAGATAAATGTCACAATTTGTTAGTTACTGTGTTAGTTGCATAATTCTTAAATTTATATTTGTAGTTTATAATTAATAGATTTGTGATTTCATCATGTAATTCATACATTTGTGATTTAGTAGCATAATTCACGAGGTGTTGTTTTAATTGTGTAATTAATAAAAGAGAACAGTATTGGCACAGAGGAAATTATGTCCCACAACCTGATAACAGAAACAAAGTCTATTTGCAAAGCTCAATGCCAGTAGAGGTGAGATAATGTGGTATTGTAATTAGAGTGAATCCAACCTCCAAATACAACAAACCTCTATCTTGTATTTTTGCATATATCCACATATTCCACACTCCAAAATTCCATAACAAGGCCCATCACTGACTAAGATAAAATCAAACAGCTTAGCTAGGAACATTTGAACATGAAATGGCTATTTAACCTTTGAGCAGCAAAGCAATATGTTACCTCCATCGTTCAGGCCTTAATTCTTCTTATTGATTCTAAACGATCTTCCGGAAAACAAAAAGAAAGACAAACAGATAACAGATTTCACATGACTCGTCCTCCGTTACACAAAGACAGGCTGAGCACAAACGCGTCCTCCTTTCACTCGGGTTGCAGCCACTGGGAGTATTAGTTAAGCAGATAGCTCGCTGTAAATCTTTGCCCTAGCTCATCTGGCATCTTGTGAGCCAGGATCACTATCCAGCAGCCTCCTTCACACTGACACCAGGTGGATCCTCTTATGACCCCTAACGCGCAGATATATTTATAGCTTGGCACTGCCATGGCAGGTGTGAGGAAGATTAGGGCTGATTGAGCGTCAACAAGGAGACAGAATGCCGTCTTCTACTTGAAAGCTGTCCCACTGAGGTTCTGGGTTAGCAGTTCTACTGGAAGCTGGATGACCAGTGTATAAAAACAGAGAAGAGAATACCAGGCAAATGTGTTGAGACTAGTCAATGTTTTCCAGTGGTATACAAGGGTTATATACAAATTTAATGGAAAAATATCGCAGTTTTTATGACATTTATTTCTAATTTGATAAGAATGAAAGCTGCTATAGTTGTTATTGAGCTACCAACTTGTCGTAATCGCAGTACGCTGTCACTTAATCTTCTTAACACACAGCTTGTCGCTTTACGTAGAAGTGAAAAATCTTCCCTTTTACTAATCCTGAATATTAACTACTAGAGTCAAGCTGCCATCGAAACACAAAAATATGTGTACCTGTGAAGTAATGGTGGATCTCAGAAGCTGAAGCAGTGAGAATCTCTCCAGAAGATGCGTGTTGAAATGAGTGGCAGCTTGTGTCTGTTCCAGGTTTTATCCTCTTACGTCACTAATAGACAGACACATGTTTTCTGTGGTAAGTTTCTGTACACACACCCTAATGACAACACACTGGAGCTATGAAAAAAATATCTAGCACTGAAAAAAATAAAGTTTTACTGTAAAGATGTTTTTCAGATTGTCGAGTCCAATAAAAAAATTTTTTCCTCTGTCTCTGAACTGACATTTATAACAAATGACAACAGGTTAAGGCTGCGGCCGGATTATAAATAGATGTTGTCTGAGCTTTTTAAGCCATATTTCCATTCAAGATTGGAGTAATGCTTCTAGGAAGGATATCTGGACTCAAGCCAAAGGAAAACCACTGTCATCTACTGGTGAGTGTCCATCACTACACAACAAACCATGCTACACTGTGCTACATCAATGATCCAGGAAAAAGCTCTAGTTACAGTACAGAGACTGCATTTTTACACCTATTACTTAGCTATAGATGAAAAATGCAAGTTAAGTTTTTGGATATGAACTATTTAAAGTGATCTCTAAGCCACTTTACATGATTATCTCACTATTCCATCACTGAGCAAGTCATGTGTGTAGTAGAGTCTAAAATTTAGGGGCTGTTTTGCATCATAGAGAAACTACCCTTACAAAATACCTTGAGGGCGACACAGTAGTGCTGTTGCCTCACAGCAAGAAGGTCACAGGTTCAAGACCTCCTTGGTCCTGGGTCTGGGACCTTTCTCTGCATGTTCTCCCCATGTCTCTGTGGGTTTTCTCCAGCTTCCTCCTACAGTCCAAAAACATGCTCAGGTTAGTTGGTGACTCTATTGCCCGTAGGTGTGAGTGAATGATGTGTGTGCTCCACAATAGGCTGACGACCATCTGGGGTGTATCCCAGAATTGGGATTGGCTGTGACCCCTGTGACCCTAATGAGGAATAAGCGGGTATAGAAGATGACTGACTTATTTGTGCATAGGCCAGTGGTCCAAACACATTGGAATTTGTATGCAGGACTCTCTCAGCAGCTAACATAAATAATGTCAAAAAAGAAAGGAAAGGATCATTGTAAATAGGAGGTAAAGTATAAATAATAAAATGCTTTTCTTAGTAAGAGAAAAATACATCTTGTAATAAAGAAAGTAACAGAAAGGAATATGGGAAACTACCCTATAAATTCAAGTTAATTCTACATCAAGTTTATGTTTTAAGACACACGGTCAAATGGTAATTGAACAGATTTATGAAATATCATAGGATAGATTGCACTTATACTCCTTAAATAGGATGAGCAACAATATTTGTCTTGAAAAGGTTAATGTAGCATTAATTCAACATAAAATGAATAGAAATAAGTTTACACTAAATAAAGCTTAAACAATTAAATGATTAGAAAACCAATCTGCAACTAGTTTGATAATAGGAAATAAAATAAAACTGAAACCATTTTTTTACATTTTAATCTTCAGATGAATCAATAACAAAATAACCTTTATAGTTGCAGCACTTTATTACTTTGTATAGTTTTAACGAGTGTGTGTGTGTGTGTGTGTGTGTGTGTGTGTGTGTGTGTGTGTGTGTGTGTGTGTGTGTGTGTGTTTGCATCACACTGGAAGCAAAGCATCGCCCCGGGACAGAAAAAAAGGCAAAAACCGTGCAAGGTGGCCCGGGGTGGGGTGGAGCCAGGAGCCGCAGCCTCACCACACACAGCCGCTGCTTCTCTGCCGCTGCTCGGTCGTCGGACAGGCCTTTATCCGTGGAAAGTGGAATGAAAACAGGCGACATTTAGGACTATTCCCCCGTTTAAGCCGTTCATCTCTCATCGGAAAACAAATCAAAGGAAGCAAGACAGGTAAGTGAAGCCGGAAGTGCTCCGCGGTTTACGTTAACTGCGGCTCAAACTGCGGTGTCGCATTGCTCAGACAAGGCAGCGTTTACGCGTTTTTTCTGCTTTTAAAGGGCACAGACGACGGATTTAAAGCTTTATGTGAACTATCTTTTACCACCAGAGTTTCTATAAAGGTTCTGGTCGTGTGTTTGGGGGGAAATAAGTCGTCTCCTCCTTGTTGTAGCTGCAGCAGCAGCAGCACGGAGAAGCCGAGCCCGACACAACTTTAGCCTTTATGTTACATACATTAACTGCACGTGAGCTAATGTTAGTTAACGTGAATAATGTCGGTATAAAAGTACAGAAGAAACAAAGCGTTTTTAGCTGATTGATTATTATTAATACTCTAATACACAGTGGTGAGAAGTAACTAAGTACATTTACTCAAATACTGCACTTCAGTACAATTTTAAAGGTACTTCCATTTAACGCTATATTACATTTAATTTATGTAATGGATTAATTTATTACTTTTCAGATTAGGTTTTTTGTTATTTTACATACAATTAATATACGTTAATATTCTATTATCTTTATTGTATTAACGTATCTTTTTTAAAAGTTTCTATTTGTGTGAAGAGTACCAAATATTATGATGCAGTACTTTTACTATTAATATACCCAAAGTATATAAAATTGGGCCCACATTGATAAACAATAACGTTAAAATACTCACATAAACATAACATAATCTGCATAATGAGTACTACACTTTGATGATAAAACTTCTGTACTTCTACTTGAGGAACATTTTTAATCTAGAACTTTTATTTGTTTATTATTGATTTTGTTTTTCACAACACTATTCAAGTAAAGGATGTGAGTACTTTGTCCACTAATGATCAGGAAGACCTTGTGTAAAACAAACAAACAAGGCTGAACATTTTGGTAAAGGTTCTATTGTTGAATATTTGCAATCATATGAATTGTTACAGAGCTTTTCCTCACTATAATTATTCCTTCTGTTAATGCTGGCTTTTAAAAGATCCCTGTTGTTTAGATGCACTTGTGAGTGACATTTACAGCCTCTTTGTGTTTCCTTTGACAATGTTTGCCCTTTTGAGCTGTGGTAATAGAAGAAGTAGAACTGTGGATTTTCTCCCCCATCATTTATGATATTGTACTGGTCAATATAAACAGGTGGATTGATGATTCATTACAGCAAGAAAAACTTGTTTCCATGTTCATATGGGCTCCTGACTCTTGTTGACCTACAAAAAAGTAGTCCTTTAAATCGTATTAGGGCTACGATTAACCATTATTGTCCATTAGTCTGTTGACTGTTCTCAATTATTTTATTAGTTGGTGTATACGGTATAGGAAATTGGTTAAAAAAACAGTACCCTGAGGTAGCTGGAATGGTTGCAGCTCTATTTTACTAATAAGTCAAACCCTGCCGCCTGGTGTTTCTCCAGAGTTTCAGTAAAACGTGTTAGTCATAAATAACTTCAGATATGAATCAAACAACTTGGATCTTCTGTCCTCAAACATTCACTAAACCACATTCATCTTGACTAATGAACGGCTCTGTTCAGACCAGCAGCCAAACCGGGTGTGTTCACACCTAAATGAGGTTTTCAAATGTTCTGTCATGGCTACGCAAATGAAGAAGAATGAGTTTATTGTCAAAACAACATCAGCTTGTATAAACCTGTGGACGAATGTCCACACCAGAGCTGCAGCTGCACTATAGATGCTAGTCTAAAACATAGGAGACTTCACCTGCTGGTGAAGATGAAGGTTCCTCAACAAGTGGAAGTGAACTCTGATTTGAGATCATTTTGTCATAAAAGGTCCTTGTCAGCTCTGATTTAATGTAATTCTCCAACTAACCATTAATTCCATTAGCTACACCTCTGCTGATCATGTTATCAAACAACTGTAAAAATTGCCTGTAATAATTTAATGTTGATGACCTCACATGTCTTGTTTTAGCTGATCAGTCAAATTATATAAAGATATTCAGTCTACTATCATGTATGGGGCAGAAAAAAAGCATCAAATAGTCACATTAAAAAGGATGTAACCAGCAAATATTCAGCATTTTTCTTATAAGATAAAGATTTGATTATTTGATTAGCAAAATAGCATCAAGTCTCCATTGGAGCTTTAAAGAATATACTTTGATTAGTCTGTGGGACCCGAGTTTAATGTGTCATATATCCAACAAACCTGTTGAATGAGGAAATACACTTTTAAAGTAAATCACATATCCGTCCGCATCCGGCAACAACAGATGAGGTTAGAGGTTCAAATCAGATTTTCAGAGAATTCTCTCTGTCACTCAAAATATATTGTCAGGATGTGGACTGTCAATCTAAAATAACATATTAAAAAGAAACGGGTTCCAGTTGCCATCTGGACATCTGTGATGTATGTTACAGTGTACAGGAGTGTTAGCTCTGCACAAAAGTCTCTGTTCGTTTCAAAGAATCACTATTTCTGTATCTGTATCTAGTCATGCGCTCACAGCAGGAGTGTTCTTAATTGGAGCGTGAACTTTGAAATGCCGGCTATGTAAAAATCTTTGAAATGTGTCCTGGTGCAGAACAAAGTCTGCAGCTTGGGATAAAAGAAATTCCATATTTAAAACAAAACAAAACACACACACACACAAAATTGTTTTCAAATGCACCAGTTTGAAGCAGCAACGTTTGTTTTCTGCTGGAAATGTTTCCTTTTTGTTAGAATATTGATAAATCTAAAATGTGATATCACACGAGGGTTGTCGTCAGACTTCCAAGAGAAAACCTAATAAAGCACAAGAGAAATTGAACACATACAACATAGACATAATTATGCTAATTCAGTTTTATTCAGTCTTAATCAAAAGTATTTTCTTGTTCAGAATTTCTGATGACACACTTTGGTTGAAAAACATGTTACCAAAACGGCCAAAAACGGCCACCATTATTTATATTATAGTTAATCCAACAAGCCTAAAATCACTGAAATAAATCTGTTTGCTTATATAGATGATAAAAAACTTTCCTGTACCTGTTCCAAGCGTCTCAACACACTAATCTCCTTGTTTAGATGGGACAGCCATTAGCTTATTAAATAAAATTCATGGTGAGTGTAGAACAGCCCTGTTTAATGTAGCCTTGAGTAAAGAGAACAAGTCTGGGAACTAACAAAAGAAAATAAGATCCGTTAATAGTGGAAATCAATAATGTCGTTCAAGGTTGGACCTGCAGAAGGGATTTTTCTTCTTTTGAAAGTACAACCAGTAAACATTTAAAATAAATTATTGCCTTTTCTTGACTCAGCTGGGATTTGTGTGTCTTTTAAAGGTAGAATAGTCAAGTCTATTAAGTCTTGTTTGAATTTAATTAACAGAAGCACGCAAGAAGGGCGGCCGCCAGAGCAGATGGTCGACAGACAGTCTAGACGTACTCACTCAGTCACGCATGTGAACTGACAGACGTTTATGCGGAGGAGCAGTGCAGGAGAGTTTGATAAGATGCGGTCTGAGGAGGAGGAGGAGGCGTGGACTCATGGAGGCGAGTCCAGGCTTGACTGGCAGGGAGTCAAGTAAATGGTGGGGTTAAAAGAAAGAAGGACGGTGACTCAGGGAACAAAGAAGTCATCAACAAAGTCACAGGAAGGCAGCGAGTGCTGTCACTCTGCGATGGGCTCAATAAACCTTTCAGATGTTTATAGTGTCAGAGAGGAAGTCGCGTTTGGTGTTGTGGTGAAAACACTTTCGAGCGGTGTTTAATTTCTGGGGATGTATTTTAAATTTTTCTTTTCTTTGTCTGTTTGGTTTTCCCACTGTTTGGCAGCACTATTTTTCTGAAGCCCTAATTATAATATTTTTCTTAGTTGTTTCTGCCACTCTTGGCACAGTGGGCAGTGGGTAGCGATGTTGCCTCAAAGCAAGAAGGTCGCTGTGTGGTGTTTCTGTGTGGACTTTGCCTGGATTTCCTCCGGGTTCTCCGGCTTCCTTCCTCATTCCAGAAACATGTTGAGATTAATTGGAGACTCTAAATTGCCCATAGGTGCGAGTGTGTGAGTGAATGGTGTGTGTGCCCTATGATAGGCTGCGACCCCGTGGTCTGGGGTGTATCCCTGCCTCTTGCCCCATGACCCTAATGAGGAATAAGCAGGTATAGAAAATAGATGGATGGATGATTCTGCCATTCTACTGTAAGAATTTTGTAGGTATTATAATTTATTTTCATCCCAGCATCAGTATCTTGTGTGAGGTCCAATACCATCAGTGTAATCAGCAGATACTTGAGTTAGTCAACATTTTACCGTGTAACCAATCAGAGAGCTAGAATGAGCAGCTACGTAGTAACATACAGGTCATACTGTGCATGCGTGCATTTGTGTATGTATGTCCCATTCTGCCTTCGTTCTTTTTACACTGAAGAGAAATGCGCAATAATCCCACCATGAACAGGCTGTGTAAAAGGGGGCTATAGTTTCCAGCCTTTGGCCAACAGCTCTCCTACTTACTGCTTAGTCATGGATCTCTGCATACACATGAAACAACTCCATGATTCCGCCTACGCTGCTGCTCTGGTGTCTACTCCCTCACTGCCTGCATTATCCCTGGACCATCTAATTAGTTAAATGTACCTCACAAGAAAAGGGAGGTCAGCTTCTATTCCATGCTCTTTATTCTATATCCTTAATGCCAGCTACTAGCCTGCATTGCACTTTTTAAAAATGTGTTAGAACTGGTATACACAGTCAGACAATGGCTGAGGTATCACTGATTCATGGCTCATTCATCATCGCTGAGGAATTTTATCTTAAAGTCGAGGTGTTTGATTTTATCTGTGATTCAGCTGATGAACAGTTCAGGGAAGCATTATCAAAGTTATTACAATTGATCCTGAGGGGAACATGAATGGCTGTGCCAAATTTATTGGCAATCCATTCAATATTTGTTGAGAAATTTTTAGAGCTGTAAAGATTAGATGATTAATTGATTACTTGACAAAAAAAATGAATCCTTTTCTGTAGCTTTTTGAGCAACAGTGCCAAATATTGGCTGGTTGCAGTTTGTGATGATTGATTTCTTTGTTACGCAGGATAGTAAAGATGACAAACTAAGATCTCAGTCAGATAAAGTGTGATATATAAAGGCGTATTCTTTGACTCTGGGAAATTATTATTAACATTTTTCTCTATTTTCTGATCTTATTTCTAATCAAAGGTTTAGTTTATAATGAAACTCACTAGAGAACCACAAGAGAAGAGGTCACTTTTGCAGCTGCTTGTGTTTTGACCCCCATTAATGTTCTCTTCTTTCCACAGCTCACTATTTCAATTCTTGGTCACAAGTTTCAATGATTGTGTTAAAGGAACTTTGAGTGACACTTATAGTTATAGATTCTTAACTGAACAGATTTGTAAGGTATCATGATATATGTGATGTCCTGAAATATTCTGTCTTTTGCAGCATGGGGGCCTATGAAGAGAAAAAAGAAAAATGTGGAACCATCTGCCTGAAGTACCTCCTGTTCGCTTTCAACTTTCTGTTTTGGGTAAGTTCCCTTTCACGCAGAGCCGAGCCTGCACTGAGGAGCTCACTGCCAAAGTACTCGTGTTGAGTCTAAAGTGCTTCTCAAGTACACACATGCTTTGGGCATGAGTTTCCCAAAGTAGAGGTGTGTCCTGAAACATTTGGGATTTGGACAAATGACGATGCAGAAATGTAGCGACTTGGTGATATAGCTAAATTTGGAGCAAATAAAAGTGTTGAATGTTTTCCCAAGCTGTTCTTTTAAACATCAGTACAGGTTACAGACCTACAGTAGCATGCTTGCCTTGTTTGTGCATGTGGACACTTTCCCTGTGCACTGAATATTCTCAACATTCCAGGTGCTTTCATGTTCAGTTTTGTGGTTCAGATAATCTGTCTAAATTCTTGGCTTGTTGTAAAGTGTTACTTTCTGACTGCTCCTATTTCTTATGTGTGTGTTTGTTGTATAAAGGCATTTCCACCACAAATGAATGCAGGAAAATTCACCAGAAAATGCCTTAAAAAATTCAACTTTTTGAAAAACCACACTATATTAAATCTAGTATTTGGTTGAACTCTTTAGACATTTGGTTAAAGTGTTGCCAGTTTGTTACAGGGACTTGAAAAGCAAAGATTGTGAATTTCTCTGGAATTTTCTGCAGTGTCTCACTGTTGAATTGCATATTACCTACAAGGTTATTGGTAATTCTGTTTCTGTTCATTGAGAGTGATTGATTGTGGTGATTTATCTGTGTTATCTGTCATGTTTGTTGATGTATGTTGGGGGTGTGTGATTGATCAGCCAGTGATCAGAATTGATGAATAGGGACTTAGGGATAATAGGGATAAGATATTTCACAGTAGACATTCAAAATGGTTTCCTGAATCATTTTCGTGACCATTCATCTTTAAAATGACTTAATATGACTAATGCCAGATGATTTAAACATTAGGAAAGCCTCATTAAACAATTGTAATTATAAAGAAATGGCGGGCACATGCCTCTTATAACATTATTTATTTAAGCCTAGATTATTACATTATTGGTTTTATTTGCTTATTTAAGTGAACCGGTGGTAAACCTGAGATATTACAGCCAAGGCGAGGTAGGAGCAGGCCGCAGTCCGGTCAAAGAAAACTTTCCAGCTGGTTCAACCGAGGTGTTGAATGAAAAGTTTAATCAGCTGGCACAAGGTGAAGCGAGGTAGGAGCCATGCCTGGTTCTTCCCCCCATTGCCTCTGTTTACTCCCCTCAAACCACCACTTCTCTGAGCTCCCCCCTCCCTGGTTTGCTCAAACATTTGAACAGACAAACAATACAAAAAACACCCACTCGATCCTCCAGCACTGAAAGGGTTGACAGAAACCTCCACTGTAACAGCTAACCTACTGACGTGCAATGTAACGTTAACTTCCTGTTGATACCAGCGGTTTGGGGGTACAAAGCCAATTGGAAACTGAGGTTGAATGGCTGAACAAAGTGGCAAATGTTTACCCAGATATGCTGCTTCAATATACTCCCAACGTTTTGGAAGTATAGGCTGGACCTGTGCCCAGACACAGGAGAACCATCCCTTCCCTCAGGCTGGTTACAGCCCTGAAGTACTGGAACTTGTTATTGAAAAAACAATTAAATTACGATGCACTCTTTTGTAAAATTGACACTCTGAATCTCTCCCTTTTAGTTTTTAAATGATTATGATTTTAAAATCGCACCTGACTAATCAAATTTTATTATTATGACTCCTCTAACCAATTAGTGCAAAAGAGACTTTATCAATAGGCTGATTTGATATCCATACATCATCAGATGTCAGCTGTCTGCTTGACACTGTTAGCATTGATTCTGGTGTGTGCAATATCCAACACTAAAACACATTAGTCTAAAATAATATGTTGAAATGAAAGTGGGAAGGATCGACACATCACTCTCAATCATTGATACGGCTCAAACAGTAGATATTGAACAGTTTGTGAAAACATCCCACCCAGTTCTTTATCCAGGATGAAGCAATAACAAACAACAATTCTACAGGTTACAGTATGTCCTCATATTCATATGGACACTTTACTTAGTCAGAACCCTTCAATAAAGCCCTTTGTATCCAAGCAGCAGCAGATAAATGGCTGCTGCTATTACAGCTCATTGAATGAAAGCCAAGCAGCATACTTCACTTTCTTTTAAATGGATGACAACAGAAGATGCATTCAAGCCCCTAAATTCCACAAAACTTTCCAGTGTCAAAAATTGTTAATTCCAGGACAAAACAACACACTACAATTAACTGATATGATTTGTATCTGCTGTAGAAAATAAGTCAAACATCAGTGCCACATTAAATGGAAGGGTGTCTATCATTCTCCCTTGTTTTTAGTTTGTGAATTTGCACTTTCTGCTCTATCATTACATGATAATCATCTGTCTGATTTTTCTCAAATTGGGAGTCAAATTGTGCTAAACCTCTTCAGTATGTGTGTGTAGCCTCATGCATCACCATTATTGGGGGTATAAAAGTTTTTTTTCTGAACTTTAGAAAACAAAATTAACTCCAGCTCTACATTTAAAATATTTTGCTGAACAGCCGTTGTCCATTTACCTCCGGAGTAACAGATGTCACAGTTTTCTATTGGTGTTCTGCTGATTTGATAGAATTGTGTGGAGAACATCAAATTGAATGGAAAGTGTAGATGTTTATTGAATAAAATATTGCCCGGGCAACAGATGTTACAGCAGGATGATATTATGGACTTGTTCCTCCTTTTTTCCTGTGAAGAAATCACATTAGTAGTAGTAACATTCCATGATTTGTCAGACCATCTTAGATTTAAAATCAAACTTAACTTTTTAATTTTAATCAGGGAGGCAGGCAGGTTGTTTTAATAATTTTTATAGATGGCAAACAATTACTGGTTTTAGCTTTTCAAATGTGAGGATTTGGGGCTTTTCTGTCATTAATGATGTTAGTCATAAAAAAACAAAATATTTGAAGCATCTATGAAATTATAATGGGCACCTTTTTAGCATTTCCCAGTTACTGTCATAATGATTATTTGAGAAATTAATTAGCTGATTAACGAGAATGCTCTTTCTTTCAAGATTTCAGGAGGAAACATTTTAAAAGTGTGTGTTTTCTGAAACATTTGAGAAGTGTATCCATCGGAAAGTCATGCACCAAAAGCTACACTCTATCCTGAAGAGTGTCCAGTACTCTGCTTCTAAACAGTAACAACACTTGTAATCTTGAAGGCCAAGGACAGAACTCATATAATCAATGCAGTGCATTGTCTATGTAAGCAATGTTTTAACAATGGAGATCATTGTGGCACCGATGATGATATGTCTACATATGATATATTCACTTAATTTCCTGTAATTGACTGACTGGTCATTTTACCCACATTAGCATCAGTCACCCCATTACATGCTAAAATAATAGAATATTCCCATATTATTCCATTACTTTGACTCTCAGGTCCAGTTCTTACTTGTTGCTGCCACTTGGGGTCACCAATGTTTGATTTTCCTTTGTGTTGTTTTTAATTAGCACATGGATGTGATTCACTCATAATTCCTGCTGTGGTTCTTTGAGTTTTAACAGCTGGTACAGAACAGCAGGCATTGTATTCACTACATGGAGTGATTACTAAGACTTGAATCACATTCTGCTACTTAATTATGAAATGTGCATGTAAAAAAATTGGGTAATGTAAAAGTAAAATTATTTTGTAACTGTAACTGAAGCTATTTCTTTATTTATTTTTAATTATTTACCTTCTTTCCTTTTAATTATAGGTATGTTTCATTCATTACGTTTGGGTAATGTCTCAAAATCTATAAACTGCATCTAAAATGAGTTATAGTTTGCAGACATTCATTCATCTTCCTGTGTGATACCATCTGACTCCAGCTTCTATAGATGGTATTCTATTTTATAAATAAAATCCAAATTAGGACATTAAATTGACAGCTTATGTCATGTTTCTGTTCCAGTATTGCACCACTTGTCTTGGAAATATTGTATTGATTTAATCCCCCATATTGATTTAAAATGGCAGTCTAGATAAGGCTGAAGGTGTATATGACAGTGAATATGATACCGGTTATATGCTGTTTACAAGATTTGCAATTCCTTAGACCTAAACCGTAGAATTGTTCTCTATGGATGAAGTCCTGCATTAAAAGGCCTAGTTCAACAACTAATAACTGCACAAACGAGCAAAACTGCTCCAACCACCTCATTCACAATTATGTTTTAGCACGAAACAGGTTCATGATTTGATTACCTCTAAGAACTGTAAAATAGTTAATATTGATTGGCACTAATTCTCCTCCTCCTCCACTCAAGAAGACTCGATGAACAGTTTAAACGTCTCTGTCACTCAGCTTTTTTCTCCTCCATGTTGGAGTCCATCGCTGGGACAGATCTGACTTGTCCCCTGTGTTCCTCTCACAGTTGGCAGGAGGCGTCGTGATGGCGGTGGGTGTCTGGACCTTGGTTGAGAAGAGCGACTACATCAGCCTCCTCTCCTCCAAGACGTATGCCGCCTCCGCCTACATACTGGTCCTGGCTGGAGCCATCGTCATGGTAACAGGCGTGCTGGGCTGCTGTGCCACCTTCAAGGAGCAGAGGAGGCTGTTGCGGGTGGTAAGAGAGCGATAGAGAGATCTAATATCTGAGAGATGACACTGCATGCTGTGCTCTCGTGAAAATACTTGTGAAACAGAAATCATTTGTGTTATGCCGGCCAATCAGAACAGAGAGTGGGATATTACGATTCTTTATTTAAACAAAATGTTTGAGGACAACTTTGTTTTCATGACTGGATAAAAGGGGACAGCAATAAAAGGAAAATGAATCAATTGTTCTAAATTAAATACAAAAGCTATAATAATACTAGCCGAAATCCATGTTAACTGTCTTCAGTCTTTCACTATGTTGAGTTCATGGTCGTTACAATAAAATCAGTTAATCTCAATTTTAATTAATTTAATTTTAATTAAATAAAATATGCAAATAATTTCAAAGAAAACTAAGGGGAAAATGTCCCTTTAGGCACCAAATTTAACCATTCAAGAGTGTAAAAGCCTCAGGGAATTTGCCTCTTTCCAAGGGATCCACTCTTGTCAAACTGCATTCCTGCCGCCACCAGCAGCCCAGCTGCAGAATAAAAAAACAAAACAAACAAAACACTAGTTCAGTATTAGACGGACTTCTTTATTTACTGCCTGTTATTTTGCTCGACATGAAGCAGCAGCTTGTAAACTGGCACCCTTTCTGGCCTGCTTAGTCTCCAGCCAGATGGCTAACGAGCATATTGTTGTGTGAAACAAAACATTTTTCACATGTGGTGATTCTGCACACAATAAAAACGGCCATGAAACAAAAGAATTCAGTCAGATTAACATGTGTTGTGATGTGAATACAAAGTTTTTGTATTGATTATGTGCACAATTTATCACTGAAAAACAAACTGTATTGCACTTTTGTATATTACTATATTCTTACCTTTGTTTTGATTGGATATGATGAGGGGAAGGAGATCACTGGGCCACTGTCTTAAAACCCCAATAGGCCACTTGGAAGGTCAAATTATTACTGCCCCGTAAATGGATTTTGGTCACACATGAGCAGCATGTTCTATCGATCAGCAGCAGCTCTGGGGGAGCTGAGAGGACAGGGCTTGACCAACCTCTCCAGGCTGACCGCCAGCAGAGATTTACTGATCCAAACTCCTCTTCATGTCAACTCCAGAGGAGGAAACTGACAGTGTTTGTGTTTTCTTAATTTGTTGATTTTTATTCTGCTGCTCGCTGTAGCAAGGCAAACCTGCCAGTAGCGAAACTGGCCCGGATCAATCAATACAGATACTGGTAATAAGTTAAACACATTATCAGCGAGTTTTGTATGATTAAAAGTGCTGCAGATTACTTGACAGAGTAATCACTCTGGCAAAAAATGCCAGGAGCCAGTGCCTTTATTTGATCATAATAACTTTATCATAATGCACACATGAGCAATTTTGACTTGATGAGTGCATTCATCTATGACACTAGACAACAAAAAACAGAAGGCAGGGTACATGGCCAGTCAATTTTGTTTTATAAAAGTCTATTCCAAGTTCATTGAAGTGTCCAGTGCAATTAAAAGGTGACACTTTTATAAGCTCTGGCACATACACAGCACAGGTTTGTGCCAACAAAGACAAAATGGCATAAAGTACTAATAAACAGTAAAAGGGCACTATGTACACACGCATACTGCTCGGGCCTTCATCCACATATTTCATTGTGGTAAATTTATACAGGCATACCACCGCATAGCTCAAATATTTGTTGCTTATAAAGTCGTGCCAGAACATACATCATCTTTGGCATTATCCACTTTTCACTCAAGATAAGGCCACAGAAATTTGGCACAGCCAGATATTTTCAGCTTGAGACGAGACTAATGTCAGAGTATAGCCAGTTCCCACCAGGTGCATTTAAGTATAGCATTTAAGAAGCAGTAAAAACAGACATAACAGTTTTATCCGGCAAATGCCATGCCTCCGCTCACCTCGCCTTCCGGCTGTGAGGGCTCACGCTGATAGTCCTTGGGCCGCTGCCTTTTCTGCTCCAGGCACAGCCGCCGCTGCTGCTGCAGCCTTCATTCCTGCCGACCCCGGCACCTGCTCTGGGCACGACCAAAATCCCTGTTTGGCTGCTCCACTCAGCCCATTAGCAGGTACTGTCCCCCCATCAGCTCTTTGTTTGTGGTTTCCGTTCCTGGTGCCTCATCAGAGTGTTGTCTCACCTGTTAGTTGCACCCACCAGCCTCATCAGTCGTTAACCCTCTCGCTGCTCTTTTACCACTAGAGACATTAATCAGATCAGTGGTGAGTCCCTCTATTATCCCTGTTTTTATTAATTGCAGACCACCACAACCTAGCAGAAGCCGTTCCATAAATAATGAAAACGCAATTATTATTTGCTCGCTTCCTCGCTGGCCTCTGTCCTGCCAGGATCATAATAGACCTGCGGGTGCTATTACTCTTAAATGTGCTTTGTTAAATACTAAATCCTTTACTGGCAAAACATTACTAGTCCATGACCTTATCAAAGAACAACAAATGATGTTGGCTATTTTTAAGAGACCTGGCTGGTTCAGGAAAATTGTCGGGCTCTTCTAGCTAAATCAGCCCCATCCAATTTAGTTTCTCTTAACAAAGTCAGAGTTGACAAGAAAAGAGGTGGTGTCACAGCCTTTTACAGTGATGTCTCACAGTGCCAGCAGGTATCTTTTGGCAGGTTTGCAACCTTTAAGAACCTTGCTGTTGGTAAAATCCTTCATCTCAGGCCCTACTTGTAACTATCTACTGGCCTCCTAGGTATTCTGTTCATTTACTATATATTATATGTGTTGATTCGGATGGTCTGTCAGTGGAGATCTGAATTTCCGTTGGAATATATGAATGGTTGTGCTATTAAGAGCTATACAATGAAAAGACAGTTTCTGGTATGACTAAACATGCATTTGCACTTCCCCACTGCAGGGGTCACACAGTCAACATGATTATGTCAAAAGGTTTTAGTATGGCTGTTTTTTTCCTTGACCTCATTATTACAACTGTGAAAGAAATGGTCTCAAAACGGTGTTTGTGACCACAACCACAATTTTAAGAAATAATTGAATTGTAATTTTTCTGGCTGATAATGTGATTCAATATCTTTCACAATTAACTTTCAGTACACAACATTTACAAGCATCAGAGAAACTTGTATCATACAATTAAATGAATAGATGCCATAACTCTAATGCAAGAATGAAAACTAAAGTAAAGAATTGGTTTCAAATGTAGTCCTATTCATAAACAAGAAACATGATATACATAGACTACATGGTGGGATTGATCAATGGCAGTTGCTACAACTGAAGAACTAAAAGAGCTGTCTATGTCTTATCTGAAAGTAGGGCAAAAAAGTCTTTTAACTTAAAGTAGTGCAAAGTCAGGAAGGTGCATACACGTGTAAAGTGGGTGATGAAAATAAACATGGAATAAGAAAACGGCAAAAAAAATTACAGCTTTGATGATTGCGTTGCCTGAACATTGTAGCTCTGTCTTAGCCTGGATATACCCAACTGTGGATCCAACATGGCGGCAGACGGTAATAATAACCATTGGCTATAAGTCGGTGTGATGTTGCTGTTGCCAGCAGATTCTCAGAGCTGCCAACATGAGGATCTGAGCTATTTTTAGACTTTAAAAACATAATGGTTGCATAGTTCTGCAGACAATAAACAATGTCCTCATTGAGATTAAATTAACTCAGCAGCACTTTGTGTAGATCAAGTCGATGCACCACCCCCTCTGTGGATTTTGAAATGCTGGGTGCATCCTGAAGAGTTGAGATTAGGGCGATGAATCACAGTGAAGGAATAGACTTGTTGGCAAGGAGAGATGCTATCAAGATTGTTAAAGAGGGCAAACATAGGGGCGGGTGGCGGTTATGGGGAGAAAGGTAGATTAATTGTGTTTTTCTGTATGTGCTGAGTACCTGTTACCTGCTGGGAGCACACGAGAGCAATGGTGATTGGTGACACTGTCCTGTAATCTAAAGGTCACAGGTTCAAACCACTACAATGCTGAACTATTTAGAGCATCATCACTTGTAGCTGTAAGGTTTATATGAACTAGACATAGTAGCCTTTTGATTAAAGGGACCTTAAAGGAGAAAGTCTCTTTGTGATGTTTGCATTGTACAAAGTATGAGAGAGGTCAACAAGTGAGGAGGAGGAGGACATTTCCCACAGGAGGAGGAGGGGTGTGGTGAGTGTCTGCAAAAACACAAGTTCCATTGTTTTTTAGGAGCGACAGAACAGTGTAATAATGACTCAGGGAGAGGAGGGAGACACGTTTTCTTTCCAAATGACAGAGCCAAATGGAAACAGGCTGGATCCACCTGTGGAGAAAGTGACTCCATGCTCTTTTACCACACATATTAGAAGTCTGTGTCCCTGGCCTCACTTTTCTCTGTGTCTTTGACCCAACCTTCTGTTTTTTTCTCATTATACTGTGTCTTTCCCTCTTTTGCTGGAGTTTTATGTAAAGTAGAGTTATAGCGATCAAAACCGTATTTAAATAAATAGTAAATTGATAAAATGGCACAATGTCATTTTACATCATACATAATCAGACCTGGGCTGATTTTTGATGTATTGAAATATCACAATATTTCCACCATATGCAATATTTTTTCACAAAATTGAAATTTTTTTCTTTTTCTATCAATATTTTAAATTTGCTATATTTATTTTTTAGTTTTGCATAGTCTACCCTTCTGCGAATCCGAGCTTGTTTAAACGTGGTTTAGCTTTGTTCCCCCATTGTCTTTTATGTGTTTTAATATAAAACTATTTATAGAGAAGCAACTTTCAGTTTTTATGCTAGACAAGTACAATAATACAATTATATTCTTATTGTGTCTCTTTTTCATTCCCTCATGATAAGATTATATATTGCAATATTTGGGGTGGACAACATTGTGATATTAAATTTTGAATATCACCCAAACCCAGTCTATATAGAATGATAATCATTAGTATTTTATCAATAGAATATTAGGGTAGTATCCAATTATTACTTTTGGTTATTCTTTTTAGGTTTGTCAAGTAAAAGGCCAAATATCTGAACTCATTCCTCTACCGCTCTTCTTCACTGTCTGTTTTCTCGGTTTCACTTGTATCTTTTGTTTCTTATCAGACTGTACTTGTTGTTTATTTCTCTCTGCTGAATTTTATTTGTGTGAGACAACAGGCTGGCAGAGCTTCAAGCCAAAGCAAAGGTTAAAGAGACCAGTGCTTCATAATTCATTTCTGTCAGATTGCTCTATTCGTTTCCTGCGTGAGCTGCAACCTGATGAGTCTTTCATGACTTAGTTATGACCATCGCTCAATACACCAAACATTTATTCATCCTCATGGCAGAGTCTCATAGAATAGGCTTTAAGCCAGAAGAGCCAAACAAAGGTTGTTCATACAGTGTTGGAAAACACATTTAATTTGATTTCTATGTGCTGAAATTGATGTAATGAAAGCTCTAACATTTTGTCTATGCATACAAGAGGCTTATTTCTCTGAAATCTTCTTTACAAATTTATTGAAATCTATGTTGGTGAGCACTTCTTCTTTTTCCATCCACCTGGCAGGTGTAGCATGTCAAGATGCTCATTAAACAGCATTATTATTGCACAGTTATGCCTTGGGCTGGTCGCAATAAAAAGCCACTGAAAGAGAAAACCAGACACCAATGGTTTGACAACCATTTGTATCAGTTGGTCCACTCCCCTTCATCGGCTGTGTGAAATTGCTGGATATCTGCAATAAGTGGAAGATGCTTTTGTATACGCTGATCCAGAGTATCTCTAACATGTGGGTACAGTGAAAGCTAGGATTCATCTGCGAAGAAAACACTTCTCCAAAGTGTTAGATGACATCAAAGGTGAACATTTGCCCACATCCAACAAGGAACTGTAGTGAGGTCAACAAACATGCAGATGTGATTGTAAGGTTGGTTGGATGTGCTTCCAAATTCTTTGAAACAACATTGGAGGCAGCTTCTGGTGGTGAAATGAACTTTTACTTCATGGGCAGCAGCGCTGATGGACATTTCTGCAGTCGGTATAACAATTACACACTCACTTAAAACTTACATTGTCTGTGGCATTGTGTTGTGTGATAAAACTACACTTTTAGAGTGGCCTTTTATTGTGACCAGCCCCAGGCAGATGAGCAATAATCATGTTGTTTAATGAGCATTTTGATATGCTGCAACTCTCAAGTGGATGGATTATCAATGGAGAAGTGCTCATTAACATAGAGTTAAACCAATTTGTGAACAAAATTTGAGATTTTATTTCAACTAATGAAAAATTGGGGGCAAAAACAAAAGTGTGGCATTTATATTTTGTTTAGTATAACAAAGTTGACAAGATTGGGGGATATTCTTCATTTGTGTATGACATTCTCATTGTTTCCAAAAGTATACCTGTAGATTATATGATCTACAGGGTTTTGTTTGAGTGTAAAAGCTGTGCACACCTTCTGTGTGCGTGTGTGTTTTGAATGCATGGTGCATTCTGAAGAATTGAGATTACAGCCATGAATCACAGAGAAGGAATGAACTTGTCAGGAGGGAGTGGGGGGGATAGCAAGAGATTGCCAAAGATGGAGAACATAATGGAGTTGTGTGTGTGTGTGTGCTCGTGCGTATGTGTGTGTGTGCGTGCGCCTCTCCACGTGAATGTGTGTGTGTGTTTGCTATATCCACGCATCAAGAAAAGCAAATTCATGAGGCGACATCTTGTCACTAGATCCTGGAAGCATTAGCATTTTTAACTCATTAGGACGTCAGCACCCCAAAATCTTTTATTCATGAACTTCAAACCGTCCATAAAACTTCAGCTGACATCTCTTGGTTTTATTGTAGAATGTGTGTGTGTGTGTGTATGTATGTATATATATATATATATATATATATATATATATATATATATATATATATATATATATATATATATATATATATATATATATATATATATATATATATATATATATATATATATATATATGCTGATATTGGTGGATTGAGTACAGCAATTCTTGCTTGTTTGATATCTGTGCAAATAAAAGATGCGATAGGCCTCAGATAAATCTCATTTTATACTAGTTGTATTTGTTCTCAGGTGGCTGATGTGAACAATGGGGTATGTTCCAAGAGCATAGACATGAAGGTGGTAATGATATGAACATACTGTTAATGAAAATATGTATGTCTCTACCTGCTGAGAGGAGGTAGTAGATCAAACGATTTCACACATTAAAGAGCGGCTACATAGAACAGCAAATGCAGCGTATTTAATGAACGAGGCCATGTTGTTTCCCACATGGACAGTGGTGTAACAGAGAACCTGTTGTGCTCTGTTGAGACGGAGGCAGCTGAATTACTGAGTGCAGCGACTCCTCATGAGCTCGGGCACGCTTCCTAACACAGGCGCATTCATTTTATGTCTGAGCTGGCATTCTTTTCCCAGGCAACTTAAGTGCACAGTGCAATTACTGCCAAAATAACTCTCAGGAGTTTTATATGTACAAAACCTTTTTTTTTAAGTCCTGCATTGACTTCACAGTCCTCAGCATTCTGCACTAACAACACAGACTCATCCCGTTGAGGCTGTTGGCAAATATTTAGATTTTTCCTCCTGAGCCCTTGGAGCGTTTTGCCTCCTTCATCTTGATGCATCTCTACCAGAATTTAGCAAACATTAATATACGACCTGTAACTGCAGCAAGGGAAAACACATTTGTATGCAGCACCCTGATCAGCTGGATCTTTGTATTTCAGACTTTATTACAAATGTACGGCTGACACTGATGGGGACTTTATTCAGACACATGACTGTTGGACATGTGCTGGCTTTTAAACCTGCAACATTTTGGTGCTACAGTATTATAGACAACAGAAACTGACTTCAACTTGATGCAGACTCTAGTAAAGTGTGTCCAGCAGCTGGTGCATATCAAACTAACTCCAATGTGATGGCTCACCTGATTATGAGTGATTTAACCATTTGACGATATGTTCATACACATAGAGATATCTACATTTATATTCTAGAGCACCACTGGAATATCTTTCCCTTATTTACAGTTTAAAAAAACTCATTATAGATCTCACACTGGCTCTTAATGCAGCCCCTCATTTCAGCCTCTGTGTTACTCCTGTCTTTATTACGTGTCCTATGGATTCAAGCCATTAGTATTTGCTGTGAGGATAATATTGACTCAGATTTTCCTTTAATGTGTGTGTATTTACCCAGAGCCAGGTAGTTTGAGGTTTCCTCCTGTTAAACAGCAGTTTTCCCTGTGCTGCTCCTTGGGGAATGAGTCCAGTCCTGCGCTATATGAATAGTGCATTGAGATAATATCTGTTATTTGTGCTATATATTTGTTTAATTTAATGTTTTTCATTTTCATGTCATGACAAGTCCCCAACCCAAATGGGTTTACGTGACACTGACAGTACAGTTGTAGCTGTGACCATCTCATTACATCTCATTTCATTGTAATCATTATGCAGCTTGGTTTTAAACAAAATATTCAGTCTCTTCTACCACACTTGGCCAATAAAATCTGCTACAAAAAGGTTCCCTTCCTAAAGTACATTTCAAGATTTTCAGAATCACCCACCTGGAAAAAAAAAATAAATCAACATAAATGGAGGCCATTTTATTAATTTACATCTTACTACTTCATGTCCTCTTAGACAGAACTGTAAAACATGGACATGAATCTCATCCTCAACTTCTCTAACTTGCCCAACAAAAAAGTCTTTCCTCCTCTGGAGTGGTACTAAACCTGCCAGTCTCAAGGTAATGCTACTGAATATAACCGTGCACATCTTTGTCTTTTGTTTAAATTACACCTCACATAAGGCTCAACATTATAGCTATTCTTTATGAGACAATAAGTGTCTAATTTTTAATTATGCTATATATCAACAGCCCATTCTTCTTTATACTTTGGAATTTTACTCCTCATCTCCCAAAAAACACAAAACAGACTTGACTTGAATTGTATACTTAATACTGTGCTTCACTCCAACCCACTAACACTGCATCAAACAGCAGCTCAGCCTGATCAGCATTCAGTCAGAGGGAGAATCAGCCCGAGCTATCAAATCAAAGACCTGGGCCACTTAACCGGGCTGATTTTCTCCCTCTGATAGGAGGCCAGAGGAATTTGGGTCATGGTTTTGGTTGTGATAATATCTTTTCATGAAAAGCAGACATTCCCTTTAACGCCCTATGGGCCTGCGGTCACAGATTAGATACCTCACTTAAAGGCAGCGAATGTGAGATGTTCCGCTGCTGGGCAATTACTTCCTTAGAGCAAAAGAGCTGCAAATGAAAATAAAACTGCAGGAATGCACAAAGGACTTGTTAAATTTGCTCAACATTAAATTTTATCATTTGCTGTAACGCTGCTTTTCAAAGCTTTTGAGGCTGAACTCTGTGCTTTTGTATTTGATTACATTTAATTTACTTGTAAGCAGTCGAAGGAATAACAGAGACATCTTTAAAAAGAACTGTGCATTCAGGTTAATGTGGCAGTTTACATGGTTTTCTCTCAGCTATGCCAAATCACCACTTCTCTGTTAATTAAACATTTTGAAGTCTTGCAGGCTTCAAAGTTATAACACTTCAACTACCTCTACTTCAACTTAAATTGACTCAAGCACATTAACAAACCTCCAAAGTCTAAATATCTATTTTACATTAGTTATATAGCTATTATATTGTTGCTGTTGTATATTATTTGTGCTTATTTCAGTTTTATTTATTCTGTTTTAGATTTTTCTTTATATTAGATGTACATCTGGTTTGTGATTTTATCCTGTATTACTCTGCTGCCTTTGGTGACAAATAAAGTATTAATTACACTGAATTTAAATATGTTTTCTTGTTTTCACTCTCATTCTGTGTCCTCAGTACTTTGTCCTGCTGCTGTGTATTTTCCTGTTGGAGATCCTGGCTGGCGTCCTGGCTTATATCTACTATCAGCAGGTAATAAATAAATAGGTTGTATGCATGGATGATGGATGACAAGCTGACAAACAGGGAAGCCAATATATTTCCAAAAAACAACACAGGTTATTCAATTATTATTATTATGTAATACAAAGATAAACAAAATGTATTTGCAGTATTGGCATGAATTTCCTGGGATACAGATTTTAAATAATTACACCACTTTTATTACTTAAAAATGAAAATGAGCCTGCATGGACACAAGTCTATTAAAACACCGAAAATGTTCTCGGGATCATCTAAAATTGAAGCCTCATGCCCAGGCCTGTTACAAGGATACTTGCTTGACAAATGTTTTGTCCCTCTTAATTGGAGCTCTTTGTAATAAGACACAGGGCACTGCTTCAGTTCCCACGTAGTGTGTGCCGGGCTGTAACTTCTCCGAGAAAATCGGCGTGATGAATGAGATTGCAAGGAGGAAATATAAGACGCCCCATTAAAAATACAAATATATCAGATATATATATTATTCAGACTATTCAGACCGACCGTATTACTCCTGGTACATTTAGTCCAAATGGAATGAAAAATGCCTCCAGTAGCAGACAGAACTAGTCTGAACGCACCGTCACAATCAATTATAATTGTATTATTGGTGTCAGCACTGAAATACTTCCGCTCACCTTACTTATTTCACAAGGAAGTGAAGACCTCGACTGATGGGTTAATGACTTAAGAAAGTGAAATGATTCTGTTCTTATTGAATGTTCTGTATGTAGTTAATATAAGAGCCAAACTCCAGCTGACGTCCTCCCTCGGCACATCTCAGCTCTGACAGTGTAGAGTTAGGCTGACTGCAAATGAGAGATTTTTTCTTCCTCGTGTAATATTAACATGACACCGCTCTCCACCAGCATCAGTCCCGCCCCGACATGTCTCCAGGCCCGTTGGCTCGTAGCTCGGCAACAGGACTTTTCTCAGTCTAGAGGTGCACCGCTATCATTATAACTGCCTCATTCATAATACACAAGTCACTGAGCTCCACGGCTCGCTCTCCTCCTTCCTAAAGTCTCCTTTACTCGCTTCAAAGGATTTTGAATCATGAATTATGCCGCTCTCCTCTTCTCGCTTCCTGTGTTCTTCCTCCCTTCTTATTTATTAGTCCTTTTTTCCCTCCTCTGGGAAGTGAGGACTGTACATTTGCGTTTTTATTGTGAGAAGCCAAACACCTCATTTAGATGTTTTCTACCTCGTTCACAATTAAATCGGCAGGCTGCAGAATCGCTCCAAGAGGGAGCTGTTTAATTTTATGTCACTGTCAGACCAGTTGTACACCTGTCACTCTGCACCGCCTATTGGATGAAGGAAACCACAGCGCCAGTTCTTTCACATGTGGAAACATAAGCATCCCCGCTTAAGCAAAAGAACTATCGGGATGTACAATTTGCAGGTTTGGAGTGTATGAAATGTCAAATATACACATCAAAAAGCCCTGAGTTCCTGGAGGTAGGTGCCTCCTTTTCTGTTTGGAGCCAGGACCTTCCAAATAAGGAAATTTAATGTCTTTAATACTCTGGAAATACAAACCGCTACCATAGAGTCAAGCTAGTGTTCGATCGCCGGCAACCTTGAGTGACACATGTTTGGGCCAATAAAGTTAGCTACTTTAGCTAAATTGTGCTAACAGGGCAGGTATCCATTTACATTAACTTAGTGAAAAGCCACAGCAATAATCCAACTCAATGGCTGTCAATCAAAACCCACCAGCAGACATCTTTTAATGTATATCCACAGAAATTGGGAGGAAGTGAACCTGTCTGAGACTGGTGATATCACATTAGGCTAATTCCTCTTAATGAAGCTATATTTAGATAGCTAGTTAGATACGGATTGCTAACATTACCTATCCTAAAATGTGACTACATACCAATATAATGGGACTTTGTGTTGTAATATTATATTCTTTAGTGTTTTTTTTTTTTTTTTTTTAAACATAGATGAGCAGCACATCGTCGGCATATGTGAGAACACGAAAGGGGAAAGTTGACTGAGGTTGCTCTGTTATCAGAGCATAATATGCCACCGGTTTAACATTGCATCTGTAACTTCCACTGCAGATGGCCCCAGTGTCAGAATGGCAGATGCTGTTTTTTTTCCCTTGCCTAAATGGTGCTCATGGACTCGTCAACATCTGCTGCTGCTGTGCCTTACTGGCTCATATAATATAATAACATGGTCGTGGCTGAATTGGCGCTGCAGGTCTGTAACTGGAGGTTTCCGACCTGTGGCTCAGCACTCAGATGATGATGACTGTTTGGGCTTTAGTTTCACAACCGTGCAGTGATTATCTAAATGGAGGCTTGAACTCAGGTTTGCGTCCGTTTGTATGTGTTTAGTGCATAATGCTTATGTCTCCTCCCGCTCCTGCTGTATCTGCTCACCGAGCCGTGTCAAACGTCGACTTGATGTTTTCACTTCACTGCCGCAGTGTTGCCCAAACTGTCAACAGGTGAAATGAGAAGCTGAACCCTCCCTCCCTTCTGTTTCCTCTTCTCCATTTCCCCCTCTGTCCGCTTTGTCTTCACCTCCCATCTTTCATCTCTCTCTCTTTTTCCATTCTCTCTTTTTTTTCTTCTATCATTCATTCTCTTGATATCTCCTTCACGCTTTGATTTACAGTGCTTTCCCAGCTGGCTTGTTGCCATAGAAACTGAGCCCCCCAGACCTCCACTCCTTTAGCGAGCGTTTTCTGCCACTGGTCTAGAGAACAAAAAACACTGACTTCCTCTGCCTCTGCTCCTCTGCTGGAACCGCTCGCCAAGAGAGCGATTAAATCCTGTGTGTTTATTAAAGTCAGAACCAACACTTCTATCATTTTATCATTTATGGTCATAGTCTGTGCTGCCCTGAGATGTTTGTGTTGCTGTGTAGTGGAATATATATCTGTGTCTGTGTGTCTGTGACCAGTTGAACGAGGAGCTGAAGCAGAACCTGAGGGAGACCATGACCCAGAAATATAAACAGAACTCCCATGAGCACATCACCAGGGCTGTGGACAAACTGCAGCAGGAGGTATGTGGATGCATACAATTACCAATCCTATAGGCTAAAGGTTAAATGTTAACCTATTAAAATCCAAAACCCCTGAAACAGGGCCAGCATTGAGTTGTATGCATGTATTTTATGGGAAATTTGATGGGTCTTTGAATTATTATTATCCCGTTAATCATTGAACTTGAACTGCATTGCAGATAATTTAGCTTATTTTATTTTTTCCTGGTTTGAGTCAGTTTGGTGTTCAAGTTTTAAATAAAGCACTTTTATCTGTAGTAAAACACCTCATATGTAGTTTTGTTTTGAAAGAAGGTAAAGGTACATAACATTTGTGGGTGTAGACATATTCCATATCATTATCATTTATAGCAGAGAAATTGACCTGGGGCTTAAATGGTTAAATGTCCAATATGTAACTTATCAGGATTTACATATCTAAAAATGTCTAAAACTATGTTTAATACATTGAGTTGCATATTTTTCATTATCTCTCATGTGTCACTCAGCCCATAGTTGTTACAACTGACTTTTTGTCAGTTTTAACAGTTTTAACCGCCTCGGATTTTAAACATCAAACTGCTTTTTTTGTGTTTTTACCTTTAATCGGTGGCTGTGTTTGCTTTGGAGGGAGAAACCTCTGAGAAATTATTAGAAAACAAGCTGAGCTAAAAACTCCCATGATCCCATGCTTCATGATATCATCCACTCCATCTTTTGTTATTGTTTTGACCTCTAGTAGCAGGAAATGACATATTGTGTGTTTAGGTTATTATTCATTTTTGCTTTTTCTTTGTTCTAAAAGTGTAAAACCCTTTTTTAACCATCTACTCCACCCCGCTCTAAGTGAACTGTGGCTTCTTCCTCGGAGCGTTTTGTCCTATCGTCCCATCAGATTAGAGATTTTGGTGACTGGTGCGAGTCAAAACAAATGTGATCCCAGTCCGTCTGACTCCAGCTCAGCGTGATGGAGTCCTCTGCTCGCTCTGTTGTAATTTACCCTCTCTGTGCCTCATATTGGCTGTAGGAACCGATAAAAATCTGAGCAGCACTTCAATGTGTTTATTTTTTATGTTCCATTTTTTATATAAGTCTAAGATGCCCTTGGCTATCCAGTGTCAACATTTATTCTGTATTCCTTCTTCTAAACCTGTCATTTTGAATAACTTCTGGTTATTTGTCTGGACTTTCAACAAATAACTGTCTCACTCTTGTCGACTACTTTTTCAGCTTTTGATATAAAACTGTTTAAATTATTTTATCTGTCATATATTTTGTCTGATTATCAACCTTTATTCTGTATACCTCTCCAAAGCTGAAACATACTTTTTCTTCTGTCAGTTCAAATGCTGCGGCAGCAACAGTTCATCTGACTGGGCCGAGAGCGTGTGGATCCGCTCCAGAGACGCAAACGGCAGGATGGTGCCCGACAGCTGCTGCAAGACTCCCACTGATCTCTGCGGCCGCAGGGACCACCCGTCCAATATCTACAAGGTGGAGGTGAGCGGGAGAAGGCTGCTCGGGGCTGTGGCTTCAGTTGTTGCCACATCAGTCTGACTGGATGATGATAAAAAGCATTGTCATGATTATTTTTCAGCATGAGTGAATGTGCTTTTGTTTGAGATGTTAAATAGATTTGTTGTTTCCACATCAACAGTTTTTGTGACAGTTTAACTCTCTTAAATAGGCAAAAACACATGCTATCAACTATTTTTTTATTCTAGGTGGAATATATATATATATATATATACACACACACTCATGCTCACTCTCTCTCTCACGATAAATATCGTTTCAACTCGATTATATGATTTTGGAAAACATTTGACATGAAAAATCTAAATTATGATTAAACTTCAATAATTGCACAGCCCTAGTCTGACAAATAGTTTTGCCATGTCCCAACATATCAGTGGTCTATGAATAGCAGAGAAAGAAGAGCTTTCACATGCAAACAGTATATATAACTAGAAAACAACACACCCACTTCAGCTGATGCAACATGAAGACACACTTCCTTTCTTATTTAGGGCGGCTGCATCACACAACTGGAGAAATTCATCCTGGACCATCTGAAGATCATCGGGGCAGTGGGTGTTGGGATCGCCTGTGTGCAGGTGAGCAAACAACCTGTTGACTCATGGTTGACTCAAGGTCCCATATGGTAGAATGTCAGATTTCATTATTTTTATTTGTATTTTTTTTTTTAAACCAATGCAAAATTTGCCAGTCACTGAAGAAGGGCATAACCTGAAAAGAATGTCTGTCTTTTGTGGCCATAAAACCATCAGTTTGGAGTGCTGTCCTATGTCTTTATTCAATATTTATCACCATTTGCCATTATCACCATAAGTTGAGTGCTTTATTTCTAATTTTATTTGCTTCTTAAACCCACAAATATCCCGTTAATGACATCACAACTTAAAAAAACGTAAAGTATAAACTATTTTCTTGTACTTAAACATATATAAAATGTATATCCTTTGGGATTGCAGTATTGCTAAAGTGTTTTTGTTTCCCTCCATCTAATCTCCAGATTATAGGGATGGTGTTCACATGCTGCCTATATCGAAGTCTAAAGGCAGAGCCATACTAAGAGAAGAAGAAGAAGAGACGAGTATGTGTGTGAAGAAGGTAACTTTAGCACCACTCGTCAGACTCAAACAGCCCGTAGGTTCTTTTCTTTGCCTTTGCAAACAGGGGAAGGAAAATTTGGCAAGGAATCAAATTGCACATCTGAGGATTTAAGTTTTGGTAAACAAATGGTGGAAAAACACTACATGGTTTCTTGAAGTAATTAGACGCTCAAATTACTGTCTCAGCTGCATCTTCAAGATCCCAACACTGAGAGAAAAAGGCTCTTAAGAGAAAATGATGGGAGTTTTAACACGGATTGTGCCAAGTAGTTAGTCTGGGTCAGTGGGACAGCCTCTTCTTGGAACTAAACTGTTGTAGTTTTTTCCACTTTTGATTCCCTTAATGTACAATAGATTCATCTTAGTGGGCCAGGTGCGAGAGGCGTAAAAATTAGTGGACTAAAACTGGCTTGTGACAGAAAATTCTAATCCTGGCCACAGCAGCTTTTTATTTTCCAGCAGCCCAAGTTTATCAAGCCCACCTCTGGGACCCGCTTCAGCTGCAGCAGCCTTTGTTTCCATATTAACTAGCTAGTCATTTTTTGGATTTTTTGGGGCCTTATAAAAACTTATAAACTGTTAGTTGTTTTATATTTTGTAAATGATTATTTTCTCTAACACCTGAGGTGCTTTCCTATGTTGCCTAACGTGTCTTCATAGTGACATGTCAGTGTTTGAAGGTGCTCTCACCACAACACCAAGGACACACTATCTATTAGAGTGAAGGTACACAAGCATTTTAACCCTATATGACTGCTCTAAGACGTGCAGGCTGGTGATAATGAGGTTATTGTGTTCAAGAAATAAGCAGTAGCATAAGAAAGTGCCTCATGTTTTACTTTTACTGCCTTCTTTTTTATACAAGGGATTTATCCACTTCTGCCAAAGTTTTACCAGTAACTTTGTGTACAGACCTACTATATCTCTTCTAGCCTTATTCTCACTTCTACTAATGTCTATTTTTTTCTAGATTGTTTTCATAAATTAAGATTTTGTTTACTTTTCTATATTCCTTGAATATTTTATTGTATTTAACAGACATGTGGTAGGAAAAACACTGTTAGTAATGATCTTTCCCTTTGTGCCTCAAGACTTCACTCTGTGATAATTCAGGAAATATTTTACTTTGAATAAACATCAATCAACAAACCAGTCTGCCTCCGCTGTGTGTGCTCTCTCTGTGAAAGGCAGGCAGCAGTTAGCAAAAACAGAAAAATCCAAGAATTTATCTAACGGACCATATAGGAGGAAGGTAGATTTTAAGAGAAGGTCTAAGTGTTACATAAATACTGTACCATGTTTTCAAAAAAAAAACCCTCAATCCACAGACAAATGCACACAACCTATATTCAGAAACAGTTCCTTGAAACGATCTGTGAGGACATCCATGAAGTTTTGATGCCACAACTATACAGTTACCACCCACCGCTGAGAGACTCATTAATATTAATGAGGCCAACACAAAATGATCTGCTCTTTCTAGAGCTCCAGAAAGATGAAGAAGAGATGTAAACCTATATTGAGATGATTTTTGGTTCTTAAAACAACAAATCTCTTTTATTCGTGACATCACAACTTTAAATTCAACCCAGCAAAAGAAAAAATACAGGACCTTTAAAACAATATCTGGAAAAAAGGAAAAAAGTCTAAGACAAAACCAGGTGCTTGTAGCCAGTGGACCTTACACAATTGGCACCAGCTTACAGATGCATTAGTGTATTACCCCAAAGTCAATTCCCTAATGTTACTGTACCTTATGATGTAGATTTGGGATGTGAGCCATATTCCTGACAGCTGCTGCTGGGGCTTGTTATCTACAGCTATACGGCGGCGTGTAACAGTAGTTCTCCTGCTGTTTGGTGCCAGGCCGGCTCTCCTGACCCCTGGTACTGTTGAGAGTGACTCTGCATCGGCGTCGGCTGCTAAAGCATCAGTTGCTGCTTGCTAACACAGGGGGGCAGCACTCGCCAGCCTTTCATCTACAAACGCCACACCGATGAAAACAGCTGGCGAGAGTGTGTGCACAACACCCAAAGGCTATCGAGGATTACCCCCCCTCCCCAAACGCGCTCGTCTTCATAATTGTGAATGGCAGAAAGGATTTAAAACGTTTTTCCAAAGTGTTCCGTTGGGGAGGGGGCAGGGAATGTTGCCCACAATGCCAGATGTCACATGGACTTGGAATTTCACCTGTGTGAATTTTTTTTTTTTTTGTTATTGAGATGAATACTATCCAATCATCTAAAAATATGCATGCGAGTGTGCTTTGTAGCTACTAGCCGACTGGTATTCAAATGGCAACCGGCCACAGCTATAGACCACTAATTAGTTTCCATCGGGACTGCTAACAATCCAAATTAAGCAATTTCTCAGTCAGTGACACTCGCAGTGTTAAAACATTTCCTGTCCATCTCATTTCGTTTCGTGCACATGGTGAAATGAAATAAATCAGTGGGTATTGTTATTCCCCTTGAAGGTGCACAGCATGACACACCTCGTGAAAGCTGAGTCATCCCTTGCAAAATGAGCATTTTTTTTTCTTCATACGTGTGTGTGTAGGGGGGGAATTCAGCAGTTAGTTAATGTTTCCATTGGAGTGAAAGTAGTTCAACACATGGCAATTTTAACAGGGCTCTTTTCCAAGGAGCAGACATCTGTGGAATGCGAGTCGTCTGTCCTGCTCTGGACACAGCCGTTGCCTTCTGCTTGTTGTCTGAGTTTCAACTTTAAATAGACAACAGAAATGATGATGAGCCTTTGAACAACCAGTGTGTTCCGAGCGATTTTTTTTTTTCTTCTTCCTGCTGATGAAAACCATAATAAATCTCCTTCCTCTGTCAGCCGTGGAGGCCTCGCTGCCCGTTTTGCTTGCTAACTATGTTAATAATGCCAGGGCATGACATTTCCACAGGACCACCTCCTCCATTACTCTATGCAGGTGTCCATTCAATGCACATGTCACTCTCCACAACTCAGCCTGTTGGCCCTTCCAGCAGAGGTATACTATTTTCAGTGCAAGAGGCCCTTTTACACTTTTCACCTTCACCCCCACCCCTCCTTTTTCCCCCCTAAGAGGTGATGTGATTTCAGTGCCGACAGGATAAACAGACAACAGGGAGCTTCAGTTAGTCTGCAGCTGGTGACAGGAGGAGGAACATGCAGGTGTTTGTACCCAGGATCATCCAAGGGCAGTGGAAAAAAAGGGTCACAGAAAATCAGCGTGTGAGAGTCTAATTTTGGATATAATTTCTTATAATTTTGGATGTTGAACCGGTCAACTGGGGACAGCTAGTCTGCTTAATTTGTGATTTAGTTACACAGCAGTTACGTTTGTCATGAGCTAAAACGGTTCCTGTCTTCACCACCAGGTTCGGGTTAAGGTCGAGGTCAGGTAAGTATCATGGTTAAGTTTAGGGTTGCCTACATGGTAATGAATGTAAGCGTCAGGACCTCCCAAAGAGGTCTTTAGATAAATGTCAGTGGTTAAGAAGGTGAATAACAGGATACGAAAGAAGAAATAATATTGTCTGCAACACAAAATAATGTTTATTCTTATAGATGATGTTTTAAATTTCCCATATTTTACATATTTTCCTTGGTTCTTTAAACCACAAATATCTTACCTTCAAATAAAACCAATAGTCATCTCAGTATAGTCTTATATCTCTTCTCAAGCTTCTCTGGAGCTCTAGAGAGAACAGGTTTCGTGTTTGTCTTATTAATATTAATTAGTCCCTCTGATTGGATGATTTGAATGACTGTGCATGGGGCCTGGGTGGTAAGATAAGATAAGATAATCCTTTATTAGTCCCACAGGGGGAAAATTTCCATTATTACAGCAGCAATGTAGACCGCAAAAATACAAAGAGCATAAGCAATAAATAAGAACAAGAAACATAGACAGTATAAACAAGGAATAGAAGAAATAGAAATGTGAACAAGTTGACTCCAGTGAATTTGCAAATTGTATTGCAGTCTTGGAGAGTGTGCAGCACTGTAGTGTCTGACAGCTGCAGGAAGGAAGGACCTGCGATAGTGACTGTGTGGTTGTGACATCACAACTCCACAGAAGTCCCGCTAGCTCCTTTAAGGCACACTTTCTGAATATACAGGCTGTGTGCAATTCTCTGTGGAATCGAGAGTTTTTAAACTTGACAGTATTATATAGAACACATCTGGCCTCTAAATTTCATACAAATCATTTTTGAAAGGAATGTCCTTTTGTCTAACTAATTGGCAAAAACACACATTACATTGTTTTACGGTGTGACAAGTAAATTTCCGTTTTAAACCATAGTGAGAACATTTTTGCATTGTGGGGACATTTTAGGCACTACTTCAAAGAACTGTTTGAAGATTTAAATTAGGGTCTAGGGAGTGTGTTATGTCAAAGAGGGTCCTCACAAGTATGCAAAGACATAATATGTCATAATATAATATGTATATGTGTGTGCGCGCATTACATAATAAGAGATAGTGATGCTGTGCCAGTTCTACCTGTGCAGGTAATACTGTAAGGAGAATATTTTACGAGGGCTCTGAACCTCCGTAGCTGCGGCTGTGACTTTCAGCCAGTTAATCCTTTGCTGTTATTAAAGGTGAATGCAGGAGCTCCAATCATAATCTGCCGTCACGTGTCGGCCATATAGATACACTCTGCATCCCCAGCTCGTCCCTCTGCTGTAAGCGCAGACATCTCAGCTCGTCTCAATTTTCCCCTCACTGCCTCGGCTGTTTACATTTTGCATGGGAATGCGTGAGATGGGTAATAAATGTAATCCTGAGTCTGTAGATGGCAGCAACACACTTGGCCAATCTGTCTCAATAAAACGGGGGAAAAAAACTCTTCTATTTTGGATGTCAAGTTCTGCCAACTGAAATTGAAATTAATTGGAATATCCAGCGTGAAGGGGGGAAAAAAAATCCACTGTAATCGTGACATAAATCCGCTTGAGTTTCTCACCGGCTGCCCTCATAACCTTGCACCTGTGCACATAAACAGGCCAGATGTATGCATAGTCATTCTCTGCATGCTTTTTTTTCTTTTTACAATCAAATTCATGTTAGAATATTAAAATCCACAACATACAAACACGATTTGTATACATCTTCCTGACTCTGGGTCAGGAATATGTCTCATTATGCAGCAGAAGAAGCTCCACATAAAACGTTAATTTCAAGCTGTAAATTGACTTGCTTAACATGACTGATTATATTTGGTTATTTTTACGCAGTTATCAACAGTGTTAAGCACTGGCTTCCCTTTTTTTTTAGGGTGTATGTATATGTATGTATGTATGGGGAAGGGGGGGTGCTGATTATGTAAGTCATTTACATCTCCTCCAACTTGGGAGTGACTGGCTCAGCAAAGTGATCCTCAGCAGCTTTCAAACTCCTGCTCAGGCTAATGCCAAAGAGCTGTGTGGAAATAAAACCTCTCGCTGAGCTGCCTCTCAGCCTTGAGAAGATGTCACCGGTGCATCTGTTGAAGAGGTGCGACTACAGGGCCGCACATCAGGCTAAAGCTGACAGGAGGCTTACACGTGGCTCTTATCGTTCTGCATGCAGATACAGCGCCACGCGCCACACACACACACACATCACTCCCTCTGTCACTCACTTGCTTGCCGGCTCCCTGAAGCGGAACGCCTCAACATCTGGCTCTGTCCTCTTCCTCTTCTGGGTCACGTCCCGTTTCGGGCAGAGGAGATTCTGGGTCCTGAGGTGTTTAGAACTTCTCCGGGGTGGTTTGACCAGCTGGCTTTTGATCTTCCTCCAGGGGGGTAGGGGGGTGTGTGTTTGTGTGTATGTGTATGGGATTTTGTGTGTGTGTGTGTGGGTTTCCCCCCCAGGGATGACAGCAGTGTTACAGCTGTAGATGAGAAGGGGTCAGTGAGGTCGCAGGCTTGGATGTGACACTTAAGGCGTGGATGAAAATAAAACATGTTTTTTATATTATACTGCCTCACTGAAATTTATTATGAGATTTATGCATAATTTTTTTGAAGAGCAGATGATCTGTGTGCTCGATTTGTTTAATTGATAGCGTCCCAACAGCAAGGGGGTCAATGTCACACATGATCAGAGCTATCAGGGTCATTAAATGTGCATTAAAAGATGTTCTAAATTGGATAATAAAATGTTTATCAAGGTGCTTGGAACAGACCACAGGGTGATAGGTGGATGTAGATAAAAAAAAAAAAATCTGGTAATTGATAATAATTGGTGTCACATAATAATTAAAGAACAACCATAGACCTAGAAAAACAGCCTTAAGTGTGGGGAGAAAAAAGCATGAACCTTCCTTTGGATAAATATATTAAATTGTAGGTATGTGTATTTGTTTTAAACCATTATTCAAATAGAACGGATGACTAATCTGACTTCTCTGTCTGAGAAGCAGTGAAGCAAAGACCCCTCAGGGTGTCTGAATGTGCCACAATATTGGCACAATAATAAAGTCAGTGTTCTACTTTTGAAGCTGTGATTGCATTGGGATTGTGAGATTTTGGTCTTTATCATATTGAGAGCGATTCTAAATATGCCTGCACGCACACGCATACTCCAAGGATGGTTATGTAATCCCCACTGTCACTGATCAAACTATACTGAACTGATACCACACACTCACTGCTAGTACACGTGCCGTGGCACGTTTCTGTCGATAGCCAGATTAAGGTGATAATTACAGCATTTAAAGTCACCAGATGTGCCTCTCGGTCGGTGAGAAGGTCCCTCTGTGATGGGATTAGCCGTGGTCCGGTGCAGCACCTGAGATGTTACTGCAGCAGACAGGAGGAGACGGGACAAAGTCCAGCCCTGTGATGCTCTCTGGACTCATTAGAGGATTTTACAAACAGACAAGCCTTCCTCATGGCTAAAGGCCCACAACTTAAACCAAACTCAAGCCGTGAAAACTGAAACGTGCCATTTTTAGAGCAAAGTGATTCTTCATCCAAGGCAGATTTGGGATCTGTCAATATTTCAAGCTGTCGAGCAGTGAAGACCAGTTGTATTGTATCCCATCATATTTTGAATTGTCGGCATGGAGCCCAAATATTTTGTTTTCCTTTACATTTTAGGTGTTTTTTTCCACCAGAGATTCATGCTGAGTTGGCACGAACTGAATTCACAAGAATGCAGGAAATTACGTTTTTTTTTTTTCAGATTTTTTTAAAATCTGAAACAAAAATCTTCCACCAAGCTGGTTACCTAGGCCTGTAGTGTGTGAGGGAGCACTATCACACACACCACTGTTCTCAGCACTACAGTCTTTGCATTATGAGACAGACACTTTGTCTCTAACGCTTTAATGCTGCTAACACCGCTATCTGCTGACACAAGAAACTTCACCAACCAGCTAACGCTATTCCCTCAAGTGCATTTTGGGGGAATAGCGTTTTGGGGGAACAACTTTGCTACCTTCTCACTTTATTTGTTATGTTATTTTTTCCCAGTAGCTGCAGCTATTTAATGGTAATAGTCATGTGCTGCTTATTAACAGTACTTAATATTTTATAAACAGAAGTTCTCTGCTATAAGCCATGAATTGCTGTAATTTTGACATGTGTAAGTTCATAATTATCTGCTGCTGTATTTACTTTATATCACATTTCACTGACATCGTACCTGTTACAATTAAACTTGATTGATTGATTGATTGGTTGATTGCATATGTGGTGGATTGATGGATGATACTGGTGACTTTATTGCCAACTGCTTTGATAATCATTTTAAGAGAAACTGCCCCAATTGTTCTTGTTCCAGCTTTTTAAACAAGAGTATACTGTTTTCTTTATGATAGTAAACAGAACATCCTTGGGTTGTGGATTGTCGGTTGAAACAAAACATAACATTTTAAGTTTGCATCCTGGACATTTGTCGCCATTTTCGATTTTAGAGAGATTTTATGCACCAACCAACTAATCGAGTAAACAATATTGAAAATAATTGTCAGTTGCAGCCTTAGATCAGGCTTTACATAGATAGGTTGATAGAGCGAGAGATAGACAGGCCTAATAGCCAGCTGTAATGAATAATCATAAAGGCTCTAGCATCATTAATACTCCAGCATGTCATTAAAAAGCTTCACCACAGCAGCACAAGGGAGCTTCTCAGTCTTTCTGTTTCACACCAGGGCAGAGCAGCCCCACAGTGATGTAAATTGACTTTTATTACTTGGTACCACAACATATTATCATTGCTTTCTGTATTTGTTTTCTTATATTTGTATTGATGGACATATAGAGCACCTTAATCCAAGTTTTTGTTTGTTTGTTGTTTTTTTTCATGCTCTCTAAACTAATTTGCGTCCATAAAATAACAAGAACATCCAGCTCTGCTAATCAAGTCACACTGTACTCCAATTATATTTTAAGTTTTAATGATGTGAAGATAATCTGGTGACGGTGGTTACATGTCAGCTGCATTATTGTGACCTTTGCTTGAACCTGAGTCATATTATATGTGTATATGTGAATACAACAGAAGCAGAAAGTTTTGCAGATCTCACCTTGTGACTTTCCCCTCTCCTCAGATTCACTCAGTGTGTAATATGACAGTGCATCATGTTCCTGCAGTTTTCTCTTTTCCTGGAGCTGTTGATGGGCTGCGTCTCCAGTCTCTGTGTATTGATGGGGAGGGTGTGTGTGTGTGTGTGTGTGTGTGTGTGTGTGTGTGTGTGTGTGTGTGTGTGTGTGTGTGTGTGTGTGTGTGTGTGTGTTAGAAGTGGGGAGGGTACGAGTTGCTGGGGCGGAACAAGTCCACTACTATTTGTCAGCGTCGGCTCTGTGCCTGGCTGTCAGTGGCGCCTTCCTTCATCCAAAGGCCTCTAGGAGCCCGGCACCTCACCGCCTGCATCTGCCAGGCAGGAACCTGAGCGTGGGGCGGTTGTGCGTGTGTGTGCGCGTGTGCACGTCTGTGTGTGCACACGTCTGTGTGTGCATGTTGAGGGTGAGAGTACAGGAACAATAGATGTGACATGACACATCGACTTCACATTATAAGATGGAACCTATATATCTATGGAACCATATGGTGGCCATCTTACCTGGGTAAAAACTGACCAAAGTATGGTCCTTAAGACAAATGTACCTGTGTATAATGACTAGATAGATAGATAGATAGATAGATAGATAGATAGATAGATAGATAGATACCAAATACTATATGTCATCTAGTCTACTGACATCTGATATGTGGAAAGTGCTGCCAACCTCCCTAGTCTCTGTATTTTTTATTTTTTTTTTAATAAACCAATTAATTGCTGCACAGCTGATGAACATAGTTGTTGCCTATAGGTGGTTATTGTAAATGCATGAATGTTTATCTCATTATTCATGATGGCATGTCTTATCTATCGTTTTTATATCTAACCATACCGTAACTATACCTGCCTGTCAGCCCAGTGCAGTGAAATACATGAAGTCACTTGCATGCACACACAAGAGCAAATGAAAAGATGAATGCATCAAATGTATCAGGAGGTTTGTATGGATTTACTGAATGTAAGACAGCAGGAGAGAGACAAGTAGCAACATCTCCTGACCACACACACCCATGTGCGCACATACACTAACACACACACACACACACACACAGGTCCTTCCCATAGCGACTGCTATGGGATCAAATCTTTCTTGACACTCAGGCCTCAGCTCAACATGGTAATGAATGAATGAATTCCGCAGCATGCCGAAGTAAACGGCGATCACAAGATGGCCCAGGATGTCTTAGTCAAGCTGTCGCTTGCATTAAGGTTACATAACTGAAGCAGTGGAAAAGGACGTATGTGTGTGTGTGTGTGTGTGTGTGTGTGTGTGGGTGAAAGCTCAGTTCCTTTTATTCACAATTGCATCCTGACTTTGCTCTTTTGAGGATTATGGAGGTGGCAGATAGCTTCAAACAGTATTGTTTCCAAAGGTCATTATGAGTTATTCTTGTTTTTTTTTTCCATCTCCCAGAAAATAAAAGACCTTTTCAATGTTACTGAATCTTGATCAGATTTTCTACTGTTGTGCTACTGAAAGCTTTGTTGAACTGAAGCCACCCACAACAATCTGTGTGGACAGGTTGAGGAGGGTGTGTTGCATTATGTCTGCAATTCACAATTAGTTCTATTATCGATTAACAGAGCCGCAGTGATTTATCAATTAATCCATTAATTTTCAACTATTACAACTACCGTGATAACCTGTTAATCATTTTGATCTCTCTGATACCCACTCATCAAGACTGAACAATTTATGTTTTCTTTAGTCCTCTATGATAATAAACTACATTTCTGTGGGTTGTGGACTGTTTGAAGATGTCACTTTGGGCTCTGACAAATAGATATCGACATTTTTCAACATTTTCTGGACAAAAAAATAAATCAGTCAGATGAATCATTAATAAAAAATAAGCATTAGTGATTATTTATATTGTAAAACATATTGTAAAAAAAATCTTTTTTCAATTGATCAATTCATCATTTGGCCTGGTGGAATTTGTTGCTCAGTATTGATATTCCCAAAGGCCAAGGTGTAACCTCAAATGTCACATTTTTTGTTGGATTGTCGACATTATAGCTTATTTGATCTCTTTAGTGTAGTGGTGACAAGAACTGAGGTGAGATAGAGACAAAGAATGATCTGCAACGAGGCTCTGCAGGAATCAAACTGTGTCTGCTGCGGTCACGGAACATGACTTTTAACCACTACAGGCTATCTAGACACTGGTCCTCTGGGTGTGTTTGCAGGAATAACACAATCAATGTAACCTAAAATGTAATGATTGGGAGTGTAGCAACAAACTGGAGAGTTGCCTCGGCTCTAGTGGAGTCCTTGCACCTCTGTAGGTCAGCTGGGGGTTCCCCAATGTGCCAGACGTATTCACATCCCATTAACTTGCTGTTAAAGTGCCTCAAACCTACAGCAACAGCAGCTCCTGGATCCTGCATTTCCTGACTAGAACGGAATAAGAGTGATGATTCCTTGCTTATCTGTTATGAAGCTCTTGTGCCATGTGACTGAGTGTTTGTCTGTGTGTGTGTGTGTCTGTGTGTGTGTGAGTGTGTGTGTGTGTGTGTGTGCGTGCATGCACATGTCATTTGTTTGCTCCCCCTGCCGCTTTACTGGCTGGGGGGTTTGAAGCTGCCAGCTCTGACTGCATGCAGCGCTGAGGAGAGAGAGTGAGAGTAATGTTGGAGGAAAAAAACATAACAAGAGTGTGTATGTGTGTGTGTGTGTGAGAGAGAGAAAGAGAGAGAAAGACAAAAAGAGTTTATATTTGGAACTCGTAGTAGACTATAGTGTTTGGAAGCTCTGTGGAAACATGATCACAGTTTCCCCAGATTAAATTTTATTTGAGTCCTGGACTCCAGAACGGTACTCTGGCTCTGAACTGCAGCCTCCCTCTAACCAGCAGCAGCTGTATTAAGGCCAATACTTGTGTCAGACACACTCTTTGGACAAAGTAGTAAAAGAACAGCAGCTTTTGAAAGGCTGCACATGCTGGATCTGTGTTCTACTGTGCTGTTGTTGTTGTACTTTTTTTTGTAACTTTCCAAAAAACCGTCTGTCTGTCGGTCACGCTTGTTTTCAGCTGTGATTAAGCAAATTATTTTTTCCGCAATCCTGTTTCTACTTGTGCTTATTTTCACTTCTTGGTCTACAGCGTTTGATTGCATGTGCTTTTAGTGAAGAGACAGGAAGGGTGAGACTGAGCTGGATGAAGTGTTAGTTGGCAGATTTTATCCAGTGTGATGTGAATTCTTCTCTTCACAGAGACTGTACTGATGTTTAAGGCATATAGTTACTTTCTCTCTCTTCGCACGCTATCGCCCTTAATTGATTCATTATAAAGCTGCAGTGATTAGATAGTGATTCGATTAGCCAGCAACTATTTTGATAATTGAATCATTGCTTAAGTCATCTTTTTATGCAAAAGTGTCTAAGCAAACATTCTCAAATGGGATTTGATGCTGAATATTAACTGTGACGCCAACTTTCTGAAGTAATAACCATTCTGCATAATTGTTAGCTGCAGCCCTAATTCATTACGTTTGTTGTCTGTTTAAAAGTTAGAGATGGTGTAAGCTTTGTCCTCTGTACTTAAATAATTTCTGTGGTTAATAACATCAGTAATTATTTGTTTGCTTTGTAACATGAAACTAACTAGATGTTTGGTGCATTTTATTCTTAAATATCTTAATTAATAAATACTATAAATTCATGCCAAGGCTGCGCTTGTTTAACCCTGGAGGTAATTGACGCAGCTGAATTGAAACTAGTGTCACTAACTTCTGGATGCATAATCAATTCTTATATTTGTACACATGCAAAGCTTTTCCTACTGATGTATTTATTTTATATTGATGTTTCATTTTGTTTCAGAAGCTACCGCTGCTATATGTTTCAGTACAGATACTGTGCAGCAAACAACCCTCTGGACTGGTGTGGCAGAATATTTCTACTGAGTAAAGAAGTTAATCAAGTGACTCTGATTGGAGCTTGTAGTGATCAATACTAATTATCCAGCTAGTCATAGAGTAAATAACCCGTCACAATAGCTGGACTCCTTCCCCTCGTTAGCATTGCTCTTCATCTTTAAATTAAACTCTCACAGATGGTATTATGGATTTTGTTCTCCATCTGTTACATTGAAGTCACTCTAATAAGATAAGTAAGCAGCAGGGAGAAGAGCAACACAGCTACCTTTAACTCTACATATGAGCCTGATGGAGTGATAACATGTAAACCTGGCCTGATCTGTTTGGAAAAGTAAGAGGAAAAATGAGAATTATTGAAATGCAGTTATTTTTGAAATAAAGTTATTTCTCTGCACAGTTTGGCCTTTTGTTCACATATAACCACAGTGGTGGCCTCCTGAAACCAGATTTTTTTGTAACCATATAGTCCAGGTTGAATTTTTTTTTTTTTTTTTGATAAGTCCAGTTTTAGCTGGATGTGTGAACGGTAAATCTTCAGTTTCTTCTTCTACTTCTTTGGGGTTTTAAGGCAGCCACCATCCAAAATGTTGCATTATTACCATCCATAGGGCTATACATTGTTGTATAGTACTATACACTGTGTTTAAAATTATTATGCAAATGATATTTTTCTCAGATTTTCCTAAATTGTTGATGCAATAACAGTCAATGTAATTTTCATGTTATTCATTCATATTAATGCATTAGTAGGTCATATTTACTGAGATCAAAAGCTATATATATATATATATATATATATATATATATATATATCAAAAACATACATTTTAACATACGACCCCTTATTAGCAGCTTCACAGCTTTTGCTGATTTTTTGCTGGAGGATGCATAGCAGCCAATGATGCAAAGGTATTCCTTGCAGGATAAGATGGTGTTTCTGATGTTTTTGTCTGGCAGAAACCTTCTTCGTTGTGCCTTTATCTACACGAACATCTGTGTGCTCTGAATCACCCATAAATCTTTTAACAGTAGTTTTTGTGAAATATCTAAGGTTTTCATACCTTGTCTAAGGTATTGAACTATTTCATGCTTTTTGGTAGCAGAGATCCTTTTTCTTTTCCATTGCTTGGGAATAGTCGTCTGCCTAATAATGTGGAACGTGCCTTCCTAAGTATTTTTTCCTTAATTGGGCTCATTTGGCAAACTAATTATCACAGGTCTGAGATTGATTTCAGCGATGCAAATAACCATGAGATACAATACCATCCATGAGTTTAACTGAAAAACTAAAAATGTAATCTTTATCACACTTAAATACAATTGATGTAATAGTTTGGAACAGGGTGTATAATCCAGTGTCCATTAAAGACCTGAAGAAATCGTCTTCTCCTCTCACATTTCTAAAATGTCTCTTGCAAATGTGTAATCAACTCTTGTCTTTGGTGGACATAATTTCTGCAAAAAAAGTCATGCACAGCAATTTCTTGTCGACATTGTTTGACGTCACACTGTGCGACAGTAAACAGGAAGTTGTATCCATGGAGACTTGTCGAGCGGTCTAGCCTTGTGATTAGCTAAAATGGCCTTCCTGTTAGATTTTCTTTCGCCACCTACTGCTTTGGCATGTGCATGACTTTGTTTGAGGCGGATTTTGTGGTTTCACTTGGTTGGAACTATTTTTTTATCACACTGGTGGTGTGGTCGGGAATTTTTTTTTAACCAGGGGGCGTAAAAACACACACAATACCTGTGTTCATGTGGACTAGACCTAAAAGTGTCTGTCTCTCCACCTCGAAGCCTGTCTATGGCTTCCCTTCCCCTTCCCCTTCCCCTTCTGGCTCTCTTGGAGCCAAATCAACAAACTTGCCTGCAGTCAGGCCACCTTCCCTGGATTCAGTCTACTCGACACTCTGCCTACAGGATTCACCTTATTTTTGAAAGACACACTTTTTTTGTGTGCGAGACTTCCTGCCAGGCGTCATTAGTTAGCTTCACCAGCTACAAACACAGCAACTCTGTGGACGACTGTGGCTCCGAGGGAAATCGTCTGTGCAGGTAAGGTTTGCTGTGATACAGAAATAAAAAGTTTACTTCCCAGCATTGTTTATTTATACTAACGCTACTTATGCTAGTCAAGCGATCATGCTGCACAATAAAAACAAGGAAATTGACCACACCTGTAAATCGCAACCTTTTATTGTATATGGCTATTTATTGGTGTAATGTTGTTAATAGCATTTTTGAAAGCTGAGAGCTGGAAGCAGCATTAGAAATGTATATCAGGTCCAATCAGTAACATTTTAACATTAGAGTTTTGTTTACATATTGGAAATTTATAAACAAAACTCAACTTATAAATGTTAAAAGTATAAGGATGTAATTTCCCATAGACAATGATGTAATCAAATTACACATTTTATTGATTAACTGTCTAAAAATGGTGAAAACTGTTGATTAATGTTTCACAGAGTCCAAGATGCATCCTCAGCTGTCTCAACCAGCAGCCCACAATTCAAAGATATTCCAATTAATATCCCACAAGACTAACAAAATCAAATCAATCAATTAAATTCTCACACTTGAGAAGCAGACCTCTGCCCAGCACATTGTGACTCGTACCATACGCCTGTTTGAAGGTCTATTTACTGCAATGTTACCAAACAACAAACAATTCAAAGTGATCCAAAAAGCAGGATTTCTTCCAGATAACTATTAAATGTAATCATGGTACCATTCCTAACATTTGTTAAAAATGTGACAAAAATCCCACCAAACCTTTTTGGGGTATTTTGCTAACAAACACACAAATGCCAGCTGAAACATAAACTCCTTGGCGGGGGTAATAAAAACAGTTGATGGTTATTTTTGAATTAATCATCAACTATTTAATATTTGATTGGTTATTTGGAGAATTTGGACTTGCATCATGGAGGAAACAGTAATAGGGACATTTTTGTGGACCAAACTAATCGATTAATCCAGGAAATGATCAACAGAAATATTAATAATGGAATAAGTTGTTAGTTATAGCCCTACACTGAGCATCAATTTAATTATTGTGTTATTTTTGCAATTATTTTCCTCATTAATAATTGAAAATAAATAAAATATGCATTTATGCACACATTTTCCCAGCTAAACTTTAGCAACATTCCTAAAGATCTAAATTCCTGTTTATGTGTTGTTGGGTCTTCTATGTGCATCCCCTCCTCCTCCATGTTGAGGGAAAAATGACTTTCTAAGAATGCACATTGCACAGAATCATTCAGTGAACAGTAAATTGGACCCACGAAGACATGCAGCGTGTGTACTGTACGCCTCAGGGAAGCTCACAAACAGCATGTTTGTCAAGCATATCAACAACATTGGACGGCTCATTATAATAATTCATTGGTCCTGAAATGAGAACGTGCTGCTCAGATCCTGAGGGTGAGGCTCAGCGTCTCTCTCAGCAGTTTAATGTTAATTTGTCTGATTATCTAAAACATTGACTTGAACTGAAGTGCTTTTATCTTTTTTGGGTCAATTCAGTCCGATATTTGTGGTTTGTTTTCTTTCGCTGCTTTCAATTCTGCTAAGAATAGAGATAATGAAGTTTACTCTTGGCTTTTAGTTGACTTGGAATTAAAACTGGAAAAGCTCAGTCGATTTCAGAGTTTAAAACAAGGCCAAAAAGACTCCGGAACGAGGAAGAGAGGAAAAAATGAAACGACATCTGATATTTCCATGATTCCATCTGTGCTGATAAGAGAAGTGAGCGGGGAAGGTCATTTTTCACTTTTAAAATGAAAAGAAGCTGCCAGCTGACTCCACTTTGACATTTGGGGGTGAATCAAATTTCATGTTTTATTGCTATCACAGCTCTTAAACTCAGTGAGGAGGAGCGGGGTCTGCCAAATACATGCACACGCAAACACACACACACACAATGCTATCATCCAGCAGCCGGATGCAGACAAACAATCACACATACTTTATCTCAGTGGCCACGCCAGAGCCTCTGACTGAGTGATATAAGCTATTAAGTGGCTGTAATTTGGAACAAGTGGATAGGAGCAGCCAACTAATGATATCTATTTAATTTTCTCTGTGCCCAGTTGCTCAGATGTAGGTCACAGGGTGATTCATCCCAGAATCGTTCTTGCAAAAACAAAAAGGAAAAAAAATGACAACATGGAGACGTTAAGTGTGTGGGAGCTGAATAAGCTGGCGCGATGCCTCCATCTCCACGTCTCTCTTGGTCTCTACCACTGTCTCTCTCGGTCATTTTCGTTTTGTTTGCAGCTCAACGCCCTCACCATTTGTCCACATGACTCTGTGCACCCATAATATCTGCTTTGACAAGGAGGGTCTTGCCAGACACTCATTTGGAAATGGTTTAGGGCCGCGTCAGTGACTCATTTGATCCAGCGCAGCGTTGCGCTGGATCGCGGCGTTCGTTGGTGATGTGGCAACAGCTTCGATCAGGACGAGGAACTCGTTTCTATTCTTTCAGACGGGCTCGTTAATGTCGACCTGACACGACAGCGAGGACCATTTGCGGCACCGTTTTCTACTCACTTTGTTCCCCCTCATGTATCCAAAGTACTTGTGACAGCTGAACTTTTCCTCACAGTAACGTTTGTTGAGTGTTTTACACACAGAGGTGGTTCACTGTGGCTCAAGCTTTGAGGAACGGCTACATACACTGGGAATCATTGAGAGAACGTCTTAAAAATTGACCCACGCAAAGTGATGCAACACATTTACAGGCTGCTTTGAACTGTAAAACCTCTATTTTATCCATTGCTGCATGAAACTGTACGTACGCAACCAGCCACGGTCCCAGTCGACTGGACCCGTTTACTCCCAGGGCAGTTTTATCAGGTTGAGCACCAAGCAGTGATATAACTCGGAGCTGACCTCACTAACTCTCAGTAGCGGGGCGGGAAGTGCACACACACAAAGTCACTGAGCTGTTATGGGACTTGACATTATTGTATGAAGCTGTCAAAGCTAACTCTATCCATTTCAGAGGTTCAGTCAGTTCTCAGGAGAAAAGACGTGACGTGAGTTTCGGAGTATCTATCAAATCTCTGGGACTGTTAGGGCAGCCCCATCACCAGAGGGAAACGTTGACACTTTACGTTTCTGCCAACCACAGATTGAATGTCAACGTTTCAGACGAGGCGACGCAGTTCAGGCGACGTTCCTCTCAAGTTTCCCTTTTCTTCGCAGGTGAAGGACAGAAGTTTGAGAAGACTTGCAGGAGACACCTGTTTGATTGTTAAGTGAACATTTGTACGGTCATGTCAGGCATGCTGGTGTTCAGCTGGACGTTTTACCACTCGAGCCATTATCTTTGTGAAAATACACTCAAAAACATTGATAGGAAACATTGATATGAAACTGGGGACATGGCAGCTGCTCAAAGAAAAACTAAAACAAGTATTAATGTTCAGTTCATCAGTTTTGTCAAATAGTCTAACTTTCAGATTGTTTTTGCCTCTATCGCTCTGCAGCTTTTCAATTTCAATCTCATTGTGATTTCCCATTTTTGATTGTGATCTCAGTTGTGATTTATATATATATACAATTCAATATATTTGAAACTTTTTCAGACACTCTATTGATAAACAGGCAGTCATTTTTTATACCTTATTATACACGTATTCCTCATTAGGGTCATTGGGGTCTTCTGGAGGCAGGGATACACCCCAGATGGCCGCCAGCCTGTCATGGGGCACACACACCATTCACTCACACACTCACACCTATGGGCAATTTAGAGTCTCCAATTACCTCATCATGCTTTTGGACTGTGGGAGGAAGCTGGAGAACATAGAGAGAACCCACATAGACACATGGAGAACATGCAAACTCCACACAGAAAGGTCCCAGGTCAAGTCTTTGAACCTGCAGAAGGCAACAGTGCTAACCACTGCTCACTGTGACAACCTGTATTGATAAACAATGAATTCTAAATTGAAAAACCAGTAAATTAAACAATACTAAATATATTCATAAAATCAGCCTGATATTGTCCTATCTATTATCAATTAAAGGAACTTTCATAAATTCCATCTCAATAGCAATACTCTTGCAGTGGCGTTTATGTGAGTTGAAACAAACGTGTGAAGAATATTTCCTTTATTGAGGAACTATTGCGGTGTGTGTGTGTGTGTGTGTGTGACTCACTATTGAAGCTGTGTTTTGTTGTCTTTGGTGGTTGCTTTAGTCCTATAATCTAGTCGGATAACCCTCTGTTTGTTGTGGTGGATGCCAGGGTCATTTGTTGAGGTAGCAGCAGAAAGGCACATGGGCGTGTGCACATTCCGCCCGAGCCTGGTCAACAGTGGCATCTGTCCCTGAACAGATCTTCTGCTTAAAGCATTTCTGGTGACTTTTCTTATTGTTTTTTTTTTTTTTTTAATAATGTCTCCTACGAGCAGATAGAAAAAGAAACTTCCCGTGTACAGATGGTTTGATGTAGAGTGGGACGGTTTTAGGTTTTGTTTGTTTTTGCATATCTGCCTCTCTCTCTCTCTTTGACACTTGAATGAGGATTTGTAATTAACACTTTCTGAAATCACAGTTGACATCTCATTATGTTTTTAAAATGAGCAGGATTTTAGAGACCAGCCTTCTTGGCGCTCTCTAATATGCAATCTGATGAAAGATGGCAGGTTTGGGATGAAATGCACCATGATGATGTATGAATTAAATGCTGTGTGAAATTGACTTTGCATGTTTAAATCACACAATTAAAATTAACATTACTGTCGTTATTCTCCAGAACCCACCACAGTGTTTCAGATTGTTTATGCCTTTGAAACCTGCAGGCTGCCATTAGTTTCATTCATTTCTGTCTCCAAACATGCAGGGGTCAGATAATCCAACACAGTGAGTCTCATGTCTGCTTTTCTTGTTTGTTATGTCACTTTTCCTGGCTTTAATTTGAAGTTGTGTAGAAATATGGCGGGCTGCATGGAGGGAGACCTGCACCCCATGTAGATGAAAAATGACCCAATCTAAAGTAATAAAAATACAACATTTTTTTATTTAGTTTGAATTATATACTAATTAAAACCTACTCATGAATATTATATTCCATTTCCACATAGTCTGTTCCGCTAGATGCTGCTGAATGATACTAAATCTTACACACGAAACAATTAAATGCTTGTCGTTTTGTTGAAAGATCCAGAAAATTTGTTAAGGGAGAAAAGTTTGGATTGTTTTTACAAATCAAGAAGAAACACATATCAAACTTTAAAGAGCTATGTTTTCTTTCAAAACAGCAAGCCCATGTAATGTGTAGCGATTTTGCTAAAACATGCAAAAACACTATTTTCCATATCCATATACAAAAACAGAAATATATATATTACATAAAAAACACATTATTTGTGTTTATGGTTAGTTTTTCTGTTGCCAGCTGCTCTTAAGACTTTTTTGTGTCTTTAAGAATTATCGTCCTAGGCCGTAATTATGATGAAGGATTTTAAGACACCTTCATTGATAGTTTGGCATTCCTCTTTCTTGAAGTATGACCAAATGTAAATTAGTCAATGTGTAACATAAAAAGGATATAAAAAAAGTTAAGCCTGATACTGCTTTTTATCTGTGAAAAGGACTTTTTTCTTTCTCTCTGGGTTAATCAGTTCTGTGTCTCATGTTTCACATCAATTTATATCAGCAATCATCACATTATTGTGCAGCATTGGTCAGTTTGAAGATAATCACAGGATGTTGAAGTCCTGTCAGATACCAGAGGCAGCCGATTGATGAAACTTCTCATTGCTGGACATCTGCCTCCTGTCAATGCAGCGTTCCCTCCTCCCTGTCTGTTTTATGGGGGGGTTGGAACATCATGTCATACACAATATTATACACATTACAGCTTGATTGACCATTTCACTTGTAGTGATCAAATTAATCCGGATGGCTCTGAAAACTATGAATGATGATATAAAAATCTGGGTGCTGGCCACTCGCCGTTCCAAAAATCAATTGGTATTTGGCCAGAACGAACGCCTGCACTGAGGAGCCAGTTTGGTGTGACAGGAGACATCTGAGTTAAAAGGATGCGGGAGGAATGAGGATTTTTTAAAAAAATATGTATATTTTTATATATTTTTCTATCTGCAACAAGCTAATAGCATCTGATATATCCTGATTTATAGATGCATCTATAGACACATGCAGAAGCTTTATCAGCAAATGCATTTAGTCTCAAAGTAAAACTACTCATTATGCAGACTGTGTGTGTTGTATAGTATTATGATAGTAAACTATACTACATGTTGCATAGTGCATAGCAAATTAAAACTAGGAAATTTCCTCTGGGGAAACTTTGAAAGGGCTGTTATGATGAGCTGCTACAAAAATTTCAAACAAATAATACTAATATTAATAAACTAATTACTAATACATTAAATATATTATATTATATACAAGGAGCACACCTACAACAAACATTTTCACCTTCAACAAAGATTTTATTCAGTATATAAGTATTTATTCAGCAACTTAGGCCTCTTCAACAGGTTTTCTACACATATTTGACATTTCAGAATTTCATATATTTTTCCAGACTTATCATGAAAGAAAACAAAATAAATCATTTTGTATAAATTCATTATGTTATGCTTATTTTCATTAGCTGATTTCTGATTCTGATTCATCATATGTGTATGGGTGGGGCAGTGTTAACGAGCAACAGGTGTTTGTTTATTAACGAGCCGTGACCTTAATGCTGCTTGTTGCTATTAGAACACATCCAGGTGCTCTTCTGTCTTCTTTTATATGATTTAGTGAATCCTGCATAAGCAGAAGTGCTGAAGGGATCTTCCTGCTGTCATAAGACAGACACAAAGTCAGTAGCTGTCAGTCACTCAGCTCGTAATGCTAATGTCTTTATCTAATAGAGATGTGAGTCCTGTCCCACAGAGGAGCGGCTTTGGTTTCACTGGCCTCTGTTGCACAGTTTGCATTATTCTGTAGCTGTGATACAGAAACTGGAGGAATCTGCTCATATTTTAATGTAAACTGCTTGGAAAACAGTTACTGTTTACTTGTTTGATGAATAAAGTTTGTTTTGTTCACTTTGTCCACAATAAAAAACTCCGTTGCTGTTTTAAATCACATTTAATTTGCTCAGATTTGTTCCAGAGCATCATATAATCAAAGTCACACTGACAAACTAAAAAGCATTTTGATGAAATACATTCTTAAGTCTTGAGTGTTGAAATGAGTAAAATGGGCTCATTGGTTATAGATCTACAACCAGTAGCTCTCATTTACCAGCTGCTTTGTTACTGCAGTAATCTGTAATCAGTGAAATATTCCATGATATTATTTTTAATGTTCATTGTAAAATATTATATTGTTTTTTCAGTGTTTATTGAAAATTATATCTAGTCTTAAATCAACTGTTAGTACATTTCTGTTTTTATTATAATTTGCTCGCTTTTTATTTTGAAGGTAGATTTTCACTTGTTTTTGTAAAATGACATAAAACTTGAAACAGAGGCAAGAGTTAATTCATGGTGATCAACTTAGACCAGTGCAGCAGCAGCAGGACAAACAGGGGCAGGCCCTTCAAAGACCTGATCAAACCATATATTTATTCCTGTTGAAGCAGGAACTACAGAGAACTTCAAACTGAGAAATCATTAGTTCTTCTGTCAGAACGAGAAACTAAAGAGGGAAATCAGCAGATTTGGAGCAGAATAGTAATAACTCTGTTGGGTTAGATTCTATTTAGACAATTCATGATGTGAAAGAAACTTGACTGTAATAATAATTGTTCATGTTCAATGATTCATTTTATTTAGTTTTGTTTGTTCTGTTATGTTTGATTGTGGGGGTGGATAAAACTAACTCAGCAGGTGTCAGTAATGCATCTGAACATTGGTTGCCACCACAAGAAAAGATGATTTAGGTCCTCCTGCTATCTAGGAAGTCATTTTTTTCCCAATAAAGTTGAAGTTGCCAATTTATGGAATCTTTGCTCCCACATGCTAAACAAACTTCAGTTTGCTTTAACATGTTGATAGTAAAGAAAATACTTCACCGATATCCTGAACAAGTGACTGTCAGAAACAAACACACGGCCACCTTTTCTCCTCTGAATGTTAAAGAATAATCTGCACAAAGGAAATAGGAAGGAAAACTGCTATCGAATTTAAAGTCGACAAACTGACTAATTATTGGCTTTTTCTGCAGGCCGAGAACCAGGACTACTGCAAGAGAACATTAACATCGGTGTATGAAGCTTTTTTCAACTAACTACGAACAGTAAGTACAACTAAATCTTATCTGTAGTTTCTTTATTAGTTATGAGTTTGTATGCTGTGCTGTTTGGCCTGCGCTTGTTGCATGCTGCAACTTTACCTATCTGTGTGTAGCTTTGGTTCTAAATATGCAGATGTCTGTGTTTTGTTAACCACCATGTTATTGTTAATGCTAAATAACTTGGCTTTAACTGGACCCTAGGATGATGTTTTGCATTGATTTCAAGCTCACTGAATATACACCACCTGGCTTAGCTTGAAAAGGTTGTCTCTGTATAATTGTTTCTATATTTATCTGTCAAACTATTAGAGTCTAGCATTGTTTTTTTAAGTGAGTTTGGATTAACAGTAGAGTTTTGTAGTGAAGCAGTAGGGTTCCAAGTAATAATGATGCAGAGTAGTGAAAAAAATGATAAAAAAATAATGATTATGCAGTGATTGTATTACTTGATTGTGTAGAAGATATGTAGTCACAACACTGGCAACACTACATATTACGCAAGTAGTAATTCCATAGTGATTGTGAAGAGATAAAACAGTATATGTTTAAGCATTGTGTACAGTTTCAAAAGTGATTCAAAGCACTTTGTGTAGAATTGAAAAGCAATAAAACACTACATAAACACTACACATATATGGATGTTGTAATTTTATAGGGGTTGTGAAGACATAGAGAAGTAAATGTGTAGGCATTGTTCATAATAAATGTGAAGGAATGAGCAGTGATTGTGTAGTACTCCCAAAAAGCCAATAGTGAGGCTGAAGTAATTGAGTAGCAGTCATGCAGTGATTTGAATAGGTATTATGTAATAATTATCAGTACTGAAACGGGCCAATTCTCTACTCACCTCTATTAAAATGATCACATAAATCAAAACATATTGCAATGGCAAACAAGCAGTGAAATGGTAGCTTTTTTGTAGATATTTAGTAGTAGTGATCAGTATTTTCCATAAGGGTATACAAAACTGATATACAGACATATTCTACTTTTTTATTTGTCAAAATAGACACCCCTTTTCAGATAGAGGTGTTAGGAAACAGCAAATAAATACCAAACACTATCTGACGGTGTCTCATCATCATGGAAACTACTTCACTTCCTTTTATATCTCACATCTTATGGAGCAAAGAATATGGTTTCTTGAAACTTCTGAGGATTTAGATTAGATTACCTGTTGACAACACCAGACTGCACAACTAGGATGATTGTCATTATTAATGTTGTCTGGCTGTCATCCACATCAGTGGTCCATCCATCCATCCATCCATCCATCCACCCCCCACCCCCCCTCTCTCTCCCTCTCATCTATCTATCTATCTATCTATCTATCTATCTATCTATCTATCTATCTATCTATCTATCTATCTATCTATCTATCTATCTATCTATCTATCTATCTATCTATCTATCTATCTATCTATCTATCATCTATCTATCTATCTATCTATCTATCTATCTATCTATCTATCTCTACCCATTAAACTCATATCTATCTTTCAATCCATCTATCAACCCACAAAAATGATGATTCTTTATGCCTATTTTGTGTATTGGGTGCATCTGTCTGTCTAGACAATCTACTGTAAGACTTCCATCCATTTTCTATCAAACTCACAAGTATCTTTCAGTCTGTCTATTTACAAACAAAAATACCATTTTTATTCTTTAAATATCCTTTTGCCTGTTTTGTGTTTTTGGTCGGCCACAGTACCATGAAACATTAATCGATCCACCTATCCATCTCTCTATTTATCTATCAGCCTCTGGACCCCTTAAACCAAAGTCTGAATGGGAATTTAGGTATTTGTGTCAAGGCTGAGATTCTGAGTTCTATGTACTGTAGGTCCTGGCTGATTGTCTGACCTTGGGATGGTTTGCTCTGCCAAAAAACTTTGCACCTGAGCAACTTCTGATGAGCTGCTCACAGACCTTTCCTTCTAAGAACTCATTGAAGGCTCTGCCAAGGCTGCTGCTTGCTGTGTTTTGACATGCTGAGAGCATCCTTAGCAGGCCTCAGGGGGCTGTTGCACCAAACCTAGATAGAGGATTAAACTGGGATTTTACAGTTATCCCAGCTGAATTTAGCTCTGATTCTGTTGCATGAAAACAGGGCCACATAAATCACCATGGAGATTTATTCTGTGCAGCTAGCCTGCTCCAGACCAGGCTAACCGCCAGGCTAGATTAATCCTGGAGCCTTATCTGTCAGTCAGCGGTCACTCTGTTCGCAAATAAATGGTAATTTACAGTTAATCCATGGTCCTCTACATGAATCTTTACTGTTTCTTAGCCCTCATTAAAATACCAAACATAGCCTACATGTTTATTCAGCTAAGCATGCCTACTGTTGCTATTTTAAATTGTAGCCACTATCATTTTTTTTCACAGTTATATGGTTTATATTCAAATTTGTTCACACGTCATAGATTCAGTGAACAGGCATATGTATACTACTATAGTTATTGAAAAGGTTAGAAATGTAGAAGTTGCAATAATGTTTTCAAAGAAGTCAGTGATCAGGACAATATATATAATATATAAAGTCCCATCATGTGTTTTGTTCTCACCATCCCACAGATACTCTGTGTTGCACTTTGTTTCTTTCTAAGAAGAAACTTTTTATTCTGTTGTACCAGACAAATGGGTCACTCACACTATTCATTTTATGGCTTTTTCTCTTTGTTTAATTACAGCAGACATATTTCCTTTTTTACTTATGTTTTACTTCCTCATAAACTTTCATGAGAAGCTGTAGCTCACTTGGTGAAAGGATACTGCACCAGTTTTTGTCCATTTCTGTATTAGTAAATCTGTGATTCACCCTACGGTCTATTTAAGAAAGCTGTGAATGTTAACTTATCTGAGTTACTTATACCTCACTTGACATAACCACATCTGCTCATCCTGATTTGACAATCATGCAATAAACCAGGATGCACAGATTAGACTACCCCAAGCCTGGCTTTTTCACTTATCCTGGATTACCGAAATATTTTTTAATGTACCAGCTCTTTGGTGATTAAAACTAGTAAAAACATTGAATGAAGCAGTTTCACATTAAAAATCTGGGTTTCTCCAATGCTGTTTGTCGTATGCTAACATTTGCTCAAGCCTTTAAATGATCGATACTGGTGACTTTGAATAGACTTTATGGCGACATTTAACAGGTACTTTTACTGGACTTGCCTGTCTTTGAGATCCGATGAACTATCAATGGAGTGTTTTTTATCGTCTTGATTCCCTGGTCAGCCCTGTGCTCTTGAAGAAAAAAAAGGCAGCAGGTATCACATCAGCTATAGTGTCAGTATTAGCTCTCAGTACCCTCATCACTGTTAAGTAACCATTCACTAACATCCTGTTGCATTTGACTTGTTTAAACTGCTGTAGTGCTATAGAGGCATTCTAGAATACATGATCTGAGTGGTATTTTCAGCCAGCTACTAGACATGTTTGGGACCTCAGAGACATATATTAAGTTGTTAAAATGTAGCATAATATGACTCTTTTAAAGCCTCTACTTTCTTCTCCATTACTGTCTACTGCTGGTTTGCCATCAGTGTAGCTGGGAGGTTGTGGTCAACCGCATGGACACTGAGAGGCTGCTTTTGGTCCAGAAGACCGTATCGTCATGAGTTATGTATCATCTAACTTGCACATCTTGCTGTAGGCGCTTGGATGGCATTTTTCACATCTATCTGGATATCTTCCAGACATGCATAGGCCTGTGGTGAATGCTTCAAATGGCCTACAAACATCCATGACTTAGTAAGCATGTCTATGACAGCAGATGCTCGTGTGCAACCAGCTGAAGCATGTATGTGTTGTCCTCCCACGCTTGGTACCCCCATATCATCCATTACTTTCTTATATGTTTCTTGCACTGTCCCACAACATGACATGGACCCTTGCTTGTCCATTTGTCTTCTAAAATTTTCAGCACCCGTCGACCGCCTGTTTTATGTGCTCTGCTGTACGAGACCTGCAAAGCTGATGAACTTGCAACACATTGCATTAAAAGTGGAGTCAATCCCATGTGCAGTGAGGGTAAGCTATGAAATTGGGCAAATATCAGAACTCCACATGCCTATGGCAGAGCCAATAGCAGTCACATCTGCTAAATGACCTTGTACAACTTATGAGGTCACAAACCTTGTTTTAAAGCTCCTTTAGGGCAGTGTCTAAAACATAGTGTGGAGAGGGTCAGGACGTTTACTGTGGAACTAAACCTGCATTCTCTACCATGCGATGGGCTGATCATCTAAAGAATTCAATTACCCTCTCTGTAATCTTTTTTAGCCTTGTTGTTGTTGTCTCGGGGAAATTTCTTTCTCCCTTTTTAAAAAGTATTCTAGCATTTGTTGCTTCGGTGCCTGAGTTTCTTAAGGTTAATCGTTGAGGGTTTATTTATTTTTCTTTTTTGTAGCTGTATCAAATCGGTAGTATTGGACACAGCTGTGTTGCTCCTGCCTTGCGAAAATGCTCGCATCACAGACATTACTAGCAGATTTTGGACTGCTTTCATTCACCAATTTAAAACATTTCCACACCGCAGACGTTTTAGCCGCTGGTATGTGAGAGTTCGCTTCTGAGCCCTGCCACAAAGTGTGAAAGTTAAGATTGTTTACATGCTGTGGTCCAATACTGTTCAGTTAAAAATGCCTTGATTGGCAGTGATACCAGAATCTCTATTTATAACACACTTGCACTGTGAGTTATGAGGAGCTCACTCTCAGGAAAAATGTATTTAAAGGTTAATACGATGCTGATTTAGTCAAATGAAGTTGGTATATTCAACAGTTACAGATTTTTTTGTGCTTTGATTGAGGGCCTGTTCAGCTTCAGTGGAAAGATTGTATTAAATGAGGGAATTTGGCACCAAAACGACTCATGTTGAAAGATATTTATTTGATTATTGATTACTATGGTTCATATTAGCTTCAAATGAACTTTTAAGTACATTTTTGCATGCCATTTTTGCATATGTTTTGCATATTGTCGAAGAATCATTCAGGAGGAATGATTCCCTCAAAAAATAGTGTCAATGTTCATTTGGATACCTATCCTTGAACTCTAAAACTCTTTGGTGTTAACATTTTAACATGTTTTTTTTCTAGTTTTGTACCGACTATGTAGCTTTTGGATGTCTGAAGCTTTACATAGTGCATGAATGCACCTCTCGTACAGTCAAGCAGCTAGATGTAGAAATAAATCATACAATCCTCGGGCCTGCCAGTAACCGGTCCATGTCCGCAGATGTAAAATCACTTCAGTCAGTTTCCCCCCGGCTACCTGCCTCCATAGCTGATAAGCACTGACTTATGTTGAGTTATACACATGTTTACAATTATGATTCTGGATCAACATTTTATTCATGCGTGGTGACTCACAGTGTTCGAGGGGGAAGTTTGTGCAGCACTTTACTGAGGCATCTTGGGCATTCTGATTGTTCTGACAGTTCTAACGTATTCACAGGTCACAGCACACAAAGTGTTTGAATTAATATGTGTTATTTAAGCATGAGCACGGTTTTTACAGTTAATATTTCCAGTTCACAGTAATGATGAGTGAGGACATCTGGTGTTCTTTCCCTCTCTTCTTACACATGCTTGTGTGTGTGCATGTGTGCATGCATGTGTTTATTTTTCTATTTCTCTACATGTAAAAAAATACATTTATTCTAAAAGCAAGTAATCTTTTCATATATGTAGCTCTTAAGAAGCTCTTTTTTTCAATTATCTATTAATCTATCTTACTGTCTGTCCTATGCCTGTCATTTTTATGTTGATTTCCTTGATAACATTTTATGCAATCAACTTCACACTTTGCAGGTGAATTGCTGAGGAGGACGCCCAGTGTAACTTGTGAAGCTGTTTAGATGAGCAGTTCTCAAGAAAACTGCAAAGCAGCGTTACTGGAGGCCAAGAAACCGGCCCATTAAGAACAGGCATGTTTTTGGATGGGCACCACACATGTCTATAAAAATGTCATAAAATGGAGAAAGCCTTAAGGCGACATTCTTTAAATGTCTTGTGTTGTCCACAACCCAAAGATATTCGGTTTTCTCTAAAGAAAAACTAAGAATCCAGAAAATATTCACATTTCTGCAGCCGATAAATGTTGCAACACAATTAATCAATTAATTTTTTCAGCTCTAAATTTGATTATAATAATATAATAATTTCAGTTTGCATATGTAATCAACCTTCTGATTTAATTAGGTTTTAAATTGGGTACATTTCATTTGCAGATTTAAGCTTAGACCACAATTCAGTGTGGTGCAAAGATTGATGATTCAGGGAAGCATAGTTAAAACTACAAATTGTACATCCTGATGTCAGAAATATGGAAGTGTATTGCATTTTATAACACTGGGTTTGTTTTTCAGGGTGATTATTTTTTTCTGTTTTTCTAAGTAATATTAAAAAAAAAAGTTTTCCTGGCTAATTACCCCGACTAGCTTTTTTCCCCTGTTTTTTAGTTACATTTTTTTCAGCCCTGTTTTTTGGGGTAATTCCTGAATTACTGGCTTCCTGAATTATTGTGATACTGTTCCTGGAAAAGAAACGTCAAGCTGCCAGAGTCTCCGGTGGATCTAGGGTGCGTTATGGTCATAGATGTATCATCATAAACATCCAAGATTTATAGTTGATATTGTATTGATAGAATAGACATTTTGCTTGCTGTAGTACATCATATTCACATTGACCTGCTACAGGTGAGGTTTTGATGAAAAAATATTTTATGTGAATATGATCTACAGCAAACAGCCTATTATATTAATATACTATCAACTATCAATCTAGGATATCTATGATGATACATATATCACAAGCAGACTACAAGCAGTCTCTTGCACCTTGACGGTTCTCTCATGGGATTACAACGTATTGCAATAATTTAGAAAGAAAAACAGGGCTGAAAAAAATTATAATGAAAAACAGAAAAAATGTAGACAAACCCTTAGAAATACTTAGATTTTATTGTCTATTTCTTTTTTGTTTTTTGTTAAACAGTTTTACTTCACAAAGCTGTTGTGCACAGGAGTAAAAATAAACTCGGGGTGTCAGTCAGCTGTTAAACTGCAGCACCTCAGTTGAAGTCGGTGGAGAGACATCATGCATGAGTCAGGAGGCCCAAACTGTGAACGATGGGTTTGAAGCACCGACAGCCAGACAGCCGGCTGCGAGACCGTGTTGCGGGACGTTGTCCGTCCTCGGCGCGTAACACTTGGGCGGACTGTGACGGATAAACGGCCAGACGTGATTAACAACTTGTCACGCTGATTCTGGGGCATGCAGGGCACCGTCTGCGCCTCCAGGATGACTCGCTGCACAGCAGGACATCTCTGGATGTACAGTGCTTGGATGTGACACCAGTCTGCTTCAGAGAGTAATTTCACATGATCACGTTGCATAGGACGACCATACGGAAACCGATTGTTTTAACACTGAATCACGCAGGCATGTCTACAACTTTTGACCTAGATTGCAGCTGCAAACTGCCTCTTTAATCCTGTGGTTGATCCTTATTTTGTGTTTCCCAGTGTTTTTTTGATCAATATATTCATCAGGATATTTATATTTGGTGTTAAGGACTTCATTAATCATGATTTCATTAAACATTGAGCCATACTTCAGGCTTTCACATCATTTTCTCTCGTTCATTGCAGTTAATGGACCATGTGTAAATTAGCTGTCAGATCCCCGGCTAGTTATTACATTTTTTTTTTTTTAAATCTATCTATGCTCCAAAATATTATCTGCTTTTTAAACTGTGCAACCATACAAAACAAGAGCATATTCAGGTGCTCAACAAACTTGTCAAATGCCATGTTTATATAAGGTATTTGGAGCATTTTCACAGCATTAGGAGTTGTTTGTGAGCATGAGGAAAAGGTGCAGCAGTGCATTCATGTTTACAGATGTGGCTAAATGATGTCAAACTATCAGCTGCCTGCTTGCACATTAAAAATCACCTTTTTTCCCCAACTAGAACTCACAGTATGTGTGAAACTGACGCAAACTCAATGTTTTTCATCTTTCCTTCTTTGTAACAACCATCAACTTTAGATTAAACAAGTTTTAAATGGTGCATATATCACGTTAGAATCCAAAATCCACCAGAGGAACTAAATCAGAAATGCAGTATTTTCTGTTTTTAAACCTGAACTCAGTGTTTCAGTTAGTAGTCGTGTGGCAGTACAAATGAAACCAGTACTGACATTTATTTTTTTGCACTCTCACATCATACAGAGGAAATTTGTCCCTATGTCAGCTTTGGGACTTTCTACCAGCAGGGTCTGTGGCGGTTGGTTATTTTAAGCACATTGGCCTGCCATGTCACGCACATAGAGGTCCTAGAGCCCCCAAAAAACACAAACAAAGGTTAAACATGGAGGCAACCACCACCCGCAGGTGGTCCAGAGGTCATCCCACTGTTATGATACACAGTTTGCCCTCTCTGGTTTCCCTGTTTGTCCAAATGAATGTCATTATTGTTGTAGTTGGGGGAAGAAATAACAGAGACTTAGTCACGCTGCAGAAAAAGTACCTAAGGGGAATCCACTTCCACCAACAGCAGCTCAGCATCAGTGTATTAAGAGATGATGAGGATGAGCAAGTTTGATGGGCTTTCACAGCAAATTTCCTTAGTTCTCTTACTTCAAAAATATCTTCAAACCTACTTTGGGGAAAACATTTTTACTGTATGAGTTTTGAGATGGGAATCTTTGCAGTTCTGTAGCACTGCAGAATATCTTTAAACGTCTGCACGAACCAGTACACAACACTGACATAAGAAGTTTTATTTTAGAGGTACTCCCTCTACAGACAAGTTAACCATGGCTTGTATATTAGTCTAAAGTTGTTGTTTTGCTCTGACGGTTCTCGCCAGGTGTCCCAGTCTTGGACAGCAAGCGAGCCAGCCGGCATTATTGAGCAGAAGAGGCAGGTCCATTCATCACTGGCTGCTGCAGTTCACTCAGTGGACGGTGAATTGGCAGCTGACAGATGTGGGTCAGCTTTATCAGCCAAAATGGTAATCGTCATGTTGGAAGACTGACATCGAGGAGCAAAAGTTGCTGGAGTGCTCCAAAAAAACGAGTCACAGTAGGAATAACCGAGGAGCCATTTCACATAAATATAAAAGTATCAATACAACAAAGTAGAAGAACTCTGTTGCAGGCAAAAGTCCTACATTCACATACATTTTAGTAGCAAAAGTAAAAACACTCATTAGGCAGCAAAATGATCGTTTCAGACTATAATTGCATAACGATGCATTAACATCATCGTTTTAATGAGCACATTGTTATATACTTCTGGATAGTTTAGTTCATAATAATATATTATATTTTAAAATGTCTTTACATGGTTTGTAGATCTGCAATGATCAATTAGGCAAAAGATAAATCAGCAACTATTTTGATGTTAAATTAATGACTTCATAAGTTTTTTTGAAAGTACACGTCCCGTTTACACGTTCAGCAGATACAGAGCAACAGTTATTTGTGTTTGTGTCCACCTGATGAATCTAAGTCCAATATTCACCTGTTTTTTTTTTTTTGTTTTTTTTTGTTCCCCATCCACCAACTCCTGAGGGAAATATCTGGCTCTTTGGTTTCAAAATGATCCATGTTCACCCGCTAGTTGCTAGCTTTGTCAGTCTGCCGTTTGGTGCTGGAAAAGCACAGTATAGTGTGTTTATCAGAGTTTTTCACTGAAAACTGCTGGCTACTGTGGCTGAGAATGAGATTGATGAGAGAACAGAGAATGAAACAAAACAGTGAAGGTGCAGGCTGGAAAAACCAAGGAAATTGCATAAACCATGAACATCATCTCATTCATATTGCACATAGTCAATCTGATCCATCATTATTGCTATTATGGAAATATTGATTGTAGATCTTGGATTTCTCTACTTGTGTGTGTAGAAAGCCACGGATCATGAAAAGACAGACATACTCCCCTGTTTTTGTAATCAGCTGGAGGAGATAAAAGGCTGGGAATGTTGTGATCATAAAAGTCTTTTTGTGCTCCATTCAAATTTGATGATAGGTCTTTTACAGTATAAATTGCCTGCTGCTGGGTTGGACTATTGTCACAAAGTTTAATGTTACTTGATTACAATACTTTCCCCTTGATCTCAGGCAGATGTTGCAAGATTACAAGATTTTTTGTTGTTTCATGCATTGAGGCTCCCGTTCTGCACAGCAGATGCTCGTTCCCAATACGACAGAAGCACAATAGGGGGGAAAAATCCTTTGTTGCCTCATGTAGCTTTAGTGCTGAATGTGTCCTTTTTTAATCACAAAGAGGATGTAGATTTTGATTACATGCATAACTTTAAAAGCATCAGTTGCGTTAAAGTCATTGGGGTTTTTTTCCTGCTCTGCTGGACGATATGACGTCAGCTTTGTGAGGGAAAGCTGGGCAGCAAAGCCTATTAGTGACGTTTAATTTTCCCCATTGACAAGTTTTGTCTTTTGTTAACTCCATCTAATTCATCTTTTGTGTGCAGGCTCGAGACAAGGCAGAGTACACGGCGTACACACTGTGAGCTCACAGATTAGCCCTCATTTAAACAGGATGACAAGTCACACTCAGCAGATAATACACTGGAAAACTTAGTGACAAAATACCAGCCTACACGCTGAAGGATGTGATGGGGAAAATGGGCTTTTTAATGTCTTGCTATAGTATATTCAGCCTGAGGCAAGTTGAACTGTATTAATTTATTTTAAGCCAGAACAAAAAATGAGAGGAACAAAAACAAACAGGAGGATACGTCAATCAATCAATTAATCTTCATTCATCACATATGATCACTGTAATCACAGTGAAATGTGTTCCTGTCAGTACCTTCAATCGTGCTATAAAATAATAATGATAGATGGATACATCGTCAGTCTGTATTAGTTACTGATTCTATCCATGTATTTGTTTTGACAAGAGGCTTTCCTGCAACAAACTGGATGGATAGTTCTAAATTGTTGAGGTATGCATAATACTTTTTATGTTGGTGATGATAAATCCAGAGTCTCAGCTCCTCCAGTGAATTATATTGAATTTGTGCAGTTCCTCTAGGTAAGCTTGATAAAGCGGTTTCCAGAGAATCATTTATGTTCAGGTGTTTGTAGCCTTGTGGGAATGAAAGTCCTTGCCACGTACGCTTTTTCTTTCTTTTCTGAATGTGACCTAAGACGGAATATATTAAAAGTAGCTGTTCACATACTGTACTGAAACACCAACACCATTTTTACTGTGCATATTTTTCAACGGATAAATCACTTTCGCCTGCTGTTTCCTACCTGAGTTGTTTTCACAGTATCCTGTTACATCTTTGCACTTAGCGCTTGGCGATGCTGAGTGTAGCAGTGGGCGCCCGTGTCACTGATGTTTGGATCCTGAGTGGAGAGTCAGTCAGTGCAGTGCACTTCACTCTGCCTATTGTTATGTTCCTCTAAAAAAAATCTCCTTTTCAAAGTCATGTTTTACCTCTTTGCTGCGGTGCAGGAGAACTAAAGCACATCTGGAGTCTGCATGAAAGATAGGGACATTAAATGAATGTCCGTTGTAGGACAGCCGTTCTCTCCCTCATAACTGTTTTATGTTTTTATCTTGATGCTGCAACATAAAAGGAACATTCACAGTTTTTCCAGCAGTTGATCGTAGATAGTATTTGCGGCATTAGTAGCAAAATCCACTGGGATTACATAACTGTCAGTCACTGATGCATCTATGATACCTCCAGTCTGTCCTATAATGAACTAAATACAGTGTACAGTAACTAACCCTAACCAGGTGTAGTAGATCCAAGCTGCTGCCAAGCTGTGGCCTAAAACAATGTAAAGACTCATAACATTGTTCTGAGTCTCTGACTTCACTATTTACCACATGATGCACAATGTGTGACATGTGACTCTGCAACTGGTCCCCAAAAAATCTACACACACTGTAAAACCGTAAAAACTGTAAAATTTACAGTGACTAACTGGCAGAATTATCCAGAAATTTACTGTAATTATGGTTTACAATAGAAGTACCGTACCTCTGTTTAGAGTATTGTGTCTAAAAACAATTAAATACAGTTGTATTTACAGTATTGGCTTATTAACTGTATTATAATAAAGTAAGTATGACTACTGTGATGTATTGTTAAATACAGCAATTTACAGTTATGTTACTGTGTTTAACACAGTAAGTAACTGCAGATTTCACAGCAAAGTTTTACATTGCACTTTTTTTTACTCAGGAATGGATGTTTTTAGTGAATGTATATGACCTTTAGTTTGTTTTACAGGTTCTTGGCTTTACTATTGCGGTTGCTATGGCGTCTGTGACACAAGGAGTCCTTTACCTACTATATGACTGTTAATTATGTATTTTATAATGTGTTTTTATGATGTTTTATGATTCGTCAACCCAGTGCTTGAGGTTTAGTTCGGTTTAGGGAAACATAATGGGTTTGGGTCTCCGTGGGGCAGTAAAAATGTCCTGTTAGTGGTCTCCTGTTACTTGGGCAACTTTGCAACATTTTTGCATGTAGTTATCTAACCACCACAAAACCTGCAATCTCCAAATGCAGGCCAAGGCGAGGCAAGTTTGTTTGTATAGCACATTTAACAACAGGGAAATTCAAAGTGCTTTACATAAAACATTAAGATACAATTTGAAAACAGTTGAAAAATAGAAAAATTTAATCGAAATTAAATAATATAAAAAAATGTAAAATAAAAACAACAACAGTTGATTTATTGGAAACGTCAAAAGTTTAAATTAAAGCAAAAACAAGAACAAAGTTCCAGTGCAGTGAAAAAATTCGATTAAGGCAGCAGTAAACAGAACATTCTCATCTCTGACTTAAAAACTGTGAGTGTTGCAGCAGATCTGCAGTTCTCTGGGAGTTTGTTCCACAGCTATAGGGAATAGAAACTGAACGCTGCTTCTCCATGTTTCGTTCTGACTCTGGGAACAGAGAGTAGACCTGTCTCAGACTTGACCACTCAGTGCTTTATAAACTAGTAAAAGTATTTTAATGTTAAGTCTTTGTCAGACAGGAAGCCAGTAGAAGTACCTCAGAACTGGAGTGATATGATCTATTATTTTAGTCTTAGTGAGGACTCTAGCAGCAGCATTTTTAATTAGCTGCAGCTGTCTGATTGACAGTAGTCAAGTCTACTGAAAATAAGTCTTGCTGGATATCCTGGATATATTCTTCAGGTGGTAGTATGCTGACTTAGTGATGGTTTTAATGTGATTGTTGAAATTCAAATCTGAGTCCATAACTTCATCCAGATTTCTAGCTTGGTTTGTGGGTTTTAACATCACTGATTGAAGCTGAGCACTGACTTTTAATTGTTCCTTTTTGGCTCCAAAAACAATTACCTCAGTTTTATCTTTGTTTAATTAGAGAAAGTTCTGGCACATCCAATTCTTGGTTTACTCTAATGCATTTATCCAGTATTTGCATAGGATTAATATCTGCTGGTGATATATCTCCTGCATAATTATGGTATTTATTTTGTTTTCTTCCATAATAAGTGGGAGCATGTAAATGCTAAGTAGTAGAGGTCCCAGAATTGAACCTTGGGGAACCCCACAGGTTATGTCTTTTGGTCAACTGTGTTGAATGTCGCACTAGGAGCCAGTAATACTAAGACTTACATTTTAGACACTCTCTGTGTTTAAATGGATGTCAATAAAGACCTTAACAAGAGCAGTCTAAGTGCTGTGATGTGGCCAGAAACCTGACTGGAAGACATCAAAACAGTTGTTCAGTGCCATAAAATTTGTCAGCTGTTTAAAAACTGCTTTTCGGGGATTTTACTTAAGAACGGCAGATTTAATAGAGGCCTGTGGTTTCTCATTACTGGATTGTCTAAATTGTTCTTTTTTAGAAGCGACTGCAGTTTTCAGGGCCTGAGGGAATACACCTGAGACAAGAGATGTATTTACAATGTGTAGGAGATCTGAGGCCATGCAGTTAGAAACTTTTTAAAGAAGCCTCTTGGCAGAATATCCAGACAGCAGGAGGAGAATTTCAGATTATAATGTCCTCTAGGTTTTTGTGATTGATTGGTCAAATGTTGTCATGCCATCACAGTTGATGTTAAATTCACACTGGGACAACATGTATCCTGTACCTGGCACAGAGATGGTGAGTGCTTGTCTAAACTGCAGACACCTTATATAATGAATATTTTGATAGATGACACTGGTCTCATTTTGTGGGTTATATATAAATTAACAGTGCATTACATTCTCTCCAAATGAATACGAACAGTGACTGATACAGTTGGTTTAGGTCTTTGGCCTCTAACTCACTATCTGCAGGGATTCCTGCTTTAAAGGATGGATTGGGATTCTCACCGAGCACTTTATTGAGACCATAACTTTGGAACATCCCCACTTTATTGTGCTGCTAAATATTTCATTAAGATACATTTGAAAAGATCTGAACTTTCCTTGAAGGCTTTATAATGGCAGGTTGGGGCAAACATGGATTTAGTTGATTACACTCATTTTTTTGTCTCTGTCCACAGAAATGGCCCAGATGTTAAAATGTAGAAACTATTTCCGTGGTCATGTTGTGGGTGGGTGTGACTGGCGCTGCAGTACAAGCAGAGAAAAACAGGATACTATTTGAGGTAATGGGTACATTTTAGACCTACTGCACCACTCAGCACAATCCATAGAGAGCCATAGAGGGTACTGTGGCTCAGGTTGTTATGGGTGTCTGCTTTTATACCTTTTTTTTTCTTTTTATACTGTAAAGTAATTTTCGGTGTTTAAAATGCATAACAATATCACACCCTTACTGTTTTTGTTTCGTTTAAACCCCTTTTATGTAAATTTCTTATATCGTACAATTACATTTCTACTAAATATCATGCAAAGTATCTTTAAAATGATTCCCAGATGAAGCGTTAACTCAATAGATGGTCGATGCATGAAGCAGTAGAGACAATAATTCTTATGCAGAGCCTGTCGGGGACCTGGACCAGCACCATCACTACATCCTGCCAGTCTGTCTCCTCTAATGATCAATAGCAGTGAACAGAAGGCTGCTAGAAACTCGATTCTTGAAACTTTTGGAGTGTGCCAACTGATTTTTGGTTGGCTCTCTTCAAATTGCTCCTTAATCTCGGTTGTCTTTGATAAATCCGATTCATCAATGATAAAAAAAAAAAAATAAGTAAACCCTCATCTGAAAAACTGGAAGTTGCACAATTTAGGGAAAAAATGAGATTTTGGATATCTCTACAGTCAGAGTTTAAAGCAATCAGGAGACAATTTGGCCAGAGTTATGCATTTTCACTGATGACTGATTGTACAGTTTACATATTCTCTAGGGAAGCTTTTATATAAAGGTCTGTGAATTTACTCTATTTTTAGTATTAAAGTGGTGAAAACTGGATGGGGAAAAAAAGGGATTTTTTCTGTAATTAAACCATTTATGTTTTGCAGCATATGGGTGCATAATCATTTGTGCTTTTCTCTTTCTTGCTTCTCTTTCATGTTCAAACGCTCGTTAGTATTTAAGTAAAAGCAGAGCCTAATTAGCGCTGAGGATGATAGTAGTTCTGAGCCTGAGAACTGTTCAGTCTGAGATGTCATCGAATGACCACTGTACGAAAGATTTAAAAAGTTTGTTTTGGTGACAACACAGCTTTTCTTCTTTATATTTTTTGTCCCCTGTTGATGAAAATGAAAAACGATTGAATTTCTCAATGTTTTAAGAGGTGTAAGAAGCTGCTGGTGTTCCAAATGTTTCTGAAAATGGGCACACATCACTTTGTGTTGTCATTTTCAACATTTACTTACAATTGCAGCAGCTTTAGTTTCCCAACTTTAACTATATTTTTGCAGGCTTGCATACTGATGTTGAAATTATGTCGTTAGCGGTGGATGTTTTGCAGAATGTTATTATTGTTTCTTATGAATTGAAGAAAAATATGAACTATTTTGCATTGTAATTTGCAAAATTTCTGTATATAAAGGTAAACCATTCTCCTAAACCACAGGCTATAGATGAACCAGGACTGACAGACATCCATCTGATGATGATGTATTAGTCTGTAAAGATGTTTCAGTCTGTAGAGATGCCGTAGGGTGGGGGCAGAAGGGTGGGTCCAACCAGGCAGGTGAAGGAGTAGGTTCATCAGGGGCCTCAATGAGTTGCATCAGGAGTCGTCAACATTGGGCCTCATGCGTTTGAACTGAAACAGTAGCCACTCCCCCAAAGGGGATTGGGGAGAGGGACTCTGGGTGAATAGTGATGAAAAGACCAAGTATACTGTTAATTAATGATGGATTAATTATCTTGATTAAAATGAGCTTTGAATTATAAGTCTGGCTCAAATAAAACTCCTAGGTTTTTAACTGTGGTGCTGGAAGCTATCCTCACATTATCCAGAATGACTATCTGCTCAGACAGGGACTCTCTAACACTTTTAGGGCCTAATAAAATAACTTCTGTTTTATCAGGGTTGAGTAACAGATAATTAATGGACATCCAGGTGTTTGTGTCTCTAACACAGGTGCTTAGTTTATGTACTAGCCTGATCTGATTGGGTTTAATTGATAAGTACAGCTGTGTGTCGTCTGCGTATCAGTGGAAATTAATGCCATGTTTTCTAATAATATTACCCAATGGCAGCATATATAGAGTAAACAAAATGGGCCCAAGGACTTGTCCCTTGTTGACACCATAAATGACTCTTGAGTATGATGACGATTGCTGGTTAACGTTAACAAACTGGAACCTATTAGATAAATAGGATTTAAACCAGGAGAGGGCAAATCCTCTAATGCCTATGTCCCGTTCCAATCTCTGCAGTAAGATGCTATGGTCGATTGTGTCAAAAGCAGCACTTAAATCCAGCAGGACCAGGACTGAGCCCAGTCCATCGTCAGCAGCTAACAACAAGTCATTAGTGACCTTGACTAGTGCTGTTTCAGTGCTGTGATGGGCCCGAAAGCCGGACTGAAAATCTTAAAATAAACTATTGTCCTGTAAGTGCTGACATAGCTGTTTAACTACCACTCTTTCGAGAACTTTTGAAAGGAAGGGTAGGATGAAGGGTAGGGTTAAAGTCAGATGTATTGGAGATAGATTGATTTACAGATGTCTTGACAGTCCACATACAAATAAATGTGATGATTAAAGAATAAAAGTTCCATATAACTATTTTCTTTAGATGTGTGTTCACGTTGTCAAAACAAGTCCAGGTTGTTGTTGTTTTTTTCCCATATAAAGAGATTTTAATGAGTTTTCCTTTGTCAGAATGAGTCGCTCAGAAAAAAGTGAGAAAAGAAGAGTAAATGTGCACATAATTACTAGAGCTTAACATCGCCCAACAGGACAGTTAGTGGCTGCATTTGTTTATGTGCATAATTTATAGCTTTTAGCCAGCAGGGACTTGATGTATTGTTCTATGTTTTAGTCTAGACAGTCATGTTCGCTCAGGGCCGACAAAATGCTGCAACTCCTGCCCTCTCTCTGTCTGTCTGTCTCTTCTTTTTCATGATAATCTTTGAAGTTTCCAGAAATTCCTACTATTTCTGCTAACATACAGTTCAAAATCAGTTTAGACACCATAAACATAAGGATGGAAAAGACTATAAATGCAGCTCAATTTTTGTGTCTGTTATTTTGAAGGTTTCACTTTAGTGTTTATCTAGTGAATGTTGTACTGTATATCAGAACATCTCTGGATGATACCATGGTCGAGGTCTAGAATTCTTGATGGAGCCGTCTATTTTATGACTGAAGGACAGCGTGAGGAAAATAACATTTTTCCATTAGGGAAGACGAGGAGGAAACATTAAATCATTATTCACATGACAGGGAGCAGCCCACATCAAGAGGGACTTTGGTTATTTGGAAATGAGGAACATTTTTGTGTCAGGTGTTGCATTAGAAAATGTCTTTCTCTCCTGGAAACCTCTCAGCTTTCATACATTTCACTGTCAGCTGCACAACCTGCATTGGTAATTCACTGCAGTACGTAGATCATTTAAAAACATTAACATCTGAGGTCCTCTTAAGTTTATATTTGGCGAAGAAGACAAATATCAAGTGTGTGCACACGGCAAAATAAACTGTACACACACGTTTAGAAAAAAAAAGTCAGATTTATTATTGGGGAGGGTTTACCCGTACACAGAACTTTTAGGATTTTCTGGAAATAAATCAGATCAGAGAGGGCATGTTTTCTTAAACATACAAAGTGATAAACAAAATAGGATGATGTCTTGCTTTCAACTCAGTTTTTCATTTGATCTTTACAATTGTATTCATAAAACGACATGACAGCAACACCCACACAAAAGTAATGATGAAAATCATGTCCACTGATAATATATTTGTTAATTGAGTAGGACATGTCACACACAAATTAGCCACTTCTTGAAATCAGTGCACAGAATACTGCAGGTATCCATAGCAACAGTACTTAACGGTGGCTGCGTGCTTAACAAAACTGGACCAATTTTCAGAAATGGCTGATGATTTGAACATAGCTTTTCTTTTTCCCAGTGTTGGTTGGACATTTATGTTGATACAGGAAATAATAGACTTGAGAAATGGTTATACACATTGTCAGATACCCAGCTGTACCCAGATAATATGTAAAGATTCCATTGCTACTACATTCCTGGAACATTCCATCCAGGTTTCTGTTTGGTTCTAGGAATATTCATTCCCAAAACATTCTTATAATAATAATTCTAAACATTCTAATAATTCTAAAAATTGTGTTTTTTGGGTGTAATGTTTGTCATATTTCCCTGGGGTTCCCTGCTGGCAGCCTTTCAATGTTTTAAGAATGTTATGCAAATGTGTTTGTTCAACATAACCTTCCCAGAATTCTCTGGCAACATAACTATAACGTCAGGAAAAACCTGCCATTTTAAGCTTTGCAGTTGATAAAAGCTGATTAGGCGATTACACCCGGTAATTGGAGTTAAGCTGTGCATGTTAATATACTCAGTGTTTGAAAGAATGCACAAACCGCCCAGAGTGTTGACAGGTTATAGTTGCAAGAGAAACATGCGAAGATGAGGTAATAGTTGGATCTGATCGCAGTAAGTGCAGACGGGACATGAACCAAGCATCCACAGTGGTAAACTGAGAGCAAGTGTTTATTTAAATCCAGCCCATCATCTGAGTGCAGGGAGGAAACCGAGGAAAAGGGTCGCCTCGTGTCACTGGAAACAGCATCTGTGGAAGCCAGAGGTCACGAGTCTTATATATCCAAACATGTGGTGAAAAATAGCTAGGGGAGGAGATTTTAACACCGCATATCATTAGAGCTTAATTAGTATCGTGGGCTGGGGACTGCGCCTTCCATCTGTCTCAGATTGACATACCTCGTCCTTCACATTTCTTCACAGAGAAGAAGAAAGTTGCCCGTCATTGCAATCCTGCATGGATTTAAAAGTCTCCGGCACATCTGTGAGTGCATTAAAAGGCTACACGGTCAGAGGTTTCTGTGACATATTATACTGTGATATTCACAATATGTGATACGTCCATACGTGAATACACTAATACACTAACACTAGTGAATACACATGCTTCAAAAATTAACTGAAATTTAAACTGGGTTGTTTCTTTCTGTCTAAAATGATTTTGTTTGTCTTTTTTTTAACCAAATAACAGAAATGCATCTAATAACGACTCAGCCTTCATTATTTGCAGGAGCTGATCCTAATGAGCTATATCCATCTTCAAAACACCTCTCTGCTCATTCTCACAATTCTGTTTCTTCTGTAAAGAAGATCAATAGTAAAGAAGGAGAGTTCTTGAACAAGGATTTGAACTAAAATTGAGTCTGTTGAGCCACATGTAATGGCAATTTCAAGATCTTTATATTCAACCATTTTTGAGACCCAGGCCCTTTGTCTTCTCAAACATAAAATAATAATAATAAATAATAAATAATGCAGGTGTGACGCTTCACCACAGGGGGTGGAAACAGGTGTCATGCAGACAGGGGGCATCAGGGGACAATAAGCTCACAAGATGTTTTTATGACTCCTGGGTAGGTGTTCTTCAGGTATAAATGTTTAGGTCTTGATTGACCTCTTTGCAATGTGAATAAAACCTTGTTGGCCGGCACAAGTCTTTATTATATTCTTAACCAGAGGAAGGAAAACATCCACAACACATACATACATCATTTTTTTTTACTATGGCGGCTTCCCACAATAATTAGCATTATCTTTTTAACATACTTAGTTTAAATCTAGCTGTGGACCTTTATTGTGTCTCATATCACTTCTTTCTCTCTCTTCATGTTTCCTGTTAACCTCTTGGCTTTATACTTTAAAATTGCTTGTTAATGAAACTACATGGCTTGCATACCTTTGGGTCCGCACATGTATGAAAACAATATACAGTAAATGTCACTATCTACAATATTTTCCCCAGGATATCACTTCCTACTCATCATCTGTTTCATCTAGTACCCTCTGGAAAATGTTATAGATCCTTCAGAACTCACAAGACAAGATTTAAGAACAGTGTGTATCTCAAGGTATCACCGTTCTCAACTCTCACCTGAAAATAAACCACTAACATCTGTCAATACCTGCACTGTATCCATGCAATGCACACTTTCTTATGCAATGCACTTATGCAATGCACTATTGTACTTCATGCACCGCACTTCATGTACTTTTTTTTAATTCAGTTTTACATACAGTGACAAACAGTGAATGGCACAGTGAACATTTATTGTGACTTATTTTTTTTACAGTATTGTTTACTGAGCCCAGCACATGACTGCATTGCATTTCATTGTATCTCTGTGCAATGACAATAAAATCTATTATATTCTATTCCTGTAACTCACACTTCATCTGCAATGAAGGCCCCAAAAGTCAATCGACAGAAAATCCATCTATCTGCTACTGTTACAGGATAATAATTTTCATAATTTAACTCACAGCCATATTAGGTCTACTGTATATTACTGTTTCGCAACACAGTATTTCAAATTGTTTTCCGGTTGAAGTTTTCTTTCACCCTGTCCGTCTGACGCCGTTGCATCATCAAAAGTCGCAGTGGAGAAACACTGCTCGATCCACAGTGCCTGCTCATGTTGAACAAAATGGACAGGGGACTATCTAAAGGCTCATCACTGGCATTGTATTACCCAGAATTCCTTTTGCCTGTGTTATGCTCATCTCTCTCGCTGCTGATCCACATTTGGCATGGCTGGATGGTCATTTGCCAGCGGAGAATTGGAAGAGATTGTGTGCAGCCCTTCAGTATGTTCTCCCTTCAAGTCTCTGGGTGTTTCTGTGGAGCCGAGAAGCAGCTAAGCAACAGTCTAGAGAGGTAATTGCTTCCTGGTGATGAGATGAATTGACATTCGCTTGGCCACAGAACTATTTATTTCGCCCGTCTGCCCTCTTCACTGAACACATCAGCCAAATCAGGAATGTGTGTGTGTGTGTGTGTGTGTGTGTGTGTGTGTGTGTGTGTGTGTGTGTGTGTGTGTGTGTGTGTGTGTGTGTGTGTGTGTGTGTGTGTGTGTGTGTGTGTGTGTGTGTATGTGTAATGCATCGCCTCTTTCTTGAATTAATACAATATTGTGCCAGTATCTTATGTCCACAACTGTATTCAAATAGATACAGGTCCATCTTAAGTGCAGGATGCTTCAGTGCGTCTGGGTTTTTCTTGCCTGCAAACGCAGTGGAGAGAAAAGAACACATCCTGCAGAACTAACACGGTTTATTCTTTTTTACTCAGAGCTAACAACTCTATACTTTGGTGACAATTCTTTGAATATTAACAATGTGCACTTCATTTTTTTTATTTTGGGTGGGGTGAAATCTCTGCCAGAAGCTTTTACTCTGCAGAGTGAAAGTTGAACCCGGGTGCAACCAAAATAGACTGACAGCTTCTCGGGGGTTTATGGATGTGGATATTCAGGTTGTGACGGAGGAGGAGGAAGAGGAAGAGGAGGAGGAGGGTGGGGGCGGTGTTGTGTGTGTGTGTGTGTGTGTGTGTGTGTGTGCGTGTGTGTGTGGCGGTTGCGGGTGGGGGGGTGGGTAACGTCTGACAAACATTTCCATAACATTACCTTCACAGTGAGGTATTCGTCAGCTCCCTTTGCCTGCTTCTTGTCAAGCAGTGCTGTCACTGCAGCTCATGTTTGCGACTTTACCGCAAAAAAAAAAAAAATCATTAGTGGACGGGGAAGCTGAAATGAAATGTCTTTTTCTGCCTCATCAGTAAGATTCAAACTGAGCGTGAGTTACGTAAGCGCTGCTAAATTTATCAATGTTCATTTTATGCAAAGCCTGAGCTTCCAGGCACCAGACTGTGATCTTCAGAACGGGAGGAAGGCTTTTGTTTCCCTGCGAGCCATTTGATTTCTATTTCTGTGCTTGGAAAAAAAAAACAACATGATTTAAAAAAGGTCGTGCTAATTTTAGCTGTGTTTTCTTGAAGGAAAAAAGGGAGATGTGGGCCTCTTCGCTCAAACGCGTGCAGACAATCAAAGTAGATGTCAGTCAGTTTACAGCTGTGGTTGCACAGGGGGATTACAGTCAACAGTGAATGGCAGGCGCATGCTACACCGGCATATGCAGCTTTCTGCAGTCACTGCCTGCTCCTGAATGAGGCAGACAGGAAAACCGAGTGTGTGTTTTCAGGTGTGTGTACCCTGGAAAAAAAGAAAGAAAGAAAGTGTAGTGATTGTGCAGGAATCAAAGTCAGATTCAAAGGTTTCATCTCCCACAGGATCTCTGTCGACAAACAAGGCAGCTTTCTTGTTTTTGATAAGCTGCCTCTCCTCATTCCATGAAATAAGAACACTTCATACCCTAATCACAACCTAAAGCTACTGCCTCTTCCTATAATTCCACAGTTTAATCCGCTTCCTGACCTAAACTTAATCCTAAATCTGTTGGCAGGTCAGTTTCCAATTTCCCCTGCAAACTTCCTTTTTTTGAACTATGGAATTCCCAACCCATGGTATAGGAGATGCTCCGTTTAAACATACAAACATATTTAGTCAACATTAATTTTAACTAACTGTCGCTCTTAACATACCTGCCCTTACTATTTGCTGCTTCCTCTGTTCGTTTGTTTTATGGTGTAATATTTGCTATTTTTTAATAGAAAAATTTGTTTATTTTCTTGTTTCTACATTTTATTGTAAAGCATTTTGAGCTACACCACTTGTATGAAATATAGTATATAAAAAATGTTCATTATTATTATTTTTGCAATGTCGCTTTAAACTAAGTGCTTGTTCAATTGTTGAACAACCCTCTATACCTTGTAAGCACTGGAAGTGGGGGTCACTCCGCCTGACAAGCTTGACTAATAATCCAACATGGAATTATAAGATAGATCTCAACTTCTCTTCCAAGCTTGTGTCACCTTTTATGCACACAGTCAAGTTTGGCGTGATTTATCACCTTTTCACCTTTCTACTATAGCAGGTCGTTCCTACACGCCTGTGCTATTAAAAAAACTTTTTAAGATGTGGTCAGTTAATACTTTGTAAAGAGGAAAAAGGCTCCACAGGTGTGTGAAAATATTCAGAAACAGAAAGTGAGAGGATGTTCTATGGTCAATAGGTGCACAGGTGCAATACAGGAACTATGCTGCACCAACAAAAGAACTCTTGATATGACATGACAAAAGAAACAGAAGCATATTTGCAACCCATGCATGAATGTGTAAGAGGACTGTGTAGCTCACTATGTTTCTGCAATCCGCAAACGCACTGTGCTATTTGTGACCTGAGCCTAAGCAGTGAAGCAGCTTTCTGGGTTGCCAGCTTTGCACGGTTCCTCAGGCAGCATCCCTAAATCTAAATTCCCCTAAATCCCTAATTCTGGAAAACTAATCATCATGAAAGTTGTAATGAGCCACAGCACAGCCCTTTGTTTCAGTTGGATTTTAATTTGGATATTTTAATCTTTAAATAGATAATATGAAATACAATTACTTTCATTAAACAGCATTATATTTTATTTGCACTGTAATAGTTCATTATAAAATCGCCTTTTGTGCATGTGATATCTGTAATTTGATATATTATTAAATTTTAAACAAGGTATTCCCCTGGAGAAGTAATGGGACAGCATTAGAGCACAAACATGTACTTTAGTTTGTTGTATTATTTAAAAATAACCTGTTGATATTGGTAATGACAAACTAACTGTCTGGGGGTTCCTGGACCCCACTTTGAGAACTGCTGACCTACATTATTTAATAAATCAATCAAAGGTCTTTATGTATTCTGAATACTTTCTTCTATGTCCAAATCACACAAATAACCTCAAAGATGTGTATTGTAAATTATGCAAAGACTATGAGAGACTACAAGGTTCTGCAGGAAGCAGGAATAAGCAGGTAAACGATTTTGAGAATAGTTAGGAACATTAAGATCCAGCAGGAATCAACTGATTCTGCAGGGATTGAAATCCTAAATCCTGCAGGGTATCCCAACATGCACTGCAACACATTGCCATGTTTAAATGGCCTGAGGAAACAATTTCTGGTATCTGTGATCTGAAAACATTTTTTAAATGTAATTTAAGGAACATTAACTCGATATAAATACAATTACAAGTCAGTGGAAGAATTCGGTCACTGGCAAAGACTGATACTCAAAACCGTGAGAGTAACGTTTGCACTCGGTGGTGTTTGAAATCTCCTTCTTCTGTTGCTCGATATATAAACCGAACAGTAAATGTTACAGTGGTTGACGTTTTCTCTCTCTTGGCTTCACACTTGACTGCACTGAAATCCCACTCACCGCGAAGAGAAACGTCTTCCACACGTTCGCCACATCGGTGACTCACCTCCCATTTGCGAAAGCCTACATCCACCCTGATAGTACTACAGCCCACTTTTGCATACGAAACTCTCCCCCTGTTTCCCTTCAGCTCGGCTGAACTGTATATTTCATATAAATCGGAGCATCACGGATCATTACACATTTGAAAGGCAATCAGCGTTCCTACAATCAAAATGGAGGGAGGGGGGAAGCTGAGCTGCGAGGAGCTGCTGCCGGATCCTGATCAAGCCTCTATGCTAGGGAGATGCTTTTTTGCTACAGACCACACTGCCTGTTACCATGACAACAAACTAAATTTCCCTTCACACACTTCACCCAAGTGCTTTTTCAACACAGACTCTATCCTCCTCGTTCCCCCCCCCCAGCTCCCCAGAAGTTGCCTCCCCGCCTCTCTGCTCCCAGCTTCCTTGGGAGTTTGGGGAATACACTTCAATTGATCTGCTGCAGACGAGCAGAGCGAGAGCGGTCACGTGACAAATTCATATGTCAGCGAAGAGATCACTGCGTCGTCTCTTCTCTCTTTCAGGCGGCAGCGATTTGAGAGCGAGCTATTCCAGCAGTAGACGAGCTGCGTGTCCTGAAACCGAACGAATTCGGCCGCCATCCGTGAACGTTTCGGATCGGCCGCGTGACCGCTTCAGGCACGACGCCACGCGCCGCTTTCTGAGCGAGCTGAGTAGGAAAACTCTCCTTCTGGATTGACACTCAGTCACCTTTTTGTTCCCTTCCATCTCGTGAGCAGGGGAAACACTTTTTTTGGTCTAACAGAAATAGCTTCTCCTCCATCTTACCTTGGAGACGGCGGTGACGGCTGGCAGCAAAGATGTACTCACGCAGCGTGGGAGGCCCGCTGACACCGAGATGCCAGACCTGCTGAGTACGGATGCCAGACTAGACCTGCGCCTGTTTTGGACACTTGGATCCCTTGACCTCCCTCCATTCTCACACCTTAATAGTGTCAGAGATGGATGAAGACCTGTCAGAGGCTCTATTCTAGGGGCATCCAGAGATTTGACATTTTGACGGCTGACGCTTACTTGTCTGTTAGAAACGTTGAACCCGAAAAAGATCTGATACATAAAACACATACGTGTAGAACATAATTGAAACTAGCTCTGCCTCCAGTCGCTACAACAGCATCTCTACATGTATTCCAGCCATTCATGCACACCTCATTCTGCTTAAAGAGGAACTAGGAATGGAATAAAGTCACACAAGACCAATGGGAAAGACTGTGGAGAGCATGCCAAGACGCATGAAAGCTGTGATTAAAAATAAGGGTTATTGCATCAAATATTCATTTCTGAACTCTTAGTATTATGATGTTTTAAAATGAATTTGATCTTGTTTCTTTGCTTTGTTTGAGGTCTGAAAATATTGGATCTTTTTTGTTATTTTGACCATTTGTCATATTCTATTATTATTCAATTATATTTTTATTTGCAATTTGGGGGAAATGTTGTCAGTAGTTTATAGACTCAAACAAAAATGTTCTTTTTGCCCACACACATACCTATAAGTAGTAAAATCTGGAAAAAAAAGATAATTTTGCAGTGGTCTCTTAATTTTTTCCATAGCTATAGAATAATCTCTCAGTAATGGAACCAAAGGATGTGAGTATTCCTTCTACCACTGACATTTGGGCAGTCTTGAGTAACACACTTCCTAACAAACCAAACTGTGAATTCTTCTCAGTCTTATTTGTGTGCAAGATTTGAAACCTAACAAGCTGCTTAAGCCTCTGACTTCAAAGTAGCTGTTGGGCTGGAAGATAAATCCAATGGAAGCAGCTGATTGTTTGATGTACGTTGGTTCATTTGGGATTGTGCTGCTTGCTCTCAATATTCCTGAGAATGGATGTCATATATTCAGTTCATCAGGATGTTTGCGTTTCATCAGTGGTGAAAAATAGTCAGAGCCTTTATTCAAGTAAAACTAGTACTGAATTCTAAATATTGCTGAAGTAAAAGTACCCAAGTATCAAAATACAGTAGTAGCTGCTTTTAGATTGTCTTATCAGCATATTTTATATGTATATATATATATATATATATATATATATATATATATATATATATATATATATATATATATATATATATATATATATATAGATAGATAGATAGATAGATGTTCATCAATGTGAATGTAGTTGCAGTTCATCAATATAATATAATAATAATAATAATAATAATAATAATAATGCACTTTATATACAGTATCTATAGAACTTGTTTTCACTCAAGTGCATAACATTTTTCTTTTTAAGGTAAAGAACACTATTAAAACTACTATAATATTGAAATAAATTATATATAGTAAATGGACAAATAAATAGCAGAATAGTGGAAATATTCCCTCTGCAGAGTAGCGGAGTGCAAGTATAAAGTAGCTTCAAATGAAAATACTTGACTAAAGCACAAGTAGCTCAAAATTGTACTTGCGTACAGTACTTGCACAAGTGTACACATTTACTTTCCACCCCTGTGGATCTATTTTTATTATGTTTCAATAACTCTAAAAGTCTGCCGCTCCGTCTCCTTTAATCTATTCCTCTATGGCAAAATGCTGCATCTATCCCTGACAACACATCTATCCATCGTAATTGACTGTCAAATTTAATAAACCGAGAGTGAAAGGAGTTTGTCAGGGGAGTAAGTCCAAGGTCAGCGCCACTAGATCTAAGTCGAGAAGCCTGTAAATGTTCCCCTGGGGGAGGTCACTGGCCTGAGTCATGCTGCAATGGTCTGGCAGGAGGCCTGTACTGACAATTTTCTGGATGTAAAAGAACAGTTTGTCTATAGCGGCGAGCACAATCGCCGCTGACAACTTTTCCATTCGCAGCCCTGCAGCAGGATTGTTGTTCGTGAAGGAACGGGTAGGTACCTTTTGGGATTTGGCTGATTGGGTTTCAGCGGCGTTCAGTGCGGCAGCGTTGGGTTTCAATGCAGGAGGGAAACGGCGAACGCAAATTCACTGGCATGACCATGTGCTGAGATATTGTTCCCTGTCAAGTGTCATCTTACACCTGTGAGTGATGGGTCTCTCCCTGGAAGACAGCAGCAGACGCTGACCGACGCAGCAGAAGATGAAGACGTGTGAAGCTGGGAAGCTGTCGGACTCGAATATTTCACTAATTTGCTGCGTCACGATTACACTGAAATATCTTTATCTCGATTCTTGAACTTTTTTTTTTTTTTAATTATCTAGCAAACTATTTTCAGATTGAGTCAGCACATTTTCATGCTGGTGTTAGGTGTCCTTTTAGTTTTTTGTGATGTTATTGTGATGTTATTCGTACTTTTATATAAAAACTTTGTTGCGATCCAGCCCAGGACCCTTTGGTAGAAGAGATGTTGTATTTTAATTTTGAGATTTTAGTTGCTTTTTGATTATAAGAAGGTGTAGATGTTCTATAAATACTGTCCCATGTTCCAAGACTTTCAGTTCACAGAGAAATGCACACAGCAAGTTGTTTAAAACAAGTAGTCAGGATGACTGTAAAGTTGTGATGTCACAACTATATATGTGATGTCAGAGAGGCTCATTAATATTATATTCACAGGCACAAACCTAAACTGTTCTTTGAAAGAGGAGATGTTTAACTACGAGATGATTTTTGTCTTTCCTTAAACCACAACTGTATCTTGTTAGTGACATCACAACTTCAAATAAAACCTAGAAAGGTGTAAAAAAAGTAAAAGAAAAAAAGGAGTTTTATTATCTTTAGATTTAGGGCTGTTGTCATTAGGGGTCTTGTATGTGGGGAGGAAGTCTGATGGGATGTTACAATATCATTAACTATTACTGCAAAATATATGTTTTTACAGTGTATGTAAAAAAAAAAAAAGATCACCGCATATTTTGAAGCAACCTCAGACCATCTTATCTTATTGTTACAGACCGATTACAAAAATAGAAACAGGAGCAGAAAAGCGAATGACACATTCTGCATCACTGCAGTTTCAGTATTGCTCACAATGACGAGGCAGTCACCTGAAAGAGTTGATCTGAGTGCTCGACAAACATTTACGGCTTGTTAGTGTTTGTGTTTGCTGTCTGTCCTTGTGGACCCATATTCCTCACTGCGACCTGATCCCAGAGATACTGTACATTGGCCGTTATGGGTCGCTCAACAAAATTCATGAAACGCTTACGCATTTTGCATCCTCTCAGCTGTGAGGGAGCAGCAGCAGCAGCAGCAGCAGCAGCAGCAGCAGCAGCAGCAGCAATACATCCATCAGATCAACGCCTTGATGGATGAACTGGTGTTTGTCCAAGAGTCAAGTAATCGCACCACAACGGACCCATTTAAAATATTTAAACAGTGTCGAACATGAATGGCTCGGGCATCGTGTTTCAAAAGCCACCGCCGTAAAAGGCCACTGCAGATGAAAAAGTTCTGTCACTCTGATACTCAGCACCCTGCTGACAGAGCTAATTCAGAGCGAGAGACACACGTGATGAACAGAAACACATCCCACAGTTACACTTACACTGGAAAACCTGTCAAAGTTACGGCAACTGGCAGCAATTATTCAGATATTACAGTACCTGAAGATATTTTTTACAGTAGAAGTACTGTCTTTTCTGCAAAATAAAATAAAAAAAATCAATAAAATAATGTAATTTCAATGGGTGTTGAACTGTTTGACTACTGTGTAAAATATACAGCAATCGACTATAAAAGTTAGTGGGTTTAACACAGTAAATATCTGCAGTTTCACAGCAAATTTTACAGTGCTGGCACCAAAAGCTGCACAGTATTTTTACATTTTGTGTTTTTTTTTAAACACAGAAAACAGCTGAATAGTTCAGAATAATTGGTTTGTATTTTGATTAACAAAAGGTTTAAAGATTCCCTCCGTACCTGACATAAAAATACTGCTTAGAACAATATTGTGTCTTTATTTGTTTTTTTCTACAAAAATTATACTTTATAATTATCTCATTAAAATCATGAAAATGCCATGTCCCTTGTTAAAAATTCCACATGAATATGGGAATATATTTAATTTTTAAAGATTGACTACTTCACATAAAATCTTCTGCTTCACTGTTAAATCAGATTTCAGGGTTTGAGCCATGGAGGCTTCAAGTTTCCACATCACACCTGTGTAAAGGGAATATTGGGCCGGTACTGGCTCCAAACTACAAATTGGATTTTGAAACTTTCAGCAGATGAGTGAAGCAAACTCTGCACATGCATCATTCTGCACAGTGAAGTTACAAATGGAAAAACTTCATTTATTTAATTTTTGAGCAGTGAATGACTTACATACTGAGCTCAATTTCCCGTATTCTATGATATTTAGTAGATATGGCTTCATCTGCAATTTTTTTTATTAGATCGCTGAAAATATTTATTTGTTATATTAAAACTTCATTCACAAGTGAGATTATTGATTCACCTGCCATCCACTGATACTTTCAGCTCCACAGTGATGTCAGTTCTGTTAAGGCAGCGGCTAAAGTAGAGCTTGAAAAAAAGTTTGCCAGTCTTCGCAAGTTAAGTTTCCCTTAAAAACCTTGACGTTAAGGTACATTGTAACTGGGAAATTCAGCCCTGTACCTTACTGGCAATGCCGTTTTTGTTTCTTGGAAATACTACCAAGCAAAAGAATGGTGATTTTTTTTATCTGCAAATTTACCATTTGACCAGAATCTGGAATCATCTGTTTCACACTGATTGACTGTGTAAAGCAAACATGTGCATTTAGAATACAGGGAACTAATACCACTCCATCTTTCTTATTACAGACTCAGTTTCCCACTCAGTTAAGTACAGTGCCACCTTGTTATTTCTTTATTTGAGAAGCCACAAAACTCCTTTAATTGACTATTGTGCTGATTAATTCACAAGTTGCAGGCATTGCTTTTGGGGTAAACCAGGGTTGGAAAAAGCCATAATCCACAAATATGAGGTTTTGCATGAAACTTGTTTTTATTTTTTCAAGTTGAAGTTTATTGTCTGATCAGCTGATAGGAGTGAAGGTCAGTCAATGAATATTATATATAGATATATATATATTTTATTGTATAACTCGTGAACAATATGATTTTAAGTTTTGGTGAATTTGAGTAGACCAGTAAAGGCTGCATCCAACACAGCAGTGGAATAAAAAAATCACATCTTAAACCACTTGGTTTTCTGAATTTTTATTGAATATATTATATTTTTCTTTAATCAACATTGCACATATTCCATTTTTCAATCACATCTCATATTGCTGTCTACAAAATGTTATGAATGTAGAAAATCCAGAAGTTGGAAGGTTTACCAAAAAAATAAAACAAAGAAGAAAGTAAAAAGGATAATTAAGGTCAGAAGTGACGAAGCTCCAAAGATACAGAGAGAAAGAGAGAGAGAGAGAGAGAGAGAGAGAGAGAGAAGAAGAGAGAGGAGCACCCTCAGGAAAACAATACAAACATACTTTGGGGTTAGGATGCATTTTTTTTCTCAAAACAAAGCATCATGCAGAATAAAAGCAAGGCTGGCCAAAACTCACATGGATATTTCTTAACACCTGAACTGTAGAAATATTTTACATGTTCATTTATAGTTACTGTCAGTTTCCCCTTTGCTGATTGAGAACAATTTCCCTCCTTTGTTATGAGTGAAAAGGTGGTGGCAAACGAACAGTTATTCAACATCGACAGGTAATCGAACGCTCAAACAACATTTTTTCTTTGAGAACACATGAAGCAGTAACACGAAAAACAAATGCACCACCACCATCATCTCAAAAAAAAAAAGTCTCTCCACACTGTGCTGTACAGCATGATGAATACATCTCTGCTGGCTGCATCTACACAGTTTACCTCTGCAGGTGAGATGATATCTGACCTAGTGGATTTAAATGCTGTATGGATGTGACCTACCACGTTATATGTGCAGCTTGCATAAGACATGTAATGATTGAATCCCATTGCTGTCCTGTCAATTCCCATCTGACACTTCATTTGTGCGTCTTTGATTATCCACAGACTGCACGGTCACCCTTCATCAAGGTCCTCTGTCCATGCATTGATCCACATCTGATTCTGAGACTTTGACACCATAGTGTGACGAATCAGGTGAATTTAGCAAAAAAAAAGAGGCGATTTTAACACCCGTTTTGTGACAAAAAAAATGCCATGCTGCATGTGTAATCTGTTGAATGAGACGGATCAAAAGATCTAGCAGGGTTACCAGGTGCCACCGTAGTAACTGGCCCTATACAGTGTCTAATCATCCATTTATATGTGCATTCACAAAGAGTCTGTGCATCTTCAAGTCTGTCAGCAGGCTATTAAATCATACTTTTCCAAGATGCTGTGGCCCTGATAGCAATGCAAATGAAGTAAATGCAAAAATAAACACATTCACCAATTTCCTAACGCACATACACAGCATAACAAACACAGAGAACACAACCGAACCTTATCTGTATGCGGCTGAGTTTTTTGGCATTTTGTTTCATTTGCACAGTCACACCGGTGAATGTGTTTCCGAATTTGCCTGTATATTATTTGCTTCTTCTTTTTTTTATTATTTCCTCTAAATGCTGCGAACGCGTTGTCAAATTGGTGAAGATGTGTTTCAGGGTGGATGTTAATAATTCATAATACGCATCAATGTTTTTTAGTACTGCAGTGATGTGAATCATGATTTCGCAATAGGTGTTGTCACAGAGTGTGAGGAGATTAGGTAGCAATATGAAATTTGTTGTTTCCATCTACAAGCGAAAGTATTGATTTCGATTTATGCTCCGATTTTGATGTTGCCACTGTTTGATGAACAGGGCTCAGTGTGTTTATTAGAGGTCTTTTGTTTGCTCATAAAAATCTCTTTTGAGAAACAGCAGCGGCAGCGGCCAGAAGCAGAAGTTGCTTTGCTTGAGGGCACTGTGGCAGCAATGCTCTCATTGGCTGCTGCTGTCAATTAACACTTCTCTCACATAACTCACCCTCTGCATTTAACACAACACTCTATGAGACGGACACTAAAAGGTGCATGTGGAGCTAAATTTAAAAATGCTGTTATCATTCAGTCAAGGTTAAAAATCTCTGGAAAAACGTGTCATTAATACATTTACAACATAAAGTGATGACTTTACGCTATGTTCCGCATGTGGCAGCCCTGTTATTAATCCAGGGATTTGAGGGAAATGCTGACATTAAGGCCTAACAGGTATGAATAGTTTCCTACAATTTTCTAAAATACAGATGTGGACGGCTAACACTGTAATCATAGGGCACCAACATTGATCTGCAGAAGGCAGGTGGCAAGAAAAAAACAACCTAAAATCCAGTCAGTCATATAAAATCCAGAATGAGAACTAAAGAAATGCAACCTGCGCCATCGCTCTACAGTTTGGCATTGCTCCTCATAAGCCACCTTGTTTATGAGGAGATTAAAACATAAAACAAGTTCCTGGTGTTTTCTTACTCTGCGGATGTTACAGTAAACACTCTAATTTTTTATCCTTAGACTAATGCGCCTGTGTGTGTGTCCGCGGTGAGTAATATCAAGGCGAGCCGCAAGGAGACGTCAACGGTGCTGCCTGGGTGCAACGTGGAGATATCAGGCTTAGTTTCTTCGGCACTGTTGTTCAAAAGATGAACGGCTCTTTGAGAGGAAAAGAGTTTTTATACAGACTTAAAAATCCAAATTCAATACACGAAGTGTTGAGGATTTTCACTGAGGTACTTTCACCGAGGTCACGTCATCCCTGTTTGTTTTTAGCAACCTGTGAGGAGTTTATATTCTGCAGCCAAAACAGTGCACATTGTCTTTTAAACACTAATTCCAGTATTTTTAGACCCTATATGTTTATATCAGACTACTTTTAGCCCAGCAAACATTGTTTTGGAAAGTGCCTGGGAAAAGTGGTTAAGGTTTTGAAACATCTGAACATCTAATTAGTTAACTGAATAACTAAAATATCACTTTTGTCCAGGGAAGGCCTTTAATCTCCATATTTGGTGAATTTCAGAACCGAGGGATATAATCCTCTGTAATTTGCTCCAAAAATTAACACATGCCTTAAAGGTACAGTGTGTAAGATTTAGCAGCATCTAGTGGAACAGGCTTGGTAGAATCAAGTTGTTTTAATCAGTATATAATTCAATCAAAGTAGGGTTTGTTCTGTTTTCATTACGTTAGATTGAGACATGATTATCTTCATGGGGAGCAGGTCGCCCTCTGTGAAGCTGCCATGTTTCTACAGAAGCCCAGAATGGACAAACCAAACAATGCGTCTCTCTCATCCTGACTATAGGCGAAAACAAAGGTCTGGGCATCATTAAATCTTAAATCTGGGCTGCATTGCTTTACACTTGTGCTCACTGGGTTTTGTTTTTAGAGGAAATCATTTGTTATCGATTAGGGGAGACATATATCTTAACCTAATTGTGCCTCTGAGGCAATAGAAGAGCCTCAGGGCTCTGAATTACATGATCCCCAACTAAAAGGCATGTTTCTCAAAATATGGACGCTGAGATAGCCCTTGTTAATGGGAAATCAATCCTTAACGAGAATGTCCTTTTGATGTTCCTTTTTTTTCTACATTACTACTGATGAACAGTGTTGGGTTCATAGCCTGTATAGCCCCCAGTGGGATTTCCAGCTCAGAGGTGATTCTAATTAAAATTTCCTCCTCTCACCTTGTTCTGGGTGTTATCTACAGTAACGTCCCCCACAGACTAATTGTTGACCTTCTTAACAGCTTTTTAAAAATTACTCATTGAGTCACACCAGTTATTCTGGTCTGCAGGTCATTATGAAAACCATGTGAATGTCAGGCAATACTGAAGTCAAATAGAATTAATTACCTTTTGGTCATTTGGATGACCTGATCTCTTTATAAACATCCACATTGACAGCTCTGGATGACCTTTTTATTTAGTGGGGGTTTCTTTCATGTCATCCACAAGGGTCAATGTTTTTTCTCCCCATATAATTAAATCTGCTTAAAATCTACTTTTATTATTGTTCCTTTCATTAAAGCACACTGACCTCTGATCTCCCAATGGAAGCAGATTTAAGCGAGGACACTGTGTCAGAGCAAGTTGACATAATTGTGGCCTCCAACCAAATGAATTATTGACGTTAACAGCTTAAGGAAATGGGGTTAGAGACTGTCCAGTTAAACAGATTTTCCTTCAGTGTCCATTGGTAATTGTTTGTTCTGCTCGATTGGACGTTGGGGCCTCGAGGATCAGTTCTCTGGCTGATCCTGTTCTTCTCCCCTCTGCTAACCTGTGGGCATATTACATTTTGATGTAGTACCTCAAACCTGTTAGGATTTGTGATGATGCCAAGCTGTAGCCAAACACAAAATTGGACCGAATAATGTGTTTATCACAAATATGTCAGTATTGTTGCAATGCAGCTTCCTGGAATACAGTAGCTTCATTTCAGTTGTTTGAAAACTCTGTGAGCAGTTATTCAGCCTAAAACCCCCAGATCATCCCTGGCTGTTCAAAGTTGACACTTAAAACCCAAACTGATTAGTCCTTTGTTGAGTCTTTCTGGTTTTCAACAGCTTGTGCTTGATGCATGTAATCTGACGCGATTAACATCAGTGACCAGACCTGCGATGTTCATTATTCGTACCAATAAACAGATTTAGATGTGACAGTGTGGAATAACCATTTTGGTACAAACCAATGACCTCTAAATTCGAAGGTTGGAGCCATGATCTAAAGCATTATCCAATTATCTCTTAAAGAAATCGTTTTTTTGAGAACATTGAGCTAACTTAGCTTAGCTAAGCTTAGCAAAAATACTGGAAACAGAGGAAAAGTAGTGTGGCGCTGTACAAAAGTAATGAAATCCATCTACTGGCATCTCTAAAACTCACTGTTTAACTCACTATATCTAATTTATTTGCCAGACAAATAGACAAGTTAAGTATTTCTTGGCGGGAACTGTGATGCTGCCAGCAAAGACTCCACTCTTTGATCCAAATACTAGTCCTGATGCATAACTATTTATTCGATGAGTTTAAAATTGCTGTGATGAGCATGAAAAAGTCTTGTTTCAAAAAATGTTAAATTATTTCTTTAAGCTTAATGTTTAATTGGTGTCAGCTGTCCAGCCATTCCTTCAGATCCTCTCAAAAATGAATAAACAAAATGTAATTGAGAGCTTAGTTTAAAAAAAAAAAAAGTCAATATTTTTTTCATTTGACTTTGTCTCAATAATAATTTGATGCTTTTCATTCTGACCTTATATTACAATTAGGATTTGTTACAAAAAATCAATACTGCAGTATATCTCAATATTTCCTCTTCCTACTTCCTACTTCTGTGATACATATATCAATACACTAATGACAAATACTGACTTAAATAAACGGAAAAAATATATTTTTTGAGAGGGAGTATGACATGCAACACAGGTTCATCGGTGGAGTTGAACTGTGGATTCTGTGAAACTGACACCTTAACACAATGAATAAATACATAATTACTTCTTTTTGCCTTTTGAGGGATACTTTTTCTTCTTTAGTCACATATATCATGATGTATCACTGTTTTTGTAAATATGCCTCATGATATACAGTCTCTAAGTGTGTGATTCAAGTTTTTCCCATTGTCTTGTGTTTAAAAAGTAAAAAAATATAACAAACTGTAATATCGAATCGCAGTACTTGTAGAATCACAATACTTAAGAATCACAATACACATCGAATTGTCAGAAAAGAATCGTGATAGGAGGAAAGCATATCATTTCAACCCTACTATTTTTCTTTTGCGTGACATCTTTCTTCTTTTCTTTCCCCCTTTTATTATGTAACTTTTTCTTGCAGCCTTCAGGTTTGCAGAAAAGACAAAACGTTCTACTCCTTCCCAATGAAAAAAAATCCTCCTAAAGGGAATTTGTGAGTAAGCTACTGACCACTGATCTAAATTATTTTAAAATCATTGTGGCTGTTTTGTGGTTACACTTTTATATGCTTTTAAGTGCCATTACCATATGTGAAGGATGCTTTTTAATGAAACAAATACTATCAACATACTATTACTGGAATAAAACTGGTGGCTTTTAGATTATATTTGTTCTCAGAGCAGCATTGAAAGAGAGGTAAGGAAATCCAATTTTTCTCTGACAAAGCTGTGCAAACAGCAATAGCATCCTCATCGTTTTATCATGTATCCCAGAAAAACTCAATAAGCATTGTGTCAAAAAAAAGGGAGGAAAAGCAATAGGAAAAACGCAAAAAAACTAAGAAAATAGACAAATGGGAGAATGTTGGAGCAGCATTTGCAATAGTACGAGGAACATGACTGTATCAGAGAGGACAAACACAGATGATTATGGTCAATGGCCATAACAGTCAAAGAAAGTAAAAAGTCTCAAATTACTCTATCTGCAACACATCTTAGGACACACAAGTATAAACGTCTGCTATGTACATTTTTTTCCTATTCAGTGTGCATCTATATCACAACATGTTCCAGAAGTCCACAACATACAATAAATTCAGGGTTTCACCTTTGGTTATGTAATTATCAAGGCTAGGTTTAAAAAAATATAGAACACACGTCCATGTAACTTTGCATACAGTTAAATTCAAAGTGAAAACATATCAACAAAGCAGCTGGTCAGCTCTAAATTTGCATCTGAGAAAAAAACCTATTTCATCTGTACGACACTGATTCTCGGGCCGATGAAAGCCTGGAGGAGTTTCATCCGCTGTTTATCTGTGATAGAAAGTGAGTGTGGCAGATATTTATGATCGTGTTTATGTGCCTGACATCTTTGCTTTAGTGTAAGTGGATGTTTAATGTAAGAGGATAGTCTTCTAAATGTATTTCAGTGTGTTGCATTGAGCCAGTCAATATAAATGTGTCTCATATTTCTCTCCCAACCCTCTATACACCTTCTGAATGAGGATTTTCATGTGTTATGACACAATGTGAATTAAGAGTTTGTCGCCAGCGTTTGTGTGAGCAGCTCAGGCCAGCCTTGTTCGGTTGACAATAGGAAACAAGATAAAAATAGATTAAGTCGTACTGCTGACTGCACATAAGCAGAGAGCAAACTCACCATTTAGTAACCAATGACACCTACAAAGCCGACCCAACTAAAACATTATGTCGACATTACAACCAAACATTGTTCTCTATCATATTAAAATATTCACATCTGTTCCTTACAAGACACTTTTTGCACATGTAAAGAAAACATCTTTGAACTCGGATAAGTCTCTTTGTATCATGACTTCATACATCTGTATATGTGTAGTAATTAAGGCAATCATTTTGGGCCACGACTCACTCATTTTCCAACTCCAGTCTCAACCCCCGAGGGTTTGTTTACTGACGTCATACAGTAGTTCTCCAGCTCCACTTTTGTCCAAATGCAGAGTTCCCTCATTTGTTGCTTTTCCGTGTCCGCTCCCACTCAAGACGACCACGGTCATGATGCTTGTTGCTTGTTCTCTGCAATTTTCAGAGACGTAGGGGTTACTCCCTCTCCATGTAACTGGCAGCGCTGCAACGGAGAGAGAGAGAGAGAAACAGGAAATGGATGCAAATCTATCAACGGTCTTGAGAAGATAAAGCAATTTGCCCCAAACACCAAACTGATACTGCATATTTTTCTTTCCCACCCGGAGGTTGGGCCGGCAGCCTCCCACTTTAGATAATCATCAGGGTCATTAGGTAGCAGCTCCAACAGAAGCAGAACTCAGAAGCATAGGTATGGGGTCTGTTAGAACACAAGATAATGCTACTCATTTATGTTACAATACAATTCACATTAATATAACTTTATTTATACGCAACAGTATATACAGTATATATATATATATATACACCATATAATTGTATATATTTAATTGGTGTATTTAGAAGTCAACATAAATATACCATATATGTGTGTGTGTGTGTGTGTGTGTGTGTGTGTGTGTGTGTGTGTGTGTGTGTGTGTGTGTGTGTGTGTGTGTGTGTGTGTGTGTGTGTGTGTGTGTGTGTGTGTGTAAGGAAGCATGTCTATACCTTCATGAAGACAAAAAATGACAGCCAGTAAAACTTCAAGGTGACAGATGCATTTTGTGCATTTCTGTCATTTCCTATACTGTGGTTGAAGTTGCAAATCCAATGTTATCTATTCTATTGTTTATGGTAGTTATTTTTTGTCAAATAATGCATGACATGGCTTTTTTATGGCTGGTAAAAAAAATATTTAACTTTAAACCTGCAATGAGTGCTTTTTTTCTACCGTGCCATTAGATGCTACGGTCGTTACATGTGTTCTTGTATCCTGGATCAGATTCTGCTCAAACATGAAGAGCCAGTATATGTAATATACTGTAAGGGGTTTTTGAACTGCCAAGATATTCTAGCAGAGACCCAGATTAAAATTATAGACCTGCAAATGTGCATTTTATGTTTCCTTTAAAGAAGCCTACTAAAATTTAAAGGTCCCATATTGTACAAAGTGAGATTTTAAGATCTTCTTGACAACTTTTTTGATATTGAGTTATATGTGTTCTATATATGTTCCAAAACTCTCAATTCACAAAGAGATGTGCAAATATTTAAACTTTAAACTACTTGTGATGTCACGACTATAGAGTTACTGCCTACCTCCCATTCACAGTCATTCAAATCAGCCAATCAGAGGACAGATTCTTTAATATTAATGAGACACGTGCACCTGTTCTTTCTAGAGATGCAGAGAGAAGCTTAAAAGAAAGAAGATGCAAAAATATAATAAAATGCTTGGTTCTTAAAACCATAAATATATCAACTTCAAATAAAACCCAGGAAAAATGATGTAGGATCTGGAACCTTTAAGCAATTAAATGACAGCTGCAATCATATGAAGGTAAAGGCCACTAAGCATCATGGGTCATCTAACAGAGATCTGACAATCAAGGTTTTGTGTTTTAAACCATCAAAGCTCCAAACAGGCCACAGCATTTCTGCTTAAACTGCAAGTGCACAGATTTAAAAAAGTAATAACGCTTTGTAAATAATTCATTGTCAAGATCTAATAAGTGTAACACTACAGCGCGTGGCACCACACCACAACCAGCCACCGGTGACATGCCAGACACATGCATGGAGAAAAAAAAACTAAAACTAATTGGCATTCAGTCTAAATATGACTCCCCGCTGCAGCCATGTTTGTAATGTTGATTTAGCTCAAATTTGAATTCCCTCTCGGTGAAGTGTTTATGTTGTCTTGGCTACCCCCCGTAGGGCCAAACATTTGACACAATAACTGTTCTGCGTCATAGCTATTGGTGCTGATTAAGATGCAGGCTATTACAGACAAGCGCCTCTTTAAACAGAGCAGCTGTTGTATAATTCTCCACCTCGATAATTTGAGGATTTCTACATTGTCTCCGAGGAGTTGGAGACATTCTGTATGCAATCATAGCTGCAGCAGGCACAAGGCAATTACAACAAACATACTGAGCTCTTTTTTTTATTTTTTTTAATATTTTTTTTTTATCTAATTCCCTTATTAAGACGTTATAGCCTATAAACCTGTGCTTGTTTACACTGCAGGTTTTGCTTGTTTGGGAGAGCTACTGTAGTAAACACAAACAGGTGGTGTTGTCCTCTATTTATCCTTCAATACCTTCTGCCTGTAATCATATAATAAAAAGAACCTCATACTTATTAAACCAAAGAGTTTGCGCTATTCTTTAATTAAAAACAGGTGAATTCAGCAGAAATCTGAGAAGATTTTAAATACGATTCATTGTTGGTTCCATGTGCGTGACCCACACTTATTTAAATCTGAGGCTAAAATATCACTCTGCGAAAAGTACATAACATTGTTTACACTAGAGCACGCTGGGGCTCACCACCGACATCTTATTTATATAGCGCTGGAATAAAAGCAGCTCCTGTGTGTAGAGTTTTTAAGTAGGGAACCTACAGCTAGAGGGAAACTGTGCCAGACCACTACACCGGGCCACTTACAGGTGACCCATGCTGGGTCCCTGTCGGGGTTTATTATAGCAGCCTGAACTGTGCGAGGACATTAAAAAGAGACCTTCCTGGGACTTTATGAGCAGATGTTGTGGCAGCACAGTGTGCTTAACGTGTTTCTAATGAGAGAGCCTGTGAAATTGGAATGAATCATTTGTTTGCTGTTACCGAAGATGATTCATGGAAAAAGGTTCAGTCGTTACTAAATATTTATAGTAACAAGTGCAACTGTGGCATTAGCTTTGCTGTAGCTGAGCATAGCAAGTGACAGGGCGAAGGTCAGGTCGCTGATAAAAACAACGGGAGGGGATTTATTTGACTCAGACTGCTACCACTGAACATTTGAATGTGTTTTTGTCGAGTGGCGACCTGCTGAAAAATGGAGCTGATTCAGAAATTCCATAAACTGAAACTAATAATTATTAGTGTTTGACCTGATTATGCAGGCTGAGACGTATTCTGCATCTGAAGGGTCTTTTAGTCTGATTTAGAGCTGTCTGTCTCATTCTGAGCTATTCTACTGTGTTGTCTATTTGACTTTTTAAATCTTTTTTTTTTAATTTTACATTTTGCCATTTACCTAGATGTCATGAATTAGGGACAGCCCACAGAGAGTTTTATCTTCAAGTCTCTGAAGGTTTTTTTTAGGATTATCATCCCCCCACATGTGTGCACTACCTGCTGGTTTGTCCCAGAGATGCAATAATCCAGCAATGAAACCTGTCCACCCAAATATTTACACCATACAGATCATTCTCATTAAAGTACCAGTGATACAGGAGAAATATTAAAGGGCTGATAATAAAGAGTAGTTTAAACCAATGGTTTCATCTTTCTGTTGTATTTCTAAGTACAGCACTTGAGTAAGTATACTCAGTTACTCTCTGCCACTGTTTTTTGGTTCTGCAGCTACAAAAGCGAGTCTGGGAAAACAATATTAAATGAAAGAGAGCTCTAGTGAGGCTATACATCAGAATATGCAAAGAAAAACAGACTCAGGCAGGAATACAAATGTGGAACGATCACTGTCTATCTCTATGGTTGTGTGTACCCGGCCCACCAGCTGCGTGCACACCTAGATGCTTTCACATTTGAGGCCCAGCAGGAGGCTGGAGACAGTTTTCAGCACCACAAGCAGAAATCCATTCTTCCTGCAGCCTGTCTGTCCACAACGAGGCATTGCCTGCTCAAATGTAAGCCAAGAGCACCAGGTTAAACCTGTTTGGATCTACAAAAACATCTGCTACCTGAAGCTCTCACTATTCACATTTCAAGAGCCCAGATGCCCTGCTTTTCATATGAATGGATTTAAAATCATTATGGATTTAAGCAAAAATGCAGCCGGCCGAGGCTGGCAGACAGCATACCTGTAGGTACGATATTATGAGTGAGGAGAATTTTACAGCTTAAAATTATATTAACATAACAGCAGGGGGGTTAGGAGTTGATAGTGTTGCTAATTCCTAAATTACTCAACCACTATTCCACCAGATAGTTGACGCTCACTTGACAGTTTTTCGACAAACGCTCTTTGATTGTTGAAATTATCAATTAAGACATCTTCATACTAACCACACCATGCACATATATTCAGACATCCATGCAGACTGATAGAAAACATCATGAAAATAGGTTCATAGACCTGAGCAGTAAAGTTATTATAGTATTGCAGCATATTGCATCTTCATTAGTGAACCTCCACTCTAATTTCCTAATTACTAAGTTTACTTGTTTCAGTGTGGAGGTGACTCTGTCAGTTATGCGGCATAGTAAATAAAAGACTGAGCTCTCGGCTTTAATTTTGTTGGTTGCTGATAAAAGACAGCAACGTATTGCTGTGTTATATAAGTGTTATATAAATCATATCCCATGTTTCAAAACTCTCAATCCACCGAAAAGTGCACACAGCCAGTATCCGGAAACTGCGTCTTAAAACAAGCCGTCAGGGCTTCTGTGAAGTTGTGATGTCACAACAACGCAGTCGCCCACCAATCACAGCCATTCAAATCAGCCGATCAGAAGGGAGGCTCATTAATATTAATGAGACAGACACAAAACAACATGTTCTTTCTAGAGCTCCGGAGAGAAGATTGAGAGATGTCGGGCCTAGTAAAAACAGACAGAGAGCCACAGGCCTGACGTCTTGCCTGCAGGTCCCATTTGAAGCAAAGGAGAAATTTTGCATGTTACATGTCAGTGTCAAAGACAGATAAGAACACACAGTCAACCAAATGTCCCATGGGGATCTGATGTATGATTTAAGTGTTCCCTTAATTTTCTGTGACCAATGTACTGCTGCAGACTTTACCTGGCCATTTAACACGACAGCTGATTGTATTTGTCTTGTTGTCCCACTCACATCAACCGCTGTCATGTTCTCATCATTGCATATCTGAAGTAGAGTGAATAATATTTTTCCACATTAAAGTCCAGAGACAAACCTTGTATCCAGACTAGAGAATAGCAGAAGTTATTCTCTTATTATTATGTCATGCATACAACAATATCCAGCCCACGAGGTCTTAAAAAAAAACTCCACAAATTCATAAAACAGAGCCAGAGTGTTACACATTTCCAAACAGCAGGAAAAGTCATAAATAGAGGCAACCTACATATCTTTCCCAATCAAATCTTAGGACTATCAATTAAATCCATAAATGACTGCCAAACACATTAAGTACAGCATATAATATACTGGAGAAATATGTCGGTGCTTGGTTAAGTGAAAAACATAGTTTCATAGTAATTGAGATTTATTAAACAGAACTATGTCTATATAAACGTCCTCGTGGATTTGAAACATGCAATGGGAAATGTATTATTGTCTCTGCATGGAGTGATTTGCCCATGGCCCCTGGAGGGACGTAAAGTGGAGTTTTACACTTTTCCACATGGACTGAGCAGAAAATGTCTGTACTTCAGACTGGAACAAAATCATCAAAAGGGTAAACAAGTGAGGACATTGGCAGTCAGTATTGTTTCTGCTGAATCAAGCTGGCAAATGAGACATAGCGGTTTCTCATTACTTGTTACCTTTCCTGCTTATCAGCCCGTCAGCTTCCTGCTACCCTGAGTGAGGCAACTTTTCTACGAGGCAGTTAGAGGACAAGTCTTTAATCTAACATGGGAATCTCCAGGCACAATGTGCAATGCTTTATGCTTGAATTGTTATACAGAAGAATTATGGTTGTGCATGAAAGGTACAGGTGGCGTTTTAGTCATTTATACCCTAATGGTACAGTGTGTAATGTCTTGTGGCATTAAGCAGCATCTAGAGGAACAGACTTGGCAGACATGAAAACTATTATAATAAGTTATAAGTATATATATATATATATATATATATATATATATATATTCATAAAAATAGGTATTATTGTGATTTTATTACCTTAGAATGATACATTTATTTACATAGGGAGCAGGTCTCCTTCCATGTTGTACTGCCTTGTTTCTAGTCCAGAATGGACAAACCAAACATTTGCTCTAATCCTACATGTTTGCATAATCAGTTTGATGCAATCTGCAGCCTCACCACTAGATGCTGCCATAAACTACACACTGCACCTTTAATGGTGTTACCGTGGTTATTTGTTGGTGCATGGTTTAATTTAGTATTAAAATGATTTTTAAATTAAGGCTGTAAGAGTTGAGATCTGGAAATTCAATACAAAAAAACACAAAGACAGCATAGGCATCAGGAATGGTGGATTAAACAGGATGTTCCTCGAGGACGTAATGGTGCAAAGAGGCATAGTTGGCAAAGCTCATGGTCTTGGTACTGTGTCATTTGTTCTCTACTTTCAATTTCACAGACACTGAGTTATTGAGTTTGACACAAAAACAACCAAACTCCAGCACCAGGCAAGAACTGTGCAACCGCTGCAGGTAACAAACTGCCATTCTGGCACACATCACTCCCATTTCAGCCTCACTGCATTGGCTGCAGGTGATGGCCAGGATTGATTTTAAGATTCTTCTAATCACTACATGACATAGCTCCTATTCTTAGCTACTAAGCCCTCACAGTACAGAGTGATCACGTAGGTCATAAAATCAAAACCTGCTGGCCGGTCCTCGCATTAAACTCCAAACCAAAGGTGGTTGTGCTTTTGTCAGCCTGGCAGCCAGATGCTGGAACACTGCGACCTCCCATTAGATCAGCGACATGACTTTGACTGTCCTTTGCTCAGGATTTCACTTGTTATTTGCATTCTTGACAATGTCTGTGTGGCTAATTAAGAGTCAAATCAATTTGATTGGTGAAACCTTGTGGAAAATAATAGAGAGAGAAGAGACCACTGCAAAATTATCAGTTTTTCTGATTTTACCTACCTATTTTTGGGCAAAAGGAACATTTTGGGTCTATAAACTACTGACATTTTCCCCAAATTCCAAATAAAAATACTATAATTTAGAGCATTTATTTGCAGAAAATGACAAATGCTAAAAATGATCGAATGTTTTCAGACCTCAAACAATGCAAAGAAACCAAGAATCCAAATTCATTTTAAAACAACATAATACTAATGAAGAGTTCAGAAATCAATATTTGGTTCAATAACCCTTATTTTTAATCACAGCTTCAATGTGTCTTGACATGCTCTGCACAATTCTTTGCCATTGTTCTTTATTCCACTCCTGGTTCCTCTTTAAGCAGAATACATGTGTTGGAATTCAACAGACGCTGGAATGGCAAAATACGCTCTACCGGAAATATGTGATCGTAATAAGAAACACAAATTCAACTAAACTCTACAATTTTTGCTCTGTTTCTATAAATCTTTTGTGGTTTGTCCACAAAAAAGTTGAATTGCATCGTTAGTAAATGTCATTCTTTCGCCAGGACAAGTGCTGCAATCTTCTGTTGCCATGGGAATGGCAAAAACAGAAGTGACAAGAACGTGACACATCATCACCTTGCACAAAAGCAGCACAATTATTTTGGTGAGTACAATATTTACCCACCAGAATAACTGAAAAAAATGAAAAGTAATAATACAATGCTATCCATCCTTAGTGAGGGTGAGGCAGAGAGAACCATGGCTAATTGCCTGCTAGTGGTAAGACACAGATGCTTACATCCTTTTAGGATGTTTTGTAATCTTTTTTTTTGCAAATGCCTACAGAACTCCATGGTATAAGTCTTTCACATGAAGCACTGCAGGTTCCATAAATCACTGCGATTTTACAGCAATTACAGATCCAATCACATGACTCGAAATCAACCAATCAATGCATCAAACTCCTGGGTTTTCCAGTTAATCATCACAGATTAGGAGATCAGAAAAAGCCACCAGGAGAAGTGAAATAAATAAACATATTTCCATCCTGACCTCAGGAGAGAGCACATCCACATGTAGCTCAGTGCCTGGCTTCCTGCTTGCTGACACTAATCCAAAGGCAGCGGGGATTTTCTGCCTCTTGCTGCTTCTTGCCTCACACCCCTGCAGGGCTCTGAGATCCACACTGGCTCTCCCGGCCACACACACACACGCATATAAACATATGCAGATGAACACAAGATAGACTATAAATATTCAGGCCAGGATCGGCGGTACGTGCCACACAATGCGCGTCGGGGACATAACTGGCATTGTGCTCATTGCAACCCTGCCACCGACGAGGTCCTCCGCATGTGAGGCCGAGCTTCAGATGTCGTGCGTTTGTTTTTGTGTCTGAGGGCGAGAGGTGCTGTTTGGGAAGCACATGTGCAACACAGCGAGTCACATTACACCATGACAGACTGTCACAGTGAATTAAAGGCAGGACACGAACGGAGGCAGCGGTCAGAAAATGTCATTAATGCCACTCCGAACGGAATAACTGGCAGAATGAGAGGTGTACCGAATACAACAAAACCTCCTTGTTATTGACATTTCAAGCGTCTCCCCTGTGCTAAATTGTCTCCGTTCGCCCAAATGTTCTGCTCTGCCTCTGTGTTACATAACCAATGTACAGTATACAGTATGTAGCATGATACGAGACAGCAGACACAGCTGAAAAGTAGGTTAGCACCAATTACTTCCATGCCAGCAGCCAAATAATCTATAAATTTAGATGTTTTTCATCGCTGTGACATTGATAAAAAGAGACAGCAGCTCTTATCTAATCTTTTAGCCCCACAACTTACTGACAGCACTAAGGGTTCAGAGTCCAAAATGTCAAAGTTGGGACTGTTGGCACTCGTAGAAACACATCTTGACTGCTGAGATTAATGGGTTGGAAATGAGAGAACAGGAAAATGCGACTGCAGCTATAAAGCAGTGTTTGCTGCAGATAGAGTACAACGTAAGGATTGTGCTGAAATGTTAAAGTATCCTTGTAGCTGCAAGGGTCAAACTCGTTTTAGTGTTGCTACATCATCTCTGCATATTACTTAAAGTTAGATTTTTTCAAAAGATGAAAGTTGCTGCTGTCTCAAAGTTTGAAAATGTTTTCTAGAGCTCACATTTGATAATGGCGCATTATAGTAACTAGTGCCTGTTCAAAAACATATATGTTCAGAACAGGAATTTCTACCTACCTTGAGATAAACGAGCCTCACATGCAGAGTATTCGTAGACTGCTCCCTAAACATTGCACATGCAGACTGTAGTTCGATACTACAATTTACCAATGTTCCCTAAACGCCTCACAATCAGCTTATCAGTTACTGCCATGTCGCATCTCCAACCCCAGCAAAAGACCCACCAAGTGTGAAGTAGACTGGTGATCTCAACGGTTGTTGAGATATGCAAGGAACATGCAGAAAGACAAAGATCCATGACATTATATAGAGAGATTTGTCTCACATTTGTTTGTTTTTTTTACTGTGTGAATTGATTTTAACTGTGGTCATGGTACATTAAGCACAATTTCATAATTTGTGTGAACAAAAGCACGGAGATGTTCACCCAAAAGCGAAAACTGTCATTATCGGCTCATCCCCGTCAGTCACTGTGTTCCACCTCCATACCAGCCCCCTCTATCTGGAGCCCCCGCAGGCATCTCTCACATGCGTACTTCAACAGGGATTTAATGAAACGCCTTCAATCACTTTACAACCGCAGATGTAGTGTAGATGCCTGCCAGTTGTGCTGCCAAGCATACAAATTACCATGTTGTTTCCCTTGATAATGGTACCTGCTGGCGATATATTCCCCAATTTACAAACTAAATTACAAACTAGAGAACTCATTTCACACAACTGACCCACTGTAATTGTGTTTTGGATATTTGATTAAAAGCTTTAAAAAAAAAGCAGTGGTGCATTAGATGGTCTTATGTAACAACTTTAAAGCAACGCTCTGCTTTCCTTTTGATTTGAGAAGTAAGTTTGAGACTGGAAAAAAAAAAGGTTCACAGCTGTCAGGACAAATTTGCTGCCACACTTGAAAACCACTTTATTTCACAATAATTCACATGTGTCATAAGTATATGGTTTTCTTTCACTGATGATTTAGAAATAATTTTACATTTAGTAGTAAAATTGTATTTTATCTTTAACTTACTATTGCAGTGAACTATATTAACATAGACACAAATGCTACATCAATGGTTCCCAACCTTGTTGGCTCAATAAAACAAAACAAAGTTTACCTGCAACTCTCGTCATAGGTCACATAAGTAAAATTATTGTGTTGTGGTGAAAAAAGGGAGGGCAATGAGGGATCAGATATGGATTTTTGTATAAATAGTCTTCAGCATAATGTTATTTTAAGTAAAGTAATGGAGAAATGATATCATTTTGGTGAGAAAAAAACAGCACATCAAAAGGGTGAATTTAGGATACTGCAGGATCGACAACATGACCATAGCTGCAACAATATGTCAATCAAACAATGACAATATCACATCTACTGTAGAAAGTACCAGTGCATGGCAGTCAGCTCCGCAATAACAAGATCCAATATCACGGCCCTGAAAATGACAAAATAGAAACAGACGCAGGAATAATGTCACCAACGGTAGCTGTTGTTTCACTGCAGCAAAGTCCACAAGTGTTCAGTTCAGAGTTCTCTGAACAAGTTGATGACGTTGCTGACCTTTATCCAGAGCTGTAGTTCTGGCCCCTGAGTTTGTAGCTCAAAGCTAATTACGCCTATGAAACCTGCTCATAAATCACAAAGTCTGTGGTCTGTTCAATCAAACTGAGGCACTTGTGCCTGATGATTGGCACATGCACGTTTCCGTGTCATTTTCGAATCAGTTGACTTTCTTTGTGTCTGGACCAGCGTCACGTCAGCGTCACATGAGCATTGCGACACACCAGATACGCTCCCATGTTGATCGATGCAGCTGTCTGCACTGGCTCCACGCGGCTCGTGTCGCAGCTGCATTCCAACTGCGTTTCACATGCATATCTGCTTCATTCAGATGCCAAGTCTATTTTTTTCTCCTACAGATGCAATTGCAATTATTGTGCATTGGGTTCTGATGCTTCAAAGATGCAAGTGAACTATGCTCAGTACCTGAATGCCTCTGGTGTAGACATACAGCTCTGGAAAAACATAAGAGACCACTGCATTTTTTTCTGAAATCAGCATCTCTACATGTATTCCAGTCATTTCATTCCAGCATCTGCTGAATTCCAACACATGCACACCTCATTCTGCTTAAAGAGGAACCAGGAGTGGAATAAAGTCACTCAAGAACAATGTGAAAGACTTGCCAAGATGCATGAAAGCTGTAAATAAAAATAAGGGTTATTGCACCAATATTGATTTATGAACTATTCTTAAGTGTAAACATTAGTATTATTTGTTTGTTTGAAGTCTAAAATGGTATCTTCTTTGTCATTTTGACTATTGTCATTTTCTATAAATAAATGCTGTCAGTAGTTTATATACTCAAACAAAAATGTTCCTTTTGCACAATCACATACTAGATTTTACTAGAAGTAGTAAAATCAGAAAAAAAATGATAATTTTGCAGTGGTCTCTTATTTTTTTCCAGAGCTGTACATCCAGATCACTCGCTACTGCAGATGCTGCTTCTACATGTACTGCTCATACCATGCTTGTAGGGGGACATTTTTTTTTGAGTTAGCATTACTTGTTTTGGACAATGCACATTTGTTTCATCTATATTTACCTATATTTACATTGCATTATATGTTAACATACTTAATGAAACTAAACCTGCTAAAAAGGTATCTTCATAACAAATTATGCTTTTAAAAAGTGGCAGAGACAAGTCCCCAGTTTGGTGACACCTATGCACATAAGTCTATAAATAAATTGTGACAAAACCTTCTTAGATGGTTTCAATTCTAAAATTTCTGAATGGATGAAAAATATGTTTTATATATATTTCACACAAAAAAATCTACTTAATCTGAAACAGAAAGAAATACATTTTGATGTCTCCTATTTTATTAATCATCTTCTGATCTTTAGAGCCTTCTTTATTAATCAATCAATAAATAAATATCTTTACTTGAGGAGGCAAAGCTCTTTTTCCAAGAGAGACCTGGCCAAAAACAGGGCAGCATAAACAATGTTACAGCAATAAACATACCAGCCAACCAACAGCAGTCCTACGCTATAGCCAAGGAACACGATTACTTGCAACATAAAGACCACAAACCAGTTAAAATGCATAACAGGTCAAATAATCTAAAACGTTTCCAATACTTTTCTAATTTAGAAACAAGTACAATGCCCAAGAAAACTAATTTCTCGTTCTTCTAAAAAAATCCCGCAGCTCCTTTGGGAGGTCCCAACCCGCATGTTGAAAAAACACTGTGTCAGGATGTGATTGGCTCGGAATTAGTTTGTGGCTTCCTCGCCTGCTTGATTAAACCACACTGGAAAAATTGATAGAAACTTCGAACCAAGGCTAAATGGTATTTTGCCTGATGTGTGGTCAATACAGCAGCAACAAGCAATTATTCTGTCAACTGCTGAGCAGCACGTTTTATCTGTTTCATGTGATCAGTCTGATTTATGAAGGAGAAACTCAGAGTGCAGGAGGTTATTTACACAGAGTTACACTAGTGTCAGTCACATATTTGAACACCAATGTTCCTTTTTTATTCTTATCTCCTTGCAAAAAATAATTACAACATGAATGACAATGATAGAGGTTAAAAGCCAATACTAACTTGAATTTTTCACTTTCATTTTTCATACCAACTCATAAATCTAAGTTTTGGTACTTAATTAAATATTAACTTGTTTTGAGATGTAAAAAGACAAAATATCTTTTTTTAAAGCTTAGCATCTTTTTAACCAAGTACATCACAACAGTAAACAGCATGAATGAATTGATATTGAATGAATATATTTATTGGTGTGTTTCAGGTAATATTTCATTAACTTACACTAATTACAAAGCCATATACCAGATGTTTCAGTCGATTTATACACTTACACTTGACTATACACAAATATCTGAGTAGCATATTTCAACACATCAGGTCATGATGTTGACAACTCCAACTACACATGTTTAAAATTAATCACGTAATTTCTCATTTATCCTGACTGCTGTCTACACCCTGAAAACAATGTTTTTCCATTGTCCCCGCTGTAATTCAGTTGTAGCCACGTCCGCAATCTCTATCTCCTCCTGAGGGGGTGATGTACGCTTCCACCATCCTCCTCCCATACACATGGAGTTGATGACGCCTACCTGGATAAGTCGCCAAAACAGCATAACAGACACAATCCCAACCATCGTCCTACAGTCCCTGCATAAAACTGCCAAATGTGTTTGTTGGAGTGCTGGAGGAGTTGAAGTGACTGCGGCTGTGAGTACATTAATGTGATCTGTGGGAGTGGAAAATTTGGGCCTACATCTACATGATTGAGACAGAATCATCTGTATGCATGGCTTTATACATCTGATGTAGAGTGTGTATGTAGATTTATGTCTTTGTTTCATAACATCTGACATTTCTGCATTTTCAAACCAGCAAATCACCCAGTTGTCCCAAAAGTCGTATACTTGCTACAACCAGTATTGGGAATAACATGTTACAAAAGTAATGATTTACTGTAATGCATTGATTTTTACTGTAACGCAGTAATGTAAGGCATTACAATGCATTTTTAACCTGGATTGAAATGGTCGTTTAAATTTTTTTTCTTCATGCAAACTGGCTAAAATCACAGCAGTGGCATCAGTAGCAGTGAAAGGTCTTCGCAAAAATCATTTAACTTCCTTTCCCTTTTGCCTGCCAAGATCCCTGCTGTCACTAGCACAACTAATGAAAAAGGTGAACTATCTTTAGAATGCCAAATCCACATTTCCAGTTATTTTGGTGAGGGTGACGTATTGTAACTAATTACTTTGAAATGACAGTAACAAGTAATAAATCATGCATTACAGTTTTAAAGTAACTTGCCCAACAACTACGACATAGTCTCTGTACCAAACTGGTGCATTCACAATGCTTACTGAGGATCACTTGGTCAACACTGTACATCTTTGTTGCCCTTAATTAGTCAACAAGGTGTAGCTTTGAGAAACCAGAGGTCAGATTACAGCCCACTCAACTTCTGTTCTTGCAGAGTCATGCACAGACATTTTAGGAGGCAACAGCTCAATTAAACAAACAAAAAGGGTCAGCCAGAAGAGGCGGCACTTGATTGGACAGATCATTTTAGAGACTTTAATCAGCAGTTCAGAAACTTTTTGACCACAACTGCAGCACCAAAGGAACAGCTAGAATAATTGTCTTACATTACAATGGCCCAGTTATGAGCCAAAAATAACAAATTATATTATCTGAAGAAACTCAACTCCTGAAATCACATTAGAAGTGAGGTAAAGTACATCAAAATCCTGAAACATGCCTCGATAGACCAAGAATGAATGTGGAAATTGTTAACCAATGTTTTATCAAACTGTTCTCCCCCAAAAAACAAACATTTATGTTGGAGTGGTAAAGCCCACTAACACCTGTAGGAATTATAACTCTGTCTTCTTCTGTCGGGAAGGAAGGAAGTCATGTGGCATTATGGAGACACCAAGTTTGCAGGATGTGATAACAAATCATCGTGGCCATAAAAAATACTCTACTTTGAACAAGTATATGTAAGATATGTTTCTCCCAAAAAGAGTATTTAACTTTCTTGTTCAAGCCCTTAAATTGATAGTAAAAACTCTAAAAGACAAATCCAGAATCTATAAATATGAAAATATATATATTCTACTCCACTGTAAAGTCTATTTTCAGGCTTTAAGTTTACCCATCACACTTTTGCAGTTTTAAGACCCCACCCCTTAAAAATCAATGTATTGAATGAGTGCAGATAATATTTCCATCTTCAGCGGATGAATATTAAAAGCATCTTCCAGTGTCAAAGTCTGCTCATGTATTATTCTGCACAGTGAAGCTCAAAAATCCAACGGTAGGAATAAGACGAAAAAACATTTTTCATTGGAGTGGAAATTTTAATCCAAGCCATGATCTTTTTCCAGACCTAAACCAGTTGCTGAGCATGATTGTTACATGACCGTCGATTTATTTGTTTGAAATAAAAAAAATCTGCAAAGCGCTGTCCTATCCAGTATCAGATCAAAAAACACCTAATGTGTGTCCTTCCAGGGGGATTTTATTAATTTGGACGACTTCCCAGCAGAAATTTTCACTGCCCAGAATAGTGTTTTTCTTTGTCTGATCAGAAATATATCATCTTCTTATTTGGAGATTACTGAATTCTGGCCTGTTTCTACTAAACCCCTTTAAGGGGAATGAGGCTCAAAATAATAATCCAGACAAACTAAGACAATTTATCCCGTTCAGTTGAGAATAACAGCAACAATACAATAAAAGCAGAGCTCAGAAAAGCAATGAGGCTTCTCTTTAAAACCATTATAGTGACATGCATAGACATTCAATATTTTCTAACTTAATGGTGATCAGTATCAAGTATTTGTTACAGTATGTATATCTGATGAATAGTTTGGGAGAAACTATTTAAGAATCACATGAGAAAATAGAAATGGGGGAGGAGAGCGTTCAAGCCTTTATTTTTATAGTCATATCAGAGCAGTTACAAATGCTGAGTTTACAACATTGGTACTCTGCCAGGGTCCCGTGCAACCCCCCACCAGCACAACACACACACACACACACACACACACACACACACACACACACACACACACACACACACACACACACACACAGAGAAGTACACACAGCCACAGAAGAACACATTCCACCACAATCGTTTAGTAAATCAAGTATCTTCATAAAAAAATGCAGCTAAGCAGTTCCCTACGATAAATACACACACTTCAGTGCAGTACAATAACCGGTAACATTATCCAAAGCAGTCGCCATAACTTTGAAGTGCAGGGAGAGTGAGGGGGCGGGGCTGGCTCCGCTCTGTCAGAGGCAGGGTGGGCAGCAAGGGCAACATCGACGTCAGGCCGGCAGCAACAAAACCCTGTCCATTTAGAGGGAAGGGACGATTGGACTATTTAATTGTCAATCATTTGCTGTGGGCCTATCATTATAAGAACACAGCCTCAACCCTCACAAAAATTAAAAGAGGACCTGCTGAGTTTGGAGGGAGGCTCTGAAGAGGTGGAAAAAACACAGACTGAAAAGGCAGGAAGCAGGTTTGAATGCTTTAAAATAAATAAATAATAATTATTATTCATGAATATTTTTGGCCAAAGATTTCGGCCCTCTGAGAGGGCCGAGCTGGCCTTGAATGGTTCCCACTGCAGTGACTGATGAGAGGAACTGAAAGGAGAAAGTGAAGGAGGCAACATCATCCCATTAAGATTACACTCCAGGCCTCCTCCTCCTCCTCCAGAACGCCCTCCTCAGACACAGCCACAATGCCACACTCTACAGGCCTGAAAAACACCCTCAAAAACCTGCTTTGTCACCATTTTGACCTATTTTATGCTTTATATAATAGTAGAAGTATAATTTACTTTACATGTACACAGACCATCCAAACCAGATGTGCACTGAAAAGGAAAACACTACTTTTACTCTACATTTACTCAGCTGTGACAGGCTGAGACAGGAGAGGGCTGAGTTTAAGAAGTATAAGAAAAATTCCATATTGATGTTAAATTGAGCTCAGTTGTGTCTAGAAGAGAAAACAATCTGGACGATGAAGAGATCTTGTTTTAAATATTCTTTTCCTCTGGCTTGTTAATTATTGCATCGCTTTGGTTTTGCTTTGTTATTCTGCTCTGCTGAGTCTTCCCACAGCCGGACCACAACGCTGCGTCCTGTCAAACCACAGAATTAATTTGTCCATCACATTTCCCCCCAGCATCTCCTGTCTGCCCCAAATCACGCCCTCCTCGGAAAATCTCTGTTCGCTTCCTTGTATTAGGGAATCTTAATGAGCAAAGACACTTCAAAGTGTCAACCTGAGTTAATGCGTCGCTCTGTCTATCCCTTCATTTGCTGTAAATAGACGACATAAACGAAAAGAATGGGGGGGTAAAAAATAACCTTGGAATCCAGCTTCAGTCAGTCAGATTTCTTTTAAACATCTCGGGAGGAAACTGCGTTCTTTCCCAGCAGAAATCAAAGCCCCTTCACAAGCCTTTCTCACAAGTGTTGGCTGTTTCCCAGATGGCCGACTTCTTACTGTCTCCTTTCCATCTGGATATTTTTTTTACCTTAAAAAATGGACGACTGTGTCTGTCATACATCACAAGGCTCTATCCATCCTGTGCTGTTGCAGAAAAACAAAAAAGGATTTTCTCCCATACAAATTTCTCACATGCAAAAACTACCTGCATGTGTGTGTGTGTATGACAGAGAGAAAGTTGCAAGTTGGCACAGTTACAGTAGTGGTTACAAATCGGTTGAACTGCCCAACATGAACAAGAGTGCAAAGACACACATTGACCGTGTTCATCTGGTTTGACTCAACTCAACCTCAACATGCTGCACTTGGCAATTTGCAACAATGAATAATGAAGCAATAATCCACAGCAGCAGCAAGCGACAGCACAAAGATAATGCCACTGTGATATTGAATCTGTCGTAGCGTGACATGCACACACTGAGCTGTTTAGTTGTAGTTGCATTTTAAAAGGTCACATTACCATTGGCCTGTAACCTGTAGAAAGAGGATTTTATTCAATGACAATTTTCTATTTTTTTGGCCTGTAAACTACTACAGAGCTGCACTTGATGAGTGTTGAAGAGTGCCTGCAACATCGTCATAGCTCCTGTTTTGTTTGCCTAAAAGTTCAAAACCCAAAGAAAGATCAGACTATCATCATGTTTGAAAAAGTAAAGGAAAGGGTTCAATTCATATAAAGTAATTGATTAAACATTAAGTTATTGTAGCTCTATTGTAGACTTTTTTTTAAAGAAGCACTGGCCAGTTGTGATTCCTCATCATCATGGGGTTGTTATATGGAAGAGTATTAGGGTCAGGCATAAACAAAGAGAGAACTGGGCTGTGTTTCCCAGATTCACTACAGTTTACCATAGTACTGCCTACATCCTAAAATCTACCTTAAGATCTTGTTGAAACTTCAGCTGTATTACTGAAATCTACCTTCACTAAGGAAAATAGAATGAGTGCATTTATAAAATATCCCTTGGTGATACAATCCGTTCACAGTGCACATCTGGAAGTGACATCTGCATGCACATTATTAGATAAGATAAAAAGAAATCTTTATTTTCTCCATTAGAGAAATTTGTCTTGGACATGAGGAAAAATGATATTCATATTTTAATATGACCTATTCTTCCTTCATGAGATGGATATCTAGAGGCCTGATTTTAACTACATGAGTTCAAATTCTGTAGACATTACTGCACTCTAAGTTTCACTGGATGAAGCACTAGAGTTACTCCACTTACAGCAACTTCATCACAGCTGTATAGGTGCGCGGCACTATATGCTACACACAAGGTGTCACATTCTCTTAAATAGATCATAGAGCATCTGCAATATTAGATTGATTATTTTAAACTTCCTTTATGAGCCTATAGACAAGTGAGATAATCGATTCACCTGCCATCGACTGATAAACTTTCACCTTACGACGTCCCTTAAGGTGCATCATAAACTCTCCTTTAAGGCAGCCGCTTAGATTTTATATATAACACAATATATAGACACATCACCATCAAACATAATCTGGATAATAACTCAATGCAGTTTGCAGAGAGGGAAGAATTTCTTCTGTTTTTTTTTTCTTTTTGCACTCTTTGACACTTTAACTATTCAGTGTTGTTGTGCTGCGTGATTAACGGTCCTGCAGAGATTCCGATGATGAAAAAGTTCAGATGAGGATCCTCGGGTGGGGAAGTGTTTTTTTGTGAGATTTGAGGACAGTCAATTATCCTGCCATTTTCCCACCACACTCTCTCAATGTCAGTTTCACATAATCCTTTCATGGTGGAAAATATATTTTTCGTCCTTTTTTTTCCGAACACCGAGCACACACCGTATATGCACTTAAGACATCGGGCTTCTTTCATGAGACTGAGGGACAGCTCCACACAAACACCTCCGTCTCTTTGAACTGCTTCATCGTAGATCTCTGTCTGCTCTCCTTTCAAAAAGCCTTTTTAAATAAATGTGCAGGTTTATTTCCCTCACAACGCCGCCCCCTTTTTATTTTTTTTACTACTTATTCCTCTTTCTGTACTGTTCACTTTATAATTGCCATGGCTTTTTCAAGGTGCTCAGACTGAAACTACCTCTGCATCAACATCTAGCGGGACTATCATCTAATGGCATTAATGTGATCACTTTTTCTGCAATTATAAACAGCAACTCTGCTCATTTTGTTGTATAGGTCAGCTCTCTAGCAACTGTAACTATGGCCGACAGCATGAAGCTTCAGTAAAACTGATATTTCCAATTAAAACAGATTTGAAGCATCCTGTCTATTTTTTTAATCTTTCCCAAAATCCAAAAACACACAAGCAAAATTGTAAGGAATGTACTTCAGGCAGTTTTGTTTGGGAAGATCTGAACACATTAATCATGTTTGGAGATCTCAAATACCAATTTTAATCAAAAGGAACATTTTCTATTATTATGGTTGACTTGGTTACAGCTTCCAGAATTTGCTTTGGACACTGGGAGACTGCTGTATCTGAAGGCCTGCAGTGGCGGAGCCTGCGTTTATAAGTCTCTACTTAACAGAGTGAACAGCAACACAGAGGATGGGAGGGTCCCCTGGGATCTGTTTTGGACTTATACAAGGATTGATGAAAACTCTGTTCCAGCCACCAGTGACTGAATCCAGAACAATTGCTCGCTTTTCTATTTTGGGCTGAGTTTCTCACTCCCATATGTGATTCATTTTTAATTTTTGTTTATGTCACGTTTCTCTTTTTCTTTAGATCATGCCTCGAATGCCTACGTGAAATGGCACTGTTATTAATAAACTACCCGAGTGGAAAGCTTGATGGCCGTAGCAACGGTAACTAAGGGACATTTAAATATTACTGCCTGAGTTAATGAAGCCACAGAGACTATGAGCAGAATAGATATAATGCATTCACAGCAGTCAGCTCTTTGTTGTCTATGTGCACATGGCATCCTTTTTGCAGGATTTATTCTCTGAACAGGAGAGAAAAAATAATGTGACTTTTTTTCTTCTTTTGCAATGAATGCAGAAAAGGAACAGTTGCTTTGTGTCTGGTCGAGGCAGCTGATTCATATAATTGGACTTCATTAAGAAGAGAGAAAAGGTGAAAGAGGAGGGGAGAGACGGGTCTTGTGAACCGCTGAGCATGATTGAAAACGCCTCCATGTCTTTGCTCAAATATTGCTTAATTAGACACTTGAGGTAAAATGCAGTGGTATAAAGGTAAGGGTGATTACTTGGCTGATTATGGGCCGGCTCCTCTGCCTGTTATTAACACTCATTCTGGACTCAAAAGTGAATCGTTCTGTGGAGAATTTCTGCTGAAGATTTATCGCCACGCCTCAGCGTTTTCAAAGTCGACAGGAAAGGGAGACTTCCAGAGAGTCAGCTCGTACACAGCTCAGGACAAGCTAAACACTTGCTGACGCTGTAAATTACTGTTGTAATAATTATAAAATTCAGGGAAATACCAATGTGTCAAGTACCGTGGGGTGTTAAAAGTTATTTATGGAGGAATATGAAATGAAACGTGTAAAGGTGTCAAACAAAAATAAATCCCTGATTCTGATGCTTCTGATACTGAGCCAAAAATCGATTTGAGTCAACGTTTTCTAATATTTCTTGATCATTTTTCTTCAGTAGTTTTCAAAGAACGAATTGCGGGTTGTAGAAATGCATGGCAAAAGGATGTAGGGACATTATTTTTGTATTAAATATATTTACAGTATAAATGTATGAAGCATTGATGTCTGAACTGGTATGATAAATGTTTTCATGTGGTCTCTTCTGTATGATGACTCTTTCATATAGGGGACTATGGATATAAACTTGCTAAACCTGGTGTACTGAGTTTTAAAAAAATAAGGTATTTGATGTGATGTCACATAGTCGAAATCTGTATCTGCATCTGCAGGGGTTATGAATATGGTGAGGTTGAAAATATATTGATTAGGTGTCAGAAACAAACAGGAATGTGTGGAAAAAAATATTCCAGGAGTTTAGTGATGGCAGTAAATAAAAGAGAAGAGAAGGGTACCAGGTAAAAACATGAAATACTTATTGTGATTATTTATGCTGTGTTGTAGTCAGTAAAATCCTCTGTCTGTTTGTGCTTCTCTTTATTCTACACACTACATTGCTTTAATGAACTTCCAGCGTGTGCTATGAGCTTCAAGTTACACGCATCAAACGATGGCACTTAATCGAGGTACAAATTGCTCCTGTGGTCCCCTGACCCATCTCACCACCGCAGTCACTACTGCAAACGTTTAGCCTCACATCTTTACTCTCACACCTCATACATGATAATTATAATATACCGCATAACACTAGTTTACATGTGATCTGTAGCCTTTCATTCATAATATAACACATCCAATCAGTCGACGGACTCTGACTTCTCGTTATCAGCCTTCTGTGACGGGCTACGTGGAATCAAATCTCACCACGTGGATGCGAAGTAGACGGCAGGCGAGTTAAAAGTATATAAAATGACGGTATCAAAAACCAACAGCAAATAACTGTTGTGTAGCAGTCTTGCATGTGTGCTGTTGAGCTTACTCACAGCAACCAACTGGAGCTCGTGCTGCTAATTATAAGCTGCACAGAGGACAAAGAACACACAGTGTGAAGAAAAAATTAATATGAGTTAAGGTGATTATAAAGGTGTTGAAGCCTTCTTTTTTTTGTCTGTGCTGCCTTCAGGAATGCTGTTGCAGAAGCGTGGCACAGCAGAGCAGCAGGCCGGACCCCCGCGGTGCAGGGTTTAGTGCTGGGGGCCTGAGGAGCAGGCTGCTGGCAGATCTGAGGCTGGATGTTTGTGTTGTGATCAGTTCCTGCTGGCAGGAAGGGTGGCAGCATGGTGCATGTCTGTTGATGGATTTATAGGAGTAGCAGGACTTTGTAGTGAATCCTGAAGGAAACAGGGAGCCGGAGCAGTGAAAACAGAATCAGTGTTATATATGTTTGTTTTTTTCACGCTTTCATCAGGATTCTAGCCGGAATGTACTGGAGCTTCTGGACGCCACTGCCAGGGATCTGAACGGGAAATAGTCTTGACGAGGTGAAGGCAGGAACAAGTTAATCTGCATCGGGTTAAAGAGGGGCTGTGTTTACACATTGGTTTTATTTTGTTTTTATAGATGGTAGAAAGAGGTTTTTATGGTCATAAAAAACACAGTGTGAGCAGCTTTACTTGAGCTAACTTGGTGTCACCAGCAGGTACAGACTGTACGAGAGCCTGGAATAAACGGTTCAGTGTCTGTTTGATCAAGAAAACCTGGGTCTTCCACATCTGTATATATATATATATATATATATATATATATATATATATATATATATATATATATATATATATATATATATATATATATATATAAAACTAAACATATTTTATATATAGGCAATGGCTTATATTTTATGTTAGTTTCACATCTTGGGTTTATAGGCAATTTCCAGGCACAATATATATATATATATATATATATATATATATATATATATATATATATATATATATATATATATATATATATATATATATATATATATATATATATATATATATATATATATATATAAACCACTTAGAACACCTTGATTTTTCAGTTTTTTGTATATGCTTCTCTGTAAAGAAACGTAATCGAAAACTTTTCAACTATATATATATATATAAATATATATATATATATATATATATATATATAAAATCTCTTTCTGTATTCTTGCTTAAGGGCACCTCAGTGGTGGTAATGGGAGAGAGGCAGGAGGAATTATGATGCCAGTCTAGGGATTGAACTGACGACCTTCCACTCGCATCTCTAACCTTTACGCCACCACTGCCACAATCAGGCGTGGAATGGCAACAAACAGAGCCTCAGTTCTGCTGCTGTTTAGCTGGAGGACATTTGTGCTCATCCAGGCCTTTATCTTCCTAAAACAGGTGCTGATGCGTAACGTGACTGAAGGACAGTTTTGATGTACAAAAATGTACACCAAAATCCCTGGAAAAAATGAAATCCTTAAAATAATAATGACTACAGAATCCAAAAAATATATATAAGAGCTGCAATAAATACTGAAGTAGCTGTTATATATATTTCCTCTCTCTCGCCTCATGTGGTATCTACAGCCAAGTAGCTGCAGAAACAGCGTAGAACAAGAGGACAGGACAAGCACTGCATTTAAATAGACATGGTGGTGTAACATTCACAGTATAATGCATAATTCAGCCCTGCACTGTGGATTAAAGTCCGCTCCCCAGCTGTTACAGAGAGCCTCTTAAAAACAGCGTGGAGCAGACAGCCAAGACCCTGAACTGTTACTGATACCATGAGGCTCCTTTTTGCTGTTCAGCAGCTGAATTTCCCTCCATAATGTGCAGCAGATTGAGTCACATAATAAAGTCACTCATATAGCCTTCTTCTTCTTCTTTTTTTTGTAAGTTCATCCTGTTTGCCAGCACTCTGTTTGGGAAAACCTCTGCTCTCCAAAACACACATTTTCCAAACTGAGGGTGAGACATGGAAAAAATAAGAACAGAATTACAGAAAAGTGCAAATGTTCACACATGTTTTTTTATACTCACACTTCACAAACACATGGCCACATAGGGAAGCACACACACATATACACACATGCACATACACACACAAGGATAGTGTTTTTCACAGACAAATAACCCCTATCAGAGATTCCAGTCCTGGTTACCATGACAATGATTACATTTACCCCAAACACAGCTTTCTTTCTTATGACTTATGGTGCCCTCCGCCCCATCCTTGGGGAGTGTGTTTTCAACATAATGCATGAGAATGCAACCCTGGAACAATATTACATGCAGCCAATTGATCAAGTCTGACACTAGAGGGGAGCCTGTGTGCACAGGGGGAGCGCTTTGATAAGCAAAGTCACGAAAGAACACAAAAGAAAAGAAATGAAAAGTACAAACCTCTGTCAACAGAGCAATTTAATCTGAAGACTTCATACTGTACCTGTCACTGAGATTTGACAGGGAATTGATTTCCTGGCCTTGCGTATGTTACTTTGGGATTTGAAATGGGGTCTGTTAGTTTGATAATAGTCCCTAATGATCCTGATTACAACAGAAATCAAATTGTTCTAAAGAACAAAAGCAATTATGAAATAATTATAGATAATTGGCTGAACTGGAAATAACATATTAATATGATTTCATCAAAAAATAAAAATAAAACAGTAGGGATTATTGACAAAAACAAGATAGGCTGTCTATTCAACAACATGACAAACAAACACTGCTTTCTTCATTCTATAATCTTAATTTAAAGCCTCTGTAGTGATCAACACGCAACATGAAGGGACAAACTTGGATAAGAGTGGTGTTGAGTAAACGTCTACTACAACTTTTCCAACTCCATGAAACAAAGCATTGATCCATCCACCCAACACTCCACCTGCTAAAAAAAGTAAAACTTCAGAGAAATGTCATCTGAGCTACGTCACTACATCAGAAACGCTGACATTTAACATAACCATGGTTTGCAGAAACTGGCATTTCCCTCTGAAGACTGGGCGGAACCCGTTTTTTCCCCTTTTTTTGTAATAACAAAAAAGATAAGAAACAAAAACATTCTACCACATTATCTTATAAACTCCAAAGAAAGATGTCTTAGAATAGTTGTAGGATACAGGAGCCCTACAGATTCCATTTATGCAACATTCTTCATGTTTCTGAATGAAGAATGGTTTCATGTTATGTTTGTTAGTAGGTCGACACTGGACTGAGGATTTTTCTACTTTTTTAGTTGCTTCATGTTTTCTCTCCCTCCTGATTTTCCCTCCACACCTGTAGTGCATTGATGTCGCTGGCTCTGTTCCCAGTGTTTTCTGTGGCCTATCAGCTCCTTCTCTGTGCTCCAGTTCGTTGCTTATTTCCTCTCACCTGTGCTTCCCCGCCCGTCTCATGGGTTCATTTTTTTCTGTATTTTCTGTTTGTTCTTTTCCATTGTTCACTTTAGTTCATGTCGCCTTCTCTCATTCGACAAACATACTGTACAGCTCCTGCTGCTTTTGTCTCCCTGCTTTTCTCGCTCCACTGTGTCACTTCAGCCTACGTTTTAAAGAACTACAAATGCCCAGTTAATAATCCTTATTGTTGGCTGTGGTGATTGTGATTGTGGTGTGCACAGATGAGTTGCAGAAATGTAGTTTGTAGATATTCTTCTCCTGAAATATGACAATATAATATGATAAGAGGTTCATACTCTTCTAATGAACCACACGATTTTGCCCTTTTGGGTTTGCTTGCATATATTTTGTGATTTTATGAATAATTGATATTTTATACAGACAGCACCCAACTTACGAACGGTTCTGAGAGGCTGTTCTTAAGCTGAATTGTTTGTAAGTTATTATATATTAAATTTCAATCTATAATTGCCATTTGAGGCAGTACGAAGCCTGACGAGCTGAGCTGCTCACAGAGACGCGTGCAAATCGTCATTTTCCGAACATTTACAGACATCAGTCAGCGGTTGTTTTATCTACGAATGTTCATAAGTCAGATGTCCATATCTTTGGGAACTGCTGTATATATCTTATATTTGTGCAAATAAATAACCAAAAACAAAGAAAATGTAAAGCTTGTCTGAATTCACTGGGAATTAATTTACTTCAGATATGGTAACAGGCAAATAAAGTAAAACAGCAAAATAACAAATTATGAAAAGTAAAAAATACTGAATAATTATGTTGAGAATGTTTTACAGAAATATACATAACCAGCAGCCGATTTAGATTTTGTAGTAAAGTGAGTTTTTGATAAATAGCCTATTTGTCTCTGTAGCTTTCCACGTTCTGCGATGCCGCAAGTAGAAATGAATGGTCAACATGAATCAGGCACAGTGAAACATGGAAAATGCGGAGTAAGGAATTCTGGCACAATTTGCTCGACTTCCAAGGTGCATGGAGAAGGAAAGATGTCTGCAGAGGTCAGAAGTCCAGCAACATCTGTAGTATGAAGAGCATCTTTATTGTGACAATAAAGTTGTTGCTTTGGCCTGTCCTCACACTGCTAGATTGTATTTCCATCCTGCAGTAGATATTCCAATATATCGGTCAAACTCCACTTCTTAGCTCAATTCAGGGCTTGTTTCTGTTTCTCTTTAAAAATGTCAATAGAGCCAGGGAGAGAAAGCAGAGGCCAACAAAATCCAATAGTCTGCAAGTGGAAAAAGTTAATATCTGCAGTCCACATCCGCCAAGTAAGGCTGCCTGTGCCCTGACTGTATGATGACAGCATCCTGATTTCCTTGTAGCAGAGAGTGAGAGAGTGGCTCCAAACACAGATCAACATGGATTACTTAATTTAACAGAACTTTGAAGGTCCAGTATGGTAGAAAGGCTGACTTTTATATCTGTTTTGACAATAAGAATGCATAGGTGTTATACAAATACTGCCCCCCCATTCAAATTAGTCAATGAGGCAGATGCAAAATGAAAATATGATTTTTGGTAATTAAAACCTCCAAAACATCACAGGATATTTAAAACTTTAAAAATGAACCTACAAGCTAAAGGGGCAGCAGAAAGGTCCAGTATATGATAAATAAGGCATTTTTCACCTGTAAATCATGTAAAGATATTCCAGTAGAGCCCCAGAATATAAATATAGGCCTGCAAATGGGATGAAATGTGGCCTTTTTAAACCCAGATGTATCTAGCTGCATTCATGCACTGGAAGTGATGACAAAACTACATAATTTATTAGACACAAAACATGTTGATGAACTGAATTACATGCAGAGCATGAACTGGTATAGAAGCTGCAACAGTACATCTAGTAAAATGTTACTCATGTTACGTAACTTGCCAGTGGTGTTTTTTTGGTGCCAGTTCTGTTTGTGCATAATGTATTTTGTTTAAAAAAAAACAAAAGTCTGTTTCACAAATTGCCGTGTTGGATGATTCACAGTGTTGTACACAGTCGCACGGCAGCAGCTACCAAGGTGGGATCTTTCTGTAACAAATCCTGTCCCCAGCACAGCAGGAAATGCTGCACCTATTTTTACCCACAAACATGCAGTTTTTTCAGCTGGGACACATGGGAAGCTTCCAATTAGCTCACAGGAAACCCACAGAGGCAAACACTGAGATAACTAATAATACGTCTTTCCCCGCATGCTGACACACTGCACCAGGAGAAGAGAAAACACTCTCCACATGTCTAGAAATGTCTCTGTTTTGGAGGTAGAATTGTATTATGATTGCAGACGTTTCGATATCTGAATGATGTCATGTCTTCTAAAAAACGTCCCTGGAGTGTGTGATTTAAATCTGTGCTCATTTCTCCAGTTTGTTTGGTTTACTTGTGCTGTTTTAGAAACACAGCAACACATTCATGTTTCTCAGTAACAACAGTTACTTAGATGTTTTTTGATGATGATAATGAAAATATTAATTAACTACTTAATATGTGTAATTCATTATTTTGATATATTCATTCATTAACACTGATTCATATTTGATTCTGCACTTTGTGTTGAATGACTGAATCTTTTACTTTTATACACCTGCTCTCTCTCCTTCATTCAGTCATTCATTCACTTCTTTCATTCATAAGCTTTCATTCAATCCACTGACCGATCCAATCATTCATTTACGTACTTCTTTATTCTTTCATTCATTTTTTTTCATTCGGACCCCTTCATTCACTATCTAGATCATTTAATTATTCATTCTTGCACTGACTGATCATGGATTACCCCACATAAACCCCACAATGTATACATATATAGATTTTTTGTTTCTCACATTCATTTGATAATTCACTACTTGATTAATATTGACTGGCTCAGGCATTAATTTATTTACTTGCTCTCACACAGTTCCTCACAATCATATCCAGTCATTCACTGATTTGAAAGCTGATTAATTATTGGTTGGTTCATTGACTCATGCACTTTCATTCATGCTCCCAATCATTCTTACTCATTCATTATTTAATCATTTCCGTTGTTACCAATATATCCATTCTTCATTCCATTTACTCAATAACTGATTGATTGATCACTCACTAATTGGATTGTATGAGCTGACACATAACAGTCATTCATATTCGTCTCTGTTTCATCACTTTTGGACTATTTGCAATCACTCACTGTATGATCAGCTCTGATCACTGATATTGATCAATGCATAGGTGTAGATTTCGGGATGGAGCAGAGGATATGTTCCCTTCAATATTTGGAACATATGCAAATTCCACAGTATAAACATTAAAATAAAACATTTATTTTAAAAACTGCTATAACCTTGCTCACAAAGGCAACAATTAAGCTATCACTGAGTCACAAAAGAGGACAGAAGAGTAAATCATGACTATGTGTGTTGATTCTGCAGGGAAAACTATATTAAATGAGAAAAGTTGTCTATGCTACAATAAATATTTGAAACAAACATAGACAGTCAGGCTGCATTATGTTCAATCATATTTCGAATTTCAACTTGGTGCCTGAATTTAGTTTTTGCCTTAACATAAACAGAGACATTTCACCGTAAATTGATGCAGAAAAGTCACAAATTTGTCCATGATACTTCACCAGGATGCAATAAATGAATAATAAGTGTAAGACGCTGAAAATGGACCTCCAGACACCGAGTCCCCCTTCAGTGTTCAAATGAAACCTACACCCATGGATTAAGAGCAGATTAAATATAAATATATAAAATATATAAATGTCAATCAATTTTCAACTCAAGCGATTGACCAATTCCATTAAAATTACTTAAATTTGGTGCAAAATGCGTTTCATAGGAATTCTTCCAAGTAACAAAGTGAACATTATTAATGAACAAGCTTGGTCTGAAAGAAGAGATTAAAGTGATATTATCTGCATTATGACAGATTTGGTTAATTATCTGTCACAGATGAAGAGGCTGTGAGGAGGCTGTTCATACCCACTGCAGATAAAAGCTGTAAAATACAGTAATTGTAAGAATGGCAGCTATCCTGAGATATATTAAAAATCCTGGCTTGTGGAGACATTTGAAGGGTATAACGATATAAGGACTAATATATATTAAGCTTTAACAACTTGTCAACATCATTCCCTCTCAATTTGATGCTTATATTTGAGCCACTTCTGGGTGTGCAGAAGATCTCTTCCCCATACAAAAGAGATACTGTGGCTGCAGGAAAAATCAACAAATCAAATGCTTGTTAACAGTAAAAATTAAATGGAATTTTCCATCTGTGCTGAGGTAGCAATCTGAATCTGCCAAGTGCAGAGTTCGTCTAACGAAGGGGCAGAAAAGCATGACTGTATAAAACCAGCAGTTGGCTGGAGGGAGAAAGGATTTACTGTTAGTGGTCTGAGAAGTAAAACAAAAATCCTAAAAGAGGACGTTGTGGTTTTTTCGGCATAATCCAACAGACGTCAGTGAAAGCGTTCCAAAATAGCAGCGTGGACCTGGCCCAAGGAAAATGAAACTGAAAAGTCCCTCGAACATAAGACGTTTTTCACCCCCGGAGGTACGAGAGAAGCCAAAGCTGCAGTGTTGTCTGCGGGGAGAATTATTTCCATATTGTGTTTTTAAGAACATGTCATACCGTTTGTAAATCAAATATGAAAAACACAAACAGCCCTGGCATCTTTGTGTTGGCATCCCGCCATATATCCATCAGTGGTGGAAGAAGTATTCAGATCATTTACTTAATTAAAACTACCAATAGAGCAAAGTAAACAGCCTCCATTACGAGAAAAGTCTTGCCTGAAAAGTTATTACATACTTATTATCAGCAAAAAATACAAATTCAGTTGCTTTAGATGAATATGTATTATTTATGTATCATTAGATTATTAATACTGAAGGATATGCTTTCGCCTATATTTTATAGATTATTTATGCTATGTTCTTTTTCATTTTTCACAATATTTAAATATTATTTATTTCATTTTAAAATTTTAAATGTCTTCTTTTTGATGTTCTTCCCTGCTGCATATCTGAGCTTCATTTCACTGCTTTGCTTACTCTACAATGTACCCTGGCGTGTGATAATATAAAGCTGTTTTTTATGCTCCACATATCTGGAACAAGCTCTCAGAAAATTACAAATTTGCTGCAATTCTCGGTTATTTTTAAATCCAGCGTGGAGAGGAAATAACTGAAACATGAAATACAACAATACAATTATATTGTTGATTTTTGTTGTTCTTGTTTCATCCAGCATTTCAATGTTGAACTGTTTTATCTGGTAAATGGTAGTTAGTTACTTGCTGAGATCCACAATGGGATAAATAAATAACCAAACAAATGATGCCATTCATCACAGAACAGTTGTATTATATATTGTGTCATTCAGCAAAAACAACAACTATTCTCTGAAACGTTTCACAGATTTAATAGATGATCATGATACCTGCATACAAAGTTATAACAAAGGCTAATGCTGAATTTTAGAGGTCATTAGTCTGCACAAAGCGCTGAAAATTGAAAAATAAAAATCTGCCACTGCTCTCACCTCAAAGGAAGCCATCAAAAACGCAATAATTGGAGTCAAATTGGATAAAATGAGTGGCACGATACAGGGAGCAGGAAAGGCATGATAACCAAAAAAATGGAGCTCCTGAAGAAAAGAAATCAAAAGGAAAATTGAAAATCATGGGAGTGAGAGAGGATGTTTGCATGTGTGCGTAATGAAAGAGGGAAGTGTGGAGCAGCGGAGGGAGGCCTGTGATGTGCCACTGAGGGAAACCGCCAAGCAATTTGGTTAATCACACAGGTCACAAGTTTACACTCATTAGATATTTACTGAACACAGAAGGATAATGTTATTGGTTTTTTTTACTATGCAAACCTGGCAGTGGAAGCCCCGTAACGTACATAGAAATCTTTAATCCTGGACATGTGCAGACAGGCTCTATAAAACTTTGTTCTGTCCATACTCTTCATCCTGATGCTGCTACATGAAGTTTCATAATTGCTGCGTATCCCAAAACGTAAAACTGATCTGACAGTGAGACATCGCGTCCTCATGACTAGATTATTATAACTCATCATACTCTTGCTTCAGCCAAGGAGCTGTAATTCTAAATCCTGCAGCCCATCTTCTAACGAAGACAAAGTGCAGGGAGCAGATTACTCATTGGCTGCGAGTAGAGTTACAATCCAATATAAAACTTTGGTTATTACTTATCCGACTCTACATGATGAAGCCCCTGAGCACATCTCTGAGTTGTTGTGTCCTTGTAGTTATTTAAAGACTCTCAGATCAACGCTGCCTCCCAGAAATTACATTCACATGCAACTGCAACAGCTAATATGTTCCAGCTTCACATCTCACACGCTAGAAACATGATGGAGGCTGAATTACATTTTCTCTCAACATCATGAGAAAATGTTATTCATGTATTTGGCAAAGTAGAAAAGATAGTTCTTCTAATATTTTTTCATGATTAGCTTTACACTGGGGCTCAGGGGTTAGCGCTGTTGCCTCACAGCAAGAAGGTCGCAGGTTCAAGACCTCCTTGGTCCTGGGTCTGGGACCTTTCTATGTGGAGTTTGCATGTTCTCCCCGTGTCTGTGTGGGTTTTCACCGGGTACTCCAGCTTCCTCCCACAGTCCAAAAACATGCTGAGGTTAATTGCCGACTCTAAATTGCCCATAGGTGTGAATGTGTGAGGGAATGGTGTGTGTGCCCCACGATTAGTATAGGAGATGAGCTTTATACCGGCAGCAGCTCGTTTGAGGGTAGAGTCCAATATCATACTTTTTCTGGGTTTTATTTAAAGTTTTGATATTCGCAACAGGATATATTCGTGATATTAAAGGTCCCATTATGAGGAAAGGTACAGTGTAATATCTTTCTGATTATAAGAAGATGTATGTGTTCTATAAATACTGTCCCATATTTTAGACACCATGCCTTAAAAGCAGCCATTACGACTTCTGTAATGTCACAACTTTATACTATAGTCACTGCCCACCATTCACAACCTTTGAAACCAGACAGAAATTAATATTAATGAGACAGACACAAAATCCAGAGAGAGGTGTGACAGAGATGTAAAACTATACTGAGATGATTTTTGGTACTTAAATGAAATCCAGGACAGTAAAATATCGAACCTTTAAATAGTCATCTCAGTATAACTTAGTTTACATTAACAATTGTGTACAGTTTGCCTAACAAGGAGTGAGAGATTTGAAACTGGGACAGTACTTATATAACACTTAGATCTTTTAATAATCAATAAAGTGATTAAAACCATGCCCCCTATAGATAAAACTAATAGCATGAGTCTTGGCATTATTTTTGGCCAAAGACTGAAGTACAGCAACTGTGTCTATAAACCGGTTCAATCCTGCTTCCTTCATTCAGAAATATTACAAATATCTGATGATTGTTATCACCCTCAGACCAGGGTTTCATTCATTTCCATTCATGGCTTCGATTATTCTAACAGCCTTTGCACCTGCCTCGGCTGAGCTGCCCTGGCACGTCTTCAACTCGTTAAAAATGCTGCAGCTTCGACTGTTAACCGAGACCGCCGAAGATCATACATCACTCCCATTTTAGACTCACTGCGTTGGCTGCCAGTGAAGTACAGGATTGATTTTTAAGATGCTTTTAATCACTTTTAAAGCAGATCATAGCTTAACTCCAGCTTGCGTTCATGAGCTACTAACCCCTTTCACTCCAGAGTGGTCACTTAAGGCATCAAATTAAATCTGCTTGATGTTTCACAAGTTAAACAACAAATAAAAGTTGACTCTGCTTTTGTCAGTGTGGATCCTAGACCAATGGTGGCTGGTGCATTTTTATTTTTATTTCTTCGACCTTATCTAGAGCATCCTCTTCATCCAATTATTACTTTATTTTGTGTTTCTTAAGGAACAATTACCAAACTGCTCTAACATGGAAATGTACTTTTTTTTTTCTTTTTAACTCTAAAAATCTGAACAAAAACAGCTGGAAGAAGAAAGAAGTTGCATCAATTAACGTCTGGAAAAAGCTTTTCTCTTGTCCGGCTGTCATCAGCTCTGTTTCTTTGGGACACACACACACACACACACACACACACACACACACACACACACACACACACACACACACACACACACCTTAATAACCCAGACCTCTGCAGCAACGTCTCACATGGTGCATACACTAACAGCCCGACTACACAACAACACTTTGGAAACGGGTTCAAAACAGCAAACACATGCTGCCAAAATATACTGTAACAAGCTGAGTATTTTCAGCAGCAGAAACTCACTAAACCCTGCTGAAATCTCTGCAGCTCATATCCATGGATCTATAACTCGATGCAGACAGATAAGCTGCTGTTTATTTCCTACAGAACATTTCATTGCCATGATGTCATGGTGCCAAACATGCTTCTTACACACAGCAATTGTAAACTACACATTGCTGGTGCAGGGCACAGTTACACTAATCACAGCGTACACTCGACATCTGTGGTGAACACATAGAGAGCGAACACAAGACTGTTTATTTCAACTTATTTCGATAAACACATTGCCTCAGAGCATGCTGGGAACGCCTGCCTACCCCGACATGTTAAGCGGACTGTACATCGGCCTGGCATGAAACTGCACCCCGGAAATCCCCCAGCTCCTGTAGTGAGAGGAGCAAACTTTGCATGTGCAACTTATAGCAAAGTCAATGGGTAAAGATGCTCAGAGGCGATCACAAGATCGGGATAAGGAACAAGAAGATTTTGAATCTTCTGGATGTTCCCAAAGCTGCACTTAAGATGAAAGTAGACTGAGCCTTTTTATTGTACAGATTATCCTGTAACGTACTTTTTAAAATGGATCTTTCTCTCTCTCTGTTTTAATGTTTCTGTCTCGTAAGCTATTTGACTCCAACTTTATGAAAAAGCTTTTTTCCTTCATCTGCCTCTGTCTCCCCTCTCTTTACAAGGCACCGCCACTGCAAACCGTGTGCAATGCCAGATACGTTTTAAAGCTTTAACCTTGGCTAATTAGTGAACAAATGAGATGTAAAGCAAGCACGAGCTCCGAGATATCCAATGCAACGTGATGAAATCACGGGGAAACAGCCTGAGCACCGAAATACACTGAATGCCACTGAATAACACTGAATAACAATGGTTCCAGGCTAACGGTGAAAACACACAAGCCACAAAGCCAAACACAAACGCCGCCCGGTCGCCACGCTTTGCATTCCATGTTAAAATATAAGTTTCAGGCTAACCGACTACTGCAGAGTAAATCACATGTAATCCATCCATCTGTCCATTATCGGCTCCCAAACCCAGGGCCTTCTTGCTGTGAGGCGACCACTGAGCTACTGTGCTGTCCGGCCTACATAATCACAACATAAACCTTCATGATGGTCACTAGCACACAAAGAAAGATAGAGAGGAGTTCCTCCACTCACTGACAAAAGGGAATTTTCACATTGCAATTCATGTACTGCTGTTACCCTCAGAGCTTCAATAGTCTAATGAAGGATTAGCCGAAAAACAGGAAACAAATCTGCAACTATGATTGAGTAATCTTTTACTCATTTATTTTAAAGTTCTGATATTGTAGAAAGTGACATTTTTATTGTTTTTTTGATTATGTCTGTGTTCTAAATACCATCCCATGTTTCAAAGCAGAGAAATGCACCCAGAAACTGTCTTCAAATCAGCCATAAGGACGTTTAATGAGGTTGTGATGTCACAGCTATACAGTCATCGCCCACCTCCCCCATTCACAGCCATTTAAATCAGCCAATCAGAGGAGAGGCTCATTAATAATAATGAGACAGGCACAAAACAACCTTTATGAGATTGAGAGGGGTGATTTAAAACTATATTGTGATGTTTTTTTTGGTTCCTAAAGCCACAAATATATCTTGGTAGTGACATCACAACCTTACATAAAACCTAAATGGTAAAATACTAAGACTATTAAGAACAACAGAAGCAAGACTAGTGACAACAATATATTAATTATTACTTTGCTTTGTGCTCTGAACACTAAATATATGGAGTTAAAAGACATGTTAGATGAACAGAAAAACACAGCAAGAGATCTCACCTTTCACAAACAACAATTCATGGTCAAAAATCAATTAGTAGAAAATTCATTGAATTTTATTATTATTATTTAAAACAAAAATGACGAACATTTGCTCAGATATGAAGCCTTTATATGTCATACCAGATAATATAATATGATAAATAATAATAATAAATAAATGATTAATCAATTAGTCAAGAAAATATTAAGGGCATTTTATTCATAATAATACTGCTGGTCAACATAATTCCACTCAGAACTAGTGGTTTAATCATTTGCCTACTGCAAACTGCCTACTGCATACTGCTTGCTTACTGCACATCACAGCATATTCTAACTCTCTGATTGGTTACACAGTGTGCCTGTGTACTTTTATTATCTAATACAAAAATTAAGGAAAAAATGAATACTTGACTTGAAGAATCTAAGCTGAGTCCAGGGTCTCAGACCAATGATTTGAATGTCTGACTTTCAGGGAGCAGCAGTAAAAAATGATCACCAGTTGCAGCCCTAACTCCTGTAACTTTACTGTTCTTTTACTAGCCAGAAAACAGCAATTCTTTCCTTATGGTGAGTGATAAGAAGACTTCAGTCAAGTTAAAACCTGCTATCAATCTAAAAATATGAAAAATGAATGGAGCACATGTGAAGATACTGACACCTCTTCCAGTGTGTTTCCATCTAGAAGCTGCCATTTGCTGTCTGGCAGCCTCACGGTTCCAAAATTCCTAAAATTTCCACCGATCTCCGTCCCGTTTCTCATCAGAACTGGGCACAGATAGGATAGGATCACGTCTTCCAGTATAGAACAGGCACAGGGTGAATGTTATCGTTTGTGGCAAATCTGCACTCATCAGTCTCACCTCCAACCCTTTATCTCGCTGTAACTCTCATCCGAGCGTCCTCGCATGTGCATGAGCCGCCACTACAGTGTTACGCCACACTAGGAACTTCTATACACGATTTCAAATCAAACCGTTCACATGGATTGAGATGAAGTGTGCGTGTGGGGGGATCTTTGCAGATTGTGACTCATCTTCATGTAAGCAGGTCAAGCCCCTGCACGCTGATTGGTCTCGTACACGCGCACACGCGGAAACGAGCGCGCACACGCAGCAAGCTACACCCGAGGCCTTTTAGAGCGAGCGTTAGTCATCCCGCATAAAAACATCTAGTCACTCCAAAGCAGGAGAGCACAGAGAATGAGTGGGAGACGAGGTCTGTAGAGATCTGGTCACGGCAGCCATCTTCCAACAAGTGCAAACGCCGCTCAGGGAGAACGCCGCGCTCAAGTTGACATAACAGTGATCGATACAGAAGGAGACGCCCCCCCCCCACCCGGGCTCATCTAGTAGGATCTGTGTTTTCCATGTCCATGCCAGCCTACACTGACCACAGGGTGAAACCGGAGGTTGTCTGACTGTAATTGATGTTGACGGCACACGTGGCACTTATATAACTGCATATATCAGCATTTAACATTGTCAGACTCCCGAGAAAATGAAGAAACATCCTCAGATAGCAAGCGTCACGATAAATAACACCGTGATTCGAATTAAAATACATCTCTATTCAGCACCACGACAAGTGAGTAATACATTATACGTCTGCGAGACATCAGTTAGATAATGGTGATGTAGTATTTCCTGACAGTGTTCTCAATGCGTGTAAGATGTGATCATGGAAACATTTTGTCAAGCTGCTGTTTTCAGATAAGATGCAAGAAATCTAAGATGGTTTTGGAGAAAAGGACAGAAGCGGGAGAGGATTTATTACTATTACTCCAGACTGCAGCGTACTGTCGTGGGTGATGAAGAATCAATACTGTCGGTGCCTTTGGGATTTTATAACGGCTGAAACACATGTTTTGCAGAAAAAAAGTTTGAAAGTTATTGCCAACTGAGTGCAAAGATCTTCAGTTAAATATGTAAGAACAGTCTCCTATTGTTTCACCTCCTACATTTTAATGTGGTAAAAGACCTCATTTTGCTGACAAGTGCTAAAACTTTAACTGTGACATCAACTTCGCTCACACCAGCTTGACTTTTAACTTGGGCTGAAGGTCCCATATTTGTGTTTTAAGTACCAAAAAAATCAATGTCAACACATTTTTCTATTTACTATTAATAATTGTGTGTTATTAAAATGAATTACAAAGGTCATGGACAGTGTGTTGTGTTAACAGAGATTTTAACGACACAATGTTTAACAACACATACAGTGGGGAAAACAAGTATTTGAACACCCTGCTATTTTGCTATTTCTCCCACTTAGAAATCATGGAGGGGTCTGAAATTTTCATCGTAGGTGCATGTCCACTGTGAGAGAGATAAACTAAAAAGAAAAATCCAGAAATCACAATGCATGATTTTTTAACAATTTATTTGTGTGATATAGCGGCAAATAAGTATTTGAACACCTGTGTGTCATCTAGAATTCTGACCCTGAAGGACCTGTTAGTCCGCCCATTAGAAGTCCACCTGCACTCCATGTATCATCCTTAATCAGATGCACCTGTTTGAAGTCGTTAGCTGCATAAAGACACCTGTCCACCCCATACAATCAGCAAGACTTTAACTTGTAACATGGCGAAGACCAAAGAGCTGTCCAACGACACAAGAGAGAAAATTTCCCCCTCACAAGGCTGGAAAGGGCTACGGAGCAATTGCCAAGCAGCTTGGTGAAAAAAGGTCCACTGTTGGAGCAATCATTAGAAAATGGAAGAAGCTAAACATGACGGTCAATCTCAATCGGAGTGGAGCCCCATGCAAGATATCACCTCGTGGGGTCTCAATGATTCTAAGAAAGGTGAGGAATCAGCCCGGAACTACACGACAGGAGTTGGTCAATGACCTGAAAAGAACTGGGACCAACGTTTCCAAGGTTACTGTAGGTAATACACTAAGACGTCATGATTTGAAATCATGCATGGCACGAAAGGTTCCCCTGCTTAAATCAGCACATGTCAAGGCCCGTCTTAAGTTTGCATATGACCATTTGGATGATACAGAGGAGTCATGGGAGAAAGTTTTGTGGTCAGATGAGACCAAAATAGAACTTTTTGGTCATAATTCCACTAAGCGTGTTTGGAGGAAGAAGAATGAAGAGTACAATCCAAAGAACACCATCCCTACTGTGAAGCATGGGGGTGGTAGCATCATGCTTTGGGGGTGTTTTTCTGCACATGGGACAGGACGAGTGCACTGCATTAAAGAGAGGATGACTGGGGCCGTGTATTGTGAGATTTTGGGGAACAACCTCCTTCCCTCAGTCAGAGCATTGAAGATGGGTCGTGGCTGGGTCTTCCAACACGACAACGACCCAAAGCACACAGCCAGGAAAACCAAGGACTGGCTCCGTAAGAAGCATATCAAGGTTCTAGCATGGCCCAGCCAGTCTCCAGACCTGAACCCAATCGAAAATCTTTGGAGGGAGCTCAAACTCTGTGTTTCTCAGCGACAGCCCAGAAACCTGACTGATCTAGAGAAGATCTGTGTGGAGGAGTGGGCCAGGATCCCTCCTGCAGTATGTGCAAACCTGGTGAAAAAATACAGGAAACGTTTGACCTCTGTAATAGCAAACAAAGGCTACTGTACCAAATATTAACATTCATTTTCTCAGGTGTTCAAATACTTATTTGCCGCTATATCACACAAATAAATTGTTAAAAAATCATGCATTGTGATTTCTGGATTTTTCTTTTTAGTTTATCTCTCTCACAGTGGACATGCACCTACGATGAAAATTTCAGACCCCTCCATGATTTCTAAGTGGGAGAAATAGCAAAATAGCAGGGTGTTCAAATACTTGTTTTCCCCACTGTAGATAATCAGATGAAATGGGGCTGCTCGGCTTCAATGTGTGATGATGACTGGCAACTGAGCACCATGTGTTAAAATGCTGTCTGTTCCAATACTGAAACACATTAGAAGAGCTAAATAAGATGCATCATGCTTTTTTGGCACGTTATCACATTCTAAAGTTGGCAAACGAAGGCCTATTTACACATCCGCCAGACACGGGGCAACACCATCTTTCAATTCAAGTTGCGTTGCTTTCCACCTGATTCGGCTTTTAGCTCCGTTTCTGTTGCCAACAGCTTCTTTTCATAAAAAATGTCGCTTCTACTAAATGTTTTGAGTGTCATGACCATCTAGTTGCTAACTGTTCCTGTCTGCTGCTTGTTGTTAGTAGTGTGCAGTAAGTTTGTGAGAGAACCATCAGGTTTGCAGCTTTACAAGCAACTCCTGACACATTAGACATACTGAATAATATTCATCATGATTTAATCCACAAAAAGCAAAATAGACTGTAAAACCCAGTGGCAGTGGAAACCAAACAACTATATGCAGTTTCTGAAAGAGCAAAATTAGCATCTTTTTAAAATGTAAAATTTCTCTCCTAGAACATAAAGGCCCCAAAGGTTTACAGACAGATTTTAATATATTTTTGACTATAAGAAGGGCTAGCTGTTATATAAATACAAATACTGTCCCATGTTTCATGTATTCAGCCATTTGGAGGTCCGTTGTGATGTCACAACTATACAGTCACCCTTATTCACAGCGGCTTATTAACATTAATGAGGCAGCTACAAAACAACCTGTTCTTTCATGAGCTCTAGAGAAAAGCTTGAGAGAAGAGATGAAAAACAATGTATTGAGATGATTTATGGTTCTTAAAGGCCCCACACTGTTCACTTTTCCTGAGATTTATTTGAAGTTTTGATATCCCTGACAAGATATATTTGTGGTACCAAAGTACCAAAAAACATTGGACTGTGTGCATTTGTCTTTGGATTGAGGTTTTTTGAAACATGGGCCGGTATTTATATAAAACCCTGACCTCCCTATGATCAAAAAAGCTATTAAAATCTCATATTCTATGATATGAGACCTTTAAAACCACACATATATTTTATTAGAGATATAAATACATCAAACAAAACCCAGGAAAAGTGTCATATATTGGACTTTTATTTATCATAGAATGCAATGGCGCTGTGGTAATGGCTATATGAGATAAACTAGTTTAATACAGCCAGCCTACATAAACAATGTAATCTGACTCATCATTAGCAAAAAATATTTATAAAGCCTACTTCTGTTATTTGGGAGAGATTTGTGTGCAGAGAGGGGAGTTTGTTTTTTTTTAGTACTTGTAATACGCCCACAGATTTAGTTTGTGCATAACACCGTAGGCTGTTTTCTTAGCATCCCTCTTCTGAAATTCACCATGTGCTTTGCAAATAATTAGCAACTGCACGAGTGACTCATCGTCCAGACTGACGAAACGTAATGCGGACAATGACGGCACATTAACGTGACGCGCTGCCTGACCCCGCCGTACCCGTGTCATCAAGTTTGGTTTGTCCTACAGGAGTCCTTGGTGTGCAGGAAACGGGGGCTTTGTCTGTTGTCTAATCTAATCATGAGCAGCCTGAGGTACTTTTAGACAAACTGTCTTAACGGCACACAGCTGGTACTTAATTGCACTTGTGAGCACTGCTGGACCAAAGTAAAAACCATCAAAGTAAAAAAGGGTTCATCAAAATACATATTTTCTTTTCTCTTTTGTGTGTGTGTGTGTGTGTGTGTGTGTGTGTGTGTGTGTGTGTGTGTGTGTGTGTGTGTGTGTGGAGAAATATCTAAACATATTGCAATAGCATATGTGGTGATTTTACACTACATACTAATCCCATCATTGATATGACCAACTGATATTTAGTCTGGCTCAACAGATGTAGACTGTGAGTAGGCCTATAAGCCTGCAATTGGCCAACTATGTCAATCAGCATTCCCCCCTCCCCTTCCACATTTAGCATTTAGCGGACTGTTTTGTGTGTTAGGTTTAACAGGGGGGTCACGTTGATCGGTGCGTCATTTCATGCAGCGTTTCCATTGGTTGATTAGCAGACGCAGGTCGCGGCAGCTGTCGCATTGTGAGACGGCCCTCGTGAATTTCTGACAGTCAGACTTTTGTCTCAGTCTATCTTTGGTCACAACGACTGCGACAGCGTCCTCCACTAAACCGACAGGCCTGTGCAGCGGTACAGGATCCGTTTCGGACCAGGCCCAGAACATATATTGTGGGAGCTGATTGTGTCGTCTGATATACTTTTATTTCATTTTCTAAACATGTCCTGTTCAGAATATATACAGCTATAGAAAAAATTAGGGACCACTGCAATTTTTCAGAAATCAGCATCTCTACATGTATTCCAGCCATTCCATTCCAGCATTTGTTGAATTCCAACACATGCACACCTCATTCTGCAAAGAGGTGCTGATTAGGTGAAGCAAGAACAATGGTAAACACGCCAAAGAGAGGATGCCAAAAAGCAAGAAAGCTGTGATTAAAAATAAGGGTTATTGCACCAAATATTGATTTCTGAACTCTTCTTAAGTGTAAACATTTGTATTATGTTGTTTTAAAATGAATTCAATCTTGTTTCTTTGTGTTGTTTGAGGTCTGAATATATTTTATCTTATTTGTTATTTTGGCCATTTGTCATTTTCTGCAAATAAATGCTCTAAATAATAATATTTTTATTTATTTTAGTTGCCAGTAGTTTATAGACTCAAATAAAAATGTTCCCTTTGTCCAAATGCATACCTATAAGTAGTAAAATCTGATTTTAGAAAAACCTGATAATTTTTGTTTCTGAGCTGTATATATAGAGAGGAAACAAACACAAAGACGATTCATAAGGATGTCTGATAATCTGGTGTATCAGCAAATTATTTTATGATGCAACAACACTGGTTACAGTCTAAATAGATTTAGAGAGGATGGTTTGGGTTGAAAATAAAATGTGTTGAGTTAGAATTATTACTTCCTTAACCCATTTCAGCCTAGATTTTTTATTTAAGATTTCATTCATATAATTACATCAGTTATGTCACTAACAATCAGATTATATATCTATTTTGTTTCCATTTTGTACCCTTTGCTTTGCAGAAAATAGCATTGTAATGGATATTATAGTTGCAGCTTGCAGAAATATGCCCATAACGAAAAAATATCTATCCCACGTACAAAATTCTTTTCGGGGGAATTATTCTAGAGACCTGAATGATTAGAGAGATATATACACATGCAGGGTTGAAAATCATAATGATCAAAATAAATTGAACTCTTTCTGGGAGGGTTTGTCTCTGGGACAGGAAGTTGATGATGTAATATGACAGGAAGCATTTCAAAACGTAGATTTTTTTGCTTGAAAACCTTTTTTCTAAGTTGTCTTCTATCATATCATTAAAAAAGCTGTATGAGTAACATTTCAATTGTTTTATATTAAGTATAAAATGACAGTCAAAGACTTAAAGGCTCATAGGCTTAAATGGGTTATAAAAAAGCTGGATCTTAATGATGAATTTCAAACATCAGGCCTGTTTCTGACTTTTAAAAGTCATATTAGTGAGATGAATGTTAGATAATGATTTTGCAGAGTGCTGCAGTGGTCTCAAGTTCACCCTGATCCTGCAGAGACACGCTGCTGTTTGTTTCTTGATCCCCAAGGCAGATCAGCATCTGTGGCCGTCAAAAGTTTATGGGGCCGCTCACCAGAGAGCGACGGAGAAAACTTTTTTTTTTTTTTTTTTTTTTTTTTTTTTTATCGTTGAGCAGCTGCTCTGTTTAATCAAATCTCAACCTTGTTCATAAAAAGCTGCAGTGCACTGTGGGGTTTTAGGTGGCACTCTGGAAAATGAGGGGTGGGGTGGAGGGGTGGATAGGAAGCCTCAACTTGATATGACAAATCTTTGAAACGCTTACCTTTCCCAATGCCATAACAAATCTGTAATCCTCTGTTGGCCCAGATTGTGCGAGTGTGACAGAAAACTTAATCAACGTTTTGACCACACATATCGTAGCTCTGCCTGCTCTGCAGATAAACCAATGGGACGGATTGTAAATAATGTTTTTGTAATCTATATTTTATTTTATATTTTCCATCATGTCGGCATCTGTCGGCTTTTCTCTTTTAAACACATCACAAAGTTCTACTGTTTTAATAACTGAAATCCAATACATGGTATGAGCATTAATAAAGCAGCAGGTTTTTTTTCCTGTGGGCGGAGAAACCCGACGCTGCAGCATATGTGTAATTAGCAAGACAATCTACACGTCTAGAATGAAGTAACATAATAAAGCCTGGGATACTGTCAGATTAATGCAGCCAATTGGAAAGCGGGGCTACGGCGGAGGGTGCAAAGAATCAGGTTGCTATCCTTCAATAGATCGACGTTACGTAACTGCTGCATGGAAACAGCAGGCTGGTTTAAACTTACACCGATGCTGTATAATCTGGAGTGTGCTTTAATAAATGGTCTGCTCAGGCGAGCTGGGAACAATATGTTTACCTGGGAAATGTGAGGTGACAAAAGGCCATGCGATAAGGAACGATTAAGATGTGATCATGGACCGGTTAATTGCTCAATAAAAGAGAAAGTTGTCCAATTAAGCTTTTGTTACAGATGGCAGCTGAGGTGAACGATACATCCTGCCCACTGGGACACATCATCAGCGATGCCACCTGGGTTCTTTGGGTGTTTTCGGGTCTCGCAACATCATGCACCCTCCCCTCGGGTGACCCAGCCTGACCGACTTGTGTCCCAGCAGCATTAGTCCAGGGATCACCCCTTCATCACCCCTTTATCCACAGCCATCTGGAAGCTCTCTCTTAGCTGTGTCTCTTGTGACCCCGATGGCTTCTCCTTTGGCAGTTCACCATGATAACGGTGGCAGATTTACCATTAAAACATCTGAGTCATTTTCAAGACAAACAGCAGACAGATGTAGACAAAAGCCGGCCTCTTATTCACCACAGGTTAATGTGGACTTGGACGACTAAAAGGATGAGTCGTAGGAATAGTTTGTTAGCTAGCGAGCTAATTAAGCTACCACACGGCCTCCACCTTTTTTTTAATGTATCCAGCGTAATCATTTTGAAACAAAACGCTTGTAAAAAAAGAGTATTACATATACTCTTGATGACAATATGCAGGACTGCCTCAAAGCTGACAGATCACAGGTGAAAAGTCAGCAGCCACCAAAGATTTACGTAGACGGTGCATGTTCTTGGATTGCAGCAGAGCTAGTTATTCCTATATGATAATGAAAAATATTAGATCTTGATTTATATTTTGTTCTGTTTGGCTGCTTATCTTTCGCACGTGGGAAAGTTAAGCGGACAAAGATTTATGCCATCATCCGGATTTTGTAAACGGTAGGCTATATTTCACTTTTAAACCAGGGAAGCCACTGCAGTGAAAAATAAATTTATAACTGATAACATCGCAGTGGGAAAAGAGGACGCTGCCAGAGCCGGACAGACAAGACAGCACAACAGCAGCACTGTGCAGCGGCGACTTATCAGACCATCAGGGGGAAAGTGAGAAATATACACAAATCTGGTAGATTTGAATTTATTCTCATGTGTGCTGCTCACAGTAATCTCTGACAGCGTTGCTCAGGCGAGGGTAAGAGTAGGTAACTATGGTTACGGGGACGCTGCAGGTGCAGGTGGCTGTTTCTTGTTCCTATAGTAGCTGAGGCTGTAGTTTCAGGAGCAGTTTGCGATTGAAGACCAAGGATGATGGGCACAAATTCCCAGAGCAGCGAACTGGTTTGATTCCTGCCTAGTCTGACCATTTGCTGCATGCTGTTTCTCTACTCTCTTTTCTCACGTTTCCTGTTGCTCCTCAAAATCATGCACCAAAAATTATTTTAAATAAGAATAAGAATAATAATATTAGGGCAACACGGTGGCGCAGGGGTTAGCGCTGTTGCCTCACAGCAAGAAGGTCACAGGTTCAAGACCTCCTTGGTCCTGGGTCTGGGACCTTTCTGTGTGGAGTTTGCATGTTCTCCCTGTGTCTGCGTGGGTTTTCACCAGGTACTCCGGCTTCCTCCCACAGTCCAAAAACATGCTGAGGTTAATTGGTGACTCTAAATTGCCCGTAGGTGTGAAGATGTGAGTGAATGGTGTGTGTGCCCCATGATTGGCTGGCGACCATCTGGGGTGTATCCCTGCCTCTCGCCATAATGCACTGGGATAGGCTCCAGCAGACCCCTGCGACCCTAATGAGGAATAAGCAGGTATAGAAAATGAGATGAGAATAATTATATTAAGAATATATTTCAAGTCAAGTGAAATATATTTGAACAGCGCCAAATCGTGATAAAAGCCATGACACTTGTAAGACCGAGCAGGTCTAGACTACCAGATGGTTTGTTACACAGAACCATCTGGGAAGTCGTCCTTAGAAATACTTCAAGAAATACTTGGCAGGTGATGAACCATCTGTATATCATCGTCTATCACAGGCTGAGTCGTCATCTTGCGAATGTGATCACAAGATCATGCGAAACGCTGATCGGTAACTTGAAGCCTGACAAAATGGATTCTCGCATGATCCAGCTGCTTCACAAGCTTAGTCTAGACCATACTCTTTATAATATTTACAAAAATAGACCCGACATCCCCCCATGAGAAAGAACTTGGCAACGGTGGCAAGGTGGTAACACTTTACAATGATGGCCGCAAATGAGTGACTGCCTGACAAACATATAGGTCTAAAGAAATGATAAGAGAATAAAATGTAAAGTTCCTTATGTGAATTCAATTAAAAAATGCAACATGAAAACCAGTAGTTTCATCCTGTTGGTTTTCTTCTGTTGTGTGTTTCATATTGCTACCGTCCCATTCTCTCTATTAACAATCATATAGGTGTAGTTTTTCCTGTAACAATATTAGGGTGATATCAGATAAACTGGACCATTTCTGGTAAATCACTTGGGACAATAACACATTACCAAGTATGTCATTCCCATGTATACTTCTGATTAATAGGGACTGTTTCTGATTATTTTGTGTTAGGGTTATGTAATAAAATCTAATTATTTAGGCCCTATAAATCTTGAAACATCCGCTGTTCCAATTCTTTTTTTGCATGATCAGTTTCAAGTAAAATGGTCCATCTTATCAGGTAAAATGGGCCAGTTAAATGCCAATGGGAAATTCAAATTCAAAACACCGACGTATACAAGCTAAGCTCACTACTAGCACTCAGTCATATATAACAAGCCAAGTTACACAAACACAGCAAAAGTAGTGACTAGTTTCAGTTCCACCTAATTTCACAGGGAAATTAACATATTTTACATGTTAGTTGAACCAAACTTCATACACACGTGTGTTTGTGAATGACACATTTTTGTGGAAACCACGTGGCCCATTTTGGCTCATGTGGTTAATGTAAATTGGGCCACCAAGATAAACATCCCCTTTTTTGTGCACATGTTTGTGTTTTTAATAGATTTATCATTCTTATAATAGTTTAGTTAGATTTGTCATGCCAGGCTACTTACCCTGAATAATTCTGGTCCACCATGGCAACCATAAACTAATCAAATCACCTGTTACTTGTCAAGCACAGTTATGTAAACAGTCTGAAGTTCTTTGTAGTCATTGGCTCTAATTTCCAGAGGAGCTGGAACCCCAAACCTTAAATGACCCATTTTACCTAATGTCAACCTATTAATATGTTGTTGTATTTTTTTTAACTAAAATATCAATCTGATCACCACGTCAACCTTGTAGTTACCGACATGTGTGAAAACCCCACCCACCTCTTAGATCACCATTCTGCTCCCGATATCTCCCTTAGTTTCATCAGCAAAATGACTGAGTGGTTGATCATTTAGCTGAGTGGTTAGTGGTTAGTGAACCATCTCATTGATTATGTACCACTTTACTTGGGGGATAAAAAGAGACTTGGTAACTAATGGATAGGTACTCATTATGTAATGACTCAGTGCCTCAGTAACTACCCAGTATGATGCATAAAAGGCTACAATAAGGGGATGTAAGACGGACTACTGAGTAATTATTCAGTAACTAATGCGTTAGTTAGCTGTTACAGAGTCAATCAGGTCAGATTCATGAAGAAAGTGATAGTATAACGATTCACAGACATTCATGAACTAATCATTACCTAATGATTCATTAATAAAGGAATTCCCAGTATGTTCTCTTGTAACTCAATGTTAGCTACTATAGTCTTCCATTAGGAATTCAATTATCAGGTTCCTGATCGGTTCCCTGCTCACATTTTAATTAAATAATCATTAGCTACTCTTTAATATTTGATAAGGACTTACTCATTAACTAATGGTTCACTAGGTTAATTCCTCATTCCCTTTTAATAAATCAATCATTAACTAATCATTAGCTACTTTCTAATATTTAATAAGCAGTTACTCATTAACTAACAGATTTATTCAGATACTATTTGAATAGACCTGTTTGCCTGTTTGCTGAGATTGTAATATTATATTTTGAACACAACATATGTGTAATATCTGGAATCTGCATATGAAAAATGCTCCCTGATAAATAAAAATTAGCAAAAAAAAAAAGCATCTCATGAAAAAGGTGTTGGTTCATAGGGCCGATGCTGCTGTTGTGAGACTGAACTCTGCTATAGTAGCAACACAGTGTATAGAGCAGTCGACAATATTGCAATATCTCTCTCTTTAGCGTTGTTTACAAGTTTCACACATCACGTCTTTCTGTTCAACATCTCTGTACCTGAATCCAATTAAATAGAATGTATGCATCATTCTTTTTTTCGTTCCGCTTTGGGTTTCTCGTGATGCTCCTGCTTGGCATCCATGGCAGGCTGACATCACAACTGCAATTAGATTAATCGTGTAACACTTATGCAGCGTATTAGACAGTGGACGAACTGGCTCGTAAACTGGACGAACCTGAGTTGTAATTACACAGTTTGGCCCATGGATGTATAATATAGCTGGATACCAGACTGAAAAATGGCCAACATTCATTTCAATGGAAGAGACTGCGCAGTAGAGTTAACCCCCATGATGCTCTGGGGCCTACCTTCATGCCCTGAGGCGATGAGAACGTGTACATTTCAAACAAACTTACATTTGAGTTGTTTCATTCACTTGCTGACCACAATATCCAGGTTTTATAACACATCCATGGTTTGGCCACAATGTCACACGGTCTCCACGGCCCAGCGCTCCTCATGGGGGCGTGGTTAAAGCGTTATGAAGCCGTTTTTTGCTTTATCCTGATCTTTCACTCAGCTTCCTCTATACAAGAGCTTTGAAAGACAGCACAGCACGATTCAGGATCAGTGACGTCCTTAAATTGAAACCGATGAATCATTCCTGTACTCTTTGTAAACATAGAAGAAGAAGGCAGGTTAAATCGGCTCTTTTTTTTTTTTAAAGACAACAATTATTGTAAATGCTCACATGATGACAACAGCTGGGATCGTCTGTTTTGTTTGTTGGCAGAGCAGCAAGCTGACAGACCCTTTATCAGGCCTGATTAATGTATTGGCATGAAAGGAGAGACATTCCAGCCGCAAGGAATTCCACTCTGTTTTTTGTTGTTTTCTTTTCATGTTGCTTTGGTTACTTCCAAGGACGAGATTTTATCAGAGACGCATGATGGCTCATCTATGAATAATTGCATAAAAACAGCGCATTTAAGGTTCTCTTTGCAAACATTCAATGCGTTATTATATTGTTCCACTCATTTTGTTTAATAAATTTTTTCTACGAAATTATGACATTAATGGAAACATGGTATGCTGGATCAGCAAAAGAACAGTGAAAACCCGCTCAAATAGAACTTTTTTTTATTTCCATAGAAGGAAAAGCACAGTTGTTACTAATTTATAAATGACTGTTTGCATTGGCAATCATTTCCCGAGCCTGGTGTATTTGTGGCACATTTTAAGCCTCGGTTATTGTATTAGGTATTGGCGGTATGCACATGATATCACTAAGCATTCTCTTTGGTTGCAAACACACAACAGTCAGAATCTGTCTATGTGCCTTCACATGGAGAAAAGAAATATGGAAAACATTATAAAAAATGTTAAAAGCTGTTGTTAAATTTTCTGTAAAAAAAAAAAAAAATGGATTCCAGAGCGTTTTTATTCTGGGGCTCTACTGGAATATCTTGACTTGATTTACATAAAAAAAAAAAAAATCTTTTGCAAGCGCTTTCAATCAGTTTTTCTGAGGGTTGATTATGAGAATGCATCACGTCTCGCTTTGCGTTTGCTGGTGTACGATCTAGCCCTGTGACCCTGAGCAGGTATAAGCTGACTGTCCTGTACAAGATGGATGGACGTCTTGGCTGCAGGTAGAAGTCATTTTCTGAACCAGTTAAATTGGCCATTTGTCAGCAGGGTCAGCAGTGACTTTGACCTACAGGACGGTTGTCAGCACAATTTGGCTTCTGTTATGCAGAGCAGGTTGTTTCCATCTCGAAAGAGTCACCTGTCCCATAAAATATGGAGCGTGGGCTGTGGATGCAGTTTGAAAAGATTTTGGACACTTCAGACAGATTAAGTCGCATGCTTTTTAGTAGTTCAGCCATTTGCAAGTTTATGGTCTTTGTGGCTGAATTGGTGACATCTGTGTTAAAAGGGCTGAGGCTTTATGTATTTCTATAAAAATGAACATAACACAATGACTAATGGCCTCTTACACTGTGTGATTTTGGGCAGTCCGAGACAATCATGAGAGAAATGTCGTTAAAGTTTTTCATCAATCCAAAATGAAGTCCTAAATCACACAGCGAGGCACGTTCACTGAAAAAAAAAAGAAAAAAGATTTGGCGACAAAAGTCAGCCTGAGGAAAATCTCTGTTATAAATGTAAGAACAAATTCTCACAATGTGACAGCTGCTCCAGCCCACGTCTACAGACAAACCAGGCAGAATACGACATTAACATACACTGGCCAGCGTGACAAAGCGCAGTTTTTGAATAAAGTTTAGGGGAAAAAAAACACTTATTCATTTAATACGTCCCACAAGGATGGAACTAAAAGAGGAATTTGCATGACTTGTTTTTTTTGTTTTTTTTTACACTGTAGCACCACACATTCAGTGCACAAACTCATCAAATTGACAGTATGACACACTCCATGACCAAGATTTTATCAAAGGCACCTTACCCTTGTTTATATCCATTTCTCATTTTTATTATCATTTTAGGGTATTTTCAATCGAATGACTTGCAAAACATTGCAAACAAAAAGGCTGTGTAACCTTACTTTCTTTTTTAATTGTTATACACATTTTCAACCACACCTTCACAAGGACATATACAGCACAAAATAATAAAAGTACAACTTTAAAGGGTCACAAGATAAGATTAGTTACTGCAGGCTTTTAGCTCATCAGGATTCTAATAATACTGATATGAAATCATTTAAGGAATGGGAATATCTTTGGACTGCTCACAGCTGATATGCGAGCTATGATTAGGGCTCACATTGAAGCACCGCTTTGCTTTAAAGGGTCACGAGGAAAAGAGGCTGAGGACTAGACTGTCATATTCACTTTTGCTGAGTTCCAGAGAATAAAATTCAAGGATAATGGCTGGAGGTCAAAATTCCACCCGGAGGCTGACAGTATGTTCTTTACAGTACAGATGTGACTCTGACCGCAAAGAAAACCTGAATCACTGTGATTCCATGGACTTTTTGCACGTTTATTCCTTTCAACCCCGTCTTGCCATCACATGTGCTCACTCGGAATTTCCTGTCGATTGAGATATCAGCTGTTCACATCTATCCAATAGCACAGCGACACACCTCCATTATTAGCCTATCATCTATCTCATACTGCTGTCATCTTAAATAAGTTTCTCTCTCTCTCCTCACACTGCACGCCCCACCACCTCTCCATCACCGCCTTCTCTACACAGCTTCATCAGCTTCATCACTCTTCAGCCTCATCAGAGTCATCCTCCACCACCGGTGCCTGGAATCCACAGGGGGGATTTATCTTGGTGCTGCTCAGGGACGATGCCCCTTGATTACAGAATCTCCCAGTAGAGTCTAAGTGCCAAAGACTTTCTCGACAACACTAATTAGCACTAAATCATTGGTTATAATAAACGATTATCTTAACTCATCCATCCACTTGTCTCTCCTCTGCCTTGTAAATCTCATTGATCTATGAACAGTCAATGTAGTAGCATTGCAGTCAATGCCCCTCACAGCAGCGACTAATTATTATTCATTGGCCATGATCAAATCAGATTTTTGATTAATCAAACAGTAATTTATGTTGACGTATGCACCCAACAGGCTGAGCAACAGGCCCCAAAAACACAAAGATCTTTATCTCACAATCATATAAAAACAGATGGATCAGAATCTGTGGAAGAGATGCAGGACCAACTGTCTGGTGTCTTTACTGGTTTCGAACTCGTTAAGAAAACTGACGATGATCAAGTCGCCTCATTTATACTCCGCTCTTGCTATTATTCCATAACAGTCTGACATTAAGTAGCGAACACTCACTTTCTTTCCACCTCTCTCCTTCATGTCCTTTTGACAGGCGTGGAATACCTTTTGAGAAATAACCATAAATAACTCGCTTTGTCACATGGCCTGGCCATATGGTCTAAATCTGCACTACAAAGACTCGCCGTGCACGTGACTTATAGGACGCTCTGAACAGTCGAAGCTGTTCAGCTCCGTTCCGAGGCTGGAGATCATACAGGCCCGACTTCACCGTCAGCTCAGCAGCTACAGGCCTAAGAATATACCTGACCCACACACTTTGCTTTAAAAGAAATGTCTCAGATTGAGCCTCTTGCCATAAGCCACATTATGTGAAGTGGGAGGGATCAAGAGTCGCTGGCTCTGTGCCAGGCTGGCGCTGTGCATGCGTTGAGGTTGTGGTGTGCAGGTGGTGAAAATATCATCTATGAATAGTTCCTCTGAGGGTATAAACACACAGTGTAATAAATTATCATATGCAGATGCAGGGGCGAGGTGCTGAGCAACGCTGAGAAGCTCTGATAGTCGGTGCCAGGGTGCTTCAGATGGAGATGAGATGCTGTCATGAGGCCTTAAGGAGGCACAGAGTGTCTTTTACTGCATTCTATCAATACTCAAAGCACTGTTAAATACCACCAAGTTACATTTTCCCTTTCTAAGAAGCTATAATCTTTAAATTAGTATTTTTTATTGCATTTTTTCACTTTTCTCAGCTCCACACATTACACAATAAGGTGAATAATTTTCATGACCCCAGAAATTAGAGTTTTCGTGGATTATATAAATGCTGAAAAAATATTATTAAAAAGTATATTATTTAGTTTTACTTAAATATTTCTAAAAACACTTTTTAAAATAAATAAAAATGACAAATTTGGAACAAATGTGATTTTTCCACGAACGGTTAAATCACCTAAAGATCCTTAAAAGCTCCTCTACTCTTAACTTCTGGACACAAGATATCTCCATCTTTCTCGGTGTATGTGCACTGCACATTGGTGGAAGAAGTATTCAGATCCTTTACTAAAGTACTAATACAAGAGTATACAAATACTCCATTGCAAGTAAATGTACTGCATACAAATCCTACTTCATTGAAAGTGTAAAAGAATTAGCAGCAAGATGGAGTTTAAGTATTAAAAGCTCTATGTACTACATGTGTAAACTTTCTATAAATGTACTGCAGCAGTCTGACCTGCTGTCACCCCATATGAGGGTACTTAGGCCATTATGTAAATGAGTTTGTGACATTAATGCATATTACACCTGAGTGTGGAATAGAAATGGTGCAGAAGGAACATGAACATAATTATATTGCGCCATTTTCAGCCAGCATCCTTCCAGTGTTTTACGCACTATTACGTGTAATTATTTTGTAGAGGGCCCATCCAAGTGTTGGAAAAAAAACGTGAACGTGGGAAATAATTGAATAAGCTGCACATCTGAAGATGATGCATCATGAGTGGTACATTCAACTACATCCACATTTCCATAAAAACATTTTTTTTAATCAGAGACTACATACCTTGGAAGACTTCCACACCACGGAGAACCTCTGAGCTCGGTGATAATCATAGTCCTCTTGAGAAAAAAAAAATTTGTGCACGAAGTCCAGCGGACAGTCATTTTTGCTATAGCTTTCCATCTGCGTCCGTGTAAAGGGATATTGTCATTTTTGAGGTGACATAAATGAAATCGGTGGAAAGTGTTTTTGCTAAAGTGTCCAAAGCCTGTCCATACAAAACCTGGCGGGGGGCAAGTCATCAGTCCAGACGCATTTAAACTCTGGTGATTTCTGTGCTTAGCTCTCATGGTGAAGGTCAAGGAGCAGTAAATCTAGCCCTGGTTCATGTGATGACTGCTAAATGTCCTATAACGAATGGTTGTTGGAGTTGGAACAAAAGAAGACTTCTATCTGTCTTTTCCTTTCTTGAGTCCAATTTTTTTTTACTGGCAGCCCATGAAAGCTCTTCTTAATATTCTCTGTATCTGAGGAAGTTACTCAAACATTCTTCAGCTAAGTGGTCAGAGGATGACTAAACCTACAGTTCCTGTCTCTAAAAGAAAAAAAGACTCTTCCAAACCAGCGCAAATTCTACATTTAGTGCAAACAAATGGTAACTTTATTGCATAACAGCAAAAAACGATCTTCCCTACCCTCTCTATCGACAGATGAAACTCATAAAGTGCGAATGCATAGCCTGTCTTCTCTAGAATTTGGATTTGGAGTCAGATTTGTAGTTCCATGGTTATGGATGAATTAAATAAATAAATCAACCCATCAGGCCAATATTGGTCAAAATCGTTACTATAACAGTGTGGAGGAGAGGATGTGAGAGATCTGAGATTGTAACCAGTCATAAGAGAGAGAATGAAACACTTAACCTGCCGTGTGTGGTGTGTGTGTGTGTGAGAGAGAGAGAGAGAGAGAGAGAGAGAGAGAGAGATAGTGAAAGAGAGAGAGAGAGAGCGCTGACGCGTGCGTAAAACTTGTGTTTAGGGTGATCACCTGCTGTTTGGGCATACAGTATCTTTATATTCTTCTTTAGAAAAAAACGAAAGAAAAACTGAAACTCTACTTGTAATCACACGTCAGTCTGAATGGATTTGGAGTTAGTACTGTTTTTCCTGCTTATGTCTGTGCCGTTTCCTTTACTGGGGCTCTTGTCCAGCCCGCAAAGCGACTCCGTCACTCCCTCCTCCATCTCCATATACTCCGCTTTGTCGCCCAGCGAGGAGCCCGAGGTCGAGCCTTTGAATTTCCGTAGAAAGTCCGGGAAATAGGGGCAGCCCGGCGGCATGCTCTCCACCACCGGCGCCTGGTCTTCGTTGTCCGTCTCCCTGTGGTAAAAGTAGTTGAAGTTGGACACTATGACCGGCACCGGGAGCGCGATGGTTAACACACCAGCGATCGCGCACAGGGAGCCCACGATCTTCCCCCCGACGGTGATGGGCCTCATGTCTCCGTAGCCCACCGTGGTCATGGTCACCACCGCCCACCAGAACGCGTCCGGGATGCTCGTGAACTGCGAGGTGGGCTCGTCCGCCTCCGCAAAGTACACCGCGCTGGAGAAGAGGATGACACCTATGACCAGGAAGAAGATGAGGAGGGCCAGCTCCCTCATGCTGGCGCGCAGGGTGTGACCCAGGATCTGCAGCCCCTTGGAGTGCCGGGACAGCTTGAAGATGCGGAACACCCGGACCAGGCGGATTATTCTGAGGATGGCGAAGCTCATCGCCTGCTGCCCGTTGCCCTGGTGCTGCGCCAGGTCCGTGCCGAGGGTTATGAAGTAAGGCAAAATGGAAACAATGTCTATCGTGTTCATAATGTTCTTGAAGAAAACCGGCTTGCTCGGACACGCGAAGAAGCGGACTATGATCTCGAAGGAGAACCAGATGATGCACACAGTCTCCACGATGAAGAAGGGGTCGTTGAAGGGGGTGAACCCGTGGTCGGGCTGAGTGGAGTTGTTGCGCGGCTGGAGGTACTCCTTCTCGTCCCTGAACTCCGGCAGCGTCTCCAGGCAGAAGATGACGATGGAAATGACGATGACCAGCACGGATACCACCGCGATGCCCCGCGCGGGGCTGGAGCTCTCCGGGTACTCGAACAGCAGCCAAATTTGGCGCTTGAACTCGTCCTCGGGCAGGGGTTTCTCCTCCTCCTTCACGAAGCCCTCATCCTCCCGAAACTTGACGATCGCCTCCTCGCCGAGTTCGTAAAACTTCACCTCCTCGGAGAAGATGTCGAACGGGACGTTGACGGGCCTTTTCAAGCGGCCCCCCGACTGGTAATAGTACAGGATGGCGTCAAAGCTCGGCCGGTTCCGGTCGAAGAAGTACTCGTTTCTCAGCGGGTCGAAGTACCTGATCCGCTTGTCCGGGTCCCCCAGGAGCGTGTCCGGGAACTGAGTGAGAGTCTTCAGCTGCGTCTCAAACTTCAGCCCCGACACGTTGATGACGACTCTCTCGCAGCAGCCGCAGTCGTTGTAGACGTTCTCGTAGCCGGACTGCGGGCGCCGGTCGGTGATCGAGACCGTCTCCTCCTCATCATCCATGTTGCACAGAAAACTGGACCTCTTGCTTCCCCGGTCCCCCTCCTCCCCCTCCTCTTCCTCGGCCCCCTCGGCCTCTTCCTCCTCAATCATGATGTCCTCCTCGGATCCGAGCAGCGCCAGCTCCGAGTGGCGCAGGTCCCCGCCGAGAGTCGCGCGGCTGCGTCTCCACCGCCCGACGCCGCGCTCCTTTTTCCGCTCTCTGAGAACTCTCTGCTGCTGCTGCTGCTGCTGCTGCTGCTCGGGCTCCTGCTGGTGCTGTGGCGGCTGCGAGGAGGAGGCGGAGGTGGAGGAGGAGGAGGGGCGCGAGGCGGTACCGCCGCTGCTGATGTTGGCGTTCGAGGAGGAGGAGGCGGCGCGACACTGATGCTGCTGGCGGTTGTTAGGGAGATGAGCGCCGGAGGACGAGGTGGAGGTGGACCCCCCAGCGCCGCCGCCGCCTCCTCCTCCTCCTCCCTCCGTGCCGGATCCACCTTCGGCAGTCGCCGCCGCCGCGGCCGCCGCCGCTCTCGTCTGCGCAACCTGACGCTCCCTCTCCCGCTCCCTCTCCCGTGCGCGGGCTTGGGCATAACCGTACGGCAGGTGACTGTTGCACCCGCCGTCCGCGCCCACCATGGCGAACTCCATGATGTATCAGTCCGTGAGCGGTTCGGTCCCGGAGCCTTTCGGGAGGGAGGCGGAGGGACGCGGACGCAGGCCAGAGGATAAAAGTTGCAGCTAAGCGCGCGCAAGACCGAGAATCTGAGGTATCAACCGGTTCCACCAATCAGTGGCGAATATGAGTCAGAACAACAAACACACCTCAATTAGGTCCATGTTGAGTCAGTCCATGTGGTTACTTACATGATAGGGGGATCAGCCGCTTATAGACTCGGGCCTCCAGGATTTTTATGACATCATTAAGCGGAAAACGTGAGGGCCGGTGGCACAGCCTGTTACGCAGACGCTCTGTGTCAAACTTGCGGCGCCCTTTTATTCGCTCGGCATTATAAATCACAAAGTCAACAAGCGCGACGCCGAAACAGCCCTGCTCGATTTCTCCGGAGCCCATCAGGTGGTTAATTTCTCCGCGACCGGGGCTGGAGCCCGAATGCGTCTTTTTGATCCTCCGTGGTCACCCCTGGTTTCCATTTTATATGATGAGATCAAAAGCTGGATCCGTGCTGTTGTAGTACGGAGCGGCTCCGGTGAATCCGAATGACTTTTATTCCTCTGATGCTTCTCTGGCGCTGCGAGGAAAACAGAGGAGACAAGAGGAAAAATAGCAGTTGTGGTTATAAGGCACAAAAAAAGATGTATTGGTGTTGATGTCCGCTGTTTTGGCGACGTTCAGTCCAGGATATCACGCATCTTTTTGCAACGTGAGACAGTAAAACTTAATTGGGATCTTGTTTTTTTAATTTTTTTATCATTATTATTGAGTGGACATCACGGTAGGGTATTCGGATGCATGGAAAAAACATTTCTGTTTAGAACAGACATTACGCACGAATTTTTTAGCTCATTAAATCAACCTCCCTTCATCCTGACATTCATACTCACATCTGAAAAAGGGGGCAGAAAAGGAAAGCGCCTCAGCCCACAAACAAATCTGGCAGGCTATAGGTGAAGATGATATTCCCGTCTTGGTGTTTTGGGGGTAATATCACTAATCCCTCGTCGTAACCAACCAGCGAACATATCATCCATACATCCGTGCTCTGACGCACTCTGAGGAGGGCACTTTTTTAAGGGGGGGTGGGCTGCGTGTCGACGTCTTGTCTCAATTCAACAGGATCTGTTGCCACTTCATCTTCCGTTTCTGCTGCATCGCTCCCGGTACCGGCGGCAATAATCATTTAAGGAAATAGGAGGAAAAAAAAGAAGAAGAAGCAGGTGTGCACGCCGCGAGTTGGCATCAGCGGCGGCTCCGCGCGGTCAGAGGGAAGGGAAGCGAGGACGGGTAAAAGTTTCCCTTCAGGAGGGGGAACGGCCCCACGGTTGAGTCTGAGCATCACACATCTGTCTGTCTGCCGCTGTAGCCCTACCTATACTCCCGTATCCCTCCCATTGTGTGTGTGTTGATGATGATGATGATGATGGAGGAGAGCCTTGGTGAGAAAGTCGTTCCGTGGTACCGCAGCGCGTGCAGGCGGTGCTCGGTCCTCCCCCAGTGGATGCAGCCGGTCACTGCGCACCGTGCTGCAGTCTCACCGGAGCCTCCTCTGCCCTTCATCATCACTGCTGGGTGGCAACGGGTGTCCCCCCCCTCACCCCCACCCCCCAGAGAAGTAGCGCGTTACTCTCGCGCGTATATCCAAAGTAACGCGAGTAGAACGTCAACGGTTTTTGCGCTTTTTTGTACTTTTGCACCTTTCAGTTAAAGCCACCAAACATTCTCTGCTTCTGTCCAGGTGGAGTTTTAGAAAATATTCAGGGGAAACGTGCGTGAAAACTTTATTAGTGCTGCTAAATATGAGATATCTGCGATAAACAAGAATATCCACATACATATTTCACCAAATAATAATATTAACAATCATCGTTCTTCTTCTTTATGTGTATTGCACCTTTCTTAACATGGTGTGTTTAGGCATACTAATAAAATAGTATAATAGATATATAATATAAAATAATAGATAATAGATATAAAAGGCAAAGACTCAACACCTATTGTCAGTTGTACTAAAACCAATAAGATAAAACATATAAAACAGCAACAAGGATAAAAGAAGAACTGAGGTTTCCTCAGATGCTGCTTCATGAGTTTAATTCAGCCTCAATTAAATTAAGTTAGATGACGTCAGTGAGGTAATGAAGAAATCTGAACCCCCATGTTTTAGACATTTTTATGCACCTAAACATTAAAAAAGCCCTTTAACTCATACAATATTATTTCAAACCTCCTTTTTTCCTTTTTAGAACTTCATTCATACTTTAGTTCATTGATAATCCTTTTTCTCACACAGTACAATCCTGGAATAGTTCAGGTGGTCATTCGTTAAGCCAAAAAGAGAAGAACCTTGACTGTAAAGTCAGAAGCTGCTCCACAGTAATGAGCTGTTACAATAACTGTTGCCCACTGCAGTGGAAAATGATCTTTTACTACACCTTGGAGGTATAAAAAGTTGCAATATTAATACATGAGGCATTAGAGGCAAACCCAACCTTTAAAATAATAATATCAGCTTAGACATAACGGATATCAAATCTGCATGTGATCCAGTTTTTTGGGGGGGAATGAAAGACTTTTGATAAATGTGTAAATGTTTGTTTTTTCTCACCAGCAGCATACAAAATTGCTGTTGCAGAACAAACTTAATAGTACATCATCCCTGTTCTCTGAACACTATAGATTGTGATCCAAATGCAAACAAAAGAGTCAAGTTGATTTACAGGTGTTTTAATGCAGAGTTTAGCACTGTAGACGACCACTAAATTTAAGGTACTCCTGATTTATAATCTGTTGCAAGTTTCTTTACATTATTAATGTACAAAAACACAGCAGTAAAAGCAGCATTTATTTTTTGAAATTACCAGCTGACAAACAGACAGACTGCAGAATATGAATTATGAATCATGAAAGGGGCCCTATTAGGAAAATATGTGTTTTAAATTTGTATAAATAGACCACGATTTTTTTTTTGGAAAACAACCAGGATGAGGGTCTAATATTATTATATTATTGAAGGTTAGACATTAACTCATTAGGATATTTAACGAACATCCATAACTGCAACACAATACCGAATTACATCACCACTGGCAGTAAGGTGTTTGCAATACAAGGATGTCACCTTATAACCTGAGGTTCGGCCAGAAAATGTGTGCCCCTAAAGACATCCTCATTTTCATACAACTATTACAACAATTATCCACCAACTGTCCAACTGCAGCATCACACTCATCCTTTCTGCTCCTCATTGTCTTTGATGGCACAGCTGTTGTATCCTATTATTTTTTTTGCAAACAAGTTGCAGCCAAATCTTGCCTCAAACCAGAGCTGACGGGAAATAAAAGTATAAAACAATCCTGAATCTACACTTCTAGGTATCATCATCAGGTGAAACCACAACAGCAGGAAGCTCCGTGTCCCTCCCCAATATCTCATATGACACACATGAATTGCAGGTCTACTTCTCACATTAAACTTAAAATAAAACAGGAACAGCAGAACATTATACACCCTTAGTTCTTCATCTTTCATGCAAGAGACCTGAACTGTGCTGATTTTTTAATCAAGAATGAATAAAGTCTCAGCATCTCATAGTTACACAGCAAGTTGACATCAACAAATGACTGAGCTCAGGTATTAATTAGTAATGCAATTACCAATGCATTAGTTTTTTGAGTAATGAGTATTATAAACCACAGGCAAATCACCATAACAAATATGGAGATTTTTCATTAATGTGCCCTCATTAGTGCACATTACCATACAGGTAGAAGACACAGCTTTTTGATACGTAAGCCAGCTTGTTTACACTGTAAGTAATATGCTTTTATTAGGCAATTACAACATGAAAAGGTATGTCAGTCATTTTCTATACCTTCTTATGCCTCATTAGGGTCCCAGCGTGTTATGGCGAGAGGCAGGGATACACCCAGATGGTCACCAGCCAATCGTGGGGCACACACACCATTCACTCACACATTCACACCTGCGGCAATTTAGAGTCTCCAATTAACCTCAGCATGTTTTTGGACTGTGGGAGGAAGCCAGAGTACCCGGTGAAAACCCACGCAGACACGGTAGAACATGCAAACTCCACACAGAAAGGTCCCAGACCCAGGACCAAGGAGGTCTTGAACCTGCGACCTTCTTGCTGTGAGGCAACAGCGCTAACCCCTGCTCCACCATAAAGATAAGTAGCGATGCAGCGGCGTTGTCAGGTACACAGGTTATGTATTATAGGTATAAATCATGCTAATATTGAATAATGTTTCTTTACTTTGGTTTGAGAAGCAAATATTGTATTATGCTGTTGTCTTTTTCCAGGTTTATTCAAAGAGGAAAGTAGTTTGTATGTCTGGAAGACCAAGGTTTAAATATCCATATATTCAGAACCTAGCAAGGCAACTGTTAGTCAATTGTTGATCATCCACCCCGTTATTACCACAGATTTATTTGGATCGTTTTGTGCTATGGAATAGTAAAGGTCTTATTCATTGTACCTTTGAAACCATCCGGGTTTAATTTGATTGCGCAGATAATTGGTTTTTCTGCAGGTGCCGCCACAGACCTGGTGCTGTGATATTCAGCAATCAGTACATTTAGCCTCTTCAGGTCCGCTCCATTTGATTCAAACTATCCATTTGGCTCCAAATTTCTAATTAGGACAAGAACAGCCCATTATTCCAGGCTCTAAAATCACCAGATACAATAGTCCTCTAAGGAGTCAGCCCCTCAGGTGCTTTTTAAACCTCCAGTCCTAATGTTCCTGTAGGGATATTTTTGGTTGCTTGTGCCATCCCCTTCTAAAATGTATTATTCAATCGCTTCATTTTCATAAGAGGAAATCTAAAACAATATGTAAAATCTAATGCAGAGGCGTATACTTGCTGACAGAGCAGATATCACTTCCTGCTTCTTTTAAGTCTTCGCAGTTATCTCTCTGGATTTCAGATACCAAACACACATACACACCACACACATCATGCACACATTGTGGACACACCACACACACACACACATACACACATCATGCACACTCAGCCCTTGCACTTCATTGAGCATCCACCTCAGTCAGCACCAGGGGGAGTTGTAAGGTCAGTAATAATAAGAAGTGGATCAAGTGAGGATAGACGGCACCTTACCAGATTAACACTTGAATTTTGGGGATTTATTTGTAGAAAACAATATCTAAATGTCTAAGATGTAATTACTAGTAAAAACTACAGTCAGTAGTTTTTATATTTACAATTTATGACATGGATCCTTGTATGTGAAAGATGTCATTTGTTGTGATTAACCTGCACAAAATGCAGGATCACTCAACTCTATAGTTCAGTGTCTTTCAGATCTTTGCTTTGGTTTCACTTGCCAGCATCTTTTATTGTTTTAGTTCACGCTCACTGCTCTCCTCAGTGATATATTCAGCTGTAACAGGCAGAGCAAGCTTTGAAAAACTCGTGCACTATTTGTTTCTTACTAAACTTCAGACTGACAAAGGAAGTGACCAGCTGGTGAACCAGCTTTTAACAGCTGCAGACTTAGATTTCCCCCAGGAGTACCAGACTGGAGTAAAAAGGAGTGTGTATTCATCAGGTGGACACAAACTTGACTCCAAGTAATGTTGCTCAGTGTCTGCTAGGCGTGTGAATAACTCTCTGTTTCCTATGGTTTCTACATCAAATACATATTATGATAATATAAAAATGTGTTTAAGATTAAGATAAGATTTCCGTTATTTTCCCACAATGGGGAAATTCATTTCATTGCAAAGAGGCCAAAACATTTTAAGCTGATTGAATTTAAGTATCTAGGTATTCTTATGCTGGTCTAATGTATGTCCGCAGTAAAGAGAGTGAGATTAATTCTGTGACATTATAACTAGTTTGAAGCTAATCCTCATCCAGCATTAAATTTACACAAGTGTGATTTGGAAACTTAAAGTTTCTTCTTTTTTATCTTTTCATTTCACAGTTATCACCAATGGCTGAACAAAGAAACTATTTCTATTCTTTGCCCTTAAAATACGAGAGGGTTCTGTAAAAACAGAGTCAAATTCCCTGTATGTGCATACATACCTGGCCAATGAATCAGATTCTGATTCTGAAATAAATAATGATAATATAGTAACAAATAGCAATAAGGTAACAATAATATCATTTGTCTTTAGTCTATAGTAGGCCTACCTATGTCCATAAAGGCTCAGGAGCAGAGATAGTCGATCATCTTCACTGATTACCTCCAGATGCAAGAACATAACCATAGCTATAAACCATTATGCCTTTCTAGAGTAAATATCTCTCAAGGTAAACATGCTGATATTTGATCCAAGAAAAAAGGTTAAGTTTAAAAGTTGGAAGAGATTAATTTTTCCAAAAAAACAGTTAAACTTCTGATATAAAACATATTTGCATATTCATAGATTCCTGAATTTTTAATGAGAGAGAAGTAGAAGATGTCGTTTTAAGGAATTTAATGTGGTTAATATACTTTTATTGTGGAAAAGCTATATAAGACCCACTTTATTGTTTCATGCAGAAGATAGATAGATAGATAGATAGATAGATAGATAGATAGATAGCAAAGTTTATCAATTATTTATTTAAAAGTCTAATAAATATTGGAATGCTTATGGAAATACAACATGGAAATGAAATGAGCTCATCAGCAGCTGATACACGTGTTTTCACACTCAACACAGTCAGCTGCACCGAGCACAGTCACCGCACAAAAGGGTTGCCCTTGGCAGCCTGAAAGCCTTTGTGTTTAGGCCTGATGGAAGGAGGGTGGAAACCTGTGCATGTCCGGCGCCTTGGTGTGTGTGTTTTTTGCATATGACAAAGTGAGTGATGTTGAAGGAGTGTGTTTCTGTTGATGACTGTCATCACACTCTCCTATAGCAGCAGATGGAGCATCGGAGGCGGCGAGGCTCTGCAGAGAGGGAGGGCAAGGTGTGACCGCAGAGCAGAGGGGGTTTGTAGATGCTGTCGGTCCTGTTATGGCCGTGTTTACAGTGTATTGATGAAGAATTGAAAGGTGTCTGTTTAGGAGCTAAAAACCACAAACAATAAACCATGATTCAAATCTGTGGTGTCAAAAAGATGTACGGCTTATAGCTGTTTTATATCTGGCTTCATATAAAAGCTTGATTGAGCTTTTGCCCCCAAAGGAGCTTTTTGTTTGCGGTGAGTTATGAACCAGAAAATCACCCTGGACACAGAAAGCATCACCTCGTCCATCATTTTAACATTGATTCCAGGTGGACATTAATGTGACATTACAGGACAGGACAGGCCTTCTCTTCTAATGGCTACAAAAAAAGAGAGAGAGAGATGGAAGATCCTCTCTGGTACATCTTCTCCTTGTTCTAAAGTCAAATTCACGGTCCCCAGAGGATGAATCATAACGACGTTAGTAATCCCCTGATATTTTTGTCTTGCACCACTATGAGATTCACACTGGTGGTTTCAAGTGAAATGTTTCAACATCTACATGATGGATTTCCATGAAATTTGGTGCAAAGATGACAGAAAAATATCAACAACAGTCAAAAACATAAATAGTTTAGACCAGAGGTCTCAAACTCACTTTACCTGGGGGCCATTGGAGCTAGGGTCTGGGTGAGGCTGGGCCGCATCAGGTTTTCCACACTTTTCCTGAAATTGTCTGTGCTCATCACCAACCTTTCTCTTCACTTCAGGCTTTGAGAAAGACATGTTTGTGGCTGTGTAATATATATAATTAATTAATTTGTAATGGTGCCCTGAAATATGTAAATAAATAAGTCCAATTTCTGCAGCCATTATTTGGTTTGTTCTTGCCTATTGTAGAAACGTGGAGGTGCAAAATGGCGAGTTTCATGGAGCTCCACATGTAAATAAAAACATCTAAATCTAAAGTTATAACAACACATTTTTATTTTATTTATCTTATTTTAGTTGAACTGCATACTAATTTAAACATACTTATGAATATTATATTCCATTTCTGCTCACCTAGCGGCTGCTGAATCTCACACTGTGGACCTTTAGACCGTGTTCTTTAAATGTGTACTTTATGAATCAGTCAAATAGGGCATTTAAGGGACAAAATGAAAGCCGCTGCTGTAGTCTCTTCTCTATACACTTGCTGCAGCAAAAACAGCTATTTTTAGGACCATAATATTGACATGATCTTGAAAGTCTTAACTGCCCTTTCAAATTCCATGCTGAGTGTAAATAAGATGCTTATGTAATTATCAAATCTATGCAGTGCACACATTGAGCTCCATGCTTAATAAATCAATTTTCAGTGCAAATGCCCTCCTTTTAGGAGGAATTACCAGCTGTTATGCAGACTCCTCAGAAAATGACTAATGATGCATTCTGTTCTGAATACAAGATTAATCAACTAAGACTTGGGTTCAGTAAGGATAAAAATGCACACTAACAATGATGTATTTCAGCTCAGACTTCCCAAAGGTTGCAACGCCTTAGAGGACGAGGGCGACGCTGTATAAAAGTCTTTGTCAGGCAGGTATGGCAGTTCAGCCGGATACTGGAGGCTGGATCCGAGTCCCTGGTGGCTGCAAGGGCAGACAGAGCAGCAGTCGGATGAACCGTGGCCGCAGCCCAAGTAGTTATATTCTACTGTCACTGCGGACTGTCCGGTCTGTGCTGCAGTGCTAACTTTTTACTGAATGCAGCAGAAAACAAAATTTTCAAGCTTGCAGAATATGAAACATAATAACCCCTAAGCACATTTGTCTTTACTGATTGCACTGATTCTATGCTATTTCCTTATTTAACTATTTTTTTCACTACTCCACAGTCTTACATTCTGTTCTTGCACAGTTTTTCTGGTGTCATTGCATTTTTAATTCCACTGCTTGTTGTACACGTGCAATTCACCATGTGATCAGTAAGTATCGTAAATCTCGAATCATTAATCCTAGTTTGATAAGAATGAATCTCTGCAGTATTAAAAGTTGATGCATATATTTATAGATCTTACACTGGAGATTGATTAAAGCCACTGTATTAATGTTCAGACCTTGGTGTACTGCGGTGGTGGTCATAGCAAACCCAAATACACCATGATAGTGTTTTTTTTCTGTGGTAAATCTTGTTGTCCCTGGATATGACATTTGGGCTGGATGAGCTGAAAGAAACATAGAGGCTGCACCAAATTGAACTACAGGGTATACCATCCTATTCAAATCACCATCACATTCTCTGTCGCTCTATGTCAACAGACAAACACAGCGAAACACTAACAGCATGGATTACTGACACAAACAAACTCAAACAATTAAGAAGGACTTCTTTAATAAATGTAATAGGCTACAACTAATAGGTACAATTGTGTATGTTAATCTAAGGTCAGTAAAAAGTTTTCCTTCTTGCACATGAGTTTATGACAGGTTATTTAATATGGGATTTTAACAGCTCCTCCTTCTTCTCCTCCTCTTAACAGAACAGCTTTCCATTAAGCTGTTTTAAAAGCCCAGCGTTCCAGTCCATACCAGCTCACTTTGACCCCTGATATGGTTCTATAGTAGCCCAGAATGGACAAATTAAAACATTGTCTCCAGAGAGACTCTTCCATGTCTTCTGTATTTTTTCATGTTTTTGCAGTTTTACACTAAACTAATTAAAACTACTAATTAACTAATTAAAATTTATCTATTAATTCAATTTGGTAGAACACCAGAAAATGGTGCCTGTCGCCCAAAGTATGCTGGGCGAGACCCCGTGACCCTAGTGGGGAATAAGCGAGTGTAGTAAATGACTGACTGATAAAAATTGGCAGAAATATAAAAGGCCATACTTCTTCTTTGATGCCTCTCAGGACGAATTTAACCTCTGGAAAAAGATCATTTAGTTTCAAAAGTGACCTGTATTCATCACTGAACTGAACACATAAACAGTGTGTTAGTGTTGTTAACATTGATGCGCTGGAAAAAAAAAAAAAAAGAGAAAGATAACATCATGAAATTAATTACTGATGTTTGAGTCAGCGTTTTCCATCTGACTGTGGGGGCAGATATATGTTTATATTACCCTCTAAGCCTTTCACTCTTGTGATCTAAACCAGATACTGACTCGCTCCTCATGTGTAGGAGGAAAGGCCTTGAGCCGCGGGCCTTTGTGATCTGTTGAGGGAAAAAGAAGGAGGATTCTGCTTTTTAAGTCAAAGAGTTATAGGAAAAATATCAACAGCGGCGAGGCTGAATAGATTAGAGGGATTTAGGAGCAGCCCTATTTAAGTTAGAGAGAGGAGAGTCACAGGTTTAGAGCTGTTTCAGGTAGTTAGAGATTAACAGGTGAAACAAGACTTCCAAAGCAACAGCTCCATACAGGTACGTTAATATCGATTTGTGTACATGACATGCAAACTGCTGAACATAATTAGGATACATACATATATGAGTCTGTAAATATCTAATTTCAATGTAATATTTTAAATGTTTATGTACCTGTGATGATAATGCAATGGCATCTTGGGAAGATGAAATGTTGCAGGTAAAGTATAGGCTGCAGAATTCAAAGTTAATATATGTGAGAGGCTTCAGCTCAGTTGATTCATTCTCTGGCATTCAAAAGAGAACTCCACATAATTTGCTTACATCTTTTTCAAAAGAAAAGTCTCTTGAAAAGTGTAGACATGGTGATTGAGAATGTCCTCACTTCCATCCATCTATTTTTATGCTTGATTGCCTTTTTTTCTGCTGAGATTGTTAAAGGATTTTGAGACATGCACATTATAATAGCTTTTGAGGATAGCATATTACACTGAAGATGTTTGATCACCAAAGTAAGTCTGGATAGTGATGTCTTTTATATTTTTTAAGTTACCTCACAGCTGGAAAGGGTCAGTATATTATTCCCCATACTCAGATAAGTTGTGGGAGAGGTTTTTATCATCTTTATTTTTCCATCGCTATGTAAAAATAAAAAAAAAAGAATTTCATTTGAGGCAGCACATTGTGCTTGTTACTCCAGATGATCCACAGAATACACAATAAAAAATATTGTGTGTTCTGACTGTGAAAGTTTATTATTAACGCTGGAAAAAGACAAAATCTGAATCTTGAGTATTAATTATTATTTTTTTATTTTTTATCTATTCCTTTTGTAAATATCGAATGAATTAATCCAATCAATAAGAACAAACTATAGCCTGTGGGATATCTGGAATACTGATTTTAAATTAAAATTTGCCATGTTTATTTATTTAATTTAAGCAAAATCAGATGGAAGTCTCTTATCTTGTTTGTGATATATTTCATTAACAGATCATATTCTATTCTACAATAATAGCTTTAGTTGTAGGTTTAGTACACAAACCCAGAGATCATTTATTTTTGTTCAATTATTAGCAGAGGTGTTTCAAGCAGGTGCAAATCTATATCTAAACCACCTTCAACCATTGGTCCCTGAGCCGTTCAATCTCCAAAGTGCTGGAAATAGCCTCTGAATGGTCCCCCTGTGCCATGCTTTAAGCCACATCCATTTGTTTGGTCCCACAACACAGAGCTCCCCTCTTGTGGCAGGCGTCTGTGCTGCACCCGGCAGAGGATGCAGCTGGTTGTCATGGCAGCAGTGCTGGCGCTGGCAAGGACGGGGCAGGGCTGCAGCTTCGGCTGTCATCCAAAGAACATGAGCATCTCCGTGGAGAGCTGTGGCAGCACCTATTCCATCTTCACCACCATATGTGCAGGACAGTGCCACCACAAGGTGACTTACGGGTTTTTAAACCTGAACTGGCCTTTAACTTTTTCATTATGAGAAATTTATGTGCATTTGTTCTGCTGAGCCCATATGGATGCTACGTTTAGTTGTGGCGTATAAAGCTGTCACAGTCCAATATTTACAATTGTATTTGTGTCTGGAATCAGTATTTATTATAAGGTCAGTACAGGTTTAAACATTTTTTCCCCATTTATTTCACTACAGTTGAAGTTAAAGTGCTACAAACTAGACAACAAACTTTAATAGTGAAATAGCTGATCAGGAAGGAAATTTCAGTTATTATTGAAATTGTCATAGTTTAATGTGTCATGTGACAGATGATGATGTGACAGCCCAGAGGTTGGATGTGGATTATGTTGCTGTAGGATGAACTCCTGACTAACTAGGTCTAGATCATGGGGTTCTGCTTAGCTCTAGAGCTCTAGTCCTAGAAAAGACCCACACATCAGAATTTTTCATCCCTAACAAGATTTGAAGCAGCAAAGATCATCTCAGTATAGTTTTCCACTTCTTTTCTCCATCTTCTTTCTAAGCCTCTCCTCCTCCTCTTTAAATGGCTGTGGGGGGTGTTGGTGGTCACTGTATAGTAGTGACATCACAACTTTACATAAGTCATGACTGCTTGTTTTAAGGCACAGTTTCTGAATACAGACTGTGTATATTTGTCTGTGGATTGAGCGTTTTTGAAAGATGGGACAGTATTAATACCATCTCTGCTGTCATATATACAGTAAAATATATATAGGGGTCTAATAAATCTATAAGGTATTCATTGGAATTAAACTGCTTAAATTTCAATAAAAATGTAAAAATGTGTGTTCTAAAACTTTTGAACTGTACCTTTAATAGATCACAAATAAATATCTGATTTAGTGGTTGTCAAGTATTAATCGACATTAAACTTCCAGTGTATAAGATTTAGGGGCATTTGGCAGCATCTAGTGGAACAGACTTGGCAGAAATGGAATATAATATTCAAGAGTATGATTTAATTAGTTTATAATTCAATCAAAATAAGAGTTGCTGTGTTTTAATAACCTTAAATTGAGCTGTTTCTATGAATATGGGGAGCAGGTCTCCTTCTGCAGAGCCACCATGTAGTTCATATTTCACTAGGAAGTCACATTAAGATTGAAACCTTTTTTACAAGTGAGACTTTTACAAGTGTTTTTTCATGGCTGTGGTCATTCTCCGACTCACTTGGGGTATTTGTTTGGTTGCAATCTGCAACTTTGCCACTAGATGCCGACAGAATCTACACACTGAACCTTTAAAAGACCCGTCAACCAGTTAGTTTGACTTGTTTACTCTCTACTCAACTTTTCTGTTTCATAAAACACCTTCTCACACAAGGAACTGAATTGATTTTGTGTCCTTCTGATCGGCCTTTGGCGTTGATATCAGGATCCTGTCTACATCAACAAGAGCGAATGGCCAGAACAGGAGGTCTGCAACGGAGACTGGTCCTATGAGGTGAAACACATCAACGGTTGTCCAGTGGGCGTCACCTACCCTGTGGCCAGGAACTGCAAATGTACTAAATGCAACGAATTGAACACACACTGTGGGAGCTTTCACGGAGACATGCCGAGCTGTCTGTCCATTTAAAGAACCCCTATTGTCTCTCCATATTGAATCTGTGTCCTGTGATTTGATAACAAAATAAACAGGTGTCACTTAAAGGTTTAGTTTTTTTCTCATGTCATGTTTGACATTTGTTCTTTCATCTTGAAATGCTCTAATAATGCAAGAGAACACAGTCATCATCTAATCAGTATTGCCAGTCAGTTAAATAATGCTGCAACAAGGTCCAAACACATAAGTCTTAATTATCAATAGGTGGTGCAGTGACATGGCAACATTTCCTCCTGACCAAGGTGACTGACCCTTGAAAATCAATAATCCTGTGATTCGGGTTGTCCTATAAAAGGAATAGCCAGCATTGCCTCTTTTTTGACAGGTGAAAATGAAAATATAGAGCCTGCAGTGTGTCCAGAAACTGGTGGCTGCTGGAGAGTGGCTTTTCTCAGTAGGCGTTTAGAAATAGCTCAGCAGGCAAAATCTTTCTCTTATCAGCTATTCATCGTATGAGACTCTTAAACTTGTTTGATAAATGACTGAAATGTTTAATCGATTCTCATAGTTGCTCACAATTGTTTCAGCACTGCTCAGTTTATTAAAGCTGTAGTGCAGCACTTTTATCTCCCCTTCTGGTGCTGGTTTACACCAGAAATTACACAAACACCGGCCATATGTGCTTACATTATACACTGATATAAGAACCAACTTAACTTATGTTCATAGAAAATAAGTTAATAAGTTGGAGTAACTCCAGTTCATAACATAACTTACTAACTGGGATAGATACCAACTAAACACAAAACTCAGTTTACTGTGAGATTTACCTGGTGTTGATAGACTTAATCAGCATGTTTTGTTAACTCATTTGGCAACAAGGACCTGAATGCAACAGACTTTTATTTATACGTAAAAGTTCTGTGCTGCGGCTTTAAAGCAAGATGACAATCCATGACACTACCGGAGGGTTGGAGAGAAAAATATGACAGCTTCACTATTTCAACCTTGCTGTCAGACATCCAGAAGGACCTTCAAAATATCGGCGGTCATATTCATAGATTCAAAACACTCAGCTCCACACAAACAGCGACTCTTCTGTCACATCGCCGGTTCAGTGTGAACACTGCAGGCTCGGCAGCTGCTGACAGATTCAGTCCACTCCGGTCATTGGTGGCCTCTAATAGTGGATTGTTGTTACCCAGCGGCTCCCTGGAGTTTTCTGCTCTTTCCCCGCTAATGACTGCCACAGCTGATATTTAGATGGACATTATATCAAGTTTATAGATGAGACTGTCCTTTTGACTCATCTGCTGGAGGGAGGCAACGGACACCGTGCAGTGGATTGTTTTGTTTCAGGCTACGTTAAATTCTTCTTTGAGTTGAATATTCAAAAAATAAGGACGGTAGGTTTTTTATAAGGTTGCACTACAGCCTGGTCCTGAGAACAGTATTAATGCTATTCATCACTTTATGTTAAAGGAACACAGGGCTCCACATGGGCACATGAATATGGACTCTGTGGGAATTTGTGAGAGAAAGCTATTTTCGCTGAACTGTGCTTTTCCTGCATTTGTTTCAAGTTGTTTTTGTGGTAATCCTGGTTTGGCAGCTCACGTTTCATTATGTGATGGAAAAAGCCAGTAAGAGTACTGGTGTGACTGAGGTAAGACAGGCTGAAATGTTTAAAAGTCAGAGCTGCAGCCGTCCACTGAAAGAACCAGTAATTTATTCATTCCCACAGCAACTGGGCTGCTTTGTGTTGGCAAATTAAATTATGCAGCCTAATAACGAGACTAGTCTACAGCGACTCTAGCAGCCCTGCGAGGCCGCACTTGCTTCAAGGATGTGGCCAATGCAAACATACTTATGCTTATAATAAACAACAACACTAATTATACAGCACCATTCATAAAGGGGGTGAAGCTCAAAGTGCTTTACAATAAAATGAAGAAACAAGAGTAAATAAAACCAAGCACTCAGATGATTAACAAACAAAAGAAGCAGCAAATAGTAATAAAGAACATGTATGTTGAGAAAATAGAATTCAAATTGAACAAGAATAAAACAAATGGAAAGTGACAAATGTTAATGACGTTTACAGAGCATTTCTTATATCTTCTATGGTATATCTATGGTTGATCATTAAAAAAAGGATGAGCTGTTGGTTTTCTCATTTGTGATAGTAGTTTGCATTAAACAGCAGCAGAGGATCTAAGAGGCTGTGAAGGATTACAAAAATGACAAAGAATGAGTGATATAGGCTGATCCAAAACCTCTAAGAGCCTTGTAAACAAGTAAGAGCACTTTAAAATCAATGCTCAAAGGCACAGTGCAGGTTAGGGTGATGTGCTCTCTCTTTCGTGGTCTTGTTAAAAGCTTTGTAGCAGAGTTCTGAATTAATTGTAATATCTTAATGGATTGTGTGGGAAAACGGGTGAAAAGAGCATCACAGTGGTCTAATCTACTTGAAATAAATGCATGAACAAGTTTTTTATCATCCTGTTTGGATAGGAATAGCCATACAATATTTAAATATTTGGCCACCACATCCCTGCTCACATAGTTCACTACCTGGACCAACAATTACATCATTGTATTCCACCTGTCAATCAAGCTGAGTGATCCTGATAATAGAATATAGGCTGAAAGTACGCCACTGCCTGATTCGTCCTGCAGATGCCAGGATACATTTTAATGGTCCAATCAAATTTCTCCCAAAATTTTGTCCTACCTGTTTATCCTGTTTACACCCAAAAAACTATAGAGACAGTAGATATTCTCCAAATACTGTTTCAGGAGTACTTTATGTCTGCATCTAGGATAATGTTCAGACTCTTGATTAAATGTCCTTTTTGCCAGCAAGCAATTGAAGAAGGTTGGTCAGCATCTACTTGCTGACCAACAACTGTGTGTCATCAGCATAGTGGTGGGAATTAGGCTCATGTTCTCTGACAACAATAATTGTGATATGTAATCACAGAATTTGGTAATCTTTAAAATGTATATCTGGTTTACGGCCCAATGGTGGTTTGAAAAAAACTAAATAAAGGTAAAATGGATGACCTGATAGTGGATAGAAAAACATGTGATTTCCAAATCCCATCATTTGATCATCTGATCATTTTAAATTTTAATAGATGTTAAACTCCATTTCATATAAATCAATAGACATATCTCTGTACAAAGAGGTGAACCCTACTGCTCAAAACATTGTCTAAGCAATGAACATATGAGCAGCTTTCTGAGTGAAAGGTCCTGATATGACCTCTCGTAGCAGCACAATGATCACTCATAAGCCCAATATCCAAAGCCTGTATCGAAGAATAAGTGTCTCTTAATAAAAGGTTATGAATGCAATTTATCTCTAGCCAAAACAACACCAATTTCTCCCCAGGGAGAATATTTGATCTTGAACTTAAGTTTAACTTTGAAACAAAACTTGCTTTGATGAATGACTTGTTTGCTCTCTGCTCTCATTGACCCACTTTTATGTATATTAATAAGTGCGTTTATATGTGGCCCTTTAAAGATGAACTATGAATGCATCCTAAAGGCAGCTGTGATGAAAACAAAGCAAATACAACAGAACAGTGTCCTACACATTTACTTTTATTAAAAGACTTTGTGATGATCCCCTATAAGACAATGATAACTCTAATTTAAATACCTTAAAAAAGATAAATTGCCCAAAGTCTGAGTTCTGACAGGCTCATACTTTTAAATCCTCCCCCCTAGTTTATTTTGACTGATGCTGCCAATGTTCCCGGGAAAATAAGCCGAAGATATGCAGGCAAAGCAGCCGTGGACTGCATGACACTTAACCTACAGCTCAGCTCAAGGACAGCAGGATGTGCAAAAATGAGACATTACTGTCTGGGCAATTCTGCAAGTCTTTCTTTAGCCGGCATGATGAACTGCTGTGTCATGCTGCCTTCCTGCCTTTCCTGTCAGTGTGTGGTGAGTAGTAAAAAGACACACAAAATGAAAACACAAATAAAAGTGATTTAGATTTTAAAAGGGGTATTAATGTACCGCAGGGATCACTGAGACTCCTTGCTATTAAACACATAACATTAAACTTTTACTGGTCTAAAATGGTGAACATGTTCTGATGTGGGGTGATTCTACCCAGACCAAAATCCAATTATTTGATAAAGAAATTATCAATTATAACAGGTCTATTGTGTCATGAAATAGTCTCCCGAGTAATACACGGTCTATTGTATTCACTTCTCCTGAGGGGCCCTGTTTTGTCATTTTCCCATTAATATTTTAATTTTCATGGTTGTTTCTTCCATTTATAAATTTAGAATGTTTTTAGTGGAAATAGTAGCAACGCTCTCTGCCCTCTCACACACTCAATCTGAAACCCCCCTCACCTCTCTAGCGAAAACTCTGTTGCAATACGACTCACGCTGTCGGAAGTAACGAAGATGAAAGGTTTGGCATTTCAGGGTAGGTCCCCGAAGAGCAAAGATGTTTCAGAGGAGATATAGAAAGAAGACTTACATAGCTTCAACACTATAGAATGATGAAACACATCGATGATGCACAAGAACAAAAGTAACTAGTCAGCAATAAAAGAAACTGTTAGCTTTAATTATGTTTAAAAAACAACTTTAAAAATAACATTGAACAGATACAGTATGGATCGGCTACAGAGCAGATAAAGAGATGGACTGAATTGTATGATTCAATAGTGTCTTTCTGACTCGTGTTTGGTATTGATTCTATCAAATGGCATCTATTTATCATTTTAAATGTTATTGAATGATTGGAAGAAGTTAAAAAGGGCGGTTGGACTTAACTTTTTTTGAAATATTATTTGTTGTTCTTAAAGGAGCCATGTGTAACATTCCCGTCACAGCTTCTAATTAGTGTGTGGGGGCAGCTTTTCACCTACCCCCCCTCCTCTCCCTCGCTGAAATGAAATACATTTGTAACACAGAATATTGAAATATGTATTCAAAGAATTACCACAGGGGGGTGCAAATTAATGTTTTAAGCCCAAAGGTTACAAAAATAAACTCCTTCTGACCGTTAACAGTATAGTATTATCTAATGTCACTGATTTGGTGGATCCGTGTGCCTCTGTTCTCCAGCTCTCTACTTCAGAGCCTGCCTGCCTCTCAGGGCCTGTCTACTGGCCAGTGGTACCTGTCTATTACCTGCCAGTTTATCATGCTAATAGTATCGGTGGAGCTGCAACACAATAGATAAAGGTGACATGCAGGTAATGGCAATGGCAAACGGCAAATACTTTTGATAGCTATGCTTCATTTTTTTAATATTCTAAGCTTAAATTATGGCCAAATCTTACATATTGCACCTTTAAAGTTTGCGTTTTTGTTTCACTACCTATATATATCTTAATTTAACATCTATTTTTATCTGATCCAATGTCACTGTCAGTGTTTTTTGTACATAATGACAGTTGTCTAATATGATTCTTTTCACTCTACTGTAAATAATTCAAAGTAAACATGTTGGATACTGAACTTCAGCTAAACCAGTGGTAAAAGGTGGAATTTGGGATTTAATTTGAGACAGTTGCACTAAAAACTTGTTTTACTTATTCCCAGCTCAACATGTTATAGCATATCAGCAGCAAGGTAACATTAAGAATTATGTTTATTAACATAAGTGGCACATAAGAAAGGTTCATACTGACACAGGACAAAAAAAAAGATTTTCAAGAGCAATAAAATGAACATGGGCTATCCCACTGCAGTAGCTGATAAATATCAGAGCATTATTGAGAATTCTTTCCTTGATTTCCTTGATTTGAACCGTTGACTTGACCTACAGCTGGAACTGGGGAGGGACACGTTTTGGTTCGCTGATCTTTCGAGCTGAAAGATCCACTAATTACACAGCAAACTTGTTCCGGATGATCTCTCCACCCTCCACCTCCACCTGCTCGTAAAGCCACTTCCTCTCACAGCGGCACTCCACCCCGCATTTGCGTGAGCCACAGTCAGGGCAGGGGTAGAAGCAGCCCATGCAGTCCACGTCCAGACAGTCACACATGTCCTTGCCGTTGGACAGCAGCCGGCCTTTGTTGTCGTACACTCTGCTCTTGGCTCCAACAGACTGCCTGCGTGACAAAGGACGGAGACATGACCGAGTGACCCACTCACTAGGATAATTCAACTACCTCTTTAAATAGGAGCATCGCTTTTATCTGACGGTATAAAATGATGAGCTAAATTAATACCATCTCTGAATCAAGTTACATCTTTTACAATTTAATGATTTATGTCTGCATCCGCAGCAGACAGGCAGCGAGGCATGAAGCAATTAATGTTATAAAGCATTCAGAGGGGCAGAGACAACCTGGGGACAGTTTTGTCTTTCGCATCATTATGAAACAATGGTCAAATCTACATTTAGATTTAATTAAGGCTTGTTAAGCAGCCTGGAGGCCTAATGGAAAGCCCTGTCCTCTAAAAACTCTTACAGGGTTGGATCTCTTCGGTTTGGGATATTCTGTGTATTCCAGCTGCTGCTAGGGCTCGGTCAATATCCAAACTTTATTATTGTGATATTGTCCAACACAGTTAAATTAAGTTCAGACAGGACAGATGAAAAAAAGAAGTTTTAGTCTAGATGGCACTGAAATTGTGTTATTTGGTCCACCACCTTATCCTGAAGCTTCCTTCATTTAGGCTTACAGTGTTAGCATATTGTATATGTTAACATCATTATATGTTGTTTGTACCTTGACATCATTATAAATTATAAATTAGGGAAACCTCAATGACCTTTGAGGATTAAAAAAAGGTTTGAATGAAAATATTCCCACCATTATATGTAATGAACTATATGATGGAACACAATTTTACTTTTCCCCAGATAATTATAGACAATGATTCTACAAAAAAGTGATCTGAACGTCTTTTCTACTGCTCCTTAGAGGCAGCTGTGGTAGATCAGTGGACAAACAAGCGGGGGGGTGTTTGTTTGTCAAAGTGCTGCCTCTCTTCCTGCCAACATTCTAAATTTAGGGACATAAATATACTGCCAAGATTTCTCTCGGCAGAATTAATTTACGTTTTAATGTTTGATTGAGGGAAGTAATGTTATTACTCAAAACATATTACTTTTTGCAAGTTTCCCTACCCACAATAGACAGAACTGGTGTTTCTACAGTACAAAATAGAACTATTTGTATCATAGAGTGGTACTGAGTGTATATTTATTTTAAAAAATCATGACTTGAAGTAAGGGTGGGACAAAATACTGATATTGCACTGCATCATGATGATCATTTTGAGCGAGAGAGAGAGAGGGGGAAAGAGAGAGAGAGAGAATCAATTGCAATCTCAATAAATTCAAGCTGATTGCAACTGCCAGCTACTTAGAGTGCAACATGGCTGCATTTCCTTCTAGTCTGATGGCGAGTGTGGATGGAGAAATGTAATAGTCTGTCTCGATAGATTTATTACTGCTAAAAGCCGTTTACCTCGTTTAATTATTCTTTCCAGCTATTGTGCCTGTGTCGGATATAGAACGGTTGTTGGCTTAATATAATAAATAATGACAGAAATGGAAGGTTTGTGAGCAGCTTTTTGATTTTGTTTTCATGTTTTTTGCTGCACAAATAGCCGCAGATGACAAATAGGGTCATCAGAGGAAGCATGGGCATTGTTCTTAACAAGTGATTAATCGAAAGAGAGCAGCAGGTTGATCTGGGAGGTGCTGCTTGGTAAAAGAAAGAGCTCTGTGCTTCAAATGATTCTCTCAAATGAAGAGGTGCAATCCATTAAGTAATTCTCCTATCATCCTATTTAATCATGTTGCTGTGAGGAAAGAAGAAATACCTCTAGCCTCTCACCTTTCAGACAGTTGTTTTCCTCCACGGCCACCTCGTCCACCCTGTGACAAAATAAATTCAAGCTCTTTATGTGAAGGTAAATTATCCCATAATAACAAATGTCATTCCTTTAATTAGTTAAACAGACATCTGAGAAACGACAGTGCTGCTTTGTGCTCTCAACACATCATTATATCAATGACATCTTATTGATTCATTTAATAAAGTCAGTGTCAGAAAAATTCGCTCATGCATTTCAAGGACAGGTAATTATAGCTAAACAGAAAAATTAATGGGATGCAGTATCGTTTGTCCTTTTGACTTTCATTTAATGGTGTATTGAACTGATGAGTCTACGTTTTGTTATCATAATAATAACAATAATGGCGGCCTTACGTTCTGTTCTGCTATACAGGTGTTAATGAGGCAATTAGCAAACTGTTCCCTGACTGCACAGCACTTTTTAAAACTGTTAAGTCACATGCTGGACTATAATCATTGTCTTCATCATGATTATAATTAAAGCTGTAACAACTAGTTGATTACTGCTTTGAAAGAAAAAGAATTGCCAAGTATTCTGATAATTGGTTCATTGAATAGTCAGTACTATTCTTTAGTTTCAGCTTCTTATATGTGGTTTTTGTCCTGTTTCTTTTGTCCTCTATGATAGTAACTTAAATATATATTTAAGATATTTTAGGTTTTTACCCTATATATTACATTTGTGTAACCAATGTATTGCTTTAATTTACTCTACAATAATATAAATCTATACATGTGCTATCCTACAGATTGACCTGAAGTTTACAGTATTCATATAAATGAGCCATTATGTGCAAAATGTGAAAAAAATGGTATTTTACTTTAAAGGATGTTCATCACATCCTCATCCATATTATCTATATTACAGACAACAGTAAATTAAAAATTCTCACCCTCACACCGCCTCGCTTCTCTCTGCGTAGATTGGCGGCCTCCCTCGCTCGGTCTCTCTCTGCTTGTGTTCCCAGTTGAGTTGTGACGTTCGTCTCCTTCGGTACCACCCCTCTTTTTCGAAGTTCGATCTGTGTAACATTTAACAGATATCTCTTGACCTAATATACGGGTAAGACAGACATGTTTAGACGGAAAACAAAAAAAGTATAGCACATATAATATTGTGAACCCAGACCTTGGAGGAGTCTTGCCCATGGTTGAATATGGTGGGCACGGCGTCCTCCCTCAGAAACTGCTTGCCATTGTAGTCTCTGAAACAGTCTGCCCGGAAATGCTCAGAGCAGAGGCAGGTGTTGGCGGTTGGTTGAAAGTTTTTCATCCCCAGGCTGTGCACCCATTTTGTGGCAAGTGCAGGCTTACTGAGCGGGAACCTAATATACACAAGAAAGTGAGGAGCCTGTTTTAAGGCAGGATTATAGCGGATATAAAAAATCTATACAACCCTGTTAAAATGCCAAGGTTTTTGTGATGTAAAATAAAACTACACCGAGATAAATAATTTCACAACTTTTGCCACCTTCAATGTGACCTATAACTTGTATAACTCGTTTGAAAAAAAGAAAAAAAAATGAAAAAAAACTTAAAATGACCTGGTTGCATAAATATGTACACCCTTAAACTTATTAGTGGCAGCACCTTTAGCTTTTATTATCATTATCTGCCCACTCTTCTTTGCAAAACCACTCCAAATCTGATAGATTGCAGGAGTATCTGCTGTGCACAGCCCTCTTCACATCACCCTGCAGATGTTTGATCAGATTCAGGTCTGGACTCTGTGAAGCTGTACTTTTGTTGATTTGGATGTATGCTTTGGGTCAAATTCATGCTGAAAGATGCAGTTCATATTCATCTTCTGCTTTTTATCAGAAGCCTGAAGGTTTTCTTCGAACACTGACTGGAATATTGAACTGCTCACAACATAAGTCTTGTCGTTTGTGCCAAATATAACTTTTTCTAATTATGGCCAAATAGTTTAACCTTGTTTTCATTGGACCACAACACATTTTCCCACATGCATTTGGGAGATTTCAAATGTCTGGTTTTCAAAATGAAGCTAGGCTTGGATGTTATATTCAGCCTATCGGAGATTGTTGTCACATAATTTACTCAGCGACTACTTGCCAGCTCCTTTAATGTTGCTGATAGTGTCTTGGCAGCCTCCCTGACCAGTTTTCTTCTTGTCATATCATCAATTTTGGACAAACATCCTGCTCTTGGTAATTTCACTGTGGTGTCGTATTTTCTCCACTTGATGATGACGACGACTGTCTACCCTGTGTTCCATAGTATAGTTAATTCCTTGAAAATTCTCTTGTATCCTTTGCCTGACTCATTTGAACAATGAGATCCTGAGCTCTCAGTGGACCATGGCTTGTGCTGGAAGGTGTGGCTGCAAAAATATCAGTAAAAACCTCTAGAACAGTTGAACTTTATTTGGGTTCAATCAGAAGCATTTTAAATAGTGACAGATGTGTGCTGACTCAGATTTAACACCAGTTTGAATGTAATTGGTTAAACCCAAACACAACCACATCCCAGTGAGATGATGGATGTGTGTACACTTGTGCAACCTCATTATCTCAGTTGTTTACATTTACTTCACCTCCCTGAAAGGTTTGAGTTAGTTTACATTATGCATATTGGTTGTCTTAATGACAGCGATTTTCATTTACATGCACAAGTTGTTTGATATTATCTTTCTTGATATGAAATTATATGAATATTGTAAGAACATGTATTATTTACCCATGTGTTTTCATTATGTAGTATGTGTTCTATACATTGAGTAAAAGGTTCTATATAAAGTCTGTTGAACCAATAAATAATATAAAATGTGTATAATGTGTACTTTTACTTTTGATACTTTAAGTACGTATTACTGAAACATTATCAATTCAGTAATTTTACTTGTAAAGGATTAGCTTTAGACGACAGTATTTCTACTTTTACTTTAAAAAAGAACCTAAATAATCCACCGCTTTGACATGTGCATGTTTCCTAATGTTATAATGAATTTCCATGTTTTATTAATGGTTAACGCGGAGTTAACAGGTAAAGTCGTTTTAATATTAAACGGTGCATTTAGCCTTAAATGAGATGTAATTTATATGTTTAGTTAAACGAAACTTAACATCTTTGACGCGTTGTTTGTCTTGTATATTAAAATAACGTAAAAACTCACGTAAATAGGACAAAGATGCGACGAGTTACACCGATCAAACTTCTCTTACCTGTAAAATCTGATTTCCGACCCCTTGACAAACTTATTGTTGCATCCTATAACCGCACAAATAACGGGCATGATTCCCTGTTCGTGAAACTATGTGACAATTGTGTCACAGAAAATGAGAGAATTGTGCAAAAAAACGTGCATCAAAGAGAAACGCAGTCGGTTTGTTTTCTTCCGGCTTCTTCTTCGGGGGATTTATAAAATACATCCGCCGAACTTCCGGTTTTGCTCTAGAAAGTTTGCCGCCTAGCGGTAACTCACATATATAGCGATGTTAATACATATTACATTATTATTTTAAAGTAATAATTCCTGTCTCGGGTTTAAGTATTACAACAACATAAAACGTAAAAAGCTGAGAAAAATATGATAAAAATCTAGTTTCATTTGCATATCAGCCTGTTTAATAAAGTATTGTTAAAGAATGTGGCATGAACTTCAAAATAAAATCCAACAAATTCAAGAACAGTTATTTTACCCATCCAAAAAAGTTTTTTTCCTAAGTAAAACATACCACTGATTGACACCGCTGTTCTAGTCTGTACCTGTGGTGTATTTTTCCGCCTGTAAGACTAAACCCAGGGCTATAAACCCCTTTTGTTCGCCGTCGCTCAGCCTGATGAAACCTGTTTCCTGCCGCAGCCTGAACGGCTCCGGCCCGCACGCGTCACATGACGAACCTACGCTGGGCTACGCCGAAGCTAACATGCTATCTCCGGTGGTTAAAGCCGCTGTCAACAGCGACGGACGGACGGAGTAACCTCAACTCACGAGTAGCTGGAAACCCGCCAAATGTCCGGCAAGTGAACCGATTTCTCCTTTATTTTCCCATCTCTTCGCGTGCGAACGCGTTTGTGTCGCGTCCGCCGCGCGAAGTTAGTTAGCTCAGGTAGCACTTAAAGTTGTTTTCAAAGGGAGTTCCTGTCGAGTGCGGGGGTGTTGGGCTAATGTTAACGAGAGTGGCCTTGTTTGGATTGACCGTGAAGCTAATCTCACCTGATACATCCTGTTTATAAATGTCTTATAATGTTTGGATGCTAGCAGGTAAACGACGTGCGTGTTTAAACGTGTTTAGCTTATGTTTACGTGCTGCTCTTGTAACATTAGCTGTGATTACTCGCCTGCCATAAGACTGGATACTAACTAATTTAGCTAATGTTAGCAGCACATCTGTGATATCAAAGACTGCGTCTTAACAGAGCCACAACTAAACTTGTCAGATGTCCTCTCTGCTGTTTACATAACACCGTTGCGAAATGACGTGAATGGGGCAGACGTTCAGTGTCATTTAACTAAATAAACATAGAGACTGTTTGCAAATATGATAATCTAGCCAGGCGAAAAGACTGCCAGGATCAGCCAGTGTGTGTGTGTCTGTCTGCTTAAACAGTTTTGTAAGTAAAAGCCACTTACACCTCTGGAAGACGTATTCTGATACTTATTAGTATTAATCCAACAATGATCTGTTGCAAGTAAAAGTCCTGCATGAGAATTCTACTTATATATGCATATATAAGTATTAGCAGCAACATGTAGTTAAAGTATCATGGGGGAAATATATATATATTTATGCACAAGCACTTGTTCAGTGCTTGTGTATGAATATTTAAGTCTCCAGTGTCCCTGCTAACACACAAACTGTGAAATAAGACCACCCACTCATTCTGTTGTGGTCTGACCTCCTCTCTAGTGTTGCTGAAACCTGGCTGAACACAAGCCATTTAGAAATGACTCTGGTTGTGATGTCACTTCTTCCGGAGTGTTGTACTTGACTTCGGTTTCTCAGACCCAGCTCTCTGAGAGGTGTGAAATTTATGACAGTGAGGTAGAGGTGGGGGCCAAATGGGTTTTCCAGACTGAGTGTGTGAGAAGGCAGATTACATTGCTGCTACAGGCCTAACTAGGTGCCTTTGGATCATAAAAATATGCTATTTTTTGTAAATAGACCACATACATTAAATATTATATTGTAAAAAATGTCAAAATTCAGCTCTGGTTAAAAAAACACTGCAAAATTATCAGTTTTCCTGATTTTACCATTTGAGTCTATCGTTTAGAGAATTTATTTGTATAAAATGACATACAACATACAATGTTTTCAGACCTCAACAAGATCAAATTCATTCTTAAAACAACATAATACTAATGTTTAGACTTAAGAAGAGTTCAGAAGTCAGTATTTGGTGCAATAACCCTTATCACAGCTTTCATGCATCTTGGCATTCTCTCCACAAGTCTGTACCATTGTTCTTGGTTCAGGTTTTCGCCTAATCAATGTTTTTTTAAGCAGAATGAGGCTTGAATGTGTTGGAATTCAACAGATGATGAAATAGAATGGCTGGAAAACATGTAGAGATGCTGATTTCAGGAAGAAAATGCACTGGTCTCATCAGAAGAGAAGAAGTTTATAAACCACTGATTCCATCTTAAGCAATGTGTTGTATTTTAAAAGCTTGTTATATTATCTATTGTATCTAATCTGCACATGAAAAGTAACTAAAGCCCTTCAAATCAATGTAGTGGAGTAGAAAGTACATGAGTAAATGCGCTTATTTACTTTCCACCACCATCCCCTAAACATCCACATTCCCCCCAACAGGTGTTTTCACTTCTTTTCCCTGGTTAGTCCTCCGTGTGTGTGGGCGTGTGCAGATACCACATCTGTTGCACCTGCTGCTCTGATTTTTATTCGTTTGGTGACCTCATGTAATTCCCAGCACTTCCCCACCCAACTTCAACCTGCGGAAGAGATCCCTAGTCAGAAGAAGTGAAAACATTTGTGAGTGTCTGCACAGCTTTAAAACACTGCATGCACTTCTTCTTCTGCCCACTGCATCACTGTGGGAACTTTGATTCATTTTGGAGTCGGTGCCTCCAGAAAACACTGACTCTGGCTTTCACACCAACTTGTTGCTGAGTATGGGTGTTTGGTTTTTTGCTTCACCAGAGAGAGTTACATCCGTTGGTTGGCTGTGAGTTTATGAAGGGGACATTTCCCACTCAGTCATGCTGACTAAGTTTTACACTGATATTTGGTTTACTCACTGGTCGGCGTTTCTAAACCCAAACCTCAGCTTTCTCACTGTCAGTCAACCAACTTTGTTGTTGAAAGTGATTAGTAATTCGTAATTTTGTAGTGATCTGCAGCTTCTAGGATGTTCCAGCAGTTTGAGTTAGTCAAATCAAGTGGCTGCCTGCCACAGTTAATGGCTTTTTATCATTAAATTCCCTCTTTGTATTTCCTAGGTCAGTGTTTCCCTGCATACTTGATTTGACTCATTTGGACAACTAAAGCATCATATTAGCTTCGGCTTCTTATTTTTATTAAGGAGGACTGCATAATATCTCCCTCATTACTTAGCCTACACTTTAAGTGCATTATAATGGGATTTTCTAATGCTCAGTACAAACAAGAATAATCACATTAATTAGATAGAATTTTGTCTTTTCACTTGGACACTAAGTGAGTTCAATTATCAATCAACTATCTGTGGTTATAAAGACTAAAATAGACAGTCATGAGTTTTGTGGCTACACATTTTGCCATTTTGAACATATATAATCATGTGTATACTGTATGATGATATTCATAATATGAGGATGAGGGAGCTGTGTTATAGAATGCAATCAAATATCTTCGCAAATTTCAGTGTTTTATTGATTTAGTTTGTGCTTTATTTTAATTTCCACGAGAGCAGCCACATGAACAAAGGTGACTGACTGATAACATGCAGGGGACATTGGACTTGAACAGAAAGCTCAGGGTGGGGATGACACGAGGTCGCAGGCGGATGAGAAAAGGCTTTACAACCACAGATTGTTAATTTACCCAATAAAACTGGCAAGTTATGATTATGAGCAGTTCTTATTGTCTGACCAAAAAATACACACGAGCGGCTTGTTCTACTTCAAAAATGATCGGAAATCTAGACTCGCGATCGTCTGTGCTAACAGGACATTTGACATATTGATCAGTGGTTTCTCAATATGTTAATATCAGACCTGTTTTGAATCTCAATAACCCCATGTAACTGTCCTTCCTCTCTCAATTTAATTACCAATGCATTTAATCTATGTTTAATATTGTTTATTTACTATTTTCTTCTGGGTTTTTTTTACACAATGTGACATTTTTGGCTGGGATTTCTGCCTCTGGACCCTGATACTGGTCATATTTTGATTATTTTGATGAGAATAAACTAATAAAAGGCCATCTTCAGGTGTTTATGTTGTGAGGCAGTTTGCATAAAATGGGCTGCTTAAATTCTCAGGAAAAACCCGAGCATCACAGCACTTCAGAGATTTCAGAGCCGTACAAATGACCAATAGTAACCTCTTGTGTTCACTTCCCTCCTCCCTCCTCTCTCCCTCCTCTGTCTGTTTTCCCTCTTGTCTCCCATAGGGCATTGCAGAAAGTGACTCGTCTTCTTTTCTACTCCACGCTCTTCAAGATATCAAGTCATTAAACTTTCTTCCTCAGCCGGTCACAGGGGTTTGGGTCCTCCGTCAGTGCAGGGATATCGACAGACTGCGGGTATCGACTCACGGGCGAGATGAGCAGGCAATAAATAAGGCATCAACTTCAAAGGTAAGGTCAATCAGTTCTTTAAATTGGGAACCTCTTGCAGAAGTGGTGTCCTTTGTCTTTATTAAGGTGGGAATAAACATAAGCAGGTAACACTGAACAGAATAGCCTGTTTTGAGCAGGGCTAAATAACTTCGAACAATATCCGACTGATATTGTGACACGTGAGGGAAATGATAATAACGTCAGTATTCTTACTTTAATAAAAAAACGGGGGGCATCGCTACAATACCACAATATTTAAATAAAACTGGTATTTTAACAAATATTGCACCTCCTGCAATTCTAAAATTTGCAGTAGGCCATATTGCAATTTCAATGTTTTTTCTTTTTATGTAATTTATTATAAAAGTTCCAGAGATTACATTAATTTATTTACATTTGCTTTCATATTTCAAATTTTGTTCTTATTCAGAGCATTCATGTTTACAATGTTATGCATTATTTGTTTATAGAGAAAATAATAAGTTGAAATACAAGGTAAACAAATTAAAATAAAATACCCAAAACAATTGACTCTTCAAAACTTATAGAAAGTCTGGAACCGGATTTGGAATCCAAATATTTAATCCAAATATTCCAATTATTGATTTCTGATTCTATATGTTGTTATTTCCATTTCTAGAATGCTGTTTACATATAAAAGAAGGTGGAGTAGCGACTCCTAGTTGTGAGATACGTTTTTATTCTTTATTTTTTTTTTCAACCAGTAGGAGACAGTTGGGGGAAAAAAAATGACACTTCTATCTGCGCTTATTGTCCCCGGCAAAAGGTGTTGATAATGTTTTCAACTTTCTTTAGTGCTCTGAGGGAACATGGCAAAGGGAGAATACAAAGGAACAAAGTAAAAATAGAATACGTTTAGGGACTGTTCAAGAAACCGCTTAATTCTAGTTTGGGTTTGTCTCTTATCAACACAGACAGGGTCTATATAGATTAGAGGTTGGGTTGGGTTTGATGTAATTCACCTAACATGACAGAAGCTTGTCAATCATTAGAAATGTTTTTTTCCATCCCGAATTATCACTTTCTTTTATATCTCTGGTTGAATTAGACCATATTGGTTAGTGTTAAAACTTAATGAGCTTTAGTGTATTTTTCATCATATACACAGTTATATCACTCACTCTACATTTAATACATTTGTCATTAAATTGGGGCTGAATTATTGTGGTAGATCATATCAAAGTGCAGCAACTAAATTATTAAACCAGTGTGTATAGAGTTTTACTACATTTATGAGCTACATTTACTTTGTAAGTTGGGATTTCCTTATCATGGGCTAGTTAAATTTAGCCCGAAATCACGCATGTGTCTCTGCTGAATCAGTTCCCTGAAATGCGTCCATATGTGGCGCATGACGTACTTTCATTTCTGCTTTTACAGCCAGTTGGCATTCTTGTAGATCAGGGCTTCCCAAACTTCAGCTGAAGACCCAAAAGACCAATATGGTGTCTCCCCAGGAATTTATAAAGTAGAACTAAAAACTATTATTTATATTTATATTTATATTTCTCATGCTCTTCTGGACTCTCTGGGCTAAACCCAAATCTGTATTCAATATTTAAATATACAATGAGGTCCAATCTGAGACTACTTTGCAGGACATTCACAATGATTTTTTATACAGTGTTTTGAGCCCTTTTTTATGTAATTTCAGCATTGAAGGAGTTACAATAATAATATAATTGTATGTTTCAAATCTAAACATAATAAATATTAAGCGCTATTAATATTATAATAATTAATATTATAATATTAAGCAATATAACATCATAATAAATGTTTAGCTGTTATAAATATATAACAGTCCATGTATATAACATCATAGTAAATGTTGGGGGTGCCAGGCAGTTGCTGTCCTTGTCTTAATGGTAAAGTGGGCCCCTGGTTATTGGCAGATCAGGGGTGAATTCAAGACTTCTCATGTTTTAGATATTTATAAGAAACGCATTGTGCTCAGAGAGAATATTAATCATCATTCCATGGATGTCATCTAACCACATCCCTGTTCTGAATATGCACACAGCCAGCTGCTGTCACACAATCCATCTGCGGTGGCGACAGGTTTATGTTCATGTATCACACTTCATCACCCTCCTTATATGTGTATGTCTGTTGGGCATATGCCATTTTTATTATTGGAGGAACACACTACTTATGTGGAAGTTATATCAAGTTTAGGTTGAATTTGATCTTGAAGTTCCCAGAATGAAGTTCAAGATCAAATGGGGACCAAGCAGTATTTTTTCTGGGTTTAAGGTAGTTGACGGAATAGACCTACATTCAGATCTGTGTGTCAGCTAATATCTACAGCACCGCGAGCAGGACACAAAGTCCCCCTGCACAATCCAAGGAAGTACAGTTGTCCTCATGATTATGTCTGTTCTTTTTATTACACAGGCACACGTTGATTTCGTAATGACAAGCTGCTGTGCAGAAGATGTCCACGCTGTCTGTGACTGATATCCCAGATGTTGGTCATGGTAAGAGCAACTTTCACTTTTCTCATGTGTATTTATTCACTGTATTAGATCAAACTATGCAGGATCCAGTCCTCTCTGCACATCTTTGTTTGTATCGTGTCAAGAATTTTTTATCATTTGTTCTGTGAGGAGCTAAAAGGAACATTTGTATTTATAATAAAACCAAGAACATGCATGGGCGTGTGCTGAGTCAGACTCTGTTTCCTGAAAATCAAATGCATGGCACGCAATGAACTTTCGCTACTCCCTCAAACCAAAGAGCGATTTCAACAGAAATTCTAAATCGTAAGCTTTACAGCAGTAGTCTGGATGTTCCCTTATCTATCAGGTCTTTTAGCTCATCAACAAAGTTTACTCTGAAATTTGTCACAATTAAGACAAAGACTTAGTGGGATTTGAATGTGATATTGACTGTGCGTGGGTTTGTGTCCCCTGCTGCCAGATGAGAGTAAGGTGTTTGACGGGGCCGCGGAGCTGCAGCTGGACTGCATGGTTGAGGAGAGCAGTGGAAGCGCCGGAATGAAGCACGAAAGCCTGCTGTCTCTGGCTGACCTCTCCCAGCCGGACGACTTCCCCATGTCCGCTCATAATGGTCCATCACTGACGGAGATGAGCAGCCCTTTGCCAGTAGAGCCAAATGACATTAAGTTCGATCCAGCCGCAGGCGACACATCTGCCAGCATAGGTAAGAGAAAACACACACACTACAATATACACTGTACAATGTTTTAGGGATATTCCAGTCACTTCTTTCTGGAGAAATGGACAGTTCCTGTAATAATAAAGCTTTAGTTGCTGCTGCTATAAGTCATCGTCACTGAGACCATCACCATTCATAAAATCTGATGAATTGTTGTACACTTTTCCTGTTTTTTAATTGGAAGCTGTAATATCCCTACCAAAATATATTTGTAGTTTAAAGAACCAAACCTCTCTTCAATATGTTTTTTCAGCTTCTCTCTGGAGCTTTAGAAAGAACAGGTCTTTTGTATATCTTTCATTAATATTAATGAGTATCTCCTCTGGTTGTTTTGAATAGCTATGAATGGGTGGGCCCTATAGCTGTAACATAAGTTCACACCTGACAGCAGGTTTTAAGGCAGTGTCTGAATACAGGCTGTGTGCTTTTCTCTGTGGATTGAGTGTTTTAAAACATGGGGCAGTATTAATGTAAAAACTAGATGTTTTTATATTCACAGTAATTCGCATTTCACTCTCTACTGTATGAGACCTTTAGGATGCAGTAAAATGGGCTGAAGGGGTGTGTGGGGGCTTGTCTCTTCATGTATGTGTGTTTATGTGTTTGAGTAGACTAACCAGTATCCTCCTGTCCTGCTCATCTCTTTATCTCAGACCTGTTTTCCCACATTTTCTTCTTTTTTGCGCCACAGACGGGCTGAATTTAGTTTGAACATATCCTTGAATTGTTCAGCTCTATTTAGATAGTTGTACAGAAGGACCCTGTAAAACCCCACCTATCGATAGCCCTGTCAAAACAGTTGTTTTACTTGTGCATATTGTTGTGTGTCAAGATGAGAAAATGACACAGAATTGAATAAATGCATCCCTGACACTTTATATCTGGTATATTTGGATTGGTTTAAACCTGTTTAACCGTGCTTGGATATTTGCATACACGACTCAATTGTCTGTGACTTACCTTTGTTTAGATTGTGTACTCATCTCATTGAGTTACTCATCTTCTCTTAAAGTCAAGGCAGAAAATTCAACATCACCAGCATACATTGAATCAGTGGTGGAAGAAGTACTCAAACCCCTTAAGTAAAAGTACCATTACAAGAAAGTAAAAATTCTTCATTACAAGTAAAAGCCTTTTATAAAAATCACTCTTATATAAAAGTACATAAGTATTATGAACTTGATATAAATGAAGTTCAAACAATAAAAGTACTAATTTTGTTTCTTTGAATAAAATATAAATATATATATATATCATTATATTATTAATACTGAAATGCCAGTGTGTCAGCAGCATCTGAAATGTAACTAAACATGCTTTTTCGCCTTTCTCTTTCTCACATTATATGTATAGATGGTCAGCCAGTAAAGAGAAAGAAGGGGCCGGCACCAAAGATGCTGGGTAATGAGGTGTGCAGCGTATGTGGTGACAAGGCCTCGGGTTTCCACTACAACGTGCTCAGCTGTGAGGGCTGCAAGGGCTTCTTCCGGCGCAGCGTCATTAAAAGTGCCCAATACTCCTGCAAGAACAACGGCCGCTGTGAAATGGACATGTACATGCGCCGCAAGTGCCAGCAGTGCCGTCTGCGAAAGTGTCGGGAGGCAGGCATGCTGGAGCAATGTGAGTTTTCCCTTTTGTCAAATGAACCGGAGCTAGAGAAAACTTCAATTTAACTTGAGGATTTAATGGAGATCCGTATCCTCTTTTACCCGTAGGTGTGCTCTCTGAAGAGCAAATCAGACTGAAGAAGATGAAGAAGCAGCACGATGAGGAAACGGCCCGCACGTCCACAGTGGTCACGCCCAGCCCTCCACAGGAAGCAGTTGCACTGGATCCACAACAGCTGGAGATGATTGAGAAGCTGGTGGCTATGCAGAAGCAATGCAACAAGAGGTCCTTCCTTGACCGACCAAAAGTGACGGTAAGTGAATATGTCAAAAGATAGATTTATTCTAAGGTCAAATTACTAACATATCCTTTAATGACCCGTAGTTTTATTTCTTATTTATTAGACTGCTTTAAAAAGCAATAGGAAACTTCATCTAGCCCTCACCTGCTTCATTTTTTGTTTTTGTGTGTGTTTTGTCCAACAGCCGTGGCCACAGAGTCAGGACTTACAGAACAGAGAAGTGCGTCAGCAGCGTTTCGCCCACTTCACAGAGCTCGCAATCATGTCAGTCCAGGAGATCGTAGATTTCGCTAAACAGCTCCCCGGATTCCTCGAGCTCACGAGAGAGGACCAAATCGCTCTGCTGAAGACGTCGACCATTGAGGTTTGTCATCATTTATCAAGAGATGTTGTTTCTTCCTTGACTGGAGATTTACCTTTGAAATGTATATTTTTAGCCTCGATGCAAGACATTTTAACTGTAAATAATTAGTGTAGCAGTAGAGTCTTTTCAGTTAGCCAACAAAATAATAATAATTCATCTTTAACTTTGTTTATGGTGTATTTTGACTGTTTTGGCAAGTGACTTGCATTTAACATACTGGTGTAGGCAGGTGGAGAGAGAGAGTGTAACTAAAACCATATACCCATTATGAACACAATATCGATATTATGTAATTATAGTAAATGTTTTAGTGATCTGCTTTAAATTGATAGAACATATAGGAATTCTGTTGCTGCTGCTGTGAAAACTTGGTTATAAGAATGAAGTTCTTTGAATATCTCAGTAAATCAGATTGCATTAGTTTGGCTTTATATCAATATTTCTGTCACAAAGATGCGTTTGTCTTCCTCAGATTATGCTGCTCGAGACATCTCGGAGATACAACCCCGCCATTGACAGCATCACATTTCTGAAGGATTTCAGCTATAATAAGGAGGATTTCGCAAAAGCAGGTGGATTTGCTTGATTGTTAAATGTTCATTCACGATAAACACAAGATCAGTACCTTTATTTTGTTTTATAGTCAGGTTATGCATGTTTTTGCAAAGGTTTTTTTACTTGATGCAAAAAGTCAAAAAGCAGGCCTGAGCTAAAATTTGGAAACTGACACGTTTTCTAATCTAAAGACAAAAGTGTACTTTCAGCATAAACTGCTTCTATACTGAGATTCAAATTTCCTTTTTTTAAAGTAGCTTTTTTTCTTTGTTCCTCTCCCCACTTTCTCCTTTTCAGGGCTCCAGTTTGAGTTCATTAACCCCATCTTTGAGTTTTCAAAAGGAATGAATGACCTGCAGCTGGATGAGGCCGAATATGCCCTGCTTATTGCCATCAACATCTTCTCTGCAGGTCAGAATTCATAAACTAAAAATAGAAACTCTGCAGTAAACAGAACTGCTCATACTGTTGTTTCACCAAAACATCACCTGACACCAAACGTTTCTTCTGGTGTTTAGATCGGCCAAATGTGCAGGATCATGATCTGGTGGAGAGGCTGCAACAACCGTATGTGGACGCTCTGCGCTCTTACATCATGATAAAGAGACCAAATGTAAGTGCCCAGGAGTTCTATGACCTTCTCATGTGACCGACAGTATGTCAGCATAACCTGGTTGTCATCATCACACTAAGCACATTGGGTCAAGGGCTGAGGTTACACTTTTTTTTTTTTTTTGGTAAGGATCAGTGGGGAAGCTTGAACAATTGAACAGCAGAAATATTTTTACTGCACTTACATTTAACAGAAGTCTAAGAGTTCAAGATTACAAGACATCATAAGTCTTCTTGTTGTCTCCTCAGGATCACTTGATGTTCCCCCGTATGCTGATGAAGCTGGTGAGCCTTCGTACACTAAGTAGCGTCCACTCGGAGCAGGTTTTTGCCCTTCGCCTCCAGGATAAGAAGCTTCCCCCACTGCTCTCTGAAATCTGGGACGTCAACGAGTGACTAGAAACCTGATGTCACACTCCGTGGCTTTATCTTTTCTCTTTTTTTTCTTTTTTTTTTTTTTTTAAAGCCTGAGAGAGACACGATATCCAACAGGAACACTGACTCCTCTCTGCCCATCTGGTCATGGATTGGTTCTAGAGTTGAGTTGTTGTTTTTTGTGGGAGGAGAGCCTCATTGCCCTTTGCTCTCAAATAGACTGCTAAATGCTTCTGTGTTCACAAGGAGAAACATGAACACCTAGATTTCCTTTGAGCCTTTTGTCGTACTTCCTCTAGTGTTGATGCTGACATGATTCTGGCTGATATTAAATACCAGCATCAGGCTCTTTCACCAGTTGAATTTAATATCTGTTGAAAGTCGATCTCTAGTACAAACTCACCCTCTAACAATTTATAGCTGAAAGCTCTGAACAGGTTTTAGCTTTTGCCGTCTCAAACGTCAGGATTACAGTTGCACATTCAGGCGGAATGGTGGTTTTAATTTTGCAGCCGTGCAATAGATGGAGTGGAAACAGAGCTGGGCTTGAGCAGACCCATATCTGCTGTTCACTTTATTGATGTTAAGACAAAGGTAGGCCATCTGGTTGGTACTGTGCATTGTGATATGGCAAAGAAAACGTTTGTGTTCATTTTGGAGTTAGTGCAGAAATCAAAAGGTTGGTGTAGTTGCTCAGGTAAAGTAATGTGAAGTAGACCTCAGAGATTTAGAGGCATCTTTAATTTCTATAAGATTAGTTGCTCGTTTTCTTCCAATTGCATAAGGGACCCCTTTGGTCATTTATAGATGCCCGTTTATGTAAATTGTATATTTATTTTCACATTAAAAAAAATGTATAGAATGCACACATGAAAAGTATCCACAACATTGTACAATCACATACTAACGCACAAGAAGGTGATGGTAGTGTGACCGGGCCCTCATTTACAGGAAATGGTTATTTGACTGAATCTCTTTTTTTACACAACTTCGGAATGACAAAGATGGATTCAAAATTGAAAGGATCCCCCGCTGACTTCCTCATCCTCATTGTGTTTATGTCAGATCAACTTATTTCATTACAAAGCAGTGCAAATATTTTCAGATAAGTGATTTTGATTTTTATCATTTAGAGTTGTGATAAACATTTAAACAACGTACATATAGTTTGGGTAGAATATTATGGATTTCACAACCTTTTATTTTTTATAATATACTTAATGAAAGATACTGAAGAAAAAAAAGTACACCTTAATATCCACTAACTTGATCGGTTACCGTCGTCTGAATATTTCTACTTGACCAGATTCTCAACACCAATAGCTTTAAGTGGTCTGATATAGGGGAAGCCAATTCACCAAAATATATATTAATAGGGAGCAAAGAACAATTGGAATGAAGAGAAACATTAGCATTGAAGTTCTTACTACAGAGATTTAAGATGTTTTTATTCACACTGTACTTCCCATGCATTTTCCTGCGCATTGTAAACTCCAAATGCTGCATCAGGGATGATAAAGGAATGTTAATTCATCATGTGAAGTTTATTCCATCATCATGCTCACGTTTTTAGTGGGTTGTGGGTCATTTCAAAAACTGAACAATAAATCACCCCATGGCCACTTCATTAGCTGTATGTGTAGCTATTCACAGCCATAAATGTAAACTGTTGTTTGACCCAGAAGAAAACAAACCATTTCAGCTTCTCACCACTGGCAACAGATTTCATTTCACAGCTCCAGTTAGTATCTGATTTATACATTATTATACTTAAAAAATAATAATTTTCAACTACATTTCCTCATGGTTTGTAATGAATAAAAACTGCACTGAACAGTTAACACACGACAGCTGAAATGGGACATTGATTCTTCACATAGGCAAAGAAATACTGTACAAATACACACATCTCGCAGTAGAACAGGTGGTGTCCTCAATTATACTAACAGGCAGGCCTGGTTTTGATTTGATATGAGATAATTCTGTCCAAAAAGCACTTGGTGGTTGGATCTGATGAGTTTCAGTAATATGAATGTTAGACTTGGAGTCTTTTTTCTTACTTTTTCTTATTTCTTCTTCTTACTTTTCCACTAACATGTATGTTTTTCTGTTTTCTTATTTAACTTAATGAGGTGTTATATTTTCCCAAATAGTCAAAACATGTGTTTGAAATAGTTCTTTTTCACAGCAGATGTTTTGGATGCATCATAGTAGGGCTGAGCAAATGATATATGATTTAAATGGTTGATTTAATTTCCTACGATTTATGGAATGGCTAAACCCCAAAAGATAAAGAAGAGATTTTATTTAAAAAACATTGCATATTAATAATAAATCAAGTGATTTAGAAAGAAAATATTTCCTTAAAATATGTTTGAGTCTGTTTAGTTTGTTTATAGAAAAAACAGGAAAAATCAAATTATTATTATCAATTATTGAGATTTCATTTTTGCCAGTCCTACGTTGTATTGTAGCAGGAGAAGCCCAGGTGTTTGTAATCTCAGCCAGCACATATAATAAGAGCAGGCCCCAGAAACAGAAGCAGCTAAATAGAATTCAGTCATCATTATTTCATGTACAGCTGTGCTCTTTCCTACCATGACATGTCAAAATGTCTTCTGTGAGAAAAGTCAATTTTTTTATAATTCTGTCCATTACACAGAACAGGATTGCTCTGAAACCCAGGCTGAACACAAGATCCAAGGAATACAGCAGTACTTACTAACACAACTCTTATTGATGGTAAAAACTAAATTGGTGAGGTAACCGCATAGGTTGTGCCAATTTAATTAATTGATATGTAAATTAGAATTTTATGTTTCGAGGTGTTTATTAAATGGTCATTGTTTTTAATCACGCAGCAGACCATAATCCACTGCTTTTGGCGAGTGCATCAGCATTTTTTGGGGGGTGACCTCTGGTTGGCTCTGATTTGAATATATTTACCCCATAAAGAACTATAAATGTGCAAAATGCAGTGAATTGCAGCTATCGATGCAATGTTTTTCCTTCCACATTATGTACTGTGTCAACAGTGGTATGTTCTTAAATCTGTAGAATCATAGAAACAAATGTTACCAAAGTGTTTTTTCACTCAAAAAAAAAAAAAGTTGCAGTTGCATTCCTTTTTCAGTCATATTATTGTGAATTGAACAGAATTTAATGTAGAATTTAATATCAAAACACAGTATAACAAGTATAAACGATCTTCCTGGTGCATTTACAGTAGCCATAAGCAGCCTTTTTCTTTCGGCATGAACAAGTAAAGACAGAAGTCATTCGAGAAAAACACATTTTCTGACTATGTATTGCATTGTCTTCCCTCTCAAAATTGTTTTGCTTTTTAATGATGCTCCTAAAATGGGAATATGTTTTTGGTATTGATTTTCTTACGTCCTTCCAAACCAGTGGTGACATCATTAATGATTTTTTTTTTTCTATGAGCGATGCGCTGATATTACAATAAGCAGATTAATACAAGAGTGTGCAGCATAGTGAAACCATTTAGATTTTTCATGGTGATTTTAGGTTGGATATGCAACTGAAACAAGTGGCTTTATTTGGGTCCCTTTGCAATGAACTGTGAAGTTGCTTTTGGTTTCCTGCTTGCTGAGATGTCCACTAACCAATTCTGTAAGTTCAGAAGTAGCCTCTGTAATATCATGCCCCCCGATCCAATCCCAGGTCAATCTACAGAAGGAATTTGATGGAACTGAAATTATTTTTTGTACTCGAATCAAAATGAACAGGTACACCGTAAAAAGCGTCAGTGGTTTGCTTAATGTACATGTTTTGTCAATGCTGTAGGTATCAAGATTATTGTTGTGCTGTACATAAATTGTCATCTGATTTAATTCCTCTGTCTTCAAAGGGTGACACTGTAAACATTATTGATACATAGAAATGCAAAACCTATTTTAATACTTGTAACTCCTGAAGACCTTCTGTTTTGTATGTACAGTAAATTAAAGCTGTCGTGCTAATATGTTTGGAATCCCTTGTTTACCCAGCGAGATGTTTGAAGTGTTGATGCTCAGTGACTCCACTCAAACCAATTTAAATACAGACGAGACGTGGCGAATGTCTATATACTCTGATTTAATTGGAGTCACACAGTAATTGCCCTGTAAATAAGAGCATGTTGAATGTCTACATACAAATGTCATCGTTCAGGCAGAATATACTGAAGTAAGAAGCTCAGAATTAAACAGGAAATCTCCCAGAATATTTGGCATAGTATGACACTAATAAACCTTCCAGGTTTTCTGTATTTGATAGACTAGATAGTGAATACATTTACTTACTACTATCCCAAATTAGTGACTCAAAAGCTTGTAGTATGAGCCGTGATTTAAAAACTATGTTTGGATGTTTCCACTATTAAACTGTCAAAACTGCATGAAGCCTTTTACAATTATTAAGTGGGTATGAAGGCTTCAAAAATGTAGATATTCAGGGATGATAATGCGAAGTTGTGAAGCTCTTTGAGTGACAAAGAAACCCAGAGTCCACATTCAAGATAACAGAAGGACTATAATTAACGCATTGTGCTGTACTGTAGTTCTAAACAATACCTGATGGTTTGGTGAGTCTGTTTTAAACTAAAGAATTGTACCTATTAAGGTTTCATATATAGGAGAATTAGCCAATTGCATATAATGTAATTTAATGCCAGTTTGGTCTTTTAAGTTTTAGAATTATAACGGAGACAACCCAGATCAGGAAATCAGGTCACATGGAGGCAATAAATGCAGAATCATTGTGCTGATGTAGATAGTGAATCTTAAATTAAGGTTATATAACAAAAGACTGTGTCCTACTTTAACAATTCTACATCTTGGGTTGCACACTCTGAAACCTAATCCAGGTAAATTACACATGCAATGCACTAATACAGTGTTTTAGTAAAACTGCTAAATGCCACAAAAAGATTCAGCATATATTTATATTTAGGCCTACAAATTGTACACAACTATGCATTATGTATCTTAATATTATGTATGATTCGAGGGTACCTGTGTTGTTGTAAATGCTTCTTTAATACCTTCCGTTACCTTATGTTGTGCACTCAACAACCATTAAATACATATTTACTGAATATGGTGTTGAATTGGACGAAATAACAATGTTCATTTACCAATAACAGTGCAGGATTTCGGTATTCCAATCCATATAACATGACTCTAAATTATTTCTTTAGCTTTTTATATTAATAAATGTTAAGCAAAAACATTAGGCTTTCAGCCACTAGACGGCCTTAAACTAATTGAAAATGTGTACAAAATTACTATATATATATATATATATATATATATATATATATATATATATATATATATATATATATATATATATATATATATATATATATATATATATATATATATATATATATATATTCTTCCTGGCCCTGTGAAGTAAATGAGAAAATGCTTTTAGGACCATGGGGTGAGTGTTATTTTTTTTATTTGTTCACTGCAATACTGTGAGTGTCCACTGAAAAATTGGTCTATAAGGTCATACATGTTACCTTTAAATGCCATCAATTCAGTGATGGAATATAACGAAGTACATTTGCTCAAGTACTGTATTTAAGTACAATTTTGAAGTATTTGTACTTTACTTGAGTATTTCCATGTGATGCTACTTTATTCTTCAACCTTACTACAATTCAGATAAAAATATTGTGACTTTAGTGACATTTCAGATGTTGATTATGTTATGTGATGAGTACAAAAATACCATAAATTGGTTCCATATAAATAAAAATAGACATTAAAATGCTGGCATGTATATTTAATTATTAAAAACAAATAATATTATACTACAGTAATTTAATACATTTAAAGTTGTGATTAAAAATAAGAGATACTGATCTCTTAAGTGTAAAATTATTATTATTTTGATTTAAAATGGATTTGATCTTGTTTCTTTGCATTATTTGATCTTTTTTGTTATTTTGACCATTTATGTTTTTCTGCAAATAACTTCTCTAAAAGATAATATTTGTGTTTGGAATCTGGGGGAAATGGTGTCAGTAGTTTATAGACTCAAATACAAATGTTTTTCCCAAACATATAACTATAAGTAGTATACCGATAACAGTATAAAATGTATTATACTATGTTTTTTATTTATTTAAATACCTCCACCTCAACCATAATGCATAAACCATACTGTGTGCGTGTACTGGTACTTTTATACTCTCTGTATATAATGTGTATTCATTTTTTTTCTGCCTCTAGATATAAATATTTTTTATTTTTATTTTTTTTCTTACTAATTGCTTCTCTGTATCTGAGCTGTGGTAACACACACATTTCCTAGATGTGGGATTGATAAAGTTTTATAATCTAATCTATAATCTTAAAATCAGAAAAAGTGATAATTTTGCAGTGGTCTCTTATTATTGTTTGTTCAGAGCTGTGCATGAGTAACATTTTCATTCTGGACACTTTTACTGCAGTAAAAGATCTGAACACTAAATTATAGTTTAAACAGGGGTGATGGGGGCTTAAATCCTCATTAGGGCCCCAACAAAGCTGTGTCCGGCCCTGTCCGGTGATAAAGTGTTTACATGTAGTGCTGGTTAAAGCACCGACTTTATTACCACAGACATACTACGGACCAGCAGTTCCCTGCGGGAGCATAATGTTTTCGTCCGGCTGGTTGGTCGCTTCCGTTCGTCGGGCTCTCAGTATGCGGAACTCCCCGCAGGCTGAGGCTGATGATGAGGAGGATGTTGTGAAGGCAGGTTGGAACTGACCCGCATCCCGCATCATTTACTACCATGCCGCGCCGAGTAATTCTCCGTTTCAGACGTCGTCCGAGTCCTGCGATCATATAACCGCGACGGCATAACAGAAAGAAGCAGAATCCGGACACACACCGCCGCCTCTCCGCCTCCGTGACCGTGCAGGGCTCCCTGCACCCAGGCCGTCACCAGCAGCTGGCAGCGGTGACCGTTAGCGGCTAACCGGCTAACGACAGCAGGTGAGGATGCTCGTCTTTTCACGTCGGTGCTGCTCAAACAACAGCCGCTTTATTGTGCATACAGCTTATTTTCTAACGTCGCCACCCCGTCTTTTGTTGTATTCGACAAGTTGTTTTGTTTTTAATAAGAGACCTCGGTAAAGCTACCATTAGCAGCTAAGCTAACGAGCTAATCTGTTCGTGACGTAGGAAGAACGGAGCGGAGAGGAAGCATCGGTGAGGGACATGTAGGACGAGCCCAGGCCCGGTAGGTTATCATATATATACAACGATAACATGCAAACGTTACGTGGCTGAACGTTTTCATCTTTATTGTTACGGTATTTTTATAATGACCCCGTTGGACGCTGCCTTCCTCCCGGTGTAATGTCGTTACTGTAATCTCCAGTTAGCTAAAAACACCCCGGAACTTCACCTCTCACCTCGGTTATACTGACAGTGGTCCGTCGAAGCCCCTGCTGTGTCATTGTAAACTCATTATCACGTCTATTACAGCGCCTTCGAGGTTGTGTTATTTTGCATTATGCCAAACGAGCTTCTGACTGAAATGTTTATCCACCCGCATTAATGTCACGACTGATGACATTCAGTCTTAATAGGATGTGTAATGTATTGACGCCAGTGATGTTGAAACTGTACAAGATGGGAGTGACTAGCTACCAATGTCGAATGAATGAAGAACCATCAGTATGTGACCTGCAGAATGAGCATCCTGCAGAATGAGCACATGATGTTTAGTTATTGACTGTGCTGCCTCAAATATGATCAATTTAATGCATAGAAAGAGAGATGCTGTAAATTGTTATTTAGTCTGTAGTGATGCTATAATAATAATAACAAACACATGCAGTGTTTTGAATACAATTGTATTTATTATTGGCTGATCTGTTCATTTGCATACATTTAAACGTTTTGAAATGTGTTATATCTTCACTTTAAACTTATCATATCTAAGATGTCTCTTTCAAGGTTGTATTATATGTCAAACAAGCCTGCCTGAAACATCTATCTACTACCATTAATGTTACAACCAATGAAATTCAATTGATTTAATAGTTAAAGGAAAATAACAAAAAACATATTGACTGAGAGGGTGTATGCTGATTTTTTTTTTCTTTAATTAACCTTGATTAATTCTATTGAGATTAAATTATCTTTTGCTTAAAGACATTGCCAAGAATGGCTCATGGTGCAGAAAGCATGACGATCTCAATCATCTCACTTTAGCTTGTTATCCATATTCTTTTTACATATTTTACTAGGAAACCCTTAAAACAAAACAGAATAACAGCAAAATATGAATGTATTTCCAATAGCTTAAATTGGTCATAAATACATAACAGCTTTATTTCAGAACTATATAGACTGAGTTAAAGCAGTCACAGATGTTACTCCATGTGCAAATGAAATAAGAAAAGATAAACACCAATGTAAATGGCTCTAGGGCTGCCTCTCAAAAATTATCTGTTATTTGGTTGGTCTATAAATTGTTATAAAATGGTGATAAATAGCCACCACTCCCCAAACACAAGATGCAATGAAAAATGTCACAGTCTGCAAACCAAAGATCTTCAGTTTACTATACTAGAGGTTTAAAGAAACCAGAAAATATTCACATTTGAGGAGCTGGAACCAGAGGATTTTGACACTTACTGAGCCATTGTTTCAGATTGTACATTTTAACCTGCAGTTTTAATCTAATTTAACGTGATCTTCATCTTTCATGATCTCCACCCCACTCTCTCTTATGTTTGTATTTATCCTCCAACTGAAACTGAATCACACAGCCCTTTCTATGACTAGTTATTCTGTTCTTTGTGTCCATGTTGGAGGCCTGTGAATCATATCCATCTCCCCTCTGTGCTGCTTACATAACCAATGAGTGCTGCCTGCAGACCACTCTGACCACATTCATCTGTTGTGTTAACCCGCTGCAATATTATCTTGCCTTTGAAGGTGCACGGTGTTGTGGTGATCCTTTTTATCTCTATTTTGAGAGAGATAAGTTCCAAGCTCACTCATGAAGTGCAATCAGTGAAGTGGTGTAGTCCTTCCATCTTCATCTGAAAATAATGCTGTGATCCTCTGTCTTTGCTGGCTGAGTCCGCCTTCAGTTCTGCTCTCTGCTCTGCTGCTGCTTCATAAAATAGCCATTTTGGCCGTGCACCAGGAAGCGTTCATGTTGCCAGACCTGCACGTTGATTCATTGTCTTGATGGTTTTGCAAGATAAAAAAAGCCTGTACCCTGCACGGACCTGTTCTGTGCTGTCGGAATATTTAGTGTGTTGTTTTGATAAACGACTGCAGTGAGCAAGGTTCCAGATGTTTCCACTGTTCATTTAAGTATGGTTTTGGAAAAGACGTTGGTATGGTATTAGGCTTGTAATAAGTGACAGGTTACTTTGGTCTTGTTCATCAACATGCAGAGGCAAGTCACAGACTGTCAGACTCGCAGTTTATTTGAATAATTTTACCAAGTGTGAGTAGTGGTTGACATTAAACCAAATCAAAAAGACTGAACTGTGTCTTCTTATGGCACAGCATCCCTCAAATGGGTACAATCCCAGCATGCCTTGCACTCGTTGGACAACCGATGAATCCTGATCATGACACTCAGTTCAGCTCAGTTCTGGTGATTAGACTTCAGCACACCCACCTGGCTATACTGTGACTAAAATATCTCAACTCAGAACTCCACTAACATTTTTTTTGCACAAAAAAATAACCTCGTTGAGAAAGATGTTGTCCATTTATGTTATTCAGTGTGTAATGTAGCTCAAGTATTATAAAATAAAATGAGATTTATCATAGACTGTTTACTTTAATGTAAATATTTATGGAAATGTGTTGATGAAGCCTCATTTTACATATACGATAACTAATGTGGCAGCTACAATTGTTCGATTTCATCTGAGAGACCCAACATTTGTCTTACAAAAGGAATTAGCCTATATCGTATATCAAAATGCTACAGCGACATAAGAGCCAGCAATAAATCACCGAAGAGCTGCGCAGATCAGTTTATCAGATCATGTTCGTCCCGGGTAAACAACATGCCGACTGACCGATCATCTTAGGAGTCAGACTGCTGGCAGCTGAGAAGAATCGGTGGTTTCACCCAGTCAGAATCTTCAAGCATCTCCAATAACGGCAAAGCAAATATCCGAAACAGATGTTATTCAGATAGACTGACCAAATATTGGCAATCTATTTTAAATGAAAACTTCTTTGCCTGAAAATGAATACATTCATATTAATTATTTCATTACATTGAATATTCTAGTATGGAGTCTTTTACCTAATCACAAATACTGTTGCATTGAACAGTCTTGGCAAGCAAACACACATAACAAAGCCATAAAAATGCTAAAGAACGGGCTGTTTTTAGGTGCGCTGCCTCTGAAATGTGTCAAGTGGACGTTGACACTGTTTGAGGAAACATGAGACAGTATGTTTATTGGATTAGTTGGATTATAGCCATAGCTCAACTATTGTCCAGGTATACATGTCAGAGAGAAAATCAAATTATTGGCCGAAACACAGCCTACAGTCGTACGATAGGTGGTTCTATACCTGTTTCAGCTGGAGGCAACGAAGCCATTCCTGGTTGACCTCTTTACATCAGCAGCAACAATAGATTATTAAAAGATGGTGCACAGAGCACAGCGAAGCTGTGTCATTGTACTTGTCTAACATGGTGTACTTATTAATAATTACACAATAAAGATGTACAATGGCTTCATGAGCGCTCCATTGTTTGTTTGCTTGCTTATTCCTGGCAAAAATAACACAAAATCCCATTGTGAAATTCCACTTTTTGGTCCTGGGGAAAAATCCCTTGTCCCGTTTCTACTGTTGTGCAGCATGGGCTAATGCATTGTCCAGCTTCAGTCCAAGATGTAGACATGCTGGAGAACATTGAATTCCACTCGCATTATCTAGGTGTGTTAATTCGACTATGAGAAGTCCAACTCAGTCTGATTTTAATCCGACTAAGGTGTACATGCATTTTAAAAATCCAACCATAGTCAGATTAGCACAATAATTAGATTTTCATGTAAACCTGATAAAAAAGGCTGCAGCCAGACAGCAATGCCACCAATGTCATCATAAAAAATCCATCATTAAAAAAAAAAAGAAAATGCAAAGTTTAAAAATAAATTCTGCCTGAATTGTTCTTGAAAACCCCCATAAATGATATGAACCATGTTCCGAATGTTGTAACATTGGTTTATTAGTGGAGGGATAACAGGGATAACTCTGCCTTCAGAGTGTTTGTGTTTCAGGGTGGAGTGTTCATGTTGCATAGCTTCATGTGACATGTGCTGCTGTGAAGTAAATGCGGTTTTGTCCTAATACTTCCTGTCCCTGCAGCTAAGTCAAGTAGGTCATACCATCTTTTTTCTCCCCATATATGTGTTGGAATTGCTGAAGTGGGCTTGTGATTTTTTTTTTCATTGTCTCAGCTTCACTGTGACTGATAAAATATAATGCGATGTACATCAAATTTGGTTTTCAGCAGTCTGAAGCATCAGTACTGAAGAGGAAGGTTCTGGAATAAATTGCTCATAATCAAATCGCAGGGGCTCCATTGTTGAACCGCCATTTTGTAAGAATCTGTTGTGGAAGAGGCAGAGACAGCAATTTCTTCACTGACTGTAATCTTGATGAGCTACAATGCATTGCAGCCACAATATGCTCTATGAATGTGAAAATGTCAATAGTTATTTTTTGATACTATCTGTAATTTAAAAGTTCCCTATTTCGATCAGTAACTTGTCACATAACATCAACAACAGTGCAAAAAAGGAATATTAAGTAAACTAAAAGAACAGTTATCTCTAAGAAAGCAGTCTAATTTCTAAAAACAGACCTGCCAGCATGTATGCATTTTGCCCTGCTTGTACGCTTCTATGATTTGTTATTCTGAAATACACATATTTGGATTTCACATTTCATCCTTTCAGTCAAGTTGTCACTGAAGTTGATTCTGAGCCACAGATCCACAGAGAGCTACATGTAAGCAAAGCGCTTTCGGCCAATCGGCATGCTTCATTTCCTCCCAGCTCCCCTGCCTCGCTTCACACCATAGTCCAGTTCAGATTCAGTGCTGCAAGGTAGCAAGAGCAAGTTAGACAGCCAGTCCCCTTTCACCCATGGAGCGGAAAAAGGTGAAATCAATACGTTGAGCTAGCCGTACATGTTGTTAAAAGAGAAGTTCGATGTGAAATGGACCTGAGGTGTATTGTAACATGATAAGGATTGTGACCTTTTGTTGAATAGCCACCATTCCCCTCTCCAACTACATTTCTTCCCATTTCTGATGGTGGTCGTTTCTGGATATTGGCTTGATGTTGTGTGCTTTTAATCACAGACCAAGGCAGTGTCCACGCAAATAAAGAGTTAATTATATAGAAACATCATCATATTCTAATATTTTATAATATTACTGTCAACTCTCCTTGGTTTTTACACTTTACCAGAAAAAAAGCATCTCCACATCACCAATCTGTTGTCATTCCCTGTGGTCTGTGTTAGGGACCGTCTGCAAGTTACATGTTTGAATTGATTGATGAAAAATGTTCACCAAAAACAAAAAAAATGACTTTTCCCTACTCTGTTTGCTGTAGCTCATCATATGCACAATTCTTAACTATTACAGGTGAGGTTTTGATTTTAAAAAATATGAATGTAGTATGCATTTATTACCTGAAAAAATCAATAAATACTTTTTTATCATTCTGTTTTCTGTAGTAGATCATATTCATGATTCCTTAACTACTACAGGTATGGTTTTAGTGAAAAATAAATAATTTATCTGGAGGTCTGTAAAAATGCATTAGAAATGTGTTTTTATTTTAAGAAAAATAGAAATAGCTAATTTTAACTATTCTAGCCAAGCAAAATGAACTTACCTGAATCCAGATTTGTTGCTTCATATAAAGCCATTTTATTCACAATGTTTGAGAATACTATGCCTCTTTCTAGAGCTGCTTTGCAGTATACTGCAGCTAATGACTTGACATGAGCTATCTGTAGGAATGTGGAAGTAATAGTTTTTCTGGGCATGGTTTTAGGCCAACATTTAAAGGGTTTTACCCCAAATAGTCCCTGACTTCTCTTGGTTCGTTTGTATTTTCTTTAAATTGAGTGACCTTTGAATTCCCATGATCTTAACAAGAGAACGTTCAGAGCACCGGTCATTAAAGCTAATGAAGCAGCACTGTTAATGTTTCATAAAGCTGTTTTTTGTACACATAATGTGCAGTATATTGCAGTTTAACTATCAATGCTTTTATTTTGGTGCAGTATATCAAAACCTCTATGTTGGTAGTTTTTTTTTATCTCGATCGAGTTCTGTGTTTGATCTGTATTCTACTGCTTTTTGTTGTTGTTTGTGTACATGTGTTTGGTTGTTTATCCCTGCTGTGGGACAAATTGCCCACTTGGGACAATAATCAAGTGAACTTGAACATTTAGTTCATGTTGGCACATGAAGTCAAATCCTGCTGTCAAGTTAATAACTCTGGGATTACATTATCTCTTGGCATTTATCTGACCATGAGATGTTGAACTGGAGCTGTGTGTGTCCATGTTGGACCTTCTGGTTAAGCTTGTAGCAGTTAGCCATTTGTAGGGCTGTTAAGGAAGCTTTGAAGGCCAACAAGGCCCCTAAGCTGCTTACTATCATCCTGCAACAAAAACAACCTCCTGAAATTATCACAACGGATAAAACAATACTTAAACACGGTCTATGTGTGTCAATTACGTCTGTTTCTGTCCGTATAATCTGTTTGTTGTTTACTTCATACCTCTGTCTGTACCTCTAGGTGGTAGTGCTGGGCACCAATAACCAGCATTAATAATAATGGTGACCACCCAGGAGATGAAATTATTGTATGTACTTTGCAAAACAAGGAAAAAAAAAATAATGAATAACCGGCATCAGAACTTGAGGGCAAAAAAACCCCTCATTTGACCATTTGATAGGGAATTTCTAAATTTGCTTTTTATTACAACCCATGTCATACCAAAAATCCTGGATCTCATAAAACTATTGAGTACCTGCTGCTTATCCCTGTGCCCAGGACACGCTGCATTATAAATATGAGCACATTTCCAGACAAACTCCACTAATTGCTCCTCAAATCCCAACATTGTGCAAAGACCTAATAGATAATCTTCTTTGTGACTTTACTGCACATTTTGGACTATAAACTCAATAGTGACCCCCCTTTTTCTGGTGGTATTGCTCAGTTTAATCTGTAATCATAAGATTCTCAGTTTTGTGCCAAAGTACAGACAGAATTTACAGATAGAAAGTGTAAAACACTCCACATCCGTGTCTTTTGCATGGGGTATCAATGGGCCCCAGTTAAAGTTTTTAGTTTTGAACTTGTTCAAAAATATTTATTTTTTTCAAGTTTTTCTTCATCACATCAAATATTCATGAAGCAGCAATCAATAATGTTTGAATTCGGTATTAGTAGCCTTGTCACAGTCAAAAACGTGATTTTTGATTGTGGCACCATTGGACCTGCTTGTGTCTACTTGTCATGTTTCACATCTTTTGTTCTCCATGTGCTTTTTGTTATAGTCCAGCATTGGTAATGCCACTCTATTCCTGTTAATCAAGCAAAAAAATACAAATATAACAACAAAAACAGAACAATGTTTCTTAAGAAAATATTCTAAATGTTCACTTTTATGTAGCTCTGCAAAAGTTAAATCTGATATAAAACTGAGTTGATCTTTTTATTTCATTTTGGCCATAAACACATATGCTCTAAAGCATTGATTAATGTTTTTTTTTTATTATTTTTTTTGTCTGTTACAGGTCTGACTTAATCTTTTTTGAGGCATCATGATGATAACCAAGGAGCTTTGTTTCACCTTTACATCCAAAATGTCCCACTTGTAATGGAAAGCCACCAGTGACATAGCAGGGAACATATATCCTGGATGCCGTGGTCAATCCAAGATGGAGAAAAAGAAAATGTGTCCTCGTCTTCTTGACTACTTGGTGGTGGTCGGAGCAAGGTAAGACTGTAATCTGGCTTCAAGTATTTGCTTTGGGTTAAAGGATTGATGCGTTTAACTATATATGACCCCAAAAAATTGATTGGTAAAAAAATTGGTAAAGACTGCACATCTTTTGGTGAATTGCTTCGCTTGCACACAACCCCTGTGGCTGTCAAAGCTTCGATCAGAATCTATTTTTTGTACTGAAATGATCGATTCTCAAAATACGGTAATGGTGTCAGCCCTACAGTCAACTAACTCATAGGGGAAGCTTTTTTATATTATTTTGTGCTGCCAATTGAGATTACCTTTGGTGAAAGTCTTAAGAGAGGTATATCCTTAACAAATTAATAATATGCTCTCTTGATAAGCTATTTTATTATTTCACCTGTAATATAATAGTAGATGATTACAGCTACTCTACTGTACGGTGTAACAAACAAAATGCTCCTCCAAGAAAGCAGGTCCTTTCTGTATATGTGTGAGTTTCCACCAGGTGCTACATATTCCTCCCAATATCAGAAATATGTATGTTGGGGTAATGCTGCAATCAGTTGCACTTGGAACTCCAAAAAATGACTTTGATAACAGAAGAGTGCAGTCAGAAACCCGGGCAAGAGTCATGACCTGACGTATTTATCCTATCCTGAATTTATCCTATCGACTGTGGTTCTTACTACTGAGAATACTTAGCACCGTCTTCACAATTTTGTGCCGTTGTCTCTATTTCACTCAGCAAAGAGGAGGCAATTGACTTACTTTATACTCTGTTTCTCTTGTTGATGGCACTGTGGTAATTGATATTGGTCCTCAGCGATACTTGTGGAGTTCAGAGACTTGCTATATAAACATCAGTTGGTTGGGAAGCATTTAGATTGGAACTTGGAGAATACTGACTCAGAACAATTGACTTCCGTCTTGCAGTGGATTGCAGCATAAATACTCCTGTCACTTCCCCTGACCAACCCAGGCACTGCCAGAAAGAACTGGAGTTGGTCCCGGGCTCTGCACTGCGGCTGCCCGCTGCTCCCAAGTGTGTGTATGTATAGGATGGGTCAAATGAGGAGGATCAATTTCGCTACGGGGATCAATAAATACTTCTTTTATTTCAATGACACCATTACTATATGGGATGTCACTGCGGATGTTCCGGCTTGAACATGCAGAGTAGTCTGGCGGAAAGTGTTCCGGCTTAATGTTTACCACAATATGATGCAGTATCACTGTTCAGAATCCAAAATGCATGTCATATAATACCTCATAGCGTGTACTCTGTAGCATTATGATAATTAGCTGTAAGCTCATAAACATTTAGATAGAGTAGAACATTATTTTTGCCATTTTGTACCTTTCCAGAGTTGTACAATCAAGCCTTAAATGAGTACAACCTTCTTTTTCAAACACACATTGAGTTTCTGTATCTAGTAGCAAGGTAGGAGTGCCCCAAACATGTAGGAGAACCAATGATGGCCATGAAAAAGAGCCATTGTTTGGTTTTCCCATTCTAAGCTACTGTAGAAACATGGCTTGTTCCATTGAGGGAGACCTGCTAATACCAATGCAAACTAATTAAAATATACTTATGAATATGATATTCCATTTTTGCCAAGTCTGTTTCACTAGATACTGTTAAATCTTACAGAATGGACTTTTAAAACCATTCACATGGTTATGTCACGCTTCAATTGTTGTTCCTAATGTGTTTAATTGCTTTCTGTCATCTTTTGGAAGACTCCAATCTTGACATTTGACAATGTTCTAGTAGTTGGTGGCATATGACGTAACATGCATAAAGAGGGATAGTAGGTTGTTGTTTGAACAGTAGCTGCAGGAGGAAGAAAGATTCACATGAACACAGTAAAAACACAACTGTTCACCACCAGAGATAGAGATTGAGTATCTATACTGGACTAGTTCTGTGCTTTAGGTTTAGAGTTGTGATGGGATGGGTGTTAATTCTTTACTTGTTTACTTCATTTGATCAAAATTCCCTTGCTAGTTCTTGGATTTGAATGTATAAAATTAAAGTTAATCATTTGCCTCTCTAACCATTACTCTACTGTTTTGACTTTGTCAGCCTTTACATTGTACTATCAGGTGAATTGTTTTTATTCCTTCATGAAATGCTTCTCTAATCACTTAGGGAACATTTCTAATTAAATTGTGTTGTGTTGTGCATAGTAGATATTGGATGTGCTGAATAATCGCACAGAGAGTGAGAGAGACAATCATATCAGTTGGGGTACTGACCTTATGTTTTCAGCCTGTCTTGTCTATGTTGCTTTCAAAACAGAATAAATGTTTCTCCTTCCTCTTTCCAGGCAACCAAGTAGTGACAGTGTGGCTCAGACCCCACAGCTCCTCCGCCGCTACCCGCTGGAAGACCACCACGACTTCCCTCTCCCACCGGACGTGGTGTTTTTCTGCCAACCAGAGGGCTGCCTGAGCATACGCCAGCGTAGGGTCAGCCTTCGTGACGACTCCTCCTTCGTTTTCACTCTGACGGACAAGGACTCAGGAACCACTCGCTATGGAATCTGCGTCAACTTTTACCGCTCTTTTCAGCGAGGGCATCACCGTACCCGTGGCGAGAAGAGCAGTCACACGGAGACAGCAGCACAAGGGGCAGAGACCACGAGTGAGGGCTCTGATGGCAGCGGTGGAGGCCCCGCCTCCACGTTATCGCCACCTAACAACGCCGAGTCTACGCCTCACAGCACTTCTGGAGAAGAGATGGGGCCACCAGGTGCCGAGCTAAACGCCGAAAAGTCCCCACAACGCAGACGGAATGCTGCTAAGATGGCCGCCAGGAACCGCAACAGCACGCTGACCTCGCTGTGCATACTCAGCCACTACCCCTTCTTCTCCACCTTCAGGGAATGCCTATATATTCTCAAGAGGCTGGTGGACTGCTGCAGTCAGAGGCTAACGCAGCGGGCTGGCCTCCCCCGTGCTACCCAGAGGTGAGACTTTAATAACATCTTCTAGCTCATGTGATTTTTATGTGATTTTTTTATTTACCCCACCTCAGATCAGATAACTATCCCATCCTAAAAACAAGCTGAGTGTAAATGCATAAAAGAAACCTTCAAGATGGATTGGAATCAGATTGTTCAAACCATAATCTCCAAAGAAACCCCTTATTATTCCACCGTTGCCTTTTTACACTGAACCAAACAAAACCAGTCCAATGCCATCCAGCATCGGCAAAATTAGCACACCTATAACTGCATTTTTTTGCCAAAGCAAATGGCATAGATCTTGCTACTTTTACATTTTTGTTTTTATTTTTTTTTTTTTGTTTTTAACCCCTCATATGGAAAATGAAGCAGGTCATATACCTAGCATGTTGGGCTAGTGAAGAATGGGTAAAAGTCAATCTTATGAATCCTCACGCCTTTCTTACTCCCCTCTGTTAATTCATGCCATTTGAACAATTTCACATATTTGATAGAACCAATTTAAATATACAAACAACCATCCCAAGTTTATATACAACTCAAATATTAACTAGGTAAAAAATTAATAAAAACAACCCTTTCTTATCCATTCAATTAATAAATAGACTACAGCATTAAACAAACAACAAAATGTGTTAATGCATTTATAACCAAACTTGCCTAGAAGCACTTGAATAACATCCTTGCATTGTATGCTAGTTATTGACCATAAAACAGAGTTAATACAGTAGGTTAAAATATTTATTTCATTTTTAAAAATTTTTAAGCTGAGGAAAATCTGCAAACAATAAGCATGTGATGCTTTTACAGTGTTTCTGCAGATGTTTTCTGTAATGCTCACTGCTTCTGTCCTCCACCATCTGCTTTCTATTGTCCACCTGTTGCATGTATGTTTGTGTTGCATAATTAATACAAGAGCCTTTGTCTGTGGCTCCATGCCGTTCTGTGAGCCATCTGCAGTCCGTGTCATGTTTTCACAGCAGGCTTTATGCTATCACACTCCACCTCCATGACAAATAATGGCAACCAAAATATCCACAGAATGTCTCATCCGGTTTGTCTTACCTGAATGTATTACATCAAATATTGTTTCATTGAATGTTACAGTCACTTGAAATGCAGTCGGTACAGATAAAAATATTATAAAATCCTCTTTCCCTCCCTGGTGCCAAAATAAAGTGTTGTGTGGTGTGTAGATTGTTTGGCTGGATTTGCCAAAATGTTTTTGATACATGAGTTGCTTTTCACAAAGTCAATCTTCATAAATAAACTTTATTTATTGATTTTTATACACTTATTGACAATGATGATACAGTGAATGGCTGTGTCATGACAACATACTGTACGTAGAACCTACTGGGGGGAAAAAAAATAAGAAAACACACAAAAAATACACAACACTGTGTTGTGTACACTGCACATGGGTATTGAGCATAGATGTGATTGATGAAGCTGATTTTTGTTAATGAGCACTTTTGTTCATTCTTTTAGGTCATAGGTTACTATGGTTACATGTGTCCAATCAGCAATGAGGCTCTCAGGAAGTGCCATGCAATTATAGCTCATTGCGTTGGAAAATATGCATAATACTGTTTATTTTACACAGAAGTATATGGAACAATAATATAGACTATTTAGTGTGTAGTACATAGTATCTAACTTCAGATGCAATCAGTTGGCTTTATTAGAGCAATGGACACTACATCAACACTGATATCGCCACAATGCCTGCACTACACTCAAACTTCATGTAGAGTCATACAGCAGCAACACTGATTATACATAGATATCTAATGTTACATACTGTATAAAGTTATAATTATGAACTCACTAAAGATGTTTAGTATCGATTATATTGGCTGAAGGATCGACCGTTCCTCCAGTGATAAATATTAGCTTTGGCTGTCTTCAGTGGTTGGGAGTAAAGATCAATCAGTATTTTCATCCCAAAACTTTTAGATATTAACTCTTTGTCACCAGCGACAGCTCCTGGGTATTTGTGCAGAGTCCAGTCATTGTGTTGTGTGCTCATAGATCAGTCTAGCTTTTATTTATATCAAGAGCTTTATTTCATACTTTACACATACTCATGTGTATATACAGAAAACATTGTATTGCGGTGCTTCCTTTGAGTTTGGACTAGTTAATTTAATGTGTTAATGTATGGTGATGTGGCAGTACTTGCAGTGTTCTTTTGGCTTTTATTGTTGCTATGGGTGACTCAATAGATTGCAATGTGGGAGTGACAAAGTGTTAATTAGGCTGTCACTTCACACCAGCTTAGGCCTAGTCTGATTGTTGTTTTTTTCTCAAGGTGCACATTTTCCTCACAGTCGACTATTTATAGCCGTGGAATCAGTGCAGCTTTCCCCCCTCTTTTCACCACAGGGGAGGCAGGAATGTCTAATGCACTGTTAATCTCAGACCTTGTTTTCTCTTGTAAAAACAACAACTCTTCAGTCCATTCACCTATCATCAGTAAAGAGAACCATTGCATAAAGGCTTCAAGTACATTTTGCCATGACGGTGGTGACAGATTGAGGTCTCTGGCTGCCTTTGGGGTAGCAGCTGCAGTTGGTGGGAGGGCTCCATAAGACTAATGATTTGTCTGTGTCCTTGCCACAAACACACACACACAGCTTAGTGTGTGTGTGGAGGGGTGGGTTTTCACTTCAATTTGTGTTTCATTTGCTCATCATATTGATTACACTAGGTATTTGCCTGGGCCTCATGGATGCAATTAACAGAAATAAAATGAACAGGTGATACAGTTAAATATTGATTAACCATAAAATTACTGTTGCCTTCGCCTCAATTAATGTTATTAGCAACGCTGAGTATATATAACATTTCACTGAGAAAGTGATAAAAACCTTTTAAATTATATCTGTGCACAAGTTGAGCCTTGTACAGTATATACTGTATATACTAGTGGCACATTTTTATGCAATGTAAGTTGAAATGACTAGCTGATCTACCACTTAGTTAATTACTAGACAATAAATTGTCAAAATGATGGTAATTGAGTATTTTACATATGCCAAACCTCCTCCTGTTTCCTCCTCCCCAATGACATTATTTGCTCATTTTCTCTGTTTTATTTGAGTTAGTGATTATATTGAGGTTGTTGAATTTTTCACTATTCTCTAAAATGTTATAAAGGACATGATTAATTGCACAGATCATTGATATATGAATCAGTTCTAGCCTTATAATGTATAATAATTATAATAATTTTGGTCTTAAGACATCAGTCATGTTGTCTATTGCAGTGTTAGAGTGAATCTAGTATTAATTTCACATTGCAGATTATTCTTGTAGTTTGTATCATGTTCATCTTTTGAGCCTCCTGAGCCGAGGACAGGAGATCGATACCCTAAATAATTTATCAAGCAAAAAATCTAGACATGTGACACACCTGTTCAAGCTTCACCCATTTGTGGAATAATTACTTTCATTCTGTTTTATATATATTTTTATATTATTCCTATATCAATCTCTTAATAATTAAAATAAGTGACTGTAACTGTATTTTTATGGTGCATTTTTATTAATTGAGCCTCTATTGTTTCATGGTTTTTACTTCTTTTTATCCTAGTAGGATTTTATTGTATAGTGTGTGACTGTGCTGTTTTTATCCTCTTCAGGGACACCATGTGGCGAGTGTTCACCGGGGCGCTGTCGGTGGAGGAGAAAGGCAGCCAGCTGCTGGCAGACCTGCGGGAGATTGAGTCCTGGGTGTACCGTTTGCTACGCTCACCTGTGCCGGTGGCAGGTCAGAGACGCGTGGATGTGGAAATGCTGCCCCACGAACTCAAACGGCCTCTCACCTTTGCACTGCCGGACAACTCCCGCTTCTCTATGGTGGATTTCCCGCTGCACTTGCCCCTGGAGCTGTTGGGCGTGGATGCCTGTCTTCAGGTTCTCAGCTGTATCCTGCTCGAGCACAAGGTAAATACAGGATGCGATGATCTCTTATTGGTCATTACTTGTCTCTTTGTTCTTACTGAGTGTGGTTGGGTTTAGATGCATTGTTTCAGGGAAGGCAAAATTATTTTGGTATATTGTGAATGTGTCAGTGGTTTCCTCTGGGGTGCAGATGTCCCTGCCTGGACAAAAACATTTTTCTCTTTGGGAAATGCCCAGAGTGACCTTCACCAGACAGATCGGTTGGATGTAGTCTTGAGGCAGTTTTACACTGCCTCAAGACTACAGGCGGGATTATTGCACTGTTGTGCTGTCTCAGGCTTCTGTGTAAAATGTACGTCAACAATCTAAGTTGCTGAGTAACCGCTCAAATGCAAGGATTGTACTGGATTTCGCCAATTTCAATGTTGCATCTCAGCAAATCCAAATACACATGGAGTTTGTATTTGGAGTGGCTATGCTTGCTCTTTCAACAAGTGGTGTTAGAACTACTTCCGGTTGACCACTACTTAACTACAACAATAAACTGCACGAACTCCGTCTTCTTGTCTGTCCAAAAGTGAAAATTCTGCCATGAAATCCCTGGCAGGAATTCTCGAGTAGGCGCAGAATACAAATATAATACAATACCGTACACAAGCAGGCACAAAGCATATTAACATCTTAAATCAGGGGTTCCTATTGTATTCCTGAATCCTATCCCTATACGATCCTTAGCCTGTGCACATGAATTTGATGCGTTTTCTATGCCTTTAATATCCGATAAAGCTTGTCCATGTGCATGCAGTGCGTGGCTCATTCTAGCTCTCTGACTGGTTACACAGTGTCTGTCTACTTGTATTGCCCAATATGTTGACAGCTGTCAGTATGGGTGATATTCACTTGCCCATGGATTATACTTGTCAGGCAGAGTAAAAAGCATTTCACAGGTAGAGGAGACGACTGGAGGGTTACAATTGTAGACAGTAGACACTGAAACTGTTGCATCGTATGTCACGTCTGATTTTAGAACAAAACCTGTTTTCTGAAAGTCACGCACAGGACAGCATCATTCTGGCTTGTTTGATTCAGTGTAAAAAACAGACTATGACAAAGGTGGAATAATAGGGAGTGTTCTTGTAAAAAGGGCTTCAGTGAAGCGTAGGTAAAACTTGATGGGTTAAAAGGAGACAGCAAACACTCACTGTATGACTGAGAGGAAAGATCTTCATCTATATCACTCTGATCTTTAAAACCAGCATTAGAAGGGGTGTAAATGAATGTTCAAGAGTCAAAAGTTGATTTTGTTTTACATCTTGATTTTTTTTTTTATTAACAGTTCAAAACCCAAAGAAATTCTTATTACCATCGTCAAATTATCTCTTTATATTATTGCTATATTAAAATGCAGCTTTAGCTACTGTTATAAAAGATCATGCAGCCTAATATTTCAGAGCGGTTTAATGGCATAAAAGTCAATGCTGCCATCACATGAATGTCTTCTTTTCATCTATTTTCAGCTTTTGAATTGAGTGCACATTTATATTCAGTTCTCTGACTCACTTCTTTTCAAGCACTATATTCTGTCAAATACTTTTTTCATAAAACCTCAGTTTTTAAAACTGCTGTTATAAATTCAATCTAAAACTGGGCTCATTTTTTAAAATTATGGCAAAAAAGAGGAAATATGAATAACTTTTGTGCTGTAACGAACCATTATTTGCTTGACTGTCAGTCTGTGTTATTTAGATGTATTGCATATGAACATATATGTTTGTACTTTGTACATCTGTGTAGGAATGTGATGTCTTTTTTTATGTTTTGTTTCTTTCCTTTTATCAGGTTATTCTTCAATCCCGAGATTACAATGCTTTGTCTATGAGTGTAATGGCCTTTGTGGCCATGATCTACCCTCTGGAGTACATGTTCCCCGTCATCCCTTTACTGCCAACATGCATGGCCTCTGCTGAACAGGTAAAACGCATCATTGGTTACAAATGTATTTCAAATAATGTTTTAACTGAATCATTTCTGAGTTAACTTAAAATTGGGACTGACCGCTCCATTTCCCCCTCTTTACAGCTCCTTCTCGCCCCCACTCCCTATATTATAGGTGTGCCAGCTAGCTTCTTCCTCTACAAATCTGATTTCAAAATGCCAGATGATCTGTGGCTCGTGGACCTTGACAGCAGCAAGGTCAGCTACAGCAGCTACAGCAACATGACACTTTACCCTGCTTTTCTTGTTTTGTCTGTTTTCAAGATGTCGAGAATAAATTGACAGTTAAAGTCTAATTTGTAGACACTTTTGGTACTTGAAAATCACAAATATATCTAGCTATTGATATCAAAATTTCAAATAAAACCCAGGAGAAGTGTAAAATATGAGAACTTAAAAATACATTTTCAGTATTTGTATAAATGAGTGTTCTTTTTTGATCTGCAGGTTGTAGCACCTACCAATGCAGAGATTCTACCACCTCTTCCAGAGCCAGAAGCCAACGAGCTCAAGAAACATCTAAAGCAGGTACAGTACTATATGTAATCTGTCTGATTTTAGCCTCCTAAATTTTATTGGCATAACATTGCTGAATCAGTCAGGTCCTGCGTTTAACCAGTGAGACCACTGGTACATATCAAAATTTGCAGACGTTTGCGGACCCTACTGTTTCAGACTGTTAATTGAGTTTTACTCCTGCATAAATGTAAAACTTTTCTTTCAGCAATGTGAAGAGTAGGGGATTCCTACTTCAGCAGAGTTGTATGTATTGTATTGACAGAGTGTGAGCGCATTGGAAATGGGATTTGTAGTGCACTAACAGAAACAAATGTTTTTTAATTTCTTTTCTTTTTTTCTCCATTTTCTTTGCATGCTCTAGCTGTTGGAGGTAAAATCAGATCTTAGGATGGTGCTTTTCCTGCCAAATCCTTTAGTAATGCTGTAATTCTAACTTGCCCCTCTAACCCTACCTCAACCTAACATCAGAATCTGGTTCTGATTCATGGAAACATCTTTATCTTTGCTTCCAAACTGTGATCAACGCAATTAACATGTCTCAGCCAAGTTCATTTATATCCTATAGAACTTAACACATATGGAAACTTAACTGCTCAGTATGCCTGATGCCATGGTAAAACCTCCAGTGTTTGTTCTTTTGTCGATTCACTACAAATTTGTTAGAATTTTACATTTAACAACTTAATTTGAATTACTAAAAGAATTGATGTTTCCAAAAATTGGCATCTCAAATGCCAGTGATGAATGAGTGTCTTGTACTTGTTTTCCACTTGTTTTACTTTGATTTGAGACCAACAGGAAGGACTGGGGTTATAACCCTGAATGAAATTCTAAAAATTCTTGACAGACTTTGTAATCATCCATTGAAACACCACAGAGACATCATGGAAACCTATATTTAATATCAACAACCAATTATTTTATAAAAAAAAAATAATTGGTTGCTGCTGGTAAGTATTTTCTGGGCAATCATTAAGTTATGAGTAACTTTTAAATACATAAAACTTATTACAGTGTATTCTATTGTCTCATTAAAGCAAATCATCATTTGTCACATATGCACTGTGCATATCCTTTCAAACACATGCCTTGTTCTTGAATCAGAGCCGGTTTGGGTTGCTGTGTGTGATTAGCAGCTCTTTCCCTTGTGTGCGGATGTGTGACTTGAGAGGCTGGTGTGTAGGAGTGTGCAAAGCCTCAGTATAGCAACTGTGTATAATGGAAAAGATGCACACACTTATTGATATCTGTGAATGGAGAAAATGTCACTGCAGATGGTTTTAACTGATTATCTGAAGACTGTGATGCCAAAGCAGAATGCTTTTGATGTGAGAGTCACTGAAAATACTTGCACTCAGAGATTAAATAAATCGGTTGCAACTATGAACCGATTTATTTACTTTATTTCCGAAAAAAAGGATAATGGTGTTATTTCAGTTCACCCAACCTTTTCTTTTGAATAATTAGGGAGTTAGAGTTTAAGACTTTTATTTTGCTATAGGTGCTTTAAATGTGCAAGTATTTTTTTTTTATTTTTGTTTTTAAATCTGTGTTTCTGAAAAGATCTGCTGTTTTGTATCTGTCATCACCATTCCATCGTAACCACTGGCTCGTCCCAGTTGGTCACCATGGATAGCCTTCATATGTCTTTCGTGTGCTGGATTGTAGAAGGTGAAGTCTGGTTTTTGGGTTTCATTATTGCTTTGTCTTTGTCTCTCACTGTCTTTCATGTTGACCATAAAAAAACGTCTGTTCTTTCCTCGTATCCCTCTTTCTCTTTCTTCACCCTCTTTTTCTCTCACTCTTCTGGCCGTCCAACCATGTTAAAAAAAAAAAAAAAAACACAAATTATCTTTTCTCATCTCCTCTCTTCAGCAAATCTATATATTTTAAAAAATGAGACAGCCAGGCATATTTCATTGCAAAAAAAAAAAAATCATGAAGCAGGATCTATATTTGACTCGCATTTGCGTGGCACCAAAATATACTTAATAGATGTCAGCAAAAACTGAAATAAAGGGAAGTACTGTTGAAAGGAGACCAAGAAAAGAAATGAAAAGGGACATGGTTCTGACCCTTCCGTCATGTGCCATTCCAGTGTCAGTCACAAAGTTGTCATCCCAGGCCTTCATGTGATTCTCCTCGCATCTCTCTTATCCCCTTCCTAGTGTCTGGTTAGGTTGACCGTGATCACCCAAAAGCAGATCTTCTCCTCTGAAAATAAGGTTACTCATTTCTCCTCCTGTGGAATGTGTAATGCCCCCTGCACGGATATCTTCTCTCACATTATTTTGCTTGTCTCTACTACTTGTCTCTTAAGACTTGAATAAAATGCATAACAGTGTCACAGAATGTTGCGGACCAGTTCTTTGATACACCGCTTAGCTCTGGCTTGAGCATGACTGAATGTGCGTGCATCTATCTTGGCATCAGTGAGTGTTCTCATAACCAAAACAAGATACGATGAAAGCTAATCACTTTGACGAAGTTAACATTCATCCAGACCCAGCAACTAAATGTTCCATTATGCTAAGCTAAACATTGACACTTGAGTCTGCAGCAGTTCCCTCAAAGCAAACCATGCATAGTGACTTACTTCCCTTGTGCTCCTCCTCTCCAAAATGGCACACCCACTACAGGCATCAACACGCTACAAATCTAAACCTACAGCAGTTGCTGTTCATTGTAAGAATAAAAATGAAATTATGGAAATTCATCTTAGCTATTAAAATAAATCACTCTTCATAAATGATCCCTTAATCTAGACACCTTACTAACATGCACTCACTGAATTGCTTTTGCTTTTTTGGTGGTCAAATTATTATATAATTTCCCCTAAAGTGTAAAAATAAGTGTTGATGCCAATTGTGGAAGTGGTTCATCACAGCACTATGCTTTCTTTCTAGCTCCCCTGCTAGGTTTGTAATTTATGTCACTGCCACCTGTTTTAGGCCTTGGCCAGTATGAGTTTGAACACCCAACCCATTCTGAACCTGGAGAAGTTCCAGGAAGGTCAGGAGATGCCGCTGCTCCCACCTGGACGTGATAAAGCCTCGCCATCCTCCACAGAGTTCAACCCCCTGATTTATGGCAATGATGTTGATTCTGTGGATGTAGCCACCAGGTAAGCCTTGTCCATTTGTCATATCTTAAAATGAATTAATTTGTCAATGCTCAAAATGAAATATTACTCCAACATAACTCCTTTGTTTTACAGGGTCGCCATGGTACGGTTCTTCAACTCCCCGAATGTTCTTCAGGGATTCCAGATGCACACTCGCACCCTGCGTCTCTTCCCCCGCCCTGTGGTGGCTTTTCAGTCGTCATCCTTTCTCGCATCTCGGCCACGGCGCTCTGGCTTTGCAGATAAACTGTCTCACACCCAGGCAGTGGAGTTCTATGGAGAGTGGGCTCTCAATCCCACTAACCTCGCCTTTCAGAGAATACATAACAGTAAGGCCGAATCGAATTTACCCCTTTGCGCTACCTCTCTGTATTACATATGTGGGGGTAGGGGTGTCAATTCCAATTCCAATTATTCTTTTCAAAGGCACACTTCAAGCAAAGACCAAAAAGAAACTGCAAATGAAAGACAGACACAAATGTAGTATTTTCTTGATGAATAAAGATAAAAAATAACATGCATCCTAAACATCAAATTGACTGATAGTGTGGGGGTGTTGGTGTCATCATCGGTGAACCCACTGGACTGGATGTATCAATGTCTTATAGGGTTGCCCCCATTTCATAATGAACTATATCAAATTCCTACTTCTTGTCATTCTATTCCAAGAGTTAGGGGGAAGGGTGGGATGAAGGGATGAATTGGAAATTAGGCCTAAGACTCCACACAACTTGTCATTATCTTTTGCTGATTCTGCATTATGTAAAGTGCATCATATCAAGTTAAGAGTGCTAATGGTATACTCTGCACATGTTTCAGACGTGTTTGATCCTTCCTTAATTGGTGACAAACCCAAGTGGTATGCCCACCAGCTACAGCCAGTGGTCTACCGAGTGTATGATGGAAGCTCCCAACTGGTTGAGGCAATGGCTGGCCCTTTGGAGGATGAGGGAAATGAGTCTGACCCCACAGACAGGTAAGAAAAGAAAGAACCAGAAAAGAAAGAATCATTGGAACTAGAGCTATGGGGCGGCCCAATACATGCAAATCAAAATCCTGATTAAAATTCAATTAATTGCACAGCCTTAGCCGAGTGGTTAGGGCACATACCACATGGGATTAATATGCTCTTAACAGTTCAAATCCTGGCTGAACCCTCACAGCATGCCTCTCCCCTCCTCCCTTACCCCATTTCTGTCTGTCTACTTTCCTATCAATACAGGCAAAAATGGGCAAATAATTTAATATAAAAAAAAATATAAAAAATTGGCCTGTATGAGTGGGGGGTGTTATTTATTGCTTTACTCACTTGAATGCGTGGGACAACTGTATGGGCATTATCACAAGAGGTGTATTTGCTATAGTTATAGATATCATATATAGTTGATAATAATCACACTTAAGAATTCTCCCTATATTTAGTGGACTGTCATTCCCCGTCGCATAGGGCCATGATTATGTTTATATTTCTTATTACATACTGTCAACACACTTTCAAAAGCAAAAAAAAGAAAATCTTTATTTTGCTGCAGTACTGAACTCCAACGTCCTGTAACTGCTATAATGCAGGCATCGTCACAGCCCTTATGTAACAATCCCAATCAATCACTCTGCTTAGCTGAGTTTGTGGCATCGTCTACCAAATATTTGCTGTTAGTCAGCTTTCGGTTATAAAACTGTAATTTGTTGCAGTGGAAGTGACAGCGAGGCTTACGATGACTCCAGCTCTTCCTACTCCTCACTTGGAGACCTTGTGAGTGAGATGATCCAAGGAGACATCCAGGGAGACACACCGAGTAGGTTTGACAGTGTAAACTTTAAATGAATACCCATTTGCTCTCAGATTTTGGATAGAGATACAATACATGTTGGCCACATTCTTAATATGTCCTTCCTTGTATTTTACCTTGATGCATTAGGCTTAGAACCACCTACTCATGCTGCACTGGGTGATGCAAGTGAGGTGGAGTTTCAAGATTTACATGACTTTAGAGAAGGCCATAGCTCGGAGGGTCCACCCAGTGGGGACGGGCCTGCTGAATTATCTGATGGACAACCTCTCCGCTCAAGCTCCAGCACAACTGCAAGCTCAAGTCCCAGCACAATCATCCAGGGGGTAAATCATGTATGTGATCATTGTGATTAATGAAATGCCTTACAATTATTTGTAGAAATTGTAGCTTTTGTCTCAGTGCCTTTTGTTAAAATCATATTTAATTGAAGAAAGAGAATATTTAATATTTTGATTTGCATAATTAGTCTGTTTATCTTTTTCAGGAGCAAGAGGAAGCCCCAGAAATTGAAGCATTAGCAAGTGCTGCCTTACAGAACCCTGTCCCAGTACTGGGCAGCCAGCCGTTCCTCAGAACTCCAGCTGATGCTGGCCTGGTGGATCCAGCCAACAAAAAACAAGAGTATGACAACCCGTACTTTGAGCCTCAATATGGATTCCCCACTGAGGATGACCCTGATGCAGAAGAACAAGTGGAGTCATACACCCCTCGATTCAACCAGAACCTCAATGGCAACAAGTGTGTTATACTTGTTCTTTACTTTGAATGAATATGTCAACATCTTTCAGATGGGCTCTCTGACCATCTGTGTAATGATTAGTATCTAAACCCAGCATGTTAAATTACGCGCTCCAATCATTGTGCTCTTGAATCTTTGGTGGTGGTGTGATTTTATGATGTGACCTATAAGCTTGAATGTGTTTCCCATGTTAGAGAGTATGTTTCTGTATCTGTGAAGCACCATTAATAACTTGTGGTTATTTTTCTATAGGGCGCAGCGTCCTTTACGTCCCAGCAGTCTGAGGCTCCCTGGAGAGTCTGACGGGGAGGGAGATTCCCGTAACAGCTCACCAAACTCCACCATTTCCAACAGTAGCAATGATGGATTCGCAGGTCTCATGTCGTTTGCTAGTAAGAATTTGATCAATTTGTTTGTTTTATTTTGCCATTTCTTTGCCACATATAAAGTGTCATCTCTCCTTTCACCATTTATTAATTATTGATATTATAAAGTGTTACTAGAATTACTTGATTTTTCTTTGGAAAAAAGGAAAGACCTGTTTGAAATGAACATTTATGACTGGGACCAGAATCATCAGATAAGATGCATGGTGCATAGAATTTCAGAACAGTGTTAAATCACTCTTTAAGAAATAGGTTACATTAGAACATTTTAGTTTACAAAAAAACTCTATTAGGGCTAAGTTTTAGAGTTTGTAGATAGGACAATTAAATATCTACTGTACTTACTTTACAATTTGTTTTCTCACAGCTACACACATCTCACATTGACTCTTGTTACTGATAGAAAGAAACGTATGTGTATGGAAGCTCACTCCCACCACTGTAAACAGCGAAGGTTGAATAGCACTGAATTATGTTGCTTTTGGATTTTGCTGGATGTTCTTATTTCTGATTATCATTTTCATTACAGGCAATCTTTACAAGAACCACGGCACCAGTTTTAGTCTGTCCAATCTTGCTCTTCCTAACAAAGCAGCGAGGGAGAAAGCGACACCTTTCCCTAGTCTAAAAGGTACAAAAGCCCAACTGACCACATTAACATCTGTCCAGGTTGCTTCTGGTTGTTTCTGTTCCAGTTGTTGTAACTTGTGGTTTCGAGAGTAATAATAAGAAAAGATCATAATGTGGTGATTAGGACATAGGGGTAGGGAGAGATTGGAACTAAATGGATACGAGTAAAAAAATTTGATGCACTGATTTTCCTTGAACATCTTTGTTTTTTGGTATATATTTTTATTCATTATTGGCTTCATCATGGGTTGCAAAATACTAAAAGTATTTTTCTAAAAGTAAAATACTTATTTACATTTAAATGCCATGTGTTTAATTCCTATTTAACAAGTAGTGAAATGGTTATAGCTCTATTCATGGTCAGCATTAAAAACATATTATTATATCCAATATTTTTAACTTCAGCATTTAAACTTACGTCTTTCCTTCTCTGCTTTTTTTATTTCTTTTTCTAAATTATGTGTCAAAGAATATTTTAATGTTGATATTGAGGAAGAGATGGATCAAGCAGGTTTGTAGGGATCTTTTTATAGCCTGTTTTTCTTCCTTCTGGACTGCCGAACTTAGATATGGCACTATTTTAAAGGAGAATATTGAGGATATATCAAACAAAATTTTTCTCTCAAGTGTCTAAAAGGAAAAATCCAACTCAAAAACAGACATTGTTTTGCCAGGGTCTTGAATAACTTGTGCTTTGTCTTAAGAGATGAGCAAGGTTATTTCTGGGGCTTGAGTTATTCATTCACCAACCGATGTTTAGAGTGAACCAATAGGTGTCTTTTGCAAAGTGAAAATGCAGATTTCACTTTTTTTAAAAGCAGTAGGAACTGAGGGGAAAAAGTAGGCCTTGCCTTTTAACTGTTAACTGTACAAGTAAGGGGAATTTACGTACAGCACAAACAAGTCATGCTTTGCTAATGACAGAATGAAGATAGAAGAAGATATGAAATTGTCCTTTGGAAGAGAGCTTTAATACCAGCTGGTATTTATGATTTTTTTTTAAAGATTACAAAGCCAGTACAAATTCTGTTCAGGCTGGATTTTCGCTTTAACTGAGAGAAAAAAAGGTGAAGCATGGTAATCTGACTCAATAGCTTCACTCCATGTGGAATAGCTGCCATAGAAAATGTTCTGTTCCTTTCTGTTTATGATGTGTTTTGTCTTTGTTGTTCAGATGACCCTGAAAGCCCGGGTATGTTATGTGTAGTGTGACAGCTTGTTTTAGACTATCCCACTCCCTGTTTCTCAGCCTACTGTAGGACTAAGATAGAAGATGCACCTTTAGTGTCATTCATGTATATCCATGCCTTCCCCCCTGTTCCTTTGCCATTTCTCTGTGTGACTGGTGGGAGTCTTTTTGTTGATGCAGACATTAAGAATTGAAAGATTTCCTTTGTGACTGACCAACTCTTACTGGTGTGGCATCGGCACATCCTTACTACTACAAGAAGGATGCTTAGTTGTTTTTATCTGCAATTGCTTAATTGGTGTGTTTCTACAGTTACATATATGTCTTTGAATGACCTTCACAGAAAGGGGGAAAAAATAGATGTCATCAGTGAATCTATTTCTCACCTGACTCCTTACTCGTGTGTGTTTTTGCCTCGCTTGCTTGTTTTGTGGCTTGCCATTGTTTAGCATTTCCTTCCCTTTCAGAGGTCACGCACTATTTTAAACATAACCTTGCTAAAGGTCACAGGTTTTCTAATGTCCTATTATGACAGTGTGTCACGCTTTCCTTTTCGTTTTCGTTCTCAAAACAAGATTTATGCCTGGTTTTAGAATTCAGTTATATACTAAAAATCACACCAGCTCCTTTATTGTAGATTTACATTTTCTGGACTGTTCAGTGTTACTCACACCAGGGTACGCCTCTATGCACCAAAGTATGAGCTATGTATAGCTCCTACTTGGTGCTGTTTGTGAAATGTTGAATGTGTTGTCAAACACATTGCATTAGTCATCTTATAGAACACTTTCAGGGATGATACCATCATCAATACATGTCTTTTCTCTTCTCTCTGCCCTTCTCTCTTTTACTTTTCTGTTTCTTGCTCTTTATTTGTTCTCTGTTTTGCACCATGTTGAGTGTGCATGTCTGTCGTGTTATGGGTTGATGTTCAGACTGGTTGTGTCTGGGCCGGTGTCCCTCTCTCTGTCCACCTTTTTCGCGGCACTAATTCATGGTTTTGTGTGCAGTATTTGGGCTAAATTCTCTAATGGAGATAATTACAGAGGCCGGCCCGGGGAGCGGAGAAGGTGGGTTCAGCCCTTTTTATCGAGTGAGCTGCATGCTTCTCCAAGCCAGTCAACTACATCTCCCAGCATCCCCATCTGTCTTTCCTCATTCCAGTCACTGTGTGTGTCATCAAAGATTCAGTGGAGCATCAAGTCTGTTGTATTATCACGCCGCCACTCATAGTGATTGTTGATCCTCAGACTAACTGTTTTTTTTTCACTTCACGGTATGTTTAATTTTATTTATTTAAATAGAACTTCATCACAAGCATGTTTTATAGGACTTATGAGGAAAAGCTATGCCTAGATCCAACATCGATAATCACAAGGGAAAGTAAAAGAATAAATTAAGCAGCACGAGAAGAAGAGGAGGAGGAAGCAGCACAAGAAACAGAAGGATTTTGAAGGGATAGATTAATAATAACCAATCTACTGGCATCTATTGTCTGTGTTTCCTTCTCCTTTATGCTACCACAGAGTACAAATGGGGTTGGGCCCAATCATTCTATAATTGTGCTGTACACAATGTACTGTGGCTACAGTTATATAATGCAAATTTTAGTTGGAGAAAGTATTTTTTTCAACATCAGAAAAATTATTTCAGGCTTTTACCAGGCAAAATACTGGTTGCCTAGATCAGTGGTTCCCACATCAATGAGTTTTCAGTGCTGCCAGAAAAGCCCCCCATAACATGGGAAGAGCTGATGGAATCCAATAACTGCAAATTCCTGCAAGATGCATTTATAATGTTTTGTACATTATGTATTTTGTCACTTAATGACTATTTATGAATGTTTGTCTTAGTTCAACCTGGTCTGGTCAATTCTGGCTGAAATCTGAAGGATGCAGGCAAACTTGTTTTTCATATACTGGGGATCTGCCTGTCTTCTTGTTGGCGTGCTGACCTAATTGTACAGTTGCATTTACACTTTTGCTGGCACATGCTTGTGATTCACTTACTTACATCCTGTAAGTTAACAAATCCTTTGTCCCCTAGGGCGTAAGGCTAGGTACCATTTAAGAAAGCTGTGGTCTTTAAATGTCCTCCATTGATAAACCTCTGGGCTCTTTTATCTGCTGTTAGAAGCCACAGTTAAAAGCTGGTGCGTGGCCAAGACCTATAGGCCATTCTGTAAAAGATATTGATAGATGCCCTCAGCCAAAGTCTCAATTGGAGCCTGAGATATGTGAAAACAATGCTCATGGCGGAAAAAAAATCCATAAACCATCTCCACTCCTTCCAGTAATGTTTATCATACTCCTAAAGAGCCTCAAGTGCCTTTGTGTTTTATGTGTCTTTTGTCTCTCTCACCACATCAAAATTATTTGTTTTTCTACAAAACTTGCTGAAACCTGCTTGTGCAACCAAAGTATCAGTATTGTGAATAAAACCAAATTGCTTGTCCCCATGACACCCCAGCAATAATAATAAACAATAGATTCCTGCTGCCACATCAAACTGACAATAAGACAGCATGTAATGACAGATGTCAGATCTCTCCTCCCCCACCATCGCCATGCCTGAAACAAAAATTTGTGGTTATTGTAGCTTACTGAAAAATGTGTTTGTTAAATATTTGCTATGTTAAACAGGGGAGATGTATTTTTTCATGGCAAACATATTAAGACATTCAACTTCTGTAGCGGTTTTCTGAGTACCTAATACTATGAAAAGAAGAAAAAGTAGAGAAGGTATGCAGAGCTATTGATAAATGGAGAGGAGGAAGAAAATGTCGCAGGGGTAAACTGTTGAAAGAGAGTTTTAAAAGGTTGTTTTTGACAGCCTGTTTGTTAGGTGTGGTTAGGGGGGGTATCCCTGATGGATGGTGAAGCAGCTGAAGGGGGATGGTAAATGACATGGTCTGGGTGGGATGGGTGAGGGGGTTTGGGCCAATGATGAGTATTTCGGATTTGTTGCTATCGAGCTTTAGAAAGTTCTGTTGCATCCATGATTTCATATCGGCGAGAGGGTGACTGAGTGGATGCTCTTGGTGGAGAGGTAAAGTTGAATGTCATCAGCGTAGCAGTGAAAATGGAGGCCATGATGGCGGATGATTAGTTCAAGGAGAATGATGTAAAGGATGAAGAGGAGGGGACCAAGCACAGAACCTTGGGGGGCACGATGAGTGACTGGTGTGCTGGAGGATTTGCAGTAGTTTATGGTGATGAATTGATGTTGATCCATGATATACGAGGTTGTGAACAAGAAGAGGGTGGTGCCAGTTTCTGAAATATTCATATTTGGAGTCTGCCCTGTCTCAATTAAAGTGAAAAGTTTGTGAGTTAGAAAGTTTTGATGTTTTAATGTGAACCTGTGCAACAAGTGACTCTGATAATGCCAACGGTCCATTCCTAATAACACTAGCCTATTAAAACCATACTGATCACATGAACTCCCACTTTTTCTTTGTATGCATCAGTCCAGTCATCCAGCTTCCTACTGTGATTTCCAGAAACCTAGCCATTAGCAAAACAATGATGGCAACTTTTGAAGCATCGACCAGTAATATAAACCTTACTAATAACAAGTAAATGCTATTATTTCAGAAATAGTCTCAATGCCAACAATTAACCACAAACAACAGTATCCACTAGTTCCTGAAAGGAAAAGATGTGTCACCATGCTTCTTACTGGAATTGGCTCCTTTAGCAGTTATTTCTTAGGGCTGGACAGTATATCAATATTATATTCTGTTGTTATTTCCTGGTTTTAAAAGCCGCAATGCAGTAAAGTAATCGCTTACCCGATGTGAGTTTATGTGATCAGGATGTTTTAGGGATGCAGATGAAAAAATTCACATATGGAAACTTTATGCGGGTGTAAATGAGGGGGGGGGGCTGAGATGTAGAACTACTTTAATATTTTTAATTTTAAGCTGTGTGGGGAAAAATAAGGAATCACCAAGGGACTTCTGCAACAAGATGTGACACTTGAGTTAATGACCTCGTTAATGACCTGTCTAATTAAATGCTGCAAACTGAGTGGTCAAGTGTCAAATCTCATCTATTTATTAATTTGAGTCAATTGAGTGAGATGATAGTTTCCTATATGTTTCGAGCTTCTTTAATAATGACGATGAAAATGAGAAATGATGAATTGATTGACCCAACCCCTACACACGATCCACTTACAGATGTACGGAGCATCCCAATAGGACTGTGGCTTTTAATTAAACTGAGTCAGCTCGTGACCTTCAAGTGCAACTTATAGTTTATCATTCACTCATCTCTTTTTCTTTTGTGCATGATGTCACTAATGTAGTCGCTGTACAGAGTCCCCTCAATCTGACCTCACATCTATCTGCTGCTAATGTGTGATGCCACCACCAAGAGCACCTTTTGGACTCCTGTGTGTGTGCTTGTGTGTATGTGTGTGTCCCTGTTTGATTTGTCCTTCACCTCTCTTGTTGTAATACTAGACTCTAGCAGATCCTGTAATGTGTGAGTTCAGCAGTAGATAGCCTACAGTAGAGTCCAGGTTTGTGTAGTTTAAAAGCTGTTTCCTTTTCTGGTTTACAGTCCCTGGTGAGCAAGTGCCTCTGTGTGTCCAGTCCACTTCTACTGAGTGCTCCCTTGTCTAGTGTGCTAATGTTTTTCAGTTTGTGTTCTGTTATTTTGATTCTCTTGCTCTGTGGTGTTCAGAGATTTCTTTGTTTTGGCTTTCCCCACCAGGTGCACGTGCACCCCGAGCACTTGTAGACCAGAAGTCTTCAGTGATCAAACACAGTCCAACAGTTAAGAGAGAGTCTCCCTCTCCTCAGGGTCGCATCAACAACACAAGGTAAGATATTATTTCAAATGAACAAGTTCCTTCCTTGCAATTTGCAAAATTAGAGTTATATATTTAATATCTGTTGAATTTGTGTTATTTTGATATAGTGAGAACCAACAGTTCTTGAAGGAGGTGGTGCAGAGTGTGTTGGACGGGCAGGGAGTCGGCTGGCTCAACATGAAGAAAGTGCGCCGTCTGCTGGAGAACGAGCAGCTTCGTGTCTTTGTGCTTAGTAAACTCAACAGAGCTGTACAGTCAGAGGAAGACGCCAGGCAGGAGGTCATACGTGACGTGGTGAGATGATTGTTTTTTGCAGCATCTCAGCTGTAGTTACAGTCACACCAAAAACTTTTATCTGTTACTATTATAACCTTTTTTTTTTTTTTTTTTTTTTTTTTTTTTTTAAGAAAGTAAGATCTATATTTCTGTTTTAATGGGAAATGATGAATCTTGCTTCCAGGAGGTGAGCAGAAAGGTGTACAAAGGCATGCTGGACATCTTGAAGTGCACAGTTTCCAGTCTGGAGCACTCCTACACGAACGCAGGCCTCGGGGGAATGGCGAGTGTTTTCAGCTTGTTGGAGATAGCTCGCACACATTATCAAACCAAAGGTATGTTTCCTACTTTTACAAGTAAACTGTGGTTTGAGACATTTTATATACAACATTTTTATGAATCTGTTGGTTCCCTTTTCCAAAGCTTTTGTACTGAGAAGCAAGACAGCAATGGGCTTTTGCTACTAACACTACTAACCTACCTATCAATGTCTTTACTCTGTGCTTGTACTAAGTTTCAGGCTGCATGCTAGAAGTTAAAACATAAACTATAAATGTAGAAAAAAAAATGTTCCTCCTTTGTTTAACACTCATGCTTTTTTCTTACTTTAAACATCTATTTCTGGTCCTTTTCTGTCATTTTGATGAACTCTGTCTTTGGCATCTTTAACTTTGGTAACTTGGTAGACCCAGACAAACGCAAGCGAAGCCCCACAGACAGCCCGGGGAGTAAAGAGAGTCCTTCTGGTCGTATGGAGACCGCCAGACCTCAGGGCCTCCTGAACGTTCCTCAACTGCATCTGCAGCTGCCGCACCATGCAACGGGCAAAGGAGCCCGTCATTTTGATACCCGGAGTCTGAACGAGGAGAACTTTATTGCCTCGATTGGTGTGTACAGCACTCCAGCTTCGGTTGCATGTGCACTGTGAGATTCCTTACCTACCCTGCCCCCCCTCCCTACAAGCTCATCAATCTCAGAACTTGTCCCCACCCCTCCTCCAAACCGTCTCCAAGAAAGTCCCTTGTCCCCCACAGATTGTTTCAGGTGTTACAGTATTCCACACACTTTGGCTAAAATTCTGCCTCTAAAGTGGGCTTCCTAAATATTTGGGCTTTATAAATGATGATTGATGATTTCCAAAAAGTAATAATGCTATTTGTTAAAATGTTGGCCCTGCATTCACGAAGAAGTCTTGAAAAGTGTCTGGAATATGACCCTGTTTACCAGCCTGGACTGCGTGTGTTTGTCTCCCTTCCTCAAATATCAGTACCCCTGTTTGCCTCTTTCTGGAGTTCTGTCAGCCTCTTAGCACCTTGAATGCATGCATTTGTTTTTGTCTTTCAATAACTAAATCTGCAGTAGTGAACGAGGGAAACCAGAGGTACGGGCATCGATAATAAAAATCGGTGTCTGTGCCTTTACTGCAGGTTTCTTGTGAGGCGTGCTGTAGAAAATGGCAGCTCCCTTTGCTCTCAGCATGGAGGGTGGAAGCATCTCTCCCCAGTAAACAGTCCCAGTACAAAGACACATTTCACTGCTGCAAGTGGTTTCTATTGATCGCCAAAGAACCAACTGACTTGGAAAATCCTTTAAAATCCTTCTATCACTTATTTTCGTGTGAATGATTCTGGGTCTGTATACGGGGGACGCGTTCAGTCAACCACCCTGACACCTCTCCTACCCACACCCCTTCTCTTCCTGTTAGAAGTTGCACCTTCAATTCTACAGAATGCTGTGAGACTTGCATCCCGGCTTCTGCAACTGCTCCATTTCACCCGCTGGCTCGTCGGCCTCTCAACCCCCATCCCATGCTCTTTTCCAAATAAACTACCTCTTGCTCACCTTTGCTCTGGAGAGCCAGACAACTTCTATGAATACCAACCTGAGACCAGAGCCAAAGCTCATTCTGACATCACTGTGTGGCTCTCCAGGACTTTGGGCCAGGAGCTTTGGATGTGTTGTAATGTTACCTTGGTAGTTGTCGCACACAGTGGATCCAGCTTGATGAGACAATACTTTGTTCTTTTCATTTTGTCCAGATTTAAACACAGCTACATGCAAACATTACAAAACATCCTCATTCTCTAGGAATACATTTCAAAATGATTTCTTTGTTTTGTTTTGATTTTAATGCTCATCCACCATACATGCCTTTTCAACCTGCTCTCTGACTCTCTCTCTGTCTTTCTCTCCTTGCTTGCAATGCATCTTGGGTAGAATTGTGGAGCAAGCACCAGGATAAGCAAAAAGCTATGGAAAAACCACAGAGTAAGAGACTTTTCACACACCAAAAAAAAAAAAAAGATTGGGGTGTTGACACTTTTTCCACCTTTTCGAACTCACAAGTGTCTTCATACATCAACTGATGCAAAGGATTCTTCCGAATAAGCATGTAAGATAGATAACCTGAAGAAATATAGACACGAGTCTTGGTGTGAGATATTTGAGATCAAGATTGATAAATTGAATTGAATACTACAGCTAATAAATGGAGATATTACTATTTACTTCATGTACAAGTTCATGGGTTTAAAATGAGAAGCTGAAAGGTAGGTATCTACCAACTGCACATGACACTCACTGACATGCAGCAATGTTGGCATGATACTTCAGTGGTGATTAAAACAGCTGTGTTTGCTATATGACAACTGGGAAATGAAAGTATTTCTCACAGATTAAGGGCTGTGAGAATATACACAATGATATTTCTTGGTGTGAATCTAGTCTTGAGATGGAAACCAATCATACCCTGGTATTTTTTTTTCGTCACACAGCAGTACATCTTATAGTTGCTAATTTTATTATCATGTAGTAGGCTATGACTTTGTTAAAGGAAAACTACATGGGTTTTATTTTCATTGTTCTGGGCATCTTTTCTATTGGTTTGGTTCGTTGTGCTCACCAAAGTGATTGCTGAGATCTGGAAACATTTGGAAATAATTTGCTTTGTTTCTTATTTTTCATTAGAAACAAAGCACACATTTAGTATAGTATTAGTTTAGTATTAGTATAAAACTGAGTAGAGAAATGATTACCCTAATTGTCCATTGTAAACTTCCATGTCTGTACAATAACCTCTAGGTTACACTTCACTCAGCTCTACTGTTCTCTCCATTATATGCACATAGCAGTATTTTGCTTTATCTCTAAATCGACTAGTTTAGATAATCTTGCTACCCTCCTATTATCGTCATTGGACCTACTTTCAGGTCTTGTAGTGATGTCCAAGAGATTTCAGCAATTACACTGTAGACTACAATGTTATCAGAACTGAATGAACAGATGGCCCAAGCAAGAAAAGTAAAACTAAAGTTGTAATAAATCATAGTTTCCTTTGAAGTAATTACAGCAACTCACTAGGTTGGAGGCAGAACCTACTGTAGAAACCAGCATGTGTGCAAAAGCAAGTCTTTCGCACTACATTTGTCCCTCCACCTACAGTTTTTTATTCTAGTGTTATTCTTTACAACATTAAATATAAAATTAAATGTTCCCTCAGGTGGATATATTACACACAATCTGTTATTTGGTTCTTGACATAAAAAAGGGGACTTTAATGCTGCAGTCACTGGCGTAAGCTCAAGCAATGTGTAATTTCGTTTTCCAGTGTTTTTATTTATTTATTTTTTTTAATTCCTTGAGATCGTGCATCGAGATGAACAGAAATTATTTCCTGCTGCCCTGTCTTGTTCTTCTAACTGTTATCTTTTCCAGTTTCAAGTGGCTTGCTGTGTATTTACAGCTGCTGGCATATTCAAGGCTTTATTAAAATTGTCTGTAAATGTTACAAAGAAGTGGAAAAAAAAGTGCAAGGATCAGCCTCCCACCGTGATGGCGATAATGTTAGAAAAAAATGACAAAGTACAAATCACACTTGAAACAGAAAATGTCTCCTTTACCGTCCCTCAGTTTGTTTGCATGCCTAACTGCCTGTGTCTGTTGTTTTTCTGTGTAACTTGGGCCACATTGACTGAGAATTAATGTCACGCTCCTGCAGTTTTGTTTTCATTTGTAATTTTTCGCCAATTGTATCACACTCTGCTTTCCCCTTTGTTCCTTCTCTCTCTGCTCTTCAAAAGATACTTTATAGATTACTTAGCTTGGCTATGTACCAGTGTACATTTTCTTACTCCTTCAGATTGTTTATAATAATCAGCCTGTATGGTATTTTTTAGACAATAGCAGTTTAAAGCATCTGAAACTGTTTCGCTGATATAAGTGTTTTACTTCATTGCAAGTATAATGCAGTTTTTAAATAGAGGCTTTGACCCTGTAGATGGACGTAGTGTCAGTGTTGCAGTGCGGTGGTGGCTTGAAGTCAGGCGGCTCACAGGAAGGTAAGCGAGTGTTGTTCAAATGTTCATGAAAACACGCTGAAGGATGTGTCTGTCCCTCAGGGTCTGAAGGAGTAAAGCAACAGCGCCCCCAGGTCTCTGATGCAGAGGAGAAGAAATCCCAAATTAGTGCTGATAGTGGCCTCAGTGTCACATCTGGATCTCAGGTTTGTTTTCTGTCCAGTGAATCACATGAGTGTACAAAAAAATTGTAAAACTCAAAATGTCATCCCCAAGTTATTTATGTATGTGTGTAATATTTGTGAATGTCGCATTGATTTTTCTTTTGTCTATACCTTTTGCCTTTTTTTTTACTGTAACTAATGTTTCAATTCTCTATAAATTTGATATTTTCCTTTTCATCTTCCCTTTGATTCCTTTTTACTACAGCTTTATGTTGTATTTTCTTTTTATTTAAAATAAAATTCTAACCAGGGCACACTAGCAATCATTATGATGTGAAACATCAGTGACTTCACCTTAATGATATGAGATCATCTTGTTAAAGTGAAAACTGACTTTTTGTCCTCTCTTTGTAGAAGAGCGATACAGAGTCCGTAACGAGCTCAGAGCCCCCAATCCTGACAAGAAGCACCAGCCAGGACTCAGAAGCCAGCACAGTGGTAGGGCACAGCCAACTCTCAGCTGAAGCCTTTTGTTTTTATGTATTCACTGTACATAATTAATAGGCCTCCCAATTTGAGATGTATTCTGATTCTTTAGTATTTCAGTTTTAGAACATATAAAGTTCCCCTTTAAAAGGCAAAAAGCAGTAATTATTAAAGTGTTCTCTGCATTGAGTCGTCAGTTTCACAGAATCTATATTTTGACTCCCAGCTGGGGGACTGTGCTGCATATATAGATTTAATATCACGGGGGGAAGCATAGTTCTATATTGACAAGAGACAACATTGTTGCATGGACCATTTAACCATGAATGTTAAGAGCTGCATTTTTTTTTAAGAAAAACATTTTCATTCATTCATTTGTTCTCACATCTGGATTTGTCTTGTTTTTTTTTAAGATAAGCAATAGTTCTGGAGAGACTCTGGGAGCTGACAGCGACCTGAGCAGCACTGCAGGAGACGGCCTTGGTGGGAGAACTGCTGCTCATTTAAACCAGTCCAGAGGGACTCTCTCTGACAGCGAGATAGAAACCAACCCAGCCACCAGTGCTGTGTTTGTAAGTTCAAAACTCACTTAAGTGAAACTGTATACTCTACAGCTCTTACTTCAGATAGTAGTTCATTGTCCGAGTGAGGATGTGATTTTAATTTAGCGTTCCTATCTTCGTTTTGTGTTTTGAGAAAGTACAGAATTTCCAGTCAGAGTTAGTTAGAAAGTTCCTCAGTAACAAAGCACAGGAGATAGCTCAGATTTTAGGGTTCCTGTGTGCTCTAAAAGAACTGGAAAACAGCAAACTATTTTTCCATAAGGATGAAAATGAGGAAAACGAGCTTCATGCCATGGAAAATAGATTGTGTTTTTAGTGTTTTACTGAAGGCAACTGAAAACTTGTGATGTATTAAAGCTCAAATGATGCAACGCAATGATCAAAATAGAGCTAAAACGGAACTCAAAATATGTTAAACTCTGAGTCTATGTGGTGTGCTCTGTCCTGCCTCCATAGGGAAAGACCCACACACTGAAGCCAGGGGCAAAAGATCATTTACCTCCGATGGCAAAGGGACCACCTCCCCAACCCATGGAGGACCTCAGTATGAGGATCTACCTTTGTGAAGGCCTGCTGGGTATGTTCTCTCTGGTTTGGGTGCTCCCTAATAGAATCACGTCACACAGGGAACACTCATGCTGATGTTTCAAAAAAGCATTTCCCATTTTTGTGTTTTTAAATATTACAAAGAGTCTTCCAGTGAAAAGAAAGTGTTACTTAATGTGACCTATTTGATTTCTGTTCCGTTTTTCTTACTACAAATCGTGCGAGCTCTTGCTTTCTCTAACATAACATAACCACAGTGAACTCTGGTGATTTGTGGAAAGATTTATTTTTGAGGGGATAAAGCAGAAGACAGGCACGTGATGAACTAAAGGTGTCGCAATAATCTTAAATGTCTATTATAAAACTGTGAGGCAAACATATGTCATTAGGCGAAAGGTTAGAGCCTGATGTAAGAATTCTGATGCAACTTTATGTGATGCTTTTTTCCAATCCTTTATACATGGTGATAAATTGACATAACAGAATTACCGCAGTTTCTCAATGAGTTGGAGAGAGCAGGTTTGATAAAAGTAATTTAAAGGTCACATATTTTACACATTTCTTTCATATCTATAACAAGATATGTGGTTTTAAAAACCAAAAGTCATCTCAGTATAGTTTTACATCTCCCCTCTCAACCTTCTTTCAGGACCTCTAAAAGAACAGGTCGTTTTGTGTCTGTCTTGTTAATATTAATGAGTCTCTCCTCTGATTTGAATGGCTGTGAATGCGAGGTTGGTGGTGACTGTGGATTGAGGGTTTTGAAACATGGGCCAGTATTTACACCCAGGCCTCTTTATAATCTAAAAGCTGTCAAAATCTCATCTTCTACAATATGAGACTGTTAAGAAATATGTAATTAAACAAAAAAAAGCATAATACTCTGTGATTAAGCATTATCTTTGTAATCATGGTCATGACTGCAGCTGCTGCAGATTAATTAACTGTTTAATTTTAAGTGCATGTTTAACAAAAAAATAGTCAATGTTTATATATATAAAAACAGAAAATAAATGTATAGATGAGAGTAACCTCATTATTTGTAAATTATTTACCATACAATTCTAAATAATTATAAAATACAGGAAGGCTTTAGAACACATTAAGGAGAAAATGAGTGTCTTTGTCCTTGTTTTTGTCCTTTGCTCGCTCTGCTCTTGTTTTTGCCATTAAAACTACTCACCTCTTCGCCTAACCCCTTCTCGCTCTTGCTGCTTCTCGTCCCTGCTGCTGCTCCTCCTGGGAAATTCTTCCAGGCCGGGATAAGAGCTCCGTTTGGGATCAACTAGAGGATGCTGCCATGGAAACCTTTTCTCTAAGTAGGGCTAATCTCTTGCCTTTGCCCTTTTTTCCTGTGTGTGTGTGTGTGTGTTGGGTGTATCTATTATTCACAGAGGCTAGCTGTGTGTTCAGTCTTTGAAGTGATGTGATGTGGGGTCTTTCTTTTCCATCAGCGAGCTGCACCTCAAAGTCCTGTGGAACGTGGTCACAATTGTTATACAGACATGAGCCCATGTGTGATTCTTTTACTCTTTTACATCTATTGAGTTTCTTCTCTCACCTGGCTCTGTCCAACTTTCCCTGTTGACCTAAAAGAGGAGGATTTCTTGGGATTGCATGTTAGATGAGTGCATATTGCCTTCAAGAGCTGCCAGAAATGTAATTATGAGTAAAGAACACTCGAGGGTCCAGCTGGGAAATGTCAAGATGTCCAAAGAGTACAAGGGGAAACATGAAGCTACATGTGCTGCTGGTATTAAAAGGGGAATATTGTATTCCTCCTTTGTGTCCTCAAAATAATGTTTTTTTAATACCTGTCATTATCCTTCATTACAACTTAAATTCCTAAACCCTGAAACGATCTTTCAAAAACTTTACACAAGACGACAGCTGGCCAGTTTCAATAGGTACACAGTTCAGCTTCAAAGGCGATAATGAGTCTTGCAGTTGGTCAAATCACCATTTACTGCTGCTTTTATGTAAAACTAAGACTTCTATCCTGCTTGTTTGTATAAAATAACAAAAACCTAGCTGTAGAAAAGCTGAAATGATAAATACTGTGATGGGCGAACCTCAATCAAGGTGACATTTTAACATGTTTGATACAAGTTACTGGTTAATGTCAGGTTTCTAACTGAAGATGAAGAGAAGCATTTTATGTCCAGGCTGATCTTTGTACATGTTGAGCTACATGTGTGATGTGTTGACGTGTTCAGGTAAAGAGCGCTCCACACTGTGGGACCAGTTGCAGTTCTGGGAGGACGCCTATCTAGATGCAGTCATGTTGGAGCGTGAGGGGATGGGGATGGACCAGGGACCTCAGGAGATGATCGAAAGGTTCGACATCCATTTTATCTTCTTCACTGTCACACCGTTTTTTTCCCCTGCAAATTATTCTTATCTTCATGTACCTTTCCTTTTTATAGTTATCTAGATTAGATCACTTTTGTAATCCCACTTAATGAACTATCTGTACTTGTTTTTTCACAGATACCTGTCACTGGGAGACCACGACCGCAAGCGTCTGGAGGACGATGAGGACAGACTTCTAGGCACACTGCTGCACAATATGATTGCATACATGCTAATGATGAAAGTATGGAGCCCACAGAATATTCAACCATTGACTATGCTGTGTTTGACACTGTGACCAGAACCAACCATCATTTTACCATTTCTCCTTGTTTTGTTTTTTTAGGTGAGCAAAAATGATATCCGGAAGAAAGTGAGGCGTTTGATGGGGAAGTCCCACATCGGCCTTACATACAGCCAAGAGATCAATGAGTTGCTTGACAAACTGAACATCATGGTGAATATTTGTCCTCTGTTTTTGTGTATTCTGTTGGATCAGCTGTTATAAATAATTACCTCCCGTAATTATTTGTAATGTACTTTTAGAATGGCCGTGAACTGTCCATCAGGCCCAGTGGGAGCCGTCACATCAAGAAGCAAACATTCGTTGTTCATGCTGGCACTGACACCACAGGAGACATCTTTTTCATGGAGGTAGGACAATACTTGACTGTTTGGAGCCTTATTGTGCTGCTTCTTATGTTGACAAATGTAACAAGTTTAACACTTCACCCACCAACACTTCAGGTGTGCGACGACTGCATAGTCCTTCGCAGCAACATCGGCACGGTTTATGAGCGCTGGTGGTACGAGAAGCTCATCAACATGACTTACTGCCCTAAGACCAAGGTGCTGTGCCTCTGGAGACGCAACGGCCAAGAGACACAGCTCAACAAGTTTTATACCAAAAAGGTGAGAAAATCAGTCTGCCTGTATCTAAGTTGTACTCTGAGAACATCAGGCATTAACAGAGATACTTTCCTCTTTGTGTTCTAGTGTCGTGAACTCTACTACTGTGTTAAAGACAGTATGGAAAGAGCTGCAGCAAGACAGCAAAGCATTAAACCAGGTACAGTGATTCTGTTTTCACCAGAGCTGCAGCAATCTCACTTTCATCTCCCAACATAGATATTACAATAGCTAACTTCAGACAGGAGGTACCAATCTGATAGGAGTGTTCTTTTCTCCTGTTCTGTATGAAATCTGTAAACCTCATTATATAGAACTGTTCCAAAGCTGCAAGATAAACACACGTTTTGTATAAGCTCCAGCAAATTTAAATATTTCAATTTGTATAAAACTGGTGTAAAATAAAAGTAAAACATATAATAAGGTTTATATCTTCATTTATATCTGACTAGTACCTCATCTGTTGAAAGTCCAGTGTATCAGTTTGATGCATTTCTTAAAAAAATAAACATTTTGTTTATTTAAAAATATAAAAAGGTCCCGTCCTTTCTCAAGGATGGCTGCCAAGTCTTCTTATTCTGCCCAACGTCTCGTCTCTCCTATCTCTACCGTTGATTTCTGTGATCTAATTCTGGTGAGATCAATGAGGCAAACTGCTTCTTTGATATTTCAAGCCCATCAAAGCCCTCAACTCAGATGTGGTTTTCTTCAGGTCCCGAGCTGGGCGGAGAGTTCCCCGTCCAGGACATGAAAACCGGCGAAGGGGGGCTGCTGCAGGTCACGCTGGAAGGAATCAACCTGAAATTCATGCACAGCCAGGTAAGAGGCCAGTACCTCCACAAGCAGAGAGCTGCTCCTCATCTCACACAAGGGCATGAAACTAAAAAAACTCACTCATCATGGTTCATCCCCTTCTGTCCACCTCTCTGCTCGTCTGTGTCATTTCCTTTCATCTCGTGACCGTCTTCCTCTATTGTCATAAAAAAACGGATCAGAAAAGTTAGACTGAAACAACATGTTCGATTGGCATTTATCACCGTACCGTACCTGACGAGTCCCCTTAGAGGAAGAATTCCTGTTTGTGCTTTTGCTTTTTTGGATTTGCTTTTTTCAGTTCACGTTTGTGTTTGTGCGTGTCTGTGTGCATGCGTTTTCAGAAGGAGAAAAAAACAAATAAATGACACATCCTTCCACACACCTTTCTTTTGACATTCGTGGTGCTCAAACTTCATGTTCATTTACTGTGTGGGAGGAGATGAAGTGTTAATGTTTGTGTGTTGTGCATCAGTGGTAAGACGGATGACCTTGAGCAACGACTTTTCATTAATAATTGGCTATTTAATAGCAACTTTCCCACTTAAGTTTGGACCCTTGAACATTGTCATGTTGTTGTCTTCACATCTGCACAGTTAATGGTAGTTGGGGTTCGTCTATTTCCTGTGAAACAAAGCTGTGATTGCACAACAGACTGTAGTTGAACCGTATTAGATGTGACCCTGCTGATGCTGAAGATCTCAGAGAATTAACACTTCATTCATTTATCTGAAAAAAGGACAAAACAGGAGTTTGGTTGAAACGTGTTACCAAAAAGGAAGCATCAAAAGATACTGAACAGCAACATCCCTCATCAGACGTCCTGCAGCTGATTAATCAACAGAAAAACAGTTCACCCAAAATTCCTTTTGTTTTATTTATCCAGGTTTTAAGATCTCTGTCTCTGATTTTTCTCTGAGAGATGAAATTTCATTTGAGGTGTTCACAAAATTAACTTTTAGGTATTCAGTAGCACCATCCATTTCCAAATCTAATGTCCCTGTTACTAATAGTATTAATTACTGAATCCTCACTGTGGAGGTTTTCATCAGAATACATTTCTACAGAGGAAACACTGTTGTTTTTATGTGGAATATATTATATTTTCTTGTATGTATGAGATTTAACAAACATGTTGGATGGTGTTTCTTCCTCCTAAATCATTTGCAAAAGCAACTAAATATTAATATTGTTCAGTATAAATAAAGTAAAACATTTTTTTACATTACAGCTAATCAAAAGCAATCTGTCCTTGATTTATAAACTACAGTTTTCTCATCAAGGAGCACTTCTGATTTACAGCATCAGCAAATCTTTCTTCTTTGCAGTAATACAAAGTAAAATGTAAAAGTCTGACGTGACTTACGACTAAGTGAGATCTTAGTTGGTCTTTAGATCAAATTTTCTGTTGCTGTGGGCACCACAAATGAAAATCAGTTGACCTCCACTGTGTTTAGGCTGCAGCAGGAATCTCAGAGGCTGATATAATCTCAACACCTGGGCTGATCTAAAAAAACAAAGCATTCCACTTAATTTGTGTTAAGCTGTTGTTAAACTCGGATGTTGCTACATGGAGTTACTGTTATGATTACTACCCGCTTTTTCTCGCTTCTTCTGCTTTTTTGCTACTTCAGGTTATTTTGGCTCAAGTTGAACTCTTATGCTTTATATTGCAAGGGGTAGAGCGCTTTAAAACTCAGGGCACCACATTTGTAGAATAAATTACTTCCGTTAGCAACATTGTCAGAGTTGTTAAACTGAGAGTTTTTGCGGATTAACATCCTCACTGATATATTTTATTATTATTTTTTTGAGTAATTTTTTTTTAGCTAGTTTATTGAAATGTTAAAGCGAGCGAGCACCGGGTCGGGTCCTGGGCAGCTCTGCAGTGAGATGGGGTCAGAGGCGACGTTCTAGACCTTAGCAGGAACTTTGTATCTGTCAGCGACTGCTCCTCATTTATCTGTCCTGCTGTGTGAGCACGTGGCGTTGGTGCCAGCCCTCGTTGCTGGAGGAGGAGGCATGGAGGGCTCTGGGGGGACTGAGATGTTTAAAGCCCAGGAAAACAAAGGTGAATCCAGCTCTCGACAGCCTAGCCAAACCTCTAGTCCTCTTTTGTTTTTTTTCTTTTTCTTTATTAAATCCTATTTCCTAGTTTTTGGGGCTGATTCGCTTGTGGCAGGTTTCATATCGGCTCAGGTAACTTCTTTAGCCAGATTTTTGATCTGAATCCGTACGAGGCTCCTGTGGATACTTAGCGCCCTCTCGGAGTGTCGTCGAGTGTTTGTGCTCTTCTGTCCGATAATAATCCAAACCATTTCTCTCCCATGCTCTCTCCCCCTGCAAGGAGCGGAAGGTACACAACCTCTGCTGTGTTTGCTTATTAGCAGTTTACATCTTATTGGGTTCCTTTTTGTTTTCTTTATCTTTTCCTTTTACTATTGTAGATGTTTGGCAAATCTAATTTTGTGTCCTTGTCTACATTTTTATATGGAAATTCCATGTATGCATCATATGGGCCATATTGCATCTCTTAGCATAACAAGAAATGTGTTATTCTAACTACTTTTTGCTTTATAACGAAGATATATATATATATACATATATATACACATTTTGCAGCTCTCACATGTCATTGATGAAACATCTTGAATTAGTTTTGAGCTTTGAGCAGACTTAATGCATTTCTCCTCATCTAACCGTCGCCCATGTATGCGTTTGATCATGGAAACTTCTCATAGTGTGCTTTTCTTTCTTTCTTTTTTCTTTTTATTAGCCGTTAAAAGCTTGCATTCCATGTGTAGTTGTTTTATTTTACCTTTCATACTGAATAAAACAAGTTTAACATGGTTATTTTGTTTTTAGATATGAAGTGTTCATCCAGTGTTGTTGAGTTAATAATGTTCTGTCTTGTTTTGTTTGTTTTTTGTTTGTTTTTAGGTTTTCATAGAGCTGAGTCACATTAAAAAGTGCAATACAGTGAAGGGAGTCTTTGTCCTGGAGGAATTTGGTAATTACACCATCTATTGATTCTAGGCCTGTACTTGGCACGGCAGTAACTCAGCTTCATGGCAAACGTACTGACCAGAGCTAATGAGGGTTCACTAAATTGGATACTCGCTCAATGATGTATGGAGGAGTTTTAATTGTGTGATGAACAGCCATATAGTGTTGAAGGTTATGGTGAGGAAAAAATCATTTTGTTGTAAAGAGGAACAGAACTTTTGAGGGAAATAACTCAGTTCATTGTGAAACAGAAGAGTGAAAAACTTTGAGTGAAAGATCAAGGAGAAAAGTGCTGCTAGTTCTTATAAAAGATGTGTAATATTTATTTAATTTAATGTCATTTCACAAACACAAAATGGAGATATGCATTTAATAACAGGATAATAATCGCATGATTCACACTTCATCGTCCAACGCTTAATTATTACACCTCTGATATATTCCACTTCTGGAATGTGAAGTGTCTCTTGTCGTGCCAGAAGCTTAAATCCACATTTAATGGATATTATGTTAAGTTGTCAATGCACAGATGCCAACAGCATGTAAACCTGGTCATTTTCCCCATTTCCACTACATTCAATATTTCTGTTTTGCACCGCTGAAAGACAAGAATAAACATTTACGGTAGAATGCTGCGTCATTTTCATATCGTCAATAATTCCAATGAAATTATCAAAATCAACGAATAATTTATTCTACATATCTTATTCTTCTGAGACACATGAGATAAGCAGCAACAATTAAAAGAGTAAATGGATAATGAGCAAACAGTAAAGTTTTATTTAGGATTTTGAATTATAAATCAATAATGTTTTAATATTGACCTCCACAAGATGATTTCAGTTTCACCTTTACTGTGTTTTAGAGTTTAATAACTTGCTGATGAATGCTTCGGTGCAGTTTAAATAGCAAGATAGATTAGCAGCAGAGGAGGAAAAAAACTCTTCCACTACAAATCATAAAAGGTTTTATTTTATTATTTACATTTACCAAGTGCTACTACAGTTAGAAAGACCATAAAAATACTGTTTGTCAATGAATTGTCAAATATTTCTCATAAGACTGATTGAAAGCAAACACTTTCTAATAATCAAAATGATTCAAAGGTCATTTTTTAAAAATACATATGTATTCATTACATGGCTTCATTCTTAGTATTTTACCAGATATACAGACTATTGAGGGAAAAGGTTGCAATGAGGAAAAGTTTTAGTTTGAAATTCGAGAAGCAGTAAGAAATGTGCCAGTACAGTAGTGGATTGGTAGAGGTTGGAGTTGAGAGCCCGGCTGGGTTACTGTCGTGTCTCTGTGCTGCTTTTGTAATGTTGCCCTCATCTTTGCCACTATGAAAACCTTCATTCTCCAGCAGGTAAAGTGTCGTCACCTTTCTCCTTTTCTTACTCAAACCAATTTTGTGCAGAATATTTCCTCAGTCGATCCTTCCACTGATTTTCTGTTCTTTTCTGTACCATGAGTTTTCCTCTGCTTCCGTCATCACTTGCTTTTCATTCCGGTGATCACCGCCCCAGACTCCATCCCCATGTGGTCATCTTTCCTTCACAGTCTGCCTCAGGATCTCAACTGGAGATCTTGGTGGGACTGTGTAGTTTATTTATTTTCTTTTACCCTTTTATTTATTGGAAGTGGTGGGACGAGAGATTTAACATGTCCAAGCCCCTTCATCCGTCCAGATCTCAGCCTCCTCATCTCTGCTATGGGTTCACAGTTACTAATGAAAAGTCCGTCTGTCCTGTGGACAGCGACATGGTCCTGTGCCAAAAAGGGTTTTGGCCTCTTGTAGCTGCTTTTCTGTGATGTCTTTAAACTTTCCGTTCTGGGACGGAGGGGGAGGGTCGGGGAGGGAAACTTTACAGTCTGTGCAATCTCTTGTAAAAAAAAAAAAAAAAAGACATTTGTGCTTTTATTTGTCCATTTTTGTGGACCATGAACAATCCTCCACAACAGTCACTCGCTTTTTTAACCACATAAAGACTGTAGAGCTGCAATTAGACAATTAATCGATCATCATAAAAATAACCTGCTACTATTTACACAATCTATTAAGTCATTTCTAGAGTATATATGGAAGGAAATATGCTGATTTCTGCTCCTCATATTGAGGAGATTTAAAGGTGCAGGGGGTAGTTTTGGGCAGCATCTAGTGGTGACGTTGCAGATTGCAAACAATAGAGTATCCCAATCTGTCGAGTCATTGTTTGCTTTGTCCATTCCAGGCTAGTAAACGCAGACTGCTGCAACATGGAGGAAGAGCTGCTCCCAAAGTTCATAAAACAGCTGCATTTCTTATTCTCATTGAATCATATCCACATTAATGCATACTCATAGAAATTATATTTCATTTCAGCTGTTCAGCTAGATGCTGCTAAATCATACATATTATAGATTAATTGATAGTCAAACTAATAATTACCTGCAGCTATAACAGAAGTTGTTTTGTGTGAATAATTATTTATATAAAATCAAACAGGACTTAACAGCTGAATGTGGCCTAAAGTGAACAGATAAGCCTCTGGCATCATGTATTTCCTGTGAAGGGAACAGAATCCTGACTGCTGTGCTGGACTCTTCTTGGTCCACATCTCATCTTACACCTTGTTCAGATTTCACCCCCTAAACCCAAAGCTCTCAAACATGAACTGAATGAAGTTCCTGCTGCCTTTGAATTCTTTGTTTTGTCTCTTGCATCGGCATAGTTCCTGAAACTAAAGAAGTGGTGATCCACAAGTACAAGACACCCATGGTGAGTCCTCACATCTTCTTTCCGTCAGCAGGTGTGTGCAGCTGAACTGTGCCGGTCCAAATGTGACATTTCTATCTATAAACGTGGCCAACAACATGTAGAGGTTCACGGTTTTATACATGAAATGAATCGTGAAAGCTATAATCTCAGAGAAGCACTTAATTTAAAATGTGCCAGCTTTAGTCTCTAAGTTGGAGTGAAACTATTTAACGCCTCCTGCTCATTAAAGGATTACAGCACCTTTGGGGAGTTTGGCCCTCTGGTCACCTTTATCCAGCATTTAATGAGAAGCTGGCACCAGAATGGTGATGAGTTTAGTGAGTCAGCCTCTATTCAGACTGAAAAAGGCATAAAAAACAAACAAAATACAAAATAAATGCTGTTAATTAAATAGGATCCAGGAGGAATTCTCTGACATGATAATCAAGTGTGGTTTTGCTCCTGTTTGATCGATGGCATTGCTTTGTTCAAACCAAACTATTCGGTCTGGCTTTACATTTACCTTGAAAACAGTTCTGCCTCATGACGATGAGTTATCTCATAGAGTGGTGAAGTAATATTTTAATATTACAGGATAAATGTATTTAATGTTATTAATGTTTAACGAGCAAATAATGTGTGTTCAGCTTTTCCCATTCAAAGGAATATTTTAGATGATCTGCTTTTGTTTAAGTGAAGTACCCGAGTACTTCCTCCATCTTTGTAGTTTTGTTCACACACATTAACCTTCATTTTCCTCCTCTGCAGGCACATCAGATCTGTTACTCCGTCCTCTGCCTTTTCTCCTACGTGGCGGCAGTGAAGGGGAAGGAGGCGGAAGGAAAACCCAAGATCCTGTCACCGAGACCCCTTCCTAGCTAGTCTATGGTCTATGTCCCCCTGCTACCCCCACCCCCCCTCAGTGTGCCTCTCTATTTAAAACGGCATCTCAGCTCCAAAAACCAGACTTCTGACAATCCCTAACTTAATTCTAAGCACACAGATCCCGCTCCTTTTCCCCATTGTATATACAAGCCTAAGACCCTTTTTAAACCCCGTCGTGTAGATGTTTAACCTTGGTCTGTGATGTCGTGTAAATACTTCCACCCTCTCATGGCTGCCGTCCCGATGCTCATGCCCAACCCGCTAAATGTTTCTACCCACTCCTTAACGATCTCTCCTCCTCCCTGTGAGCGTCTCCTACTGTTCCCGCTGCCAAGAACCAACCGTTTTGTGAGAGACGTGAGGAGATCTGAGGGTTTTCCCCCCCCGAGGCCCAGAGTGCATGCAGGTCCCGTGCACAGCCTCCACATTCACTACAGAATAGCTCCTTAAACCTCTTCCCCACTTGTCTCCATACAACTGTGTGAGTTTATTCCGTGCTATGTGGTTTACTGTAAAGTTCCAGTCTGTCCAAGTTGAAACATGGTGAAACCATCCAGAGAGCCTCTCTTTGTGCAGGATGTATGTGATACTGCACCAGAGCACCGCATGTAGACGCATCTTAAAACCCCTAAGATAATGTGAGTGTTCTCAGACGTGTTCTCTTGCTCGGCCGACCAGGCTGAATTACTGTTCTAGTTCTACTGTAAACTTTCTTGTCTGTGGTCTGCTGTTATCAATTGCATGTTACTATGAGGATGACAAAATAAATATTATATATATATTTCTATATATAGTATTTATTTAATATATACATATATTTACTGTACATTTCTCTGAAGAAAAAATAATGTTACAAACTGTTGATTTGCTAGATGTGCAATACAAAGTAGTTAGCCATTGCCAGAGCCAGGTTTTCTTTTTGTGTTGAATGGCTTTCACAGGGTGAAGAATGTACGAAAGATGTTTGTTTGTTTTTTTTTCTATAGAACATTTTGATTGAAGTGAATATGATGACTTCAGTGTGATACATGTTTAAAGTGTGTCTTGTAAATGGTAAATAGACACATGGCAGCAAACTTTGCTCTTTAAGGAGCATGTTGTTGCACTCAGGCCACGTCGAGATCAGTGATGTCACAGCCGGTGTTTTCACACAGCAGCAGGTGGAGAATTTAATTTACATCTGTTCATTGATTTAGTGTTGGGACAAGCTGTTTGATTCAGCCACTATAAGCCATGTGATGTGTTGTTTTGTTTATGCACAGAGCCTTTGATACAAGGTGGCATGCTGCCACGTTCACATTATGAAGTTTAGACTGCAAGAGAAGCACCTGAGACATAAACGGCTCAGGTCAGCCTCCCAGATAGAATTCAGACAACTTCTATCTCCCATTTAGCCAAAAGATCTTTGGAAGTTTCAAGAAACTGCTGAAAACAGTCTGCAGTGCCTCTGATGATTTTAATATAAAACACCTACAGACTGTGCTAGGAAATGCAATTAAAAAAAGCTGCATTAATATACAAGTCAAGAACTTATGAAATATGCAGCGGCACCAAATACTGTGGAAGACTGAACATTAATAATGACATCTATGCAGCTGGAGCTGTAACTAGCTCACTATTATTTTCATGATAATTATTTTCTATGGATATTTCCAACACTTATATCAGAAAATTGTTTAAATACCCAAATCTAAATGAACATATTTGAAATTATTTGGGTTTTAGACATTTGGTGCGGCAACAAAGATATTCATTTTACAATCAAAGTAAAACGGTAAATAATTAACTATAAAAATTGCATTTTTTTCAAAAGCCAGAAAACACTTGTTTTTGCATCACTGATCGGGAAAAAAAAGAAAAAAAAAACAGTAAAATCCTCCAAACCTACATCTGCTGTTGTCTTTCATTGGATTGACGGAGGATTTACTCTTCAGACATGTTGAAGACCGTCATCTGCTCCTCTAGGAGATCATCAAGTCTTAATGTTGTTTCTGGTCTGTGATGGTGTAGAATTGTTGGACGTTGAATTTGGTCCCATTGCTGACATGTTAACCCTCACAGTGAGCGTGTGTGTGTGTGTGTGTGTGTGTGGTGAACAGTTTCTCCCAGATCAGCAATATATCAGTACACAGCTAAATCACTGGAAAATGTTTCACATGCTTGTATTTTAAGTAAGTGAACTGTGCAAAACTAAATGATCAGCTGGATGCTCAGAAGATGCTGTTTCCATTCATGAATAACGCCACACATCTAATGTGTAAATAGGACAGAAGGCGATGGTATAAAGCATCTCTGAGCGTGGCACAGGTCTTTCTGCTTAAGTTAAAAAGGATGTTTGTTTTTTTTAACTGGATTATTACAACCATCTCTGTCATTGTACTCGCCGGCTGCTGTAATGAGAGGGAATAAATGAAATGAGATGCCAGGTGTAAGTATTCCAGTATTTGAAAAAGTATTTGTAGAATATGTACAGCTTTGGCAATATAATAAAGTTGTCCCAAATGAAGCTCACTGTTCTTCTTATGAATATAACACTTTATCCTGAATGTGCACCACACCGGTCTTAAAAAAAAAACAACAGTACAACATATCTGATATATTATTCTATATGATATCATTAGACCATTAATATGATGCAGCATGTTGCTGTTGCAGCTAATGGAGGTGGAGCTAGTTTCTACAACTACTTTATATACAGTTCATTTAAACCTGTGGGGTCAGGTCCCTCCAAACAGCACATAAATGTGTTTGTGACATGATTAATGGAGCGGAAAGAAGTGAAAAACAGTTCTGATTCAGAAATCTTTTGGTGAAATATTGGATCATTTAAACCAGGGGTATCAAACGCGCGGCCCGCGGGCCAAATGCGGCCCGCCGGACGCTGGTTTGAGGCCCCCGCCTTGATATGAAAGTTTAATGTTAGTGGGGCCCACGCGAGTTTGTATGGTGGCCGGGAACCCTCAATGCTGCAAATAAAAGAAACGCTGCAAACAAAAAGAAACGGCGCTACAAATAAAAGGAAACTCCAAACCGGAAGTGAATTACCGGGGACTATTATTGGCGCTGCACCTGTAGTTTTTTATGTGAGCGAAGAAGAAGGAAGAGGAGGTGTTGTAAAGCAGAAGTAATTAGGGGACAAATAATTGTTTCTCCAGTAGGTGCCGCTATATGACCATTATGGAAGGTTATGTAAGGATGATTGATGAAGAAGACGAGGTTCCGCGCATGTGCGGGTTGTTCTCTGACTCGGAGAGGGATTTTTCGTTTTTTCTAATCCGGATAAAAAGTGGACACTCGGCATCTGTGTGTTGTGGTCATTTTCACTGGCAAGTTACCAAATATTTTTTGGAGGAATACGAAGAAGAAACAATTATTTGCCCCCTAATTACTTCTGCTTTACAACACCTCTTCTTCTTCGCTCACATAAAAAACTACAGGTGCACCGCCAATAATAGTCCCCGGCAATTCACTTCCGTTGTGTAGTTTTCTTTTATTTGCAGCATGGAGGGTTCCCGGCCACCACTTTATTACTTTTTTAATTTAATTAACTTAATATTAAACGGCCACCACAAACACCTTGTGTTTCCATGGTTTCTGATCTTCAACCAATCACTAATTGTGCCGTGCTGACGTCATATGCAGGCCTACCTACCAGCGGAAATGACGTTCTTTGTACGTCAGCTTAACACTAAAACTGGAACTTCAACACAACAGTGAGACACAGTGGAATATATATATATATATATATATATATATATATATATATATATATATATATATATATATATATATATATATATATATATATATATATATATATATATACATATATATAATGCGGCCCAGCCTCAACCAATTGCAAATACTCTTTTTAGTTGAATTTTTTAAACCCATTGTCTTTTACACTGTCAACAAATTTTGCACCCTTTCAACACCTTTGTGCTAAAAATGTCCATGTAAAAAACAACTGCTATAAAATCCTCATACATCAATAGATTTTTTTTTTCTATAAAACTTTTAAACAACTTGTTACCTGCTCAAAACTACCAAACTTTCAATTGTCTTCAGGAATATAACTCTTGCCAGTTTATTAGAATTATTGTTTATCAAAAAGAAAAACAAAACAATTGACAAATTGAATTATTTTCTAAACTATAAATTGTAGGAGGATGGGACTTTGGTGGTGATTAAAGCCTTGAATATTTTATGTAGAGCCAGATGCTCCCTCTGGACACTTTTGTGTTCGTTATTGCCTCATCGACTTCCATTATAACCACTTTTATTCCTTACATAAATCTCACTATTATTGCAGCATAAAACCATGCATTCTGTAATGTCAGCATTTCTTTTTGAACAAAAGAAGTGATATTTAAAATTTTTACAGAATTTGACCAGATTCAATCGTTAACCAACTGTAGACTGATGCATTAAATTCTTGTAGTTTTTCCTGGTATATTATAGAGTGACGTGACTACCAGGAGGCCCCAAGACATTTGTGTGTGTGTTTATCTGTATGCATGCACTAATTATTTTCAATAAATAAAACAAATCAAATGGATAAACTTGTATTTAAAGCGTTAGAATCCTGAAAATTGTTGAATGTTTGGTAGTTTTGAGCAGGTAAGAAGTTAAAGTAGGTGGATTCATGTGGAAAAAGCAGAAAAAAATGATTGATGCATGATTATTTTCTAGGAGTTTGTTTTTACGTGGACATTTTCACCACAAAGGTGTTGAATAGCTGCAAAATTTCAGGACATGAGGATTAAACGCAGAAAAATAACTAAAACTGTCAGCTAATTGTAGTGGGAATGTCCAATATTTCCCAGTGAAATGTAATGAAGTATAAAGTATTGTCACATGGAAATATGAAAGTAAAGGGACTTACCACCACTGCATCTCACACACCACATGTAAATGAGCAGAAAACAAGAAGTCATTTGGCAATTTGAAGATTTATTTGCATCCTTTTTACAAAATGCAAGTTTGCCTAATAATTTGAAACCCTTGTCTCCAGATTGAACAAGATCAATCCTTATAATTTTATTTAAGACCAGATGAAAGGAATAAAGGCACATAATTATATGACTAAGTGCTACACAAGAAGATGCTACACCGGCTTGGCCAGGGTGTAAGTTTACTCTTGAAATGGGAACTTTAAAGCATTTATATACATAATAGGCACATAACATAAAGGGTCAGTTAACCCAAACACAAAACATTTTATCCTGTAAACGATCACCTGTTTAAATATGTAGAGGTATTGAGATTTCTGAAGCTTATCCCAACCATACCACCATTATAAAATGAACGGAAACTCATTTGTGCTGCTGAAAACATTGAGAAGTTCATTGAGTAGTTTGTCTTTCTATAAAGTGGTTTGTTGAGTATCCAGAGTAAACAGAACACTATTTCTGGAAAGAACTGCTGATTCTTCGCATATAATGTTTTTCAAAGCTGTAAAGTTTGCTGCATGTTTCTCCTACTAGAGTCCAGTTGGGTAAACTGACCTTTTAAATGTTCAGTTACAGTACCGTTACCAGGGTGCTATGTCCCTGTTTAAACATAAAGTGACCCTGAGGAGTTTATTCTTGGTTATAAAACAGTTTCATTTTAATGTGGGTGAATCTACCTACACTTTGTTTCTTTGTAGTTTATTTTTAGATTTTTATTTCATGGATGGGTCGGTCAGAACTTCCTTGGAATGACAAACAATTTACTGCAGTAGCCTCCATCAGGAGAAAGATGAGCAGCAGGTAACCATGACAGAAGAAGACGGAGATGAAGAGGAAAAATAACGGGATATTTTAAGTCCGTAGCCATCGTTTTCTCTTATGCTGCCTTCACGAGGTGGAAATTAAGAACGTTTACGAACTTTTGTTGTTGTAGTGACGTGAAACATGGCAATAATCCAATAACAGTTTTTTTTAAAAGCAGCAATAAGTGTAAATGGTGACGTCATTAAAGTGATGTCTGATGTAGCTACACACTAACCAACTAAATGTTGAAAGTTCATCTCATCTCATCAGCTGATGTGTCATAAAAATCCATCAGTTTTTTCAGTGAGTGGGTGTTCAAGTGCAATTTGGATGTTTTTTTTTTGGTATACAATAAATACCATAAGATGAGGCTCATGGGAAATTTTGTCTTTTATGTCCAGGAAAACATTTCTGGTTCCCAAAAACTCCTCATAAGGCTTTTAAAGGCAACAACACACTGCAGGTAATAAGAAAAAATGTCCTTGGACTCCAGTGTATTATTATAAACTAAATGTACAGCTGTTAGCTGACAATGTCTGAAAGCCCCTTTAAAATTGAAAACTAAAATTTTAGCTCTGCTGAGGTCGTTCGTACCACAACTATCCTTTTTTGCATTGTAGTGTTGCATTAAATTTCATTATTGATCATTATTTTTTTGTAAGTGAGCTCTTGACCTCGGTTATTTGCACTTTGCCCACTTGGAATTTCACCTTTTTTAAGAGCAACATGTAAAAAGTAAATAATGTGTAAAGCTACATATTTCTATTGGCTGTTTCCTGGTTCTCACACGTCGTCGCTGACTGATCTGCGGAGAATCCGGAGACGAGACATCACCTCGTCCCAGTCCAGGTAGGCGCCCTCCAGGTGCCGCAGACGGTCCGGGCTGCTGATGTAGCTCTTCCTGCCGTGCAGCAGGCGCCAGTTGTCAAAGGTCACGATGTCACCTGTGAAACGACAACAACATCCAAGGATCAGACACGAGAGGAAGATTTCATGTGGTTTTTACGTTAGAATCTTACTGCGGAATTAGGTTTGGTTATTTTTTGTTATGTTTTTTTTGAAGGAGACGCCGGATTTCTGTTTTAGGTCTGGAACTGAGAAATATCAGGACTCCTGCTGTAGAGACTGATGACCACTGAGGCTGTCCACAGCTGTCCACAGCTGTCCACAGCTGTCTCCTGCTGCTTCCTAACCAGCTCTTCTGTATTCCTAAAACAACAGAAGTTTGCAGGGTTGAACGATCTCTACAGTGACACCCAGTCACAAAACTAGATGCAATTATTGCTGCACAGGTGGAGGATTCACTTATATACAGCTCTGGAAAAAAAGAGACCACTGCAAAATGTTTCTGATTTTACTACTTCTAGGTATGTGTTTGGACAAAAGGAATATTTTTGTTTGAGTCTATAAACTCCTGACAACATTTCCTCCAAAATTCAAATAAAACTATTATCGTTTAGAACTTTTATTTGCAGAAAATGACAAATGATGATAACAAGAGATATACTGTTTTTAGACCTCAAACAAAGCAAAGAAACAAGATTAAATTCATTTTAAAACAACATAATACTCTGCAATAACCCTTATTTCTAATCACAGCTTTCATGCATCTCAGCACCTCTTTAAGCAGAATGAGGAGTCCATGTGTTGGAATTCAACAGACGCTGGAATGAAACGGCTGGAAAACATGTAGAGATGCTGATTTCAGAAAAAAATGCAGTGGTCTCTTATTTTTTTCCCCAGAGCAGTAGAATATGAGCACTTAAGAGGATAATCATTTAAAAATATATATATTTTTTAATTTCATATACATTTAGTTAAAATCCGGCCAATTTTAACAGTGTGTAACATTCTAATGTTCACATTTTGACAGCTGTTAGTTTGCCAACAATGTCAGACTCAGTATGAGGATCTGGTGATTATTCTAGCAGTAGTTTGTTTGATTGTTGTTTTTTCCCAGACACATTTGGACGACCCGTCGTCCCAACACGTTTGTTTGAAGCGTCCTCAGGGACACGACGTGACGACGGATGATTGCGACCGTTCAATTTAGGCTGGACCCCGTTCAAACGCCGCCTCCCTGCTAATGACACCGTCCTGCTACGATTTAAGGTCCTGAAGGTCTCGTCTAAAATATCATTACTCCCTCTGCGTCACCTTTTGCTCAGCAGTGATTATTTTAAGAGGGTCACCCCAGATTTGGGTAATTAGATTTAGGTCTACAGTGACAGAGACGACACTGACATCCCCGCTGCCAACATGACCTTGATGACAAAGATGCTGTTTATATTCATCCAGCGTCCTGCAGAGTGGATCCTCCTCTGATGCTGCATTCACACCAAATTAAACATTCACCTCATGTTACTGAACCAAGGATTGATAGGTTTTAGTCGCACGAGTAAATCATTTGTGTTTATTCTGCCCAAACAGCAGCGAGCGGTGTGGTGATGTCACTGAAGCCGTCGCACAAAACTCTCCCTGAACTCGGTTGATTTACTGCAGCGTTCAGGGCATCGATGCATACCTTAAAGTGATACCAACCAGAAATAAACAAGAGGTTTTGCTGGGATTTAGTGGCAATAAATGGACAGTGTTTCCCAAAATAATGACATTATGATGCAGATTTGGTAAAAAGGTCATTCATGAATTCATGCTTTGTCAAGTCCGTAAATGCATGTTTTCTGAATGGAGTCCAGATGGATCGTGTCTGACGTCTGCCATTCTATCATCTATACGGTTATCTATGTCTCTATCAGAGCTGCACACTAACCTGGCTCCATCCGGTATGTGACCACGTTCTCTGGCCGGTTCATGATGTCCACGTAGGCCTTCAGCGCTCTGTAGAACGGCTGCACCTGATGCAGCGGGACGTCCAGGACCGAGTCTCTGGTGGCGTTGTTGTAGTTGATCCTCACCACTCGACCCTCGCTGTTAACGCTGCTCAGAGAGACGAGAAGCATAAACTACAGCGGCTGATTAAACACCCTCTAATTCCAGCTTGTTAAAGGTCAGGATTTACTGTTTATTACATTTGTGTAATTAAATCGGTCTTTAATTCTATAAAATTACTTAAATTCAATATTTTGGATTTGGACTGTTGGACACATCATCTGACATCTGACTTTATGCCATTTGTGTTGATTTTTTTGAATTAAAAACAATATATATGGATGTTTTCTATTTAAAACATTAAATTAAACTGAAATGGTTACTATTTTTTTTTCTGGGATGGGCTACAAGTGACAGTTGTTTCATTTTGATTTAACAAAAATATTTTTAAAAAGTACTGACTTTTATTACTGATTTTATTTTATTCCTTATGTGTTTACATGAGTCTAAACTACTTAAAGACATAAAGATTTTATTTTTAGGCCAAATCACCAACTGTAGTTGCAGCCCCAGTTGAGTTTTATTGAGAAAACACTAAAAGAATGTGGACCCTAACAGCACAGGATGTTCTTCCTGCTGCAGCTGAAGAAATTCAACCTGCCACAGATGATGAGGATGATGATGATGAGGAGGATGATGGTTCATTCCTCCACTGTCATCACGGAGTCCATCCTCTCCTCCTCCATCACCATCTGCTGCTCAGCAGTCGCCACCGAGGACAGAGGCAGACTGCAGCATGTCATTCACTCTGCTGAGAGGCTGATGGCTGCAATCTGCCACCTCTTCAGGAGTCTGAGGCCTGCAGGTAAGAAGGAGCCGACCCTCCACCCCGGACACAAACTGAGCCACTTCCCTCTGGGAGAAGCTGCAGCCCATCAGGACCGAAACCTCATGCCACAAAAGCTGCAATAGATTACTGCACCTCTGAGCCTGTTTCTCTCTGAATAACTGACCTCCTGTTATCTATTTCTCATACTGGTTCCCATTGTAAATATTTCTATTTTATATTATTTACTTGCTTTTATTCTTTAATATGCTTATTAAACCACCATACACCACAATTCAATATATCTCTGTTATCTAATTAATTCAATTCAATTTCAATTCACTTTTATTTATACTGCCCAATGTCACAACGTAGCTTCACAAAATTCAATACAGTGACTCAGACATCCTTCATCCTTAGACCCTATTTAATGTCATACTCAACTTTTTTCTGTTTGAATGTACATGCACATTTCATCTCTTGCTTTCCTGGAAGACAGATCCCTCCTCTGTTACTCTTTTTGACGTTTCTTCCATTTTCTTTTTCCCATTAAAAGGTTGTTTTTTTTTTTAGGGAGTTTTTCCTTGTACGATGTGAGGGTTTAAGGGGATGTTGTGTTGTACAGACTGTAAAGCCCATTGGAGCGAACCTGTGATTTGTGATTATAGGTTATACAAATAAAATTGACTTGACTTATTCTTATTCTTACTGTTAAGCACCGAAAACCAGAAGACAAATTCCTTGTATGTGAATCCTTACATGCCAATAAAAACACATTCTGATTCTGATATATTGTGAACGTGTCCTAACATCTCATTACACATCTCTTGCCTTTTTTGAGAAGCCATAATCGTTCCAAACAGCAGATGGCAGTGTCTCCCTTTAAAACTCTACTCCACAGTCAACTGCTGCATCTTTCTTTTTCTTTTTTTTTGTATTGCATGTCATTTCAAATTTGCATCCATTGAATCTTTACAGCACAGGGTGTGTGTGTGTGTGTGTGTGTGATGTGACAGGCCGTCTTCACTCACTCGATGATGCATTTCTTGGACTGCAGCATGAAGTCGCAGTAGTCCGTCCCCGTGTCGGTGAAGTCCACATTGAGAGAGGTGAGGGTGTTGAAGGCCTCGGGGTCTTCTCTCTGCAGCTGCCGGGCCGTGTGGAAGCCGTCCACCACCTCGCTCTCCCCTCCCTCCACAGCCTGGTTGATGCAGTGCAGGAACTGCACCTACAAACATGCATGTGATGCACAAGTGCTTGTTTTACAACGGAGAGGACATAAAAGTCGTGTGAAATGGAGGTATTTGAAAGGCTGTACTTAAATTCATAAGCGGTACCATATCTTTTCTAATCCTGTAAACGGAATTTACTCACTCCAGGTGAAAAGTGTAAGGCGGGATAGTCTGTGTGGAGGCTGAGCCGGCCCGACGTGTAGGCCACGTTGTTGGCCATGTACTTGTCCTGGACCTGCCATGTGTGCCTGAGAACAAAAGGAACGAAGAAAACTCCACTTTAATTATTCACGTTTGGCTTTTAGAAGATCAGCAGTGACAATTTAAGTGAAGCGGAGAGAAAAAGGCTGAGATGAAGTGCAGTGATCCCTGAGGGGGGAACTGGGCAGCTTCACAGCAAACGCTTAAGAGTTCTGAGGAAGACACTTCATTAAGATGCAGTGGGAGTCGGGCGCTAATGAGCTAAAGTTATCTTCCATGTTCTGTTTGCATGCCTCGTTTGGATGCCTGACTCGTAAAACGGGTCTGTTTTCTCGCAGCTCCAGTCTGCAGCCTCTCCACTTCCAGCAGGATGAGCTCATCCACTGGCAGTGGAAAAGCTTCACGCTCCAGACCTCTGTTCTGACTGAGTGCACCAGGTAATTCCTCTGGCATCAAAAAAGCTGGAATGCTTTTAGGTTGTTTTCCCCTCCGTCTCTGTCCTCAATTAATCAGCGCCGCAATAAGTCAAAGTGATGAAGTCCGGAGTGTGAAAGGGCCAGCAGACACTCCCTAAGCTGTGGAACCGAAATGAATCAAAAGCTACAGATAATGGAACAGTGCACACATTTTTCCTAACCATTAACCATCTTCTATCAAAATATCTGGCTAAATAAAGGTATTTTGTATCTATTTTTTTACTAATAACGCTCTCTGGGCTTTGTGCCAGCAAAAATACACCCAGTGGAAAATTCTACAAGATTTAGAGGGGCCTTGGATTATTAAACAGTGGCTTGGCTGAGGACGGGTGGACGTCAGAGGTTCTTACCCGTAGAATGTCAGCCGGAGATAGCCAATCCTCTCGGCGAGCCTGGCCACATGGCCTAGCTCTGCCGGCGCCCCCTTCAGGTAGACGATGCCAACCCGCCGCAGGGCCAGCAGCCAGGCCAGCGCGGCCTTATCGTCATGGAGGACTTCCTGGTAGTCGGCCGTTGGAACATGCAGCTTGCGGTCCCAGTAATAACGCTCTGAAACAAGGAAAGAAGGACATGGAAGAACTGTCAGTTAGCATTAGCTGAGATTTCCATACAAACACCAGTTTATTTGTGTTTTGACTGACAAGAAACAAGCACAGACAGTGAGTCTCTGTCCTTCAGCGGCTTTGTTAAACAACCAAAGCTGTGCTGAATCTGTCCACATTGGAACTTTTATCTCCCCGTTGTCTGTTATAATTCGTCTTTCTTTTAATGCTGCAGGAATAAATCTCCTATTGGCAGGTTCATGTGGAGGCACATATGGCAATCATCAGAAAGATACTGGATGTTTTCGATGGAGAAACCTGTGTTGACATATCGTACAGTGGTTTGATGAATTTGATAAAAAGGGACTAGAACCACCCAGGTGTGCAGCAGGGATGAGCAGCAGAGCGTGTTTCAGTCTCTCAGACTTTCCATAACACACGCATCACTACCTATCGAACATGTTTTTCCTCTGAGGCCACATTGAAATTAGAGAAAAATATACCCGATATCAGTCTCAGCTGAGGAGCCGGAGCTAAAAAGAAACACACTATCAAACTGAATGAAAAAAAGCGTCTATAAACTCTGAAATCTGTGCACGTATCAGTTTAATTTATGGGACATTCTTCCAGCTGAATTAGACAAAGAAGACAAATAATATGTCTGGTGTACTACGACAAAGGAAAACAAGTCAACAGTAAGTATAAGCAGGCACTTTCCCAATAAAACCAAAAGAACAAGTCCCCACAAAAAAAATAAATAAATAAAAAGGTTTCATAAGTACGTATAATTATTTCTGTGTTGATTTGAGGTCTCTTATCGGACGTCTTTTTCTCATTAAAAGCTCTTTTCATAAAAACAAAACAAAAAAAACAAAAAACACAGCTTGCGATAGTCTGCACACGATGAATAGCTCAGTGAGAAAAAGGCTGCATGTCTCCGTTCAGACAGACAGAAGTGGAAAGAATCCTCCCACTGCTCTCCACCCAGCTGGCTTCACTCGTTTTTCCACTGAGCTGCTCTCTGGTGACTTCCACAGACACAGCTGCTAAGTACATTTGTGGGAGGGGGAAGGTTTAACTGAGGAGATTGTGTACCTGTCTGATGTTCCTGGCTCCTCCTTCCCGTCTCTTTTTCAGACTTCCAAACCGTGTTCCAACTGACTGCGTCACAAACAGATTACATCCAGGCTAAAGCCTGCAGGAGATGGGCACACGGCGGGGGCGGCGCGTTTTGAGCTTTCTCACGTGGAATTTATCACCTACAACCCGTCTACACCTTTGAAACTAAACGTGACTGTTTGTTCTTTGCATCTATAAATCTGTCCGCTCTTCAGGCAGATCTTTACTAGTGATATGGAATCGCAGCGACTCGTTCACACAAAGCACAGAGATGCAGCGTCAGTCAGGAACAGAGTGGTCATCTTGACTCGCCGACCTCCCTCCAGGCTAACGTCACACACAATCAGGTTCTGTCTGCACGGTTCAAAGGGTCGGGAACCCCCCGCTTGTTAAAACTTGTCGAGAGGCCGGAGGAAAGCGGAGGCTAAGACGGAGAAACTGGGGCAAAGGTCAAGCCGGAATGTTACAATTACTCTGGTGAAACTGGACCTGGGTGTCTGGCGGTCTTGTTTCTGGCCCCTCCGCTGGTTTACGGTGTCACGCTGAGACAAAAGAGGCTGCAGCTCCGGGTCACCGTGTGCACATAGATCAGCCGAGCAGCGCTGGCTGCGGCTCCGCTTTTTTTTGAGTCTCGGTTTAAAACGCTCGTCACGTCTGCTGCCGTCGAGAACGAGTTCACGTCGTGGCGGCTGCTGGGTCGAACAAAAGATGAGACCTTTGCATGACTATCGTGTAATTAGCTCCTCACATGTGTTTGGCTTTAACTGGAAAAACTCATCATAAGTCTGACAAAGTGAGAAATCACGAGGCTGTTTTTTTTTTTCTTTCCTTTTTTTAGCATCTTGTTAGCAGATGAAAGATCAAGTAACGGCCTGTCACCTGAACGGTTGTCGATACAGATCTGCACCAATGTGGAACACATGAAACTGTTTTGCACTTACTCTGCTACAATTATGAGACAGCTGATACTTCTGAGTTAGTTTTCTGATTAAGATCTTCACAAAGGGGCCATTCTGCAAATACTGTAAGTGTGGTTTTAATCAAGTACATTTTACGGAAAATACTTCTGGATATTTTTATACCTCTAATAGAGTTTGGTGATTCTGTCCATCGTCAGTTTGTCACTGGTGAGATCCCTGATGCCCGATGCCATCGCCTGAGGGGGGAGGGGTCAACTTCATACCCTGCATACTCTGCAGAAGCCAAAGCTCTATGCACAGTTGGGTAGCACTTCTCTGTGGGTCTGTCATTACAAATGTCCCCTTTCACACACAAGCAGTCACTCGATCCATTAGTTATAGAAACATATCGATTATAGGATCTAAGCTTTAAGTGAGTCTCTAAGGAGAAGACTGTACTTGTGAATATTCATGAACAGGAAGAGAGCCAGGAGAGGTGACGGATGCCTTAAAACTAAAAATGTTAATACATTAAGGTGAAATTAAAGCAAATGAAGTGGAGAAAGGAGCAGACACAACCTAAAAGGGGTGTATTTGGCCATTTTCTTCCAGTATTATTTATAAAAATGATTGTCCAAAAGCACCTACTTAAACCTGTAGCAATAATACTCCACACACACTTAAAACCCTGTTCCCCCTCCCCCTACTGCAACAGCCCATCTCTGGTTGGCCTAGCGCTGTCAGAAATGTCACGTCCCTCAGAGAGTCAGGGGCCGGTGGTGCTACAAGGTTCCAGGGGCGGTTACTGTTCGCTTCCACTCCTGCTGTCACATCACAACCAGAGCCGTCACTAAATGGCTCATGTTCAGCCAGGTTTCAGCAACATCACAGAGGTGTCCAGACCACACCACAGACTGGGTGGGTGGTCCTATTTCACAGTTTGTTAACAGGAGCCTAAATGTTTACAGGCAAGCACTGAAAAACTGTTTTTTTCCATAACGGTGCCTCTTGAATGATCGACAAATTGAAGGTAACGACTTAGGTGACTTATCTGAAGCTCAGCGTGCTTTCATATTGGTGTCCTGCAGCTGGCCTTAACCCATTTAAACCCACATGTCATGTCTATAAGACTCCATGCATATAATTACATCAGTTGAGTCCCTAACAATCATGTTATATATTTATTTTTCTCCATTTTGTACCCTTTTCTTTGCAGAAAATAGCATTTTATCATCATTATAGTTATGTAGTTTGCACTAAAATGCCCATAAACAAAAATCTATTTATCCCATGACTTGAATGATTAATTAGATATATACATGTCAGGGTTGACGATCCTAACAATCTAAATAAAATGACTCTAAAATGAGGGCTTGTCAGAAAAAAAAGCTCTATGAGTATCATTTCAATGTTTTATTTTAAGTATAACTGACAGGCTCATAGGTTTCAATGGATTAATAGTGTGAAATACCCACAAACACCCTCCTGATTCACCAGAGGCTGTTTTTTTCCTTGTTCTGGAAAGGCCACGCAGCCACTGGGAATTAAAAGCCTCACTGTCTCTCGCCCGGTTTCCGGCCGTGTTTAACGGACACGCGATGTCAGAATGAGCATGTGTACGTTTTGAAATATCTGTGAGGAAAAGCAGCGAGGGAGCGTCAAACTGTCACAGCCTTGACATTCCGCTGTGTGCTCATTTGTGTTTGAAAAAAAAAAATAAAAATCACTGAGGTCTTCACAGGAAGGCCTGCACTGGTGGGGACACCTCTGACAGCCTGACAAGACAGTATGTGTGCATAATCCTCCTCCCTAGTTTCCCCCTTCCGTCGTGGTCTGCTGCTGCAGTGGCTTTTCCAGATGAGGAAACCTGAAGTCGCGGCTCCTGTGGCTGTCAGGCAGCTCATGGCAGTTTGGCTCTCACCTCGCTGTGCTCTGTTTAAGCTCAAAGAGCGAGCGCCGCTCTCCTCTGCAGCTGGGAGCGCCTTCAAAGCTCTGCCTCGTTCACTGAAGCTACGCAGACAGCTTTGTTTTGTCTTGGGCAAACTTTTTATCTCCGAGTTCAGATCGGCTCACGTCAATGGACCATCTGTGGAATGCACACGAGCCCGCTTGGAGCCAGATGGGCACGAATGACCCTTTTCGAAGGAGCATGCTTGATAAATTCAATTTACCGTAAGCTGATAGTTATGGAAAAAACAAACTTTAGAGGTTTTGCTGAATACAAAAGAAAAACATGAACTCGGGATCCAAATAAAGCGTTCGACAATAGTTCTTCGATATTTTTGAATGCTTTGGTATCAGTGACACCATCATTCTACCGACAGTGTGTTTTTCCTTTCATTATTTATTATTAAATTATATGATTAGGTACTAAATGGTTGTTTTGTCTCTATTAAAGCCTGTGTAAGTGAATACAGATTATTGCAGACTGTTATTTAAACCAGGTTTTCCCAGCTTGTGTACAGCTGCAAGTACAAAATCTGCTAATGAAAAAAACCTGATTTATGATGATTAGCTTGAGAAGACATAGCAGCCATTACATAACCACGCTGCCAAGAGATTTTATATTCATTAGTGTTAATTAGCTACACGACTCACTGAACTAAATTAGCCTGACAACTTAAAGCTGCTAAATTACTTTTTTTATTCATTTTTAAACAGAGAATATCTTGTGACTGATGATTTCTTTCCTTAATGCTTTCTCCAGCAGACAAGACAACATAAGTGTTTCCACTGTTATAATATAGGTGTGCTGTTTTTAAATGTATGAAAATTTCTATATAAATAAAGATTGATTGATTGATTGATTGATTGATTGATTGACATACCCACACACTGATCAATCACCGGTCCCCCAATCAAGAAAGAGCCACTGCTGAAATCTTTTTTACAAATTGAATTTGTTAAATGGAAGTGAGTAATTCTGCTTAAAAATGTCTATATTTGATAATAATGCACTTTTCACAGTTTGTTGCAAAAGTGTAACAATGTCTGCAAAGTGTGATTTACACTCAAGTAGCTGAAAAAGTGGCTAAAAAAAATTAATGAATCTGGAATTTATATATATATACACATTACTGTTCAGAAGTTTGAGGTCACCCAGACAATTTAGTGTTTTCCATGAATAGTCACACTTTTATTTACCACCATGAGTAGTAAAATGATTAGAAAATTGTATTACATTAACCTTCTGGTGCAGTGATCAAACACATTCTATTAGAACACTGGAGTGATAGTTGCCTCTCTACATCTAGCACTCTAACATCTCTAGCAATGTATAGAGTGTATTTATAATTAGTTTAAAGTTATCTTCATTCTTCAAAAAGCACCTTTCTTTCAAAAAGAAGGAGTTTTCTAAGTGCTGTAGTGTATATTTAAAACTCCCATCTGGGGTGTTTCCCTGCCTCTCGCCTTTAACACGCTGGGATTGGCTCCAGCAGACCCCTGCGACCCTAATGAGGAATAAGTGGCTATAGAAAATTACTGACTGATGTATTTAAAACTAGAAATGTGCTTCCTTCTGTTGGTATATTCCCCATTTACATATTCATTGAAGTGAATATTCTCAAGATGTTCAAAATTAAGTAAATTTTGTCAAAAACAGCTGACCAGGAAAGTGTTAACAGGCAAACGTAACTAGGACGTTTATATTTTTTCCACCGTATTTATTTGCCCTTGTGAAGAAGAGACAGATCCAATCATATATTTTGTATAAGAGTACAGAGAAAAATAATAAAAGAAACTTTGTTCCCTGATCCAGTGCACACTTTTCATGTTTGTCTGCTCATAGTGTAGCTGAAGTCTGCCTGAGTGTATCCATGGACCTGCAAATTCACTCCACCCTCCACTGGTCTCGACAAACACACCTTTATTTATGAAACAGACCTGGACGACGGAGCAGCCAGCCTTTGCAATGGAGACAGAGTCAGCAGTGTTTCCTCACTGGAGAGCTGCAGGCCCTCTGCGCACTAATCCAGACTCAACTCTTTCTCCCTCAGCAGGTTTAGATTCACAAAAAAACTTGTACTGAGCCCTGCAGTAGTTTGTCAAATTAGATCTTTTTCTGTCAACTTATACGCAATGATTTCACTGTTATTTGAAGCGCCAAGCAGGACGTCTGGCTCACCAGAAAATATTAATAAGCCAGTTCTTACAATCACAAGCTTCGCATGCAGGCTGATAAAATAAGGTGTTGAAGTATATTGAGAGATGACAATGAGAGGAGATTTAACCCAAATACAGTTGATCCGAGAATGAATTAGAGGAACAGAAAAGAGGCCAAGTTTCTCAGGGAAGAGACAATTGATATGTGGAACGTTTGGCTGACCACCATAAAAACAGACTCAGCTCTCCATTGTAGAACGCTAAGCTGTGATAAAAGCTGATTTTTGACAAATGAAAACACTGAAGTCATACAGAAGATTTGGATTCCGTGAATTCCTTTCAGGGTTGATAACACTGCATGTTCACGTGTACGAGAGCACGTGCGGGGCAAAGTCGCTGTAAATGGCGTGTGAAGTGACGGTCAGGTTTGGGAGAACATGCAAGTTTTTCCGTTGATGGACCTCCACAGCTATGTTTCCAGGAGCCTTTCTGTCAACTGACGAGTGATGACATAGAAAAACTAAATTCGGACCAGATGGCGAAGAGGAAACACCCGCCAGACACCAAATTTGACAAACCGGCTGCTACTTGGCTGATGTTATAGGACCAGTCAGAGGACTTAAAGGTACAGTTAACGATTCTAATCCAACACAGTTTTTGTCAAATTCAGCAAATATCTTGGTAGCTGTCCGGCGATTCGCAGACAGTTCTGGCTCCGTCAATGGGGAACAAAGCGTCTTGGACTGAGCTACACAACACTATTCCACCATCCCATCCAATCAGCATCAGTGTTGGTACTCGCCAGAGCTTCTTTTTCTGAAATATTTCAAATACAAATAAGGCATTATCTAAGTAAATATGCTCTAATTAGTAAAAGAATTCCAGAACAGAAACAAAAACTTTGGATAAAGTCAGTTCCAAAATGATTGTTTCATTTTGTTGGTATATTAGAGTCACAGGTTTCTACAGAGGGAATCTGGATATGTCTTTTTATCACTCAAAAGAAAATATCCAAAATACTGTCAAGAGTTAAAAAATCAAATAAGTTCAATGAATCAGGCTATGAATGATATATGAACAAACCCCTCTGTGAAAGATATAGAATATATTTAGGAATAATAGTGGAATGTTTGGTGTATACAACTATCAAAGTGGACATTTCTGGCTCTGAGTTGGAGAAAAATTTGAGGAAACGTCGTCAGGAATCTACACCAGCCAATGAGATTGAGTTTAGCTTTAAATCCTCTTTTCTACTTTCACAATTGGCTGTTAATGAAAAGGGATATAACCCTATTTAGATGTGACAGATTTGTGCAGGAGAAAAGCAGCTTTACAATGATACCTCATATGACATGGTGCAGATAAACGCTCACGGTGCTGCAGAGTTAGGCAGCTGCCTGCTGGAGAATTTAGGAGAAATATACAGATGCAACAAAATAAAGTAACACAAACACCGAAAGTAGATTTTTGTTGTTGTTGTTGTTTTTTTTTACTCATCTGCAAATAGACCAAAACCGCCAAATGCACCATCCTCCTCTCTTTAATCTTAATATGCATTTTTTCATGTTTGAATTATAAAGAAAACAAGAGAATTGTGAATTATAGTGAATAGATATTGGTAATGCCAAACACATCAAACTTACTTAGCGAAAGTAAGGCTAAAAGTTTTAATTGAAAAGTATTAAGGTTTAAAGGAGATGCCAGTTTTCCGCTCCCGTCACGTCTTCGGACAGTCTGTTCTAAATAGCGAGATATTATCCAAAACATACTCAGACACAGAAAGCAGATGTGCTCCCGTTACTGTTTGTACCACAGTGGGTTTCTCCATGTGTCCACACATGTGGAAATGGCGTTTGCTTAAACTGTTTCCGGCTGCACGTGGACCTCCACAGAATCCATGGGGTAGATGACAAAATTTACATCTCACTGGCTGTGATATATATATATGGAGGTGAAATTATTAACTGAGTTTCAGGGTTTGGAGCATAAGAGCTAGAAGTTGCTGCAGAAAATGTTATCATCCTGCACTTTGAAGATATTAAAAGGCTGGTTCTAAAGTACACTACTTTAAAGGATTTTATAGTCTATTTTGTAGAAAGATATGTAGGCTAAAGCTTTAAATATGTTTAGAAACAAACTTTAATTTTTGGTAGACCTGCAAGAGATCCCCTGTCTGTCTGCACCAGGATGTGTTACCAAGTACCACGAGAGTACGACAGATACAAATTGCTTGTGAGTGAGTATTTTCCACCTTGTTTTTAGATCATGTATGGCTTTTGTCAGATTTGACAGCCAAGGATCCGTATCAGGCTAAGATTGATTAAGAGCAGATAGTTGAGGTAAAGTCATGATGAAATGCCAAGGCGTTTTTGACAGGCAATCTTTAGCTTATGTTATTTTATTTGTTTTGTTTTTTTTAATTTTGGCTGCGACTAGTGACTGGTGGCGTTCTTGGCAGGCTGGAGGACGATGTAATAGCGAGTTGAGACAGCTGTAACAATGAGAGAAATCTCATCGCACCTTTAGGGTCGTCATTATTTTCTGTCAACATGACTCTTGAGAACTCTTAGAAGTTTTTTTTCCAGCCAACTCCTTTGGATGTTTTTCTAATACTTTCATGACATTTTTTTGGACTTCGTGCGTGTGTTTATTGATTGAATAGCCGTGTGTTGTGAGCTTGTGCTCAGAAATTTCTGGAGAGACAATAAAAGCGTATCTCATTTCAGAGGATGGAACCTTGGTCCATGAAAAATTGAAGGTGAGGTTAATCCTGCACCTCTTCCCCAAATTGGTAGACTTCTATCACCAGGAAATTGCCCCTAAATCCCATCAACTTTAAAGTATTAGTTGCAATATTTCACTTCAACACACGATTGGCAAAAGGATAGTGAGGAATCCAAACTTGATTTTTCTTGGATGGATTTGGAGGAGGCTTTGAAATTTGACAGGCCTGTTATGATGTATTCAGTCTAGAATTAGGACTTAGGAGAATCCAGCTCCTGCATTAGGACAAGGCTCATGTGTCCAGTCTCATTGGATAATTGCTAAGAGTCAGACATTTTGTGGTGTGTATGTGGTATTACTCATTCTGTTAAAACCCTGATGAAGGCCATGTGCTGAAAAAGTTGTCTGAGTAAAGTTTAGCAGTTACTTTCACATATTTTGTGAGTGATAGTGTTCTTTAAAACTGTCCTTGAAGCCTCCCTCTACAAGATTTTCTTTTACTATTTATTTTCTACACTTTTATAGTAACCTAAATAGGAGAATTAGGAGGAAAGCTTTTTCAACAGACTAGAGCAAAGCAGAGTAAAACCATCCAATCTAAGCAAGTAGTACCTGAGGAGGATAACTTTAATGAGGCTGATGCATTAATCTAACATGGAAACATGGAGCTAAAACTACCACACAGTGTTAGCCTTACGCCTTATATAAATACCTCAATATTTTTCAGCACAAATGTGATATTATCTATTGATATGAAGTTTTATATCACTACACACTAGGGTTCATTGTAGAGTAAAAAGCTCAGATTGGCAGCAAACTGAAAGAAAACAATCATGAACATGGTTGAAATACTGTGATATTTCTACTACTACACAGTAGTCTTTCAGGTGAAATTTCACACTCTTCAGGATGAATTGCAATGAACCAACTCTGCCTTTGTTCTGCTACTGAAATATTAACTTACCAATCAACTGCAGAAACAAGAAGAATAAAAATCTGCCAATAATCATTACAAAAAGAATTGTAAATCAATTCCACGTGGTCACACTACCAGCCAACCAGTGTTGCTCCATGTGTGAAACCACATCCAACTTTGACCAGAGAGAAATGTGAAGGGAAGGTTGGCCAAAGAAGATTTCCTGACCCAACACAACTCAACACGGTTATCCTGAGTGATCACAGCCAATGACTCAACCTGTTATGATTAAGCCTTGTTCAGGGTAAGTGATTGGAGCAGTTTACTGAATTATTGAATGCTTGTAAAGGCATTTTGGAGCATGCCTTTATGAGCATTTGTGGGTTAGATTTCAACCTACAAATGTGAGGTTGTAGCTAAGGTGTGAGAAAGAGGTGTGAGGTATGTGTTTGGGCAGATTTTTTTTTTACTTCTCCAAAAATCCATTTCAATATATTGTGCCTGTCTTTTAAATACAAGTGACGCGAAATTAGTCGTGATTCCCACTTCGACTGAATAAACATGACAAGCGTAAAATGGGAGTCCTGAGACCATGACATGGTTCAATTAAAAGCATCTGGCAGGCGTTTGAGTAAGCTACTGACAGCTTTATCACTAAAAAGCATGATGCATTGCGGATGAGGAGGTGAGTAACAGACCTTCAGTTTTCCAGAGAGCAATTCACCACCATCATCATCACTTCCGGTAATATGGATTGTTTTTTACAAGTTAAACAGACATTCACAATATATTGATGGCCAACTAATGTTACGCAACATATCAGTAGTTTAAATTAATTTGACCCAGCGCCAACTTAGCATTGCTAATGTGAGTAAACAAATTGATAGCATTAAGCTAATGTTAATATCTGCACACCATTATGTAACTGCTAACTGCATTTTTAAATAAAGTCCTAAAAAAATCCTAGAGGAAACACTGAATGAGATATAATACTTACAGTAGGTAGACATTGGTGCTTTTAACAGAAACAATGAAGAGTCTCAGAGCATGCTAGTTACATAGTAGTTGGCTAATTAAATGTTTGTCTACACCACATTTTATGAGACATTTCTCTCTAAACCACAAATGTGAACCTGCTGTCAGGGGTTCCCTAAAGTCATAAGTATATACAACATATCATGCCAATAACATCAATGGATGATGAGTTATTTCATTCTGGAACAAAGTGGTTGGCCGACCAACCTGAATCCGACCACGAAGTACATAAAAAGTGCGGCTGAGGCGAGGGGAGTGTCAGTGGTTTGGTCTTAAATCCAAGTACTGTACAAACTGAAATTTTGATGTGATGGTGGCACTAGATGAAAAGCTAAAGGATCAAAAAAGTCATAAACATTAATCTTAAGGGGAAGCATGAACCACCGAACCACCCATCAAATAGTTGTTGAGACATTTCACTCAAACCCATAAATGTCAAACTTATGATGGGACAAGAGGATCAGGAGACCAGCTATAAAAAATATAACACACTGGATTGTTGTAGCCTAATACTGATATCAATCAAGATTCTCCAGTGAAGCTCAGAATAGCCCACATCATTTATAAAACAGTCTGCAAAATCTCTGTCAGGAACAAAGCTACTAAACATAGCTTGCATGTGTAAATAAAAGCAAAAAAGAGCAAGATGGTCAAAAATTAAATATATAGTGTTCAAACAATAAGAACTGCATATTGAATTATTGGAGATAACAACATCTACCAACAGAAAAGCAACCTCCCAAAAGCATGCACAGGTTTATTCTTAACTAAATAATTCAACATGTAGAGGCTTTAGAGATTTGTTTGTTCCCAGGAAGGAAATCCTGACTACCGTGAGCTGTGTTTGGTAAGAACATGCAGATCTTTATTTGACCCCATCTCAAAATCAGTTTTCCATATGGCAGAGTCAGGAGGGGGTCTGAATGAGACTCTGGGATTTATTCAGAGTTCCGCCTGTTCACATGCAGACGCTACCTCAGTTCGGCTTTGTCTAGATTAGATTAGTGCAAAGATAATAAACTCGAAGTGCTGACAAATCACATATGCATTGAATGCACTACAGGAAACAAGCTGGAGTTGGAAGATCTACCAAAAGAAGTGGCTGCTTTGCACAGTAATTGACAGTCACTGAACAAAGAAAGACTACAAGTTGTACAATAATCACCTGGATCTTTAGGTTTAACTTTTAAGGCTCCAGCAGCGAAACTGCAAATAGTCATTATGATTGAATGCTAAGCTCTTTAAAATAATAACCGCCGACAAAATTCAAATTCAACATGTTCCAGTTTCATATTTCATATATTTGGGGCTGTCTAAAACTTGCATTAACAAAAGTGTTCAGTTAATGCATTAAATGTACATTAATAGTAATAGTTTCAGGTCTCACAACATTAATAGCTGCTGCTGAAAGACTTACTGTGGTTTGAGTTGCGCAACTCCATAGAAACGGTAAAAGCAGAGGAAAAAAAAACATGACTCTAGACATGAAAACAGAGGTATGGTACAAGCTGAATAATATCCCCAGAGCTCCAATTATCATATTGACCTCACAGTATCCTGTGTGTGGCACACTTTTACTTTTGAGAACATTTTAACAGGCAAACTTGGGCTTGTAAAAATCGAGGTGCACTGCATGAAAAAGGAAACTGAGCTTTAAGCTGTGAAGTGTGGTTAGTTAGTGTCCCGGAGAAGTAAAGACGTGAGAATATGAGGAAAAAATACTCAGAGGTGAGCGCTGTTCATCATCCATCTTTCTAGAAGGTAGAACTTTCCGGTATTTGTCAGTGCAAGGAATTTCAGGCTGGCACTCAGGAGGAAATAATTAAAACCAGTGTGTGTGGTTGTGTGTGTGTCTGTGCGTCATCTTGTATTGTGATTTGGTGCATGAGCTTAGCCATATCTTCCAGGAGTGCTCCTGGCTCTGAGCTGAGTGGTTTAAAAAAAAAAATTAAAAAATCTACAAAATGACTATCTGTTGTTATAATGCAGTGAAGGGAATCTGTTTACACTTCAACATGAATGGAAAAGCCTTGCAACACACTCACACACACGCCTAATCAGTCTGGAACAGAGACAGAGCAGGAGCCGCTCAGCCCTGTGGGTCCTTCAGGACCACGTGTGTGTACACAGTCCGACTACAGTCCATCCCCCGCTCCAGTGAAGTGCCGCCACCTTGTTCCACCACTGAACTTTCTCCTCTGCTCTTTGGCACACTTTAAAGCATATTGGGCCATAGTAAATGTACTGTAAAAGTAGTTCTCCTTCCAGTCTGCAGAAAAACCTCCTTCCTTAACAACCCTGTTATGTTCCTGCGGGAAATAAATGTGTGGAAAAAAAAAAAGCTTAAATCAGGGGCATTTTTTTCCCTCCATGAAAAGGCACACTCGTTTTAAATGTAACGGCTACATAAGAGCTTCTGCTTAATTGCATAATGGGTGGGAAAGAGCATTATGTACAAAACGACTTAAATCTCGCTGTTGCCACATGCCAAGTGTCTAACTACTGCATTTGACTTCATAATATTTCAATTCAAAATATCAGTTAGGGAACAAAATTATAGATTAAGAGAATGATATTGGCCACAATGCAAGAAACATCCTAACAGCATGAAAAAGAGACACAAAACTGTCCACCGAGGACAGGGAAAATTAATTTCCACTGACTACATTTGACAAACTTAGCTTTCACTAACCAACAACAGGTGTGGTTGGTTTGCTGTGTGTGCATTTCTGCCAAAGTAGAATCTCGTCCACTTACATTTCTATATTGACTTCAAAACAGACACTGCATGCATGCAGCAAAGTACACGAATTACACACTTTCCTATGTGGTTACAGTGGAAGGAAAATATGAAAATTAGATCATTCTGTGTTTTTGCTATAAATTACAGACAATGTGTTCCCGTACCGAAGTGTTTGATAGAAGGACCTACATCAATAACTAATTCATCACATTTCTGCTTTGAAGTGTTGTTTGTAGTGAAAAATTAATTTTGACATGTGTCAGGTCACTGAGAACCTTAATGGTTGTTTTTGGATTTGGGTTTTTTTACTTTATTATGTTGGACTGAGATATGACAATATGCTTTGGGATTTTGGATGTTATTGATGAAGTTGTATAACCAATGATCTGGCATCTGACGTTCATGTTTGTGGAACAAAAATATAATTGGATGACGCTTCACTTTGTTATTGGAGCACTCCAAAGTTGACTCTAGCTCAGTTTTGGTGTTGCTTCATGCCGCCGACTTCCACTGAAAACTTGTAACTTGTTGCTTTGTTTCTGGTAATTTGAAGGTAACATAAACCGCACCAAGGCTGCTAGCTTGGTATTTGTGTGCAAACCTGGCAAGCAGCCATTGCTACTTATAGATACGACTTTAGAAAAATGCAGTAATAAATGACAGTGTTTTTTTCCTCCTGTAAATTCCAAAACAGCCACGTTATGATTAATGGCCTCATCTCTTTGGCCATTACATTTACAGATTAATCAATTAGAAAGTAATCAGAAGTTTCAGACCAGCACTGTTCACAATCTATACTAGCCTCTTTTGTCTGCAGTTTGTTTGTATTATGGGTATTATTATTTTTTTTAATCTTTTAACAAATCCTTATTCCATAAGACCAATGACTTCATGCTGTGCATACACAAACAGATATTTGGCCAGAAGCACATTCTAGTACATCACTCCAATTAAACTCCAACAACAACATGCAGGTCTATAGTTTTAGTCTAAGTACCATCGCGCTGATCACTTACAACAGCTGTACAATTTTACAATTGTACAATTTTAAAATACAGAGATTGATACAGTTTTTGGGGTAAATATTAGTACTTATTTTGTGGGGTTTTATGAAAAAGATGTGGGTGTGGGTGGGTTAATGATAATGTATAGAATCAAATGTAAATGAAAAATAGAAAAGCTGGACTCACCATTGACAAACAGCTCTTCTTGCATCGCCCGCCTTGCAGCATCAGAGAAACAGCGTTTCTTGAGCCACTCTGCATCAAACACACTAGTGTGCTGGTCAGGCCACACAATGGACACCTGCAGAGGGACGAGAAGTGAACTGGTAACTAGATAAAATGCTCACTAGGCGTTGGATGTTTTTCAATATATGTAAATATTGCTCGTTATATTTCTGCAATATTGAAACAGTAAACGTTGAGGTTTTTCTGCACTGCTGTAAGTGTGAGTTTCATTTTACTGCTTTGTTTACTGTGAAATGTATCGTGGTTTGCGGTAATACAAAACTTCATGGTGAAGCGTGCTCAGATTTTTGCGCCACATATGAACACAGAAAACCGCAGTTCTGCTGCAACTCTCACTTCTTTAGATCAAGAGAAACATAAAACAACGAACCAATCATCCTATTGTTGTGGTTCTTTTGTGTGTTTTTTGTTAGGGAAAAAGAATCTTTGTTGATTATTTATTGACTGGAAATAATGAGGTCAAACCCTTACTGGATATAAGAAAATCAAACATTTTCTCTAATTAAATGCAGATTGATTTGTTGATCATCTGCTTCTTCGATACCTGTGGAGGCCTTTGATCAATGCCACCATCTTCTCAGATCTTTGTTCTAGAAGAAAGCTTGAAACATTCAGTGCACTTATGTGATACAAGAAAACCTGACTATGGTTGGTTGGCATGTATACACCTTACCTCGATCCTTCTTAAAATGGACTGAGTTGGACTTCTCATATTGGAACACACCTACATAATGCAATTTGAATTTCATTTTTTACAGCATTTGATTTTCTTTTAGCTGTAGTCAGACTGAAGCTTGACAACAGAGAGACGGGACAAAGTGGAGCAGAAAAGCCGCCAGAACTGGACAAGTAAAGAGAAAAAAAAAAAACAGCAAGTGTGATTAATTAAAAGGAGAGAGAGACAAAAGGAAACACGTATCTCTTCTCAGCGTGGGCAGCACCGGAATCTGGTCAGGAACTGTAGGCGAGTATTTATTTATTAAGCTTATTAAGTTATTTATTTTTAGTTTTTTTACAGGGTAACAGAAAAGCAACCTCGCCACAAGTCTGACTAGACGCAAGATTAAGATAGATTAGGCTCTGCATGCATCCCCACTGATTGTGTCATTTCAAAACCTGTTTACTATAACAAGCTATCCAGTAAATTGTAGCACAGGAAACAATAGAACAAAGGAAACAAAAGGAAATGGCACAGAGCGTCTTTATGGCTCGGCAGCCACACCACACCACAGCAGTCCGTTTATAGCTGTGTCCCACTTCAGAGGCTGAACCCCCTGAAGGTCGGATACAGCTCATGAAGGTGGTTCCTTTGGAGGATTTAAAGGTCAGGCTGAAAGAGCATTTCTGACTAAATTAGAGGGTCTGTCCCCACAGAACCTCACAGTTTATCACCAGACAGTTGGTCTTAAACAGGAAGCAGGAAGTGTAGAGTTTTTTATATGTGAATTCACTGGATGAATTGTGATGTTTCACTTAGACACATGGCACACATCAGGCAAATGTTAATAATTTATCCATTTGACTTCTGTTTATCTCATCCACATCCTCTTATGCTAGTTTTGTTTTCCATCAGCTTGAATCTTTTTAGGAGTATTTTTTACAGATCTATATCTGCCAATACCAATTCCAGGTTGATACTTAGAATATTAAACTAAGTGAGGATGACAAATAATGATTTAATGTGCATCCAACAGGCTTAAATAACCGGTAGCCAATTGGCACATGTTATTTAACCGCAAGTCTCTTCATCCAAATACTGGAGTTTTTGGTTCAAAAGCTGTTACAGTGATAAGCGACAATGATTGATGCAATATAAAACGACGTCCAAGTGGGAGAATATGACTCCTTTGTGTGCAGTGATTTTTTTATTGAATTTGCGCAAGTAGATAACTGCAGAGATAATAGGTTGCAAATAAATCCTTAGCGCATCCATGTTTTCTAATTTATCCCTAAATCGCTTTTTGAAAAAGGGAAATTAAAGTTAAATATATAAATATAAATTGCTACCATCTATTGGCTTGTAAACTGTGCAACCAAACCACTGTTGGTGAGTTACACTGCCAGTTCAGGTATAATTCTCATCTAATTTATTCCTGAATTATTTTTTGGAAAAAAGGGAAATTAACCTGTTTCCCCCCCTAGGCCTATTTATCAGAACTCTAAAAAATGACATGCCCAGAGTTAATGTTGTATATCTCCACAACTACAGGGGTTTTCTGAACTGTCTTGGGTTTAAAATAAAGGTAACACCTGTGATCCAGCTAGAATAAAGCACAATGGTGAAAAAAATTAGCTCCGCCCCCCCATGAATTTAGGATGTTTTAGCAATTTTCGAGATGTTTTAATACAGGTGTTTCCTGGCAGACTATCACAAACATGAAGAAACCTACAGATTTATGTTTTCGCTATATGCTCATATTATTGCTTGGGGTTGAAGTTATGTTTTGTTACGCTTACAATGTTTGATATAGACGTTACGTTACGTTATAGATGTTATGTTACCCTGCCAGTTCAGATATGAATCTTTTCTTCTCTTAGCATAAAATGTTGAGTGAGGTCGGTGGACTACCTTGTTGTCGTTAGTGACCTCCACTACATCGACTCCCGTGTGGATATCCAGATCCGACATCAGATGTTTCCGGGCTTGGGCTGACTGCAGCGTACACAGCGGACACTGGCAGTTGTCTCTCAGCCAGGTGAACGGGTACACGCTGCTGCCTCCGTCCTCCCACTCCACCTCCACCAGCCTCTCCTCATCCAGGGCCCGGACGTGCCTCACGGAATGACGAGCCATGGGAAGGGAGGCCGACCCCAGCGTCTGCTGCCATCGAAGCTGCACTGAAGTCAGAGAGGCAGGTGGTGGACTCGCCGCCTGGCCCGGTCTACGAAGAGCCCTCAGAGCCAGACAGGTCATGGCGGAGCTGCTCCTCTGCAGGGCCGGCAGGGCAAAACGAGAAATTGTACTCAACCACATTTCTTCCAGGCAGCTATGTCCCCAGATCAGATCAGACGGCCACACTCTGCTGTTAATGACAAAGCAAAGCAACAGAAAAGGCTTAAATAGGAAGATGGAAAATTACACACTCAAACACTAAGGGTAGATAGTAAGACTTTCTTACTGACCTACACTACCGTTCATAAGCAGTTCATACAGTATGCATGTATGACTGTCCTTCACATATCTCAACAACAGTTTAGCTGATCAACGTTGCATTAGGCAGGTGTGTTGTTAAGGGCTGCAGGACTGCAGCGTCAAGTGTAAAGTCCATCAGATTAGCACCAGGGACCAGGCAAAGGGGCACATGTTCTGAGTCGTGACCCTTCAACTGCTCTAACACTGATACTTCATATTAATAATCACATAATATACCACTGATCCATTACTTCACTGCAATACGTTACTACATCATAATATGTACTTTCACCACCACACCGGGGCGGCAGTGGCTCAATCCATAGAGACTTGGCTTGGGAACCGAAGGGTGGTCGGTTCAAGTCCCTGCATAGACCAAAAAATATGGATGGTGGACTGGTAGCTGGAAGGGTGCCATTTCACCTCCTGGACACTGCTGAGGTCCCCTTGAGCAAGGCACTGTCCCCCAACTGCTCACAGGGTGCTTCTCAAGGGGGCTGCCCATCAATCCACCATCTCTCTCCACATTGCATGTCTGTGTGCCTTTGCGTGTCTATAAACATGTGTTTTCAGAGGTTGAAATGCATGTAAAATGATAAAAAAGAGTGTGAAAATAATTTCCCCATTGAGGGAACAATAAAGTATATCTTAGTTTAACTATCACAAGCTCAAAATATTTATGTACACTACCGTTCAAAAGTTTGTGGTCACCTAGTCAATTATGTGTCTTCCATGAAAGTCACGCTTTTATTTACCACCACAAGTTGTAAATGAATAGAACATTTTATTATCGTTCCGACGCAATGAGCAAACACATTGTACCATTGAAACACTGGAGTGATAGTTACCACTTTACCAATGTATATAGTATATTTCTGATTAGTTTAAAGTTATCCTTATTGAAAAAACAGAGCTTTTCTTTCAAAAATAAGGACCCAAACTTTTGAAAAGTAGTATACATTTATTTATTTCACAGTTGTTAGCACATAAATTGTCAAATGCCACAAATAAATCAATATTACAAAGAATTGCTCAATAATTTATTGAAGTGAACATTTTCGCCTGCTGTTCGACGGACAGTCGCTGAGATGGCATTGATTTGAAATGAAGGTGGGTCAATAAAAGAAAAAAAATTGCAAGCGCAAAACTGGGCCACAATACTTTTAAGATTAACGTCTTCTGAATATTCCTTCACAGTATCCAATTTAGTCCTGCTGTTATATAGTTAAAGGATAATAGGTTTTATCACATGTAATTCCTAGTACATCATTGCTAGAGTGCATATCATTTTTAATGAAGTTATTTGACATTTTTTATTGAGTATCTTATTATTTTTTAAAAGATGGGATATAAAATTTAACCACTCCAATATAGGATCTATCAGAGTTAATGTCTGTTTCTATAATGAGGCCCTGGTAGCAGTAAAGGATATAGCTGCATTAATGAGCTACATTAAAATGAGCAAACAGAAAACATGCATTTCTTTACTCCAATTAACATTTCAAAAGCTGGGCCTCATAAGTAAAGATAATAAGGGGAGACCTGCTTCTTCATTATGAATGCTTTTTTTTCCTATAGGTAAAATAATACCCTTAATAACGTGTTTATCACCCATAAAAGGAACAGGGAAACACATGGGCACTATGTAAACTAAATGACTATACATTAATCTATTTCTACATAAATATTCATGTTCCTACTAGCTACCCGACATACCACATTGGTCCTATGAAAATGACTAAATTGCTACCATGCCTTGTTTTATGCTTAATATCTTCATGGCCATTAGTGGTAGGGATCTTAAATATCGGCACATGATTGATAAAAGGTTTTCTTCAAAGACCAGATTTAAATTATTATGATTAATTGTTCATCCACCCTTTCATACACTGATAGTGGTGACTGCTAGCCGCTCATTAGACAAACCTAATCATTCACACACAGACGACGCAGCCATCAGAAGCTATTCGGGGTTAAGTATCTTGCCCAAGGACACACTGAGATGCAGACGGTAGGAGCCGGGAATCAAACTGTTGATCCTCTGGCCGGTGGACAGACACTTTACCTCTGAGCCACAGCCACCACCCATGACTACTACTAAATAAAACTGGATGACATTTGGTGAAAACAGACTGTTCTTTGAATTAGTTAACATGTAAAGTGACGACTAATGAGGCTCATTTCCTTTGGACATGCTTAAAGTGCTATGAATGTTTGAGTTTCACTTGAGATTTATTTGAGTTTCACTTGAGTTTTATTTGAGTTTCACTTGAGTTTTATTTGAAATTCACTTAGTCAAATAAGGCATAAGGATTCTTGTACTAGAGTATTTTCTATTTTATTCTACTTTACACTTCAATCCACTAAATTGCATTTATATGACAGTTTTAGTTGCGTTTCAGATGCCGATTTGACTCAATGGATAATATAAAAAAAAACAAATAGCTAAAGATGAAAGCAGTCAACCTTTTAGTCTTTTGACGTCTTACAAAAAACAGTGCATGGTTAGGTCACATTTTACATGTCTCCAAGTAGTTAACAACTCCACCAAATATTTCCCCTCTAAACTTTTCACATGGTTCCATTTCAATAAACGATTAGAGAAAATTTCCAAAAAGTGAAAACAGATTTGCGTATCAGAACTTTGTTTTTTCTTCTTTCCTCTCCCATTAATCATCGCACAACCCCTCGCATTTTATACTCATGACCCAGATTCATCTGGTGACCCATTAGAGGGACCTGACGCCAAGGTTGGCAACCACTGGGATAAACTAGTGGGGCTATATGAAGTATATAAACCTGTTATGAAATAGCTCAAACTAGCTCCACCTCTGGAAAATGCTGCATAATGAAACAGCAGAACAGTCTAATATAGTGAGGTCATGGTATTGGAGTATTTTTTTTAGTATTATTTTTGTTTTCTGCTAATATTTATAATATATTATATTATTATACTTAATTTCTGTATATAAGTTTGTGTAGAATTGTACAGGGTGGGCTCACAAGCATGACTTAACAGTATTTACTTGACATTTTACTCATATTTACAATACTACTTATAATTATTAATGATAATTTTGCTTTTATCAAGATTTGTTCTTGATTTAAAACAATTTATTCACGCATTTAACATGAATGCATTAAGGATGCATTGCTAGACTTTGTCATAATGCAGTCTTTTATAGAATATTTTTATCTTACATATTTTCATTTTTAACTCACATATTTCAATTTAATTAAACTGACCAAAATTAAGTTAATGGAATAAGACAATTTAAAAAGTATATATTCAATATTGGATTTGTTGTACTGAATACAAGCTTGTTAAGAATTCATTTTGTGCAGTGTATGTACATTTAATAACAGAAAAATACAGTTATATATTTTTACTTAAGTATTTTTTTGTTACTTAAAACTCCAGTGTGGCGTTCAGGTACCTTCAGGCACATTTACAGTGACACCGATCTCTCTCACACTGTTCCTACATAAGTCAACAAACAGGTTAAACAAAGGAGAAACTGATCGCTCCGGTGTTTCTGCAACGAGGTTCGTTCAATTGTTCTCCTAAATCGGAAGTTTGAAGTCAGAGAAGCACTGAAATCTAGCATCTATACAAGTACAAAAGGTTTTCCTTTCAGTCCATTAAGATCATTTCTCTTTTATTCTGTATTCTATGATGTCCCAGTTTTTAAGCTGGGAAGCACTCCGTTCTGATATTATATAGAACCAAAGATATAAATATCCAATCCCTGTTGCCTTTTCTAGATGTGACAAGACTTGTTTTAATTAGCTAGAGTGAAAATAATATAGATGCATTTGAGCTTCTGGTAGGTTTATTATAAAATACCAGCAATCCAGGCTGTAGGTGAATATCTATAATGATTTATTTTGTGTGTATAATGTCATATAATAATGTTGACTGCCACTGATTTAGTAAGAAAACTCATAAATGGAATGTATATTGCAGCTTCAGTACACCTATACGTGTGCGCGCGTGCGTATTTGGTCCCCCTCAGTTCCAAAGTCCTATCTGCGCCCCTGCCTTCAGGTACTTCACGTACCGCTGGTTTAAATGTAACAGCAGTTGAATGCATCCACTTAGTTACTCTCCTCTGCTCAGATAACCCGACGTGTTTGAACTTAACCCGCCTCGTTACCTTAGTGACCAGTAGTTATCGTTAACAGCTGGGTGACAGAAACTAAACTGCGACACGCGTCATGTCTGTTCAACCGGAAGCTGCAAAAAATGTCAAGTAACGTTAGCGAGTTACTGCAAACTCCTCCACTAACATCCTGGTTTCAGTTTCAAAGCTAAAAGCGGCTACACATGTCGACCTACTTCCCTCTAATGTTGTTTAAAGTTTATTTGTTTACGTGCCACCAAAGTGCAGTAAAACCGAGCCGGTTCGTACGTGTCGGTCTGTGACGGTACCTTCTGTATTTAGACGACAGTTCCTCGTTCAGGCGTCGCGTGAACACAAATGTCGGCTATCAGTGTTTGAGAGAGAAAGTAGGTGAAAGGTTGAGCAGGGAGCGCGATGACATAATCACTGTCTGCAAGAACATGCATGAGCAGAGTTGAATCCCAGCTGATAACAACATCCAGTTCACACAATCAGTAGCCTTGTATTATAGTCCCACCCCACTAATCAGCAAAATAAATATCCTGTTAAAACATATTGGAGGAGGAAGAGGAATCAGAGGAATTTCACAAGTAAAAACAGGTTACCAATACTGGCATGTCATAATACTAAATTACAAGTAAAAGAAAGAAAATGAAAAGTTTTGATATTAATATTTTGAGCCAAAGTTAAACTAGTAGTGAAAGTACATAGTATGAGTTTGATGTAGTTAAAGTATTGCAGTAACATATATATATATATATATATATATATATATATATATATATATATATATATATATATATATATATATATATATATATATATATTGAGCTTGATGCAATAAATTATTGCAGTAAAATATTGTTTTGATGATATATACTACCATTCAAAAGTTTGGGGTCACTTAGAAATGTCCTTATTTTTGTTATTTTATGTTTTTTTTTTCAATGAAGATAAATTTAAACTACTCAGAAATAAACTCTATACATTGCTAATGTGATAAATGACTATTGTAGCTGCAAATGTCTGATTTTTGGTGCAATATCTACATCGGTGTATAGAGGCCCATTTCCAGCAACTATCACTCCAGTGTTCTAATGGAACAATGTGTTTGCTCATCATTTGCATCATCAAATTGGAATTTGGAAAAAATTCTAAATAGTGAAAACTATTTAGATACAAAAGGGTTTTATTTCATAGTGATCATTAGAATACAGGAATTCTTTACTAGATTTACTGGGCACCCAGTAAAAGAAGATATGTTAATCTGAAATAAGGAGCCTAGTTAATAAATATATAGCAGATCAACAGAAAATTAATTAGAAACTATATTAATAATAATGAATCATTTACTCATATTTCAAACTCAAGTTTCTGACACCATGTTCTGGAATATGGGGACTTTCTGTTTTTTTTCTTTAAATCAAATTACATATCTGATTAATCACGGGAATAATCAGCTCATTAATAATTAATAGTTAGCTGCAGTCCTAAAGTATACAATACACTTTAAATCCAATTCAAATGTTCATTCATACCTCTGTTTAGTCTCTACCTTTGCAGGTTCAGGGAAGATACCAGTGCCCAGTAGTTCACACTACGATATACTGGCACTACATCTGAGTTTCAGTTTTAAAGGCACCTTTTTATCAATTATTAACCCAGGATCAAACGTGAACTGAGGTTCACCTAATTTATAAAGGGTTTCAAAGGGTAAGGGATCATTACAACTCAGCAGTTTTACAACTGAATTCATTGCACATATGTTAACAACAAAAACAGAACACTGGCAGTTTGATAAATATAATAAATGAATAAACCTTGTGGCACACAGCCACTGTATCAGCTGTCAAGGAACAGTACAGACAGTACTTGATTTAATTAGCTTTAATTGCTTATTTAATTACATTTAACTTTAAAAATACAATATGTGACATTGGAAACATGCAGGCATAAAGACTTATCTAGTTTATTCATTAAGATAACATTAATGTATAGTTTAAAGCATACACTATTCTAGTAACACTATTTAATGTGCTTCCAAGATATGTATTCTAAGGATATTTATATTATTATTATTGTATTATTCATAATCAATTAAATTTATCATTTTTGGAATATTTGACACTGTTGCGTAGCTGTATAAATTAAGATGGGTGGTGAACACACACGTGTATGAAGATGGAGCAAATGAAAAATAAATAACGTCTAATATATAGTTTATAGTTTATATATAAGTTCATGAATAGCAGAATTGGAACCCAAGTAAGGCTTACAGAACCAGTGGCTTCTTTTAAATCACACACAAAAAAAACAGATTTATGTACTTGCTTTTATGTGATGTTGTCTTTTTATCGTGTTTTTATTCTTTTCACTTGTACATTTTTATTGTCTTTTATCTCTTTACCGTCTTTATCTTTCATCCTCCTTCTCTACTTGCTTTGTTTGGCTTTACTGTTTGGCTCTCTGCTGTTCACTTCCCTTCTGCTTTTGCTTTGTCTGTCAAAGCACTTTGCAAACATTGTTTTTAAAGGTGCTATATGAATAGAATGAGAAGATACACAATGTTCTGCTGAATATCAGCTTGATACTGACATAAATTCACTGAAATAATTTATTTGGTGAAGGGTGTTAACATTATGCAACACCAGCATCAATAATACAGGTAAATACAGACTAAATATATTTCCACTAAGGACAATATTGTAACGGATTCTAATGACAGATATTGGTTATCATTGATGCACATGTTTTTTCTACAGAATATTGTCAATAATCAGGTTGCTTTAATGAGAATAAGGACTTTACCCTTTCTCGTGGAATCATGCAATTTAGGCTAAAGGTTTTTGTGCCGTGTGGTAGCTGTACAGTATGCGCCAGTGGGTTCAAAGGATCTATTGACTGTGTGGACAGTAAACCACAAGTAAAACTCTCTTCCTGCACTTTGCAGTGTTGCATAATTCACCTCAGCTGGTATTTCTAATCCTGGATCGTCGTGATGACATTGTAATACTTTCCCCCTCGTAGCTTCAGGCTGTTTACTCAACTATCCACGTTCTTAAAAGGCTGATGTAAGCTATCGCAGGAAAAAAAAGTTCTTTTAAGCAGAACACAGGAGGAAAAAAAATGTTGTTTTTAAAGGGCAACATCCTTACATCTCTGTTCCTTGTAAATACCATAGACTATACAGTCTGATAAATACCAACAAGCAGTTTCCTCCTTCCTCGTAATCTTGGGGCCGCGTTTAATTCAGAGCAGACCTCAAAACCTTGTAAGGCAAACATGAAGAGTCTTTGTCATTTTGAAGCACGTGGCAAATACAGACTGCTGTCCCAACGCCGATGGTGTCATTATTGCGTCATTGTGGGGTCTGTAATGTACCACAAAGCAGGAATTCTCACAGAGAAGTCCAGGGACCTCCTGGGGATCCCCACTACCATGAGGAATAGTTTTACCACATTTTACCTCACTAACCACTAAATAGAAACCAGAAGTGGTGGAAACTATGAATGTTTCGCCTGACTACGCCAAATCACAACATATTTTTCTGAAGAATAACTCGTAAAATTTTACAATTCCCGCAATAAACATATTGTGCTCTTGCGCAGTGACAGGCAACACACGCAAAACTGAAGACAACACTGTTTTTAAACACACACACTCTTTATTTGAGAAGGACACAACACAGTCTGCTGAGAATGTTGTTGACAGATAAGTGTTGGACACTGAATGAACGCTGCCTGCAGTCTTATCCATCAAAAGTATTACACCTCAATACGCATCTTACAGGAATAGTTAAATGCTGCTCTAGTTCAAACCTTTATATAAACAGTGAGTACATATTAAGGTGTTCTGTAATGAAGATATTGTCAATCACAGTATTTGCGTGCTTCTAATAATACACTGTACATTTATTTCAGACTTATACTGCATGTGCAAAGCTGCACAGTAGGCCTCGCATTTCTGAACGCACCTTAAGCACCAGAACAGTAGAAAGCTGTGCAAAGTCTGGTAGCCTATATAAAGCAAAACAGAAAGGTATCCATGTGTAAACATTCTTTGAGAATCTGGAAACAATTCATCTGGAAAGCCAAGTGAGTAATAGTTGCTCATGTTTATAGCTTTTTAATCTGGATGCTACATGAGATCCATGTTTCCTTATCTTGTACTTTATTGCCCTATGAAGAGTTTTCCACTAACAAATCACTGATTAAACGTTTGGTTCTGTGTTTTATTTAGACATCAAGTGAATCTGCTTCTCCATAACTCATTCTTTGCTTTTGATCAGGAAAGTGTGAGTGTTTCTTTGGAAAACCCTTCACACTGGGGTCACACATGAGAGGAGCATTTATAATGTGAGAACGGATGTTTCCGGTTCTTCTCATTGGCTGACACATGTTTTACACACACACACATATGCACACGCACACACACACACACACACACACACACACATCCATTCCCAACACACTGACCAAAAACTACCAAGAAAAGAGGCATTCTTGATACATCGACTGCATGAAACTAACATTATTTCTTCATTTATTGGACAATATTACAGTCGTTTGTAATTACTCATGGTCAATATATAGATGTTATGACCATTGTATGTTTTGTGGTGGTCTAATAGTAATAATATACACAGTCAGAGGATGTACAGGTATTAGCTGAGAGATATTGTATCATATACTGTTTATACCATGGTAGCTCTAATTTGCTGGATAAGCCCAGATCTATTTTGAGATATTAATATAAATGTTTTCATATATTTTAATTGTACTTTCAATAAAATGTACTTGGTAGACTACATAATCCACAGAATATGCTGTGAACTGTACCCTGTATTTCTCTGTTCCACTAAAAATTGCTGACAATGTGTTCTGTGGATATATTGTTGTAGCAGTGGAAAGCTTAGTTGAGTACAAATACAGATGTTTTACTGATTGATCTGATTTGCAGACTGTATGCAACGTTTTGTTCTTTTAAGTCTTGTATTATGTATTGAAAGTCTTACTGGCTGTAAAGTGTCCTTGGGTGTCTTATAAATAAAATGTATAATTAGCAGCAAAATTTACTTAAGAGTCAAAAGTGAACATACACATTAGGTCTATGTCAGTATTATATTGTTTTGTATCTGGCCAAAGTAAATCTCATTTTAACACCAACTTTAAATCATGCTGTGTATCTATATAACATGTTTTATGAAGTGATTTTGTTGATCATAAAAGTAACATTGTAGCAGTATGTAAGAAGAGTAAGATAAGGATGTTTTTGACATATTTGACGGGTGTCTAAAGGGTTGGTTCAGATTTTAAAATTAGTCTGGGAGTGTTAGAGATGATAGGACTCATGTTCATTAATTAAGTCTGTTTGTATTGTGAGTAAAACAAAAGGTCATAAGCTTTTAACATAAATGTAGTGAGATAAAAAGCATGATATTTGCCTTTAAATGTAGTGAAATAATTATTATTATCATTATTATTAGGTATAAATGTAAATACTCATGTAGGTATTTTGTAACACTGTTCTAGTAGCCTACAGCAGTGATGATTCCCATTTCTGTTGGCGACATGCGAAATATGCAAAATACTCAGATCCTTCAGTAGAAGTAGAAATACTGTTATACTACTTGTTTTAACCATTAAATACATGTGATAGTATTTCAATTTTTAGTTTATCATCAGGGAGCCTATTTATTTGGTACTCAGTGGAGTAATAATAATAGAACTGCATCATAACTTTTGTCTCCTTCCACACAAAGTGCATCTGCAAATTTGAAAAAGAAAATAATAACAACTTAATAGAATATAGATAATAGAATATTAAAGTATATTAATTGTACAAAAAATAACTAAAACTGTCAGATAAATGCAGCGGAGTAGAGACTATCTCCCTCCTGTAGTGAAGTAAAAAGTAGCATGAAATGGAAATACTCAAAATTGCACATAAGTACAGTACTTGAGTAAATAAAGGCATGCTTATTTTCCAACACTGACCCCTGGAAACCCCCATCAGAGACTCCTAGGGGGGTTCCCCGGACTCCACTTTCAGAACCACTGAACCAGTTAGTAAAACTACTGGATACCACTGATCTTGGGTTAAATGATTTCGTTTATTTAGTTTGAACCAACCCTTTAAGTAATGATGTTATCCCTGATATGAATGCTCACAATTTCCTCCCTATGCCCGTGTCGCGTTCGTGCTCCACTGTAAAAAGAAACAAAAATATAATAAAAGAAATAAAAAATAGTATGCTACTGCATTTAGACTTTGTCCTACGGGGACTACTTTGTCTCAGAACTTCATGTATTCGTTCTTCAGCCTGCTCAGCCTGGTGCCGTGGCTGCGGATGATCAGCGACAGCAGCTCGTGCTTGTCCTTCAGTCCCAGGGAAATGTCCAACGTCTCCTTCAGGACGTCCCGCGTGTGCACGATCATGTTGAGGAAGTCGTCGTTGAGCCGGTGCTCCTCCTTCAGCTCGCTCTCCTGGCTCTGCTTGAATTTCACCTCCAGCTCCAGCAGAGACTTCTCGGAGTTCGTGAACGCCTCGCTTATCTGCGTGGTCTCCCTGCGCAGGTATTTCCCGTAGCTGTCCTCGCCGTCCAGGTCGTAGGAGATGCTCTTCCCGATCCCCTCCAGCACCCGGGCCGAGTCCTCGATCTGCCTCTTGATGATGGTGAAGTCGTCGCGTATCACCGCGTCCTGGTCCTCGTCCAGACCGCACTTTCGCTCGTCGGTCATTTTAAAGAGCATCTGGCATTTCTCCGGGTCGTCGTTCTCCTCGTAGTCACCGTCCGGCACGAAGTAGTGATGAAAAGTCCCGTTGGACATCTCCGGATGTAAAGGTCCGCTGTAAAACGCCGCGCACACTGATACCATCCCGGCGCACAGCAGCAAGTGAAGGAAAGCCATGATGCGCGCACACACTCACTCTCACACACACACACTCGCACTCACACGCGCTCACCCCAGTATGGGATATCACTAGTTATACCAGCAGAAGTGTCAGTCTGACAGATATTCACTTCCAATCCGGTGAGGAAACATTTCAAACGGGTTTTTAAACGTCAGAACTGCGCAGTTCCCTTCGTCCGAACAGGTAAAAAAGCGGCGTAAAAGCGCAGCAAATAAACAGCTTCTTCCTTTAATCTTCAGCCTCCATCACTGCTAGAGAGCAGAGAGACGGCTATGTATGAAATAGTGTTTCAGCATGGAAACTCTCTCTCTCTGTATGTGTGTGTGCGTCTCTCTCTCTCTCTCTCTCTGACTTCTCTTGGTGCCGCAAACGCAACATCTGGATGTCTCAAGTGCCGCGCTCCGGGCTTTTGGCTAATAATAGGCCCTCCACTCTGCTACTCTCAAATTACAGCCCCTCCGTCACTTACAGGCTGCTTTCAGTCTGGACCAGCAGCTACCAGCGGGCCAGAGCTGCTGAAGGCTGAAGCCTGAAGGCTGTCTGCACAGCAGCAACACCTAGTCTGAGTGCTCATGCAGTTTCTAACAGTGCTAAGTTGAAGTATTAGTGAAATAAGACTATTAATAACACGCACCAGTGACCACACATCACAAGAGCCTGGCTGATATACTGTGAACGTATTTTATTAGGTGACAATATGGCTGCAAATGAGGATTTTGTCATTTCCGAGCCTTTTGTGGATTATAGCACCAGTGGATAGGCTTTGTGTTTATAGCCATAATTTTCCCCAAAGATGACAAAATAGCCTAAAAATAACTCTTTTAGCATTGTTAATGCAGGCCTCAATTTAGTTAATTCCCTTGTACTATTATTATTATTATACTATTATTATACAACTGATTTTGCTGTGTAGAAACAAACTAAATAGCAATAAAACATTGTACATAATAAGTACTAGTTTTGACATTAAATAAATAAATAAAATTGCCAAAAATAATGTGCAAGTGTGAATTAATCTAGAAGCTCTCAGTTTATTTTTGATTTTCCTCTGAATGGACCAATCAGAGGAATGGAATGTCTGACCGTTGGAAATGTGTAAACAGGCTACTGACGAAATTCTGTCAGAAATATCTGGAAAAAACAACATGTGTTTCATCCACAAAAGCTTTAACAATGGTGTCAACTAAATCAGTTTATTTCTAAACACATTACAGATATAAGAACATAACAGCTGCATGGTTAATAAAACAAATCTATTGTGTGACATATAACAGCACACATTTATTATTGCATTACACAGACTAACTATGGACGTATCTCATACAGCACCACTACAAAAAAAATACAAACTATTCCTTTACAGTCTTGATAGTGAATTCAAAAGACTTCTCCACATCAGCGGCAGCCATCTTGGTTGTTAACATCAATAGCGGCCCTCTGTCAGTCACCGTAACAAACCTGGGCCATATTAGATAAACCGCTGTGATTGGCCGACTCGGGCCAGGTCAGGTGGAAATCTGAAAAGAATGCCGGCCAGAGCAAATAAAACATGAGCTGGCAGATTCGTCTGGTTTCCAGGATAAAATATTAAACTACCGAGATATAAACCAGTGACCACATTAAACCCCGAATGCAACCCAATCCTGCAGCTTTGTAACTATACTCCTTTTGTGAAACATTTTTTTTAATACTGGATGACATTATGGAAAAGATGGGGATTCAAGTTGAAGTCATTTTCAAACTTTGTGGAGTTGTTGTGATGGACTGTAAATACTTTTTGGCAGAATTGTGCTGTGAATTGTTGCTTTTCTCCCAAGATGACAAAATACAGGTGACGACACAGAGTTTTACATCCCAATTAAAAGTGGTGAACGATCTAAAGCAGCTGCTTTCCACAACTGGATGTCAGACAAACTTTCTACAACTCAATCACGTAAAATACAACATTATTGTACTTGCCCCTACTGCAAGTCCTGAAAGGCCTTGTGAATTTATCAACCCCCGTAAAACCCTCTGCCAGAAATATAAGAGTTATCATCATGTCAAGTAAGTCATGTTTTTATCATCTGAGGAGTATCGCCAGGGTTGCATCTTTTATTTTAGTTCCAGATTTTGAGAAACTCATCCATGCTTTTATTTCTTCATGCGACCAGTGCAACTCCCCGTCTGCCTCAGCCAGGAATCACTTCACCGTCTAGTTAGTTCAGGAATGGTACAGCTCGGCTTTTGAACGTAAAGGTTAGGGCAAAGGTACTTTATTTGTCACCCTGTCTAGAGAATGTGACCTCGCACTCGCTGTCTGTTCATTTTAAAATCCTTTGATTTTATTTTTAGGGCCACATGGGCTGACCTGGGCCTTTCCTTTATTTCAGACATTCTGTTCTATCCACTATTAAGGCCCTGTCTTAATAGTTCCAGGGTTGAGGATGAAAACAAAAGGTGACAGCACCTTGGCTTTTAGACACAGCTCTAGACTGTGGAACGAATTACCGGAAGAGATCAGGTTACCAGAGACAGTTCCCTATTTAATATAACTTCTCAAGCCACGTTTAAGCTTTTTGGTGTGATATAACGGTTAAAATTCTTTTTTTTTACTCTAAATTGATATTTACATTTCTAAATATTTCTAGATTGATATTTATACTCATTGTTTATAAAGCATTTTTTATTATGGTCTTATTATTTATATTATAAGTATTAATGAAAAATCCTCCTCACAAAGAACTACAATTAATTAATTGTAGTAAAGGCTATTCTAGAAAATCACTTGCCAATCAGTAGATCCATATCAGTATATAGCACATGTTGGCTAATATTACTACAGATAATATATGTCCTTTGGATAGATCGGGATTCATTCATCCAATCTACGTCACACTTGGCTGGGCTTTTATTGGAGTCTAGGGACTCACAGAAGTTCAGAGTTAAACATCTTTAAAGCACATTAGGCAAAAAAGAGACATATATTAAGGAAAACATGTTACCTATATCAACAGCTCCAATATTGAGTACTTTATGATCAGTGTTTTATTAAAAATCGACTGCAATAAACTATAAATATCTTCACGAGACATAATTTCTATATTTATCATGTCTGGGCTGTGTCGGCAGCACATGGACAGGCTGAATTCAGGAGGCATAAAACTATGCAAACTAAGCTTCCTTTAACAGTCACCACCTGTTCTTTAGTTGCCTGTTGGCATCAAATGACAAGTCCAGTTTAGTTCAAAGGGAATAGGAAAACACGTGATTGTCACTTGTTGAGTAATGAGAGCTGAAAACCTAAAGTAAAATAGTGTGTTGTAATGAAGGCTCCGGCCAACAAATGTCAGCCTGATGCAGCAATGAAAAAATGTGCATCTGAATCAAAGCCTTGCAATTCTTTCTTTTTTGGAATGAATTCAGTATGTGTTACAATATTGAAACAATATTAGTTTCAATATTGGGGGTAGTTTAAATGGAAAATCTCACTTTTTAGCTCAACAAACGCCATTCAAATGAGATGATAGGACCTTCTCCCAACAGTCTAATCCCAAAGGCAATATCCCTATGTAGGAATATTTTTTATATTGAACAAACAACGCGGGGCGACACGGTGGAGCAGGGGTTATCGCTGTTGCCTCACAGCAAGAAGGTCCTGGGTCTGGGACCTTTCTGTGTGGAGTTTGCATGTTCTCCCCGTGTCTGTGTGGGTTTTCACCGGGTACTCCAGCTTTCTCCCACAGTCCAAAAACATGGTGAGGTTAATTGGCGACTCTAAATTGCCCATAGTTGTGAATGGTGTGTGTGCCCCATGATTGGCTGGCGACCATCTGGGGTGTATCCCTGCCTCTCGCTGTAACATGCTTGAATAGGCTCCAGCAGACCCCTGCGACCCTAATGAGGAATAAGCAGATATAGAAAATGACTGACTGACAAACAACACGTTAAGAGTGATCTAATTTGCTAAACCGACAATTCCATTCATTTATGTCTATGTTTCCAGTGGAAATAGCAGACGTCACACCTCACCATCCAGCTCTGAGGACGCCTGCTCTCATTTTTCCACTGTATGAGTGATTATTTGGGGTTGTGACCTGCATTCATCAAGCTTGAGAAGAACAAGCTGCAAGTGGCAAACATATCTTTCTATATCATGCAAGGAATCGTTGTCTGTCTGTATGTGGGGTACAATTCAAGTAAGTCTAAGTCCCAGGCTAAAATTGGTGCAATTTGGCCAGATGGTGGCGCTATCACAGCTATCTTCACATTTTGCCCTTGGATTCTGAACCATAGGTTCCAGAATCAAAATTGTCTATGGCTCCAAACAATTCTATACATGTTAGCCACACCCATTTATGCTTGTACTGGTTTCCCACCATTTAGAATTTGGTCTGAATCATTTTTTTTTTTTTTTTTTTTTATGAAAAATGTGCCCTAAAGTTTGCTCAAATGCTCTGGGCAGTGCTTATATCACAAGAAATATTACAACATCCTATCTCCTGAACAGTTTGTGCTATCGCAACCACATTTTGTGGACATGTGTAGATGTGAATGAAAAATCTGGTGTCATTTGGCCACTAGGTGGGACTGTAGCACCATCATCTAACATCTAAAAGAATGGAAACTCTTTGTCTGTATTTATGAATATTTATAACTTTACTTCCCATATCTTGAGAACTGTTCATCCAATCAACTATACACTTGGCGATTCTATTGCCCAAGTGTAGTGTCGAGTATTAAGTTGATTGGATGAGCAGGTCTTAAGAATAATCAGCCTTGTCGCAGTTCGTCGCAGTTCTCGACAACACTGCGAACAGCACTACTGGACGCCAAGAAATTGTCCCCCTACAAAGAGGCGCATGTTCCAAATGGCCACATGTTTGGAGCAGGCAGGTTTTCCCAACGGGGACGCCCCCACCCAACAATGTTGCAAGCAGCCAATCCAGGAGCTAAGCAATCGGCCTGCTCTGAACGGGCAGTGTAATAGTTGTTAAAACTTGGTTTAAGATGGATCTATTTAATACAAAAAAGGGTGAAAAGTGCTGACTACATTCATAAGCCTTACATAAAGCATGGTCTGTAATATGCATCACTCCGATTCAACAATGTGTCTGATATGTGTTTTATTGTTGCTGTTGCTCCAAGTTTCTGGTGATTTTACAATCTATAAAGTTTGTATTGTGCTTCACCAAACAAGGTGCACTTTTATTAGAAACCTGCAATGCTACATCTCCAGTGAAAAGCGAATAAATTGTAAGAGACCAGAGCAGTAGCTTGGAAAAGTTCCTGCCCTGTAACATTATTATTTTCAATTTTAATGTGGTGTCAGAAAAAAAAAAGAAAATGGAAAATGAAGTAATGGTATGGGTCGGGAGTTTGTCACTGATTTGAAGTCTTTTGTGGCATATTTATGTCATAATATATCATTTTGAAGAGGAGACAAACTCCACCTACTCACATATGACAGTCATAAAAAGGAGCTGTTAGTGACATCTGAAGTCTGCTGAAGCTGCACTTTCCTTCTAGTCTGCATGCTGAAAAGTGTAGTAAAACACTACATACTGTTTAGCATCTAAATTTGGGGTAAAGGTTCTCCAAATGTGAGCTGAAATGACACAGTTGGGATCACATCCCACCTTCTCTGGCTTGGCAAACCTACTTTCAAAACTGAGCTTGATTCAAAGTGATCCAGTATTTAGGGTCAAAGATGGCCTCCTGTAATTGCAGAAATGATTTTCTTCATTTAAAAATTTAGGATCAACTTTGAGACAGATTTATACACTTAACATATACACATACTATGTAAACTTGTAAATTATGTAAACTTATTCTCCCAACTGTGGTAAGGTATTTTGTGTGTCCAAAAGCAATATGTCTGAGATAATAGTGCTCTTTACTTGGTCTATGATCAGAAAAAAAGGTTGGAAAGAGAGATCAGAGTTTACAGGGATAGGGCCAGATTGCTGGTGTGCAGCTGGCGGGAGTTTAAGTGTTTGTGAGTAGATATACTGAGTGGCTGATTAGGTGTGTTAAGGAGCAGGTGTGTTGGCAGGTAATGATCAGGGTGACTGGGGAATGGTAGGAACTGACTGATGAGCACTGCTGGACAAGCAGAAAATGACAGGGTCTGAAATGAACTGACAGGTTATAACTAGCAGACGTGGATAATGAAAGGACAACAGCACAGAAATGATATGATGCAACTCCTGCCGTGAAACTTTTGAGGAGTAAACACAATAAAAAACACATTTGGGCGGTGTAATGCAATCAAATATAACAGTCCTGCAACAAATACTGGACTACATATAAGGCTCCATTTCACTCTGCGTGTGTTTCTGTTGTTACATTTGCCAGGGAAGTATTGGTTTCTCTGCCATTTGTCTGTCTGTTTATCTATGAACAGGATTACTTAAAATCTAGTAAGACAGTTCTAGTGAAACTTGGTGGTAGGGTGTAGAATTGGCCAAGGATGAACCCATTGAATTGTGGGCCAGATCCCACTTACAAAAATTGCACAATTGATTTATTATGTCTTACTGGAATCTGCTGGTCAATGGAATGTTAACAGTTGAATGAGCAGTTGACAGAACAACATTAGGCACTGTCATAATAGTATTGGAAATATGGCCACACGTATTGGTTGTGCTTGTACATTTCCATGTCTGATAGAAGACTGACCATTGGCCTCATGTGGCCCAGTTGTAGATTATTTTTTCCCTTTACAGCCCTCCTTCAAGGCATGAGTGATGTTTCCTAGCTCAGCTGGTAGGGCAAAGCTCAGAAAGAGTGCAGCTGCTTTTCTGCTCCCCAACATTTTTCTAGTTAAGTGGCAATCTATTCCAATTTCAATTTGTTATGGATGACTATTTAAAAAGCATAAAATATATGAACTGCTTTAAAAAAATAAATCATAATCAATCATAAATCTGTTTCAAGCAAGCCATTGTTAATGTTATTATTTACAGCTGTGCTTTTCCATCTTTATCTAGTCAAAATATTTGTCACGAAAAGAGTCTACTGCTGCATTCACGTGGTGCCAGAATCATTGGAAAAATGACTTTCAAACTGGCAGCTTCCCTGCAAGTGTCCTCTCAAGTCAGAAAGACAATTACAAATACATGATTTGCTGATGTCATGTATGGATCAATTTTTGCTCACATTTAATATGTAATATTTGTATATATCTAACATGAACAACATGAATCCTGATAATAAATCATATGAAGGTATTTCAGTGGTTTTAGGGAATGTACTGGTGCAGCAATAAGTCTGAGACAAGCTCACTAATATAAAACTGGAAACATCTGTCAGTGTCTTGTTTATATGCTGCAAGTAATGATACACAGCACATCTTCTTTGTAAAGTCCGTGTTGTTCCCACATTACAACTTGAAAGCACATGAACACATCGTGGTCATAAGAACGACTTGGGAAGTCAGAACATCTGAGGAGCACATGAATGCAGGATATACACTGTCATAATTAATCCATCTAAAGTCAAAGATTTATTTTCCATTTTTCCCAGAATCTCCCAGAATCAGTGGCCCGCTATCTGAAGCATTTAAAAGACAGGAAATGTATGATTTGAGTTAAGAGATCTTATAAACATTTAGCATTAAATTATATAAAAAATAACTATATATATATATATATATATATATATATATATATATATATATATATATATAATTAAACTGTTCGGAATGACACTTAATGACACATAATTCATGAAATATTACAATTTTGAAAATAAAATTTAAAGAGTAACATTATCAGTTGAGCCATTGGAGGAATTACTGACTTATTACTGCCTAGACCCACATGGCCTTTTATATTGACAAAATGTGTCCAGAGGTGCAACCAAAAATCTCTCATGCTGACTAATCTCACCCAATAAAAATAAACCAGAAAACACCTACAAAATATGTTTGGCTTTCATTCTTATTTTGTCACCCATATGTCAGAGTTTAGGTTCAGACACCATACAAATGGCATTCTTAAAACCCTCTGGCAATCTGCTGTACAGCAAATAAAGCCAAATAAATTATAACCAAGCAATGACATCATACAGTACATCATATGGACTTTTAAGAGCCTGTTTGTGCAAAAATAAATCACAAATTTCACTCCATTTTCTTTCTAGTTTCAGTTATTTCTGTGTGTCAGCAAATCTATTGTCTACCCCAACAGATTTTGGGCCAAAGAGGATTTAGATAACAAGAACAAACCACTTCTAACATCCCAGCCATAATTCACCTCTGACCTTTTGTACATTTCAGTGCCAAAAAATGTGAAGAAAGAGTTTAAATCAATGTAAACATATACAAAGAGATTACAAATGCCATCCAAAGGTGAAATTAATAAAAATAAATGTATTTTCTGAAGACTGGACAATGATATTTTTTATATTATTATATTATACATTAATAATATTGTCCTTCTCTAAAATGCTCTAAAATGAGTAACATCAACTCAATCATGTGTGTGTGGAGGGATTGACAAATCTTCTTTCTGTGGTTGTTGAGAACCATTGAATAAATCAGCAGATGACCTCAGGGTTCATGAGCATGTAGTTAACAAGAAAGTTGACAATGCAGCTTAGTTCTTGTCCATTTAGGGCTTTATAATCAAGAAGAGGGCCTGAAAATCAATTCTAATGTCATAACAAGAAAATGCCGCCGATGTGCTCTGTCTTTGTATTTGTGGTAATAGTCAAGCTGCAGAATTTTGGATGAGCTGAAGTCTGTCATGTGTTCTCTCTTCTTGCAGCTGTAATAGGTGTGGCCATCCGTTTGGTTTAGTTTCATCTTTTTTAAGTGAGTGCAGCCGACAAAATCTCTGCACCATCTCCTACTTGCCCGAATTAAATATGTGCAATATAAATTAATATGAAGAATACACTGTATACCTTCATTTAAAAAGATTACTCCTTGTCTCTGCAGAGCTGCAGAGAGACGGGCAAACAGTTTTTTGTCAACAACAGGACATGCTGCAGAGCACGTAGAGTCTTTTGAGCCAGGGTCCCACTCAGCTTACTACAAATAGACTTTGGCAGAGCACGTACAGTGCAACAGAAGCGCTCTGCTAGCGGTACGGCTCTTGGGATGACAAAGTTGGTGTGTCCAGAATAAAATATCCATGAATTCTGATGCAGAAATTGATCGTCATCTCCAAAGGAATCTTACTAACTTTTCCTCTTGAGGCACCATGAGACATTAGTAGTTTTGAGTGATGTATCTGACAACTATTATATGGATTGTCAAATTTGGTGCATGTATCCTCCATCATAATAATTTAATAATGAAGTTCTAATACTTGGGTGGCACTGTGATGCAGTGAGTAGTGCCACCGTTGCCTCACAGCCAGAAGGTCGCAGGTTCAAGGAGTGGAGTCTGAATGCCATGGGTTTTCTCCAGATTCTCAGACTTCCTCCCACAGCCCACAAACACAATTTGGTTAATTCTCTAAATTGCCTGCAGGTATGAATGGTGTGTGTGCCCCATGTTAAACTGCGACCTGTCTGGGGTGTATCCCTGGCTCGAAGTACGCTGGGATTGGCTCTCACAGATCTCCATGACCCTAGTGAGGCCTATCTGCAGCCTATCTGCATGCAGATACTATATAATAACTCTATATAATACAATATAATATAAAAATGTCCTGCATGAAAAATTGTAAAAAAAATTGTAGCAAATTGTATTCCAAGTAAGTAAGTAAAGTAAATATTGTAAGTAAAAGTAGTCATTTTTAATTGGAGAGGAAATAAAGGAAAATAAGTTCTGATTCACAGATCTGTTAATAGGTGGCGATAGAACTCCTAACAGGAAGGCCATTCTAGCCAATCACAAGGCTGACTAGAGCTCTCCACAAGTCTCCATAGATAAAACTTAGGGTTCATGTCACACAGTGTGACATCAAACAATGTCAACAAAAAATTGTGATGCATGTTCTCCTTTTTTGCGGAAATTAGATCTACTAAAGACAAAAGTTAATCAAAAAGATGCAAGAGATTGGCTCTGAAAATCATTTTAGAAATAGGGTCAGGTGGGAGGGGCATTTCTTCTGAACATATGCCATTGGTCTCTTAAAATAGTATGATTAGAAAGGTTGTGGAGTGTTAGTTGTTTTCCTGACATTCTTCATTGCAGCATCTCCTTGACATTGCTCTTGTAGATTTCTTGATTTAGATCGCCAAATGAAAGTCACAACTTTCCTTTGGAAAGGCGGAGGGACAGACAGACCAGCATCACAAAGTCAAGGAAGTACTAGCTAGTACCAGCAAATCCTGGATGGCAGAAAATTTCCTATAGCACAATCAGGACATAACTGAAGTTTTAATCATCAGCCCTGAAGCCCAGAGAGTGAAACTATTATCAAAACTGCAGTCATTGTCTCTAAATCCATCAAATCAAGTAAACTATTTGGGTGTCATTTTTGACTCTGAGCTCAATTTTATTCCGCACATTAAATCTGTCACAAAGACAGGATTTTATCATTTGAAGAACATAGCCAGTGTCTGCCCGTTTCTCTCTCGGGCGAACACAGAGATGCTAATGCATGCTTTTATTATTTATTTATGTGTGTGTGTGTGTGTGTGTGTGTGTGTGTGTGTGTGTGTGTGTGTGTGTGTGTGTGTGTGTGTGTGTGAGAGAGAGAGTGAAAGTTGTGGGGCAAGGGTTTCGTTGTGTTGAGATGGGGGTGGTTGGGTTCTCTTTTTTAACCTGTATAGTGTCCATGAAAGTCTCTTGTATACTGTGTACTTGCATGATATGTGACCTTAAAGGAAGACCTTCATTTTTTTTTTTTTTTAAACACATGTAGGATTAAGGTATATGGTAATGGATCTGGGAACACAGCTCAGACTCACAGTATGCCCTCTAATGAAGTTATGAATAAAGTTATTTCTTCTCAGTTTGAGATAATGGCCCAAGAGAATAAATCCATTTAGCTGCTCACTAAAAGTCTGAGCCATTACACAATTTCAGAATGGCTGGTAATTCAATTTTAGTTGCTAAAATTGTATAATAATTGCAATGTGTCCTTTTTTTTCTTTGACTGTATTCTATCGTAACGTGCTAATGTGGTTCCACCTTTGATCCCCTGCTCACTGATGTTTAAAAGACACACTATATTTCAAAATAGCTATAACTGTGTGATGCACTTAGAAAGTATTTATTTTTTAAATATTACTTACATACTTAGAATATTACTTATTACTTAAAAGTAATGCTCATAGGCAAGGCAACTGTAAAGTACATTGAATCAACAATTCAAAGTGCTTTGCATAAAACTCCTGTTCTTGTTATCAAGTCTAAAAACTATAAAATTCTTATAAAATTCCTATAAAATGCAGTTTTCGATTGAAATATATTTGATTAAATAATATACTAAATTAAACATACTTATGAACTTAATATTCTATTCCAGTTAAATCTGTTCCGCTAGTTGCTGCTAATCACATAAAATATTTCACATTGTACCTTAATAAAAGAAGAAAATCAACCTTGATTTCAAAAGAACTGAGTTGCGGCAGACCTCAAATTGTCTGTGGGTTTGTTCCAGATATGTGGAGCATAAAAACTAAAAGCTGCTTCTCCAGATTTTAATTTTCTGGGAACAGAAAGCAGACCTGTCCCTGATGATCTGAGAGGTCTGGATGGCTCATAAAGAGTTTTTGTCCCTAAACCTTTCAGTGTTTTATTCTGTTCCTTGTCAGGCAGGAAGCCAGTACAAAGATCTGAGAACCGGAGTGATATGGTCCATGTTTTAGGTCTCAGTGAGCCTAAAGCAGCAGTGCTGTGAATCAGCTGCTGCTCATCATAATATAATGATGTAATTCATTCAGACTCACCATTTATAACCTTTTTGTAACCTCTGAGGCATTTTATGAATCAAATTATATGTGTATATATAAAAAACCTTAATTTGTACTGTATTTCTAACATGTAAACAGATCTTATCAAAATGGCGATGGTGAGAGGTGTTGTTCCACACTTTACTGTTTGATCATTTTGATTAAACCATCTGGGTTCCCACAGTGCACTGTATTTCCATGAATGCGCTTGAAGCACTTAAGCACTCAAAATAGCAAGTATTGAATCCAGAGGTATGCCAAGTGAGACACAGGATTTGTCTTTGAGTTACCAGGGAGGTCACTTCCTGGTGGAGTAAAAAATGTGGCTGAAGATTGAGGTCTCCGAAATCCTGGAGCCAGTTCATTGTGTCAAACCATACACCAGACCGATTGATGACAATCTGCTCCAAATATTCCTATATGGTCATGACACTCGTCTCTCCAACTTGAAGAATCCTCCATTTAGGCAGCAGTGTGCAGGTACCAACCTTGCTCTTAGGGGCCGTCAACATGAGCACGGGTATTTTTTGCAACCGTGTGTTTCTGCACGGTTTGGCCTTTCATCCACACGTAACCACAGTTATGGGCTCCTGAAACTGGAGTATTTTGTGAGCAGAGTCCAGGGTGAACTTTTTGAAAAAGTCTGGTTTCAGCAGTCATGCGTGAATGTGAAAACCGCAATTTCTCGTCGTCATTGTTTGACATCACACTGTGCGACGGTAAACAGCAAGTTATATCCATGGACACTTGTGTATCACTCTGTGCACTTGTGATTGGCGAAAATGGCTTTCCAGTTAGGAATGCTATACCTGCTTTGGCATGTACATTGTTTGAGGTGGATTTTGTGGTTTCACGTGGTCAGGGATATTTTTTATCACACCAGTTGTGTGGCTGGGAATTTCTTGGTCGTTTGGTTTCAAAAATACCCGTGTTCATGTGGACTGGGTCTTAAGGGGGAGGGTGACTAGGATTGGTTGAGTTCCTGTTACTCCCTAAAACACACCTATAAATAATTCTGGAGCCTCTGTGTGCTGCACTATCCCTTAGTGCTGTACCTGCCGTTAGCCCTGTGTGTTTTCTTTATGTGGTTTGGCCAAACAACTTTATATGTTCCATCATATGTCATTGTGTTAAGTCACACATAGTAGTATCTCCTAATCAGAAGGAAAGAGAATAGCATGGAAAGGAATGAAAAAAGAATGGAGTGAGAGTGTGTGTTAGAAGCAGCAGGGGAGGAAATAGAAGAGAGGAGGTAGTGATAACAAGACTATGAATTGGACACAGTAACATGAACCAGACTCTCCACATTATAGGGAAGCATCAAACTGGACTATGTGATCATTTTCAGACATCAGACACAGTAGAACATGTGCTGAATACGGGAAATACACCCTGGAATGGAATGACATGAGAAAGTGTAAAGGACAGGCGTGTGGAAACTGGCCAGCCAGAAATTGCATAGTCGCCTTTTTTAAGAGCGACGAGGCTTGTGGGAAGAAGTTGAAGAACTGGACAATGAAGTAATTGAATAACTCCAGATGACGGTGGTAGTTCAACATGCAAAAATGTTGTTATATATCTCTGACCTCTTTTGTTCCTAGTTATTATACTATTGGCTTATAATGCTTTTGCATATTGGGGGTGAATAAATATCTATGTTTTCATCCTTAACATCTGTTTCCCTCATTGTCTCACTGCTTGGACCCTAACAAAGAGACTGTGCTGAAAATTGCGTCTGTTCAGAAAGAGAAACCACACAAACATAAAGAGGTGGACAACATAGCTGGTAATGGAAATCTGCAAAGGTATCCATGGTTACACTTGCAGGCAACACAGAGAGGGTATGTTGTATCACAAAACACAATTAGGTAATTATTTACTATTGATTATGTAGTTGTTTGATCCTGAACACAGGCAGTCTGGATGTTACCCATAAAGGATGTTACATTGCAGATGAATTCATTTTCTAATTAAATTACTTAGACTTTATTATCAACATTTCGTAAAAAACAACAAAAAAACACCTTTAACCATATGCCTCTCCCTAATTCTCGTAATAGTCATAATTGAGTGCTTTAGTTTGAGAGTTTCCAAGTTTTTGTCTGTTTCAAATCATGGTCTTCTTCCCTACGGCCACTGGAAGGGTCCAGCTGTTGTTGTTCAGGCTAGCTCATAGTGAATCACTGTGAAAAATAAAGACAGTTCTGAGTAATATAGACAGTAAAGCACAGACTTGTGTTGGCGCTGCATCCATGCACATGTATGACTCGATTGATCTTTGAGAAGCAGAGAACACTTCACCACAGTGAACCTCATGTGAACTTGCCTTCATGCCAGAAAAGTACTGGATTTAGGAGGGTGGGTGTTTCATACTTTGTGGAGACCAGTAAAAAAAATGAATGCATTCAGACTTCAGTCTTTTCAGAGAAAATGAAAGGTTCTGTTGAGTGGCTCTTTCGTTCCAAGTGTCGTATAACATTCATTTGGAAGTCCTCAGATGCCAAATATGATTCAGCCTAAATAAAATTACAATGAAACACAGTTGTTGAACTCATTTATGCAGTCTTCAGGAGCAATGACTTCAGATTGATCACACAGGCACAAATTCTTTAACTATGGATGAGATTAAATCTTTAACTTCAGCCACATACAGTAGCTAGCTGAGCTGCAGAGGACCAGCGTGTACGATTTAGAGGCATCTAGCAGAACGAACTTGGCAGAAATGGAAAGTAATATTCTTTCTGTACTTTGATGGAAAAATTATAAACTAAGAGCTAAAATTACCTAAAAACAGAGGACAAATATCACCATAAGTCAGCACCAGAACACCACACACATGTGATTGGTCATTCAAGATAGATCGATGGATTCCTTTATATTCCTTTATTGTCTTGTAAAAATAACAAACATCATGCACCAAGCATTCATACAACATTAAGACAAATAATATATATATATATATATATATATATATGTGTGTGTATGTATGAAGTCCCTACAGGATTAATTGAGCGTGAGATGGCAGACGGCACAAAGCTCTTGTGAAAGAGTGCTCATCTCCATGTAGAACCAGAGGGAACAGTACAGGTGGACGGGTTGAATGACGTTGGTGGACATTAGTGACAGAAGGTGTAGGGACAACAGGGCACGGAGTTTGCTGATGGCACAAAGCCTTAGCTGGAACCTTCTATTTTATTGTACTTTATTGTCTATGGTGAGTCTGAGGTATTTGAAGTGGCTGACTTGTTCAACTGCTATGTATTGGAGGTGGAAACCAGTCCAGAGAGGCACATGTGTGAGGTGTATATGACCATTGACCATGACCCAAAAAAAATAGTTAGTAAACCAGCACCAAAGTCAAAAAAGCAAAAAAAGTAATATGTTAATGGCTGAAATGTCCAGCTTCTGCCAAAGTGGTAGTAGCAGTATGTTAGCAACTTTGACCAAACCTACTGAAAGTGAGACCACACCTGTAGAATAGTTGTCACCTTTCACCCACTTTCACCTGCAATGATCTCAACCGCCCTCACCTGGATGCTCACCTGTATGTACTCACCTAATCACCCATTCACCTTTATATCCCTCCCTCATTACTGGTCCTGGTTGTGGCAGCAGCAGCTAAGGATAGGCCACAGAGAAATAACAACACAAATAAGTGATGGAAACTAACCTCAATCAAGCATTTTGCCCAACTGAGTCTTTTTTTCTGTCACCATCAACTTTTTTTTGTGATTTGATTCTTCAAATTCTGCATCAAAATATGTTGATGAAAACACAACTTACAGTATGTCTTACATAAACAATGATTTGTATCAATATCCACTTTTATTTAACTTAAGTGTTAAATAACACAAAGTGTAGATTGTGTACATTGTGGATCTGGCAAAATGAAGTGAAAACCCACTGTGCTGTGCAATGTGCTCCATCAGGTCTCCAACCCTGATCCTGGAGAGCTACTGTGGGTTTTTGTTCCTACCAAGCAGTAACACACCTGATTCTGCTCGTCAACCACTAGAGCCCTTGCTAAGGACTTTAGTAGAATCAGGTGTGTTAAATAAACTGGGAAACAGACTGCATTTATATAGCCTTTATATTAATTTCCACACTCAAAGCTCTTCACACTACAAGTGTTCATTCACCCACATTCAGGGTTGGAGACGCCTGAGCTACAGTACATATACACACAGCATGAATCACATTGTGATGATAGAATTATTTTATAATGTTGAGGCAGGAGCTGCATTGAAAAGTGTTTGACAGCTTCTGATAAATGATGATGTGCCTTTACAGCCATGAAATCTTGATCTCAGGATAATTGTGATGATATGATTCAAGTTTTTTCAGCTTCACATTATGTCACACTGCCACGTTCTAGTCAAGAAACTAAACAAATTAAAAGTGAATTACCAGGCAACACACATATTTCACACCATATCAGCGCCTATATTACTTATAATTACTGAAATATAATTAATTTCATTTTCATTACAACCTGATGCAGAGCAGCAGTATTATCTGTGGGTGATTGGGGTTGTTTTTCTACTGATGTGTGAAACTGAGAAAATAAATTACAACCTAATGAACTCAGGAGCAGAATGAAAGGAAATCGGATCCTTGCTGATGGCCCGACATACTGCACTATACATTTAATAAGGCGACTGCATTTTACAAGGACAAATCTACTCCGTTAACACAGCCATGGAAGAAATGGCAGGCATTCAAGAGAAAACCCCCACAAAGCTCTTCATTAAGAGATTGTGACGCTTAGCTGCAGTCGAGGTACTCCTGTGCCACTCTTCTTCCTCTGAGTGATCAGTGTCCTGATGTGGCTTTTTACTCTGTCCAATGGTGACTTCAACACTTTAACTACACAATTACTGCTATAAAAGATACAGCAGCTGACTGAAGGGAGCTAAGACTTTGTATGAAGGAGCTTCTAGGAGCTTTGAGATAAATCCTTAGTAGCTGAATGAATGTCTTAGTTTTAATATTAATGTCAGTTTATCTAATATTCCTCTTCAGTGTGAAGGGAGCCCGTTGAAGAATATATGTGCTGGGATTCTTATCACAAATATAATAAAAATGGAAACATTATAATCAATATTGTATATATTCAAAAGGGACTAAAACATATACCTTTAATGATACAATGTTCCTCAAAGCCCAGATTAGAGGTCTGATCAGTAAACTCTTTCCATCTCAAAACCCCAGTTTAAACATCAGGAAAACATAATCATAAAATGATAATGTCTTGCATATGCAGTCAGGGGTGGCGTCATTTGGTACATGTCTCATTCAATACATAATAACTCCAGGGACTTTGCGGTATTTGAGCTTGGAAAGGATAAATAATGCACAACTTCATTCGTAGCAAAGACATTTTGGGGAAAATAAACATACACAGCCGCCAGTTAGCTCAGCACAACTCGATTCTCTGATGAAAACATTTACCACCGAGTCCCATGAGCCAAATTTGCTGATTGCGGGTTTTCACCAGCGGCACTGGCAACAGTCTAACTTTGCAAAAGTCAGTAGTTTTGAGTTCACTTTTGTGGTGTCTTGATTGACAAAGCACAGGCAGGGTTTGGGACAACTGGTGATGCTGTGTGATTGGTGGTGGAGCGTTAAAAGCTTAGCTTCAATGACCCAAAACTCTGGCATCATACATCTCTATCAAGAGCTGTTTGAGGAGATTTTAATGTTGTCCTGAGAGTGAAAGCCCATGCCAACTTATATATTCATATATAAATAAGTCAATTTGAAAGATACCCACTTGATTTGATTAATTTAGGTGGCTGAAGCTTAATTTTCTTCAAGTAAAGTTTTCTATATTTTTTATAAAACTGTTATTTCTATTTAATCATTCTCTGTATCTGAGCTGTGGTAATGCACAAATTTGCCTGATGTGGGATCAATAAAGATTCTAAACTAAATCTAAACATTTAAATAATGTTTGTACTTGAGGACTGTTAATTAATTAATTAACTTCCTCCCATCAGTAGGTGGAGAAAGAGCCACGACTGTCCTGTGATTTTACAGAGCCACTTAGTGAAATTAGCTTTAGCGTTGTTAGCTAAAGGTTCACTGACTGTTAAAAAGTTTCCTTGAGTTTTTCTGCAAGACTATCAATAAGTTGCTTGCCATGCAAACCTTTTACCTTTCAACAAAATTCTCAGTTTTGCAACAAAATAGGTCATTGCTGTGATTTGTGCATATCCAATGATTCTCAGTCCATCACATTATGACGTCTTGTAGTCTTGTGACTGCTTTTCAATGAAAAGAAAAATTGTAAATTTTAGAATAAGGGATGATGAGGAGGAGATAGATGAGGTACATGAGTTTAAATGTCCAGGTCTGGTTTTGGTTCCCACCTTTGATAGACATGTAAAGAGACTGTGCAAAACTGTCAAAACAATCTTTAACTGTTTTCACTTAAGAAAATCTGTATTGCTCAAGGCAGCACAGCAGTTTATGTATGTCATGATATTCTCTCATTATTGTGCTGTCTGGGGCCAAGCCAGCCAAACAACTATCACACACGTTAGGTCATTATAGACATTGAAAATAATGGACCAGAAATCTGTCAGCTGGAACCACTGCCTCATTTTACAGAAACCTAATGTTCGAAGTTTTGACAGTTTTATAAACCTCCTATTTGTGAAATTGACTTTCAAGTGTGTGGACAACCGTGCATCTGATTTACTCTGTTAATTAGAAGAAGCAAAACCATAGAATCAGAACTACAGGTACAGTCAATGAAAACTATATAGCAACAAAAACTAGAACTATATTTGATCAGTCATCCTTTCCACTAAAAGTTATACAAGTGTGGATTGCATTACCATCTAAAATTAAGACATGCGTGTAAATAAAAAGTAGAAAGTGAAAGAATTCTGAGAACACTGATTGCACCTTGAATAGTTTGTGAGTCTACTTCAACACTTTCAGTTTTCAACGAGCACTGGGGTGTTGGGGTAGACCCATGTGGGTGCTGGGGGTGATTAATTTAAAGCCTGTTGAATTTATTGCATGCAGGCAACAGTAGACCATTATCCTTCAACAGACATATACACACACACATAAACCTCTCATATTTTTCTTGGTACATGCCTTTTGTTTCTGTCCTAGTCTTGGACCCATATTTTATTACAGTTTAAAAATTATTATAAATTATTCTTTATGTATTTAATGGTTGTAATTTTAAGGACTTAATTCATATTCTTTTAAATGGCTATCCAGGGACAGGGGTTGCAAGTTAGGTTGGTTAAAATGGTTAAAAATCTGAATGCGCAGCATTGGCTTTGTACCTTTTACTTTGTAATGTATCATGCATTTGTCCCTGTCAAATAAACAAGCACAGTAAAAATAAATAAAGAAAAGTGCTTGTAAGTAAGTGATTGCCATCAATAGGAGCATGCACACCCTGTGACGCTGTATCGCCCAATTCATAAACATCTACAGCTGCTTTTATTTGGAGCAAATACTCACCATGTACACACATGTACATGGTGCAAACATATGTCTCTGTGACATTTCACAATTTCCTGTAACCGCATAATGTCAATTGTAGCTGAAAAAGTGTTTGCAATTCATATATATTTTAAAAATGCTTTATATTATAGTTTATGCATTGTGTGACAGCTTCCACGGTATTTCAACAGCTGGATGGCATCAAATCTATGAAATAACGCTCCAAAGAATGAGGGGGTTTTACTATTTTTAATTTATGTTTATTTTATATATAACCTATCCATAAATCATGTTAATTACACTTTTTAAAAAAAGAAAGGTATTAAAAAACAAGTTAGGCTACCAAAAACAGCACATAAACAACAACACTCAAGTTTGTGTTAAGCTTCAGAGTTTATTTTAACATATTTCATTTTATAGGTGTTGATGGAATGAAAATAAGACAAAAATGGAAATTATCTAATTTAAATGTTAATAACAAAACAAAGCAAGCCACAATCCAAATTGTGTTCATGTTCACATATCAAATTTCATTCTGAAGGTGTTTATTAATTTTCTTTCACCAACTCACCAGAGACAGGTTGAGCCAGCCAAGCCTGAGGCAGCCGAGCACAAAGTGCTGTACTGAGTATAAACTGAAACGAGTCAGAAATTAATGTTTAGTAACTTATTTTCAAAGAAATCTCTCCAGAGGACATGCTCCCAGACCCCCTGGCAGGCCAGTGTTTTCTCTGCTTTTCTTTTTCACCCCTTATCAGCTTACATGCCTGATGTATTCCTGCCAGGAAAAAAAAATGAAACATTCAGATTCCAAATATGTGAACAGTTTATCCACATAACGCCTGTTTGGTGGATGTGTTTGAGATGCAGCTGTGGACAAGAAAACATCTGATCCGGTAAATGGTGCTCAGCTCTTTGGTTATTTACCCCTGAGTCAAAGAACAGAAGTGACATACAAAGAAACAAATTAGGAGTTAACATTGATGTGGCTTTTACTGCTGGACACAGGGTTGAGGTTTGATGCTGAACTCACTATGTTGATTATAGACTGGTGAGTAAACAGGCTACAAGCTATTTAGTGAAATCAGCTATGGTGCAACTAACAACACAAACCATAACTAAATACACTCCAACTGGTGTCATTGTTTTCTCTACTACGGTCTGTCTGGCTGCTGCACATTGTTACTGTCGCCAAGTTCTGCTGACAATGGTGCACAGTTGATTAGTTAATAAAGAATCGCCTGGTGATCCACAGGTGGATCTGGTCTTTTCTTCTGGCTATATACTACCATACCAAAAGTTTGTGGTCACTTAGAAATTTCCAAGAAAAGCACTTTTTTTTTAATGACGGTAACTAATAGAGAAACTAATTGGAAATCCACTCTATTCATTGGTAATGTGGTAAATGACTATTCTAGCTGCAAATGTCTGTTTTTGGTGCAATATCTACAGGTGTATAGAGGTCCATTTCCTGCAACTATCACTCCAGTGTTCTAATGGTACAAGGTGTTTGCTCATTGCATCAGAAGGCTAATGGATTATTAGAAAAACCTTGTGCAATCATGTTAGCACAGCTGAAAACAGTTTAGCTGCTTAGAGAAGCTGTAAAACTAACCTTCCTTTGAGCAGGTTGAATATCTGGAGCCTCACACTTGTGGGGACACAAATCATTATTTCTAAACTTGTCAAAGTCTTGACTGTATTTTCTATTAATTAACTCTTGGTGGTAAATAAAAGTGTGATTTTTCATGGAAGACACTAAATTGTCTGAGTGACCCCAAACCTTTGAACTTTAGTGTATCTATCTGTGCTGATGGAGGTGTACTGGGGTAACGCTAGTGCAAATCTCACCTGGGATCTGCTGCGGTCTATTACTAGTGCCTTAGTATTTTTCATTTTAATGCTGATGATGTTTCAATTTAATTGCTTCAGTGTCACTGAATTTACCAACGGCTGCTGCTGTGACCAGTGTCGTCATAGATTGTCCCTTTGCACTAGGATGGCATGTGTGTTTTTCCTCCTGGCATGGTTGGATGAGGTAGGCTTCAGCACTCTATATATGTATTAGCATTTCATTATGTTTATCTGTCCCTCTCATTCCCCTGCAGCAGTCTTCCTTCATCTATTTTTCTCTCTCACACACACATGCATGTATTGGACCTCTTTCTGTGCACAGTGAATGAACACATTTCACCGATAAGGAGGAATTACTGAAAGATAGAGCAACACGGTAGTGAGGAATGATAGCAATGCATGAGAAACTTTATGGGATGGTAATGATTCTTCTAGGTATTAGTCAGGCCCTCAGGCGTAACAAGGGAACTGAGTAAGGGCTTGTGAAAAACTTTTTTAAAAAGAAATTTGGTTTCCAAAAAGCATGGCAACATAAATTAATTTTATCATTGTTTTTTTGGCAAATGACTATGGCATAAGTGGGTTATTCAATGAGTAGGTACACGTTAAGCTGCTTTAACACACTGTGGTTTGAGTCTGGTGGTTCTTTGCTTCAAAATTGTCTATTGCACACCTACTGCTTGATTGACCCTTACATATTTGTTAGGTTTACCATCTTCTGCCATGTTGGTTTCAAACGCCACACAATTAAAGCCCATTAGAATAGATACTTATACTTTTGTATGGCTATATCTGGTGACCAGTGGTTGTCCTGGTGCCACATTGAGGTCAAATGTAACATAATTTATCATTTCTGTCTTCCCATTTTAACAATTAAACACAAAAAAACCTTACTGAAATGTTGTTTGTAAGTAGCTATCCTTTATTTATAAAACACCTTTCATGACTCCAGTCACAAAGTATTACAGTCATATAAATTTAAACGAAAATGAACAGATAAAACACACAAGGGGAAAAAAGCATTAAAAACAATAAAAAGCATTAAATACCATATGTTACTTAATTCATGTTGAAACAGATGGTTTTAGCTGCTTTTTAAAAGATTCCATAGAGTCAAGAGACCTCAAACGTATTGGAAGACTATTCAAAAGCTTAGTTGCTGACGATCTCCCATAGTCTGAAAACGTGTCTCAGAGACACTTAAACGACCTTGGTGGACCTCAGAGCATGACTTGTGGTGTGGATATGGTATTATATCGAAATTGTGTTTTAAATTCCTGCACAGATGGAAAGCACAGAATCTAGTATGTGCTCCTCATGTCCCTTCCTATGCTACAAAGCTTCTTGACAGCATCTCTACCTAAGAATGCATCCTCCATCCATCCAACAAGTCTCAGAGGTCATAAATTGTGGTGTACTTACATGACAAATTCTTGTTGAATCAAATGACACCAAACTAACCAACACTGGGCCAGAAAGTAGTGCTCGAGGCGTAATTTACTAAGACGCTGTGTGTCTTCTGCTGTGTGTGCTGCATGTGGATGTTTGAAGGCATCATCAATATACAGATAAGGCAAAGAAAGAAGGGGCCTGAAGTCAATAGGGGGTGACAGCTCATTATTACCACATCAATGCAAATGTAGTGACAAATACATTCTCATTTAATTAAAAAGTAAAAATGGTACTTACTGAAAAGGTACAGTGTGCAAGATTTCATGGCATTTAGCAGCATCTGGCAGAAAATTTAGATTTATATGTTATTATCTACATTGGTAGATCCCCATGAAGCATGCCATGTTGCACTGCCATGTTTCTACAGTAGCCCAGAATGGACAAACCAAACAATGGTTAGAGAGGTACTCGGTTGTTTGCAATCAGCAGACAGATTGTAGGGTGGACAGATTGATGACTTCAGTATGGACTTAGGTGGGAACTTCAGTTATGTAAGTCCATGGACTGTATTAAAGCACCAGACGTGTCTCCTTGAAACTTTAATTACTCAGAAAATAATTTCCAAACTGCTGAAGATGCTTTCTATATGTGTTTGTTTTGTCTGTCTGCATGTGTTTTCTGAGGATCTGGTTTGAGCTACATTGCCACGGTAAAAATCTGGAAGTTGTAAAAATGTGTAAAATCCCTGGGTGATTCATGGGATTTCCCCAGCAGATTTCTCACCAAACGTGCAAGGAACCGAGAAAAGAGAAAAACCTAAGAAAAGAAACGATGACAAATACATAGCTTAATAGAGTGTACTGAACAGGAGTTTGCAGTGGCAAAGACAACAGTGCTCAGAGGGACTGCGGTCCAAATTGTTCTAAATTGTAAAAAAAAAAAAAGGATAAAACTGCAGAAAACCACATAGTGTCATCTTTACAACAATGGCCAGGGGTTGACAATTGGTTGCAGGAGGTTTGGATTACATGGTGCACAAATTACACTAATTCATTTTATTCAGCAAAAACAAACGGTGCTCCTTGGGCTACATGTTATGGTATGATGAGGCAGACCATTCAACCACATTGCTAGACCGGGTCGATGCACTCATATTCATTAATCTGAAACATGTAGCCTAAATACAAGTGTTAATGAAAAACAGCCAGCCGTTTGGACACCACCAGATTAATTCAAAATGTGGGGCAGATGGGCATTTTTTTTCATGATGTATTAGAGAGATGAGTCAGAGAATCTGCATCGTTCATATTGGTTCACAGAGGATGATTCATTTTACCGCAATGAATCAGTCTGGCTGCATGTTGGGAGAATTGATACGGATCATAGAATCACTTAGACACAAAGAGAAATGACTCATGCACCATATTGCATCTTGAGCTGTGTGTAAATCACAGGCTGTAACGGGTACAAGTGAGAAAATTGTAAAAATACAATATGTCCTGTCACCAAATCCAAGCCAGCCTGCTTTTATCAAGGTATTTTGGGGGCACTTTTGAGATTCAAACCACATACATAAGGGTTCAACACGTCAATATAAAGGGGTGTGGCTTAGTTTGGAGTTTAAAATGTTCTTCATGCCCCTCGCAAGACAATATTAAATCCAGTGCAGACTGTGACGGTAGCTTGAAACATCTGTCACTGATTCTGCCTGATGTGACTGAGGAGAAGAAGGACTCTTCATCCAACCTCTGCATTACTTTTATTGATTAGAAAAATAGAATTGATGGTTGTAAAATCAGATTTGCCATCTGAAGAGGAGGTGTAACATTTACATTAATACATATTAGCACCGTTTGTTTTTCATCTTCAAAGTATAGGCTGCTGTGTTCAAAAAGTCACTTTTGGTGTTTCACTCATTGTTACTTTGAGTGAAATGTTTTTCTTTCAGATGAGAGAGCTTGTTGCAATAGCAGAATTCTACATAGAGTACTTTATTAATCCCAAATAAAGGTGTTGCAGCAGCAACTTAATATATCACAAAAGACAAAATACAAGTAAAAAAATACAATCAAATTAACTACTACTAATAAATAATATACAATATATTACAATATACAATGATTAAAAAAATAACTACTATAACTCATTGTGTTTTATTATCAACTAATAATGAGCTGTATGTATCTACATTGAGTGTGTGTCCTCTGTGGATCCCATCATTGGCCTGAACAGACAAACTGAAACCTGGCAGACTTTTCTTTTTTTTCATCATGAGTTTTGCAGCCACTGCAGTTGATTTGCCAGAAACTACACACTGTACCTTTAAAATGAATTAAGCCTACATTCATAAATGAATAATTTACACAATGTATATACATATAAAACAGTATATACTGACACTCCTTGAAAGAGTATTAACGGATGAATCTGAATATAACAGATGTGCTGTATAACGTAATAAATAAAAAGTTATGGTGCGCAGTCTGTCTTCACTGTCAGAGCAGAGTCTCCTCTACCGATACAGAGGAGAGTCATTGTGCAGGCTAATGGCTGCTGGCAGAAAAAGAAAGTCTCACTGAAAGTGCTCCACTGTTTGACAAGCAGGACATTGTACCTCAAGTCACATTGTTCTGTCAGTAAAAGGCAATGGTATGAGGTCTTTGAGCTATTCTTCACTTACACTTGAAAATGCGGTCACATCTTATTGTTTCTCACAAAACTGTCACCGTTTAGGGTAGCTCTGTCAGCTCTGGAAAAAAAAAATGGTGAGACCAAAAAAGCTGGCTCCAACAGTTCAATCTGTGGCCCGGCAGTTTGATTTGACCAGGCCCCTTTATCAGTAGTGCACAGTAGCTGCCTCTAACATGTCTTTAAAATTCAGAACACCAGGGGACTCTTTTAGATAGACAATTCATTTTTGATCACAAAAGTAAGAAGAAATACTCCATATCAATAACAGCGTTCCCTCGGGAACACTCCTCCAAATTGGCCATCATTAGCCGAGCCTGAAGTTTGTCTCAGGAGAATTGTTCACCTGGTGAGCGGACACAGTGTGAGGAGGTGAGCAGACTACAATTTCTCAACCTCTTGTACCATGCATGAGGGTAGTGTCAATGTTCTGTCGAAACCTGACCTTGCTCTGCTCTGACTGGATTTTTTACCTGACTTTCCTGTTCATTACTGTTTAGTTCAGTGCTTTTCTGCTGCTGCAGGGTCACCAGGTGCTCACCTGGGGGCGGTAGGCCTTGCTCCCTGGAGCCAGCTGTTCTCTCACAGGTTCTTGCTGTGTCGTATTTAGAACGCTAATGGAAGGAGCCTTCAGGAGACCAGGATGTCTTAAGAATTACATTTCTTGTAGCTTGATTGATGAGAATCAATGATAACATCCCCTGTGTGAACACAGTGCATTGTCAATCAATTTAGTATCACTATCTGCTGAGTATTAACCCTGCTCTAGATGCACCAGTTTGCTGCATGTCAAATTAAGGATATCATGTGTATGTCACATCAGTGGATATAGCCCGTATATATCATATATCTCTGTTTGACCCTGACTGTACTGGGAGAGAGAAACTCTCATCAAAGGCAGATGGATAGGATGAACTTACCTGAAGTAGTCAGGCAGTAACATATTGCACACATATTGCAGATGGCCAAGAAACTTTCCAACACTGGGTAACACTACTTTTAAGTCCAACATCAAAACTTCCTTCACACTGGCATTTCTTTTAGAGAAATCTCTCAAAATGATGGAGAAAGGGGCGATTAAAGGTACAGTGTGACGTTTTTGGTGGCACCTAGTGGTGAGGTTGCAAGTTACAACCAACTGCGTATAGCCAAGGTTTGCAGGAGAACTTGGCTGTTAAAAAATCCAAAGGCTGTCTGTAGAACCATTGTGTTTGTCCCTTCTTTTTTAAGATTTCTCCTTTTTTGATGGGATGGATGCCTTTATTATACTGTCACCAGAAAGTAATGGAAGAGATAGAGGGGAAGACATGCAGCAAAATAGCACTCTGGCCAGGACTTGAACCGGGGTCAGCTGCTTGACAGCAAAGCTCAATGTGGCAAGTGCTTTACCTCTACAACACCACAGCACAGCATGGTGGCTTCATGGATAGGGACCCCACTCCCCAAACCAGCTCAATCTAAGGTAATAAAAACACAATAATTCTTATTTTTATTTAATTATATACAATTAAAACTTCCTTATGAATATTTTATTCCATTTCTGGCAAGTCAGTTGTGGTAGATGATGCTAAATACCATTGAATCTTTTAAAAGATATTTAATTTTTTCTCATAAGGGCACACATTTATACTATACTCTAAAGGTTACTCATAGACTTTATGGTAATTAAGAGTATGTTGCCTGATAAATGTGTCTGTAAATTTTCTTAACTATCTTTGTTCCCCAACTTAACACTTTGTGCATCGGTAAGCGAGCATGTTGGTTATACAGTACAGTAAAAGACTAAAAGAATGGCGCCTAAATATATCTCCTTAAAGAAAGACAGAGTGTCGAGAGATCCATAAAGAAATGTTTTACTTTCATGAGTCTAATGTGTCTAAATATTGAAATGAAACAGAATTAGGGGTTGGCCCCAAAACAAAATGAGAATCATGACTGGATACTGTCAAAGGAATCATTGTCTAGCGTATTAGTGGAAGGAAGGCAAGAGTCAAGTTAGTGCTGAAAGTCCTGAAACAAACCACGGCTGCCCTTTTAATTAAGCTTAGGCTGCAATGACATATATTAGGCTTTTATTGCTGCGGTGCAGAGGTCTGCAGCATGTAATTAGACAAGAACACTTGTTAGCCTCAGGAAAAGGTCATAGACAGGGGGTTCTGTGCAAGGAGCTTAAACTTAACTGTTACACTTCTGACTAGTTAACTTCCACCTGAGAAAGTTCACTTTGTGGTTTCCATCGCTAATTGGTGTGACCCCCTGCCAAAAAGAAAAACAAACAAAAAACAAAAAAGACAATAAAATGTGATTTAAAGCATTTTCTGAATGGTTTACATGAAGCAGAAATATTTTTCTTCAAGTTTCAAAATTTCTTGTTTTACAGATTTGTTTGTGTATTTGGTTTACAGCTGAAAAAAGGGTTTAATCGTTATTTTTTGGCTGATTGGAAACCTGCTTACCACCACGGGAGATGATTTACAAATAGCTTTGACCTTAGATCGGAGGCTTGAAATGGTTTACCAGGTGTAAGTGGATTCTTTGCAGAGTTTCTAATAGGAATACAATGAAACTACTGAAAGAGTTTGATTGCGACTGTTAATGCAGCGTATATACTGCAGATCTTAAAACTTCCATTCAAACACAGCACAATGGAGTTGTTGAGTGCCGCCTGAAACTCTGCCACATGGTCACTTATTTTTTTCTCAGTGTGTGCGCATGCTTTCCACATGCTGTAAGCAATTGTGGTAGTTGGCAAGACAGCTGAACCAGTGCGGTAATCTTTGGATCATGCTGCTACATGAATGGTGGCTGAGGCCCTGTGAGTATCCTGACTGTCTGCCCGGGTGCCAGGCCGCGGAAATCAGCCCATCCCTGCCAACGCCTGCCAGTGAATGACACCATTAATGCCCACCTTGTACCTGACTGGGTGAGAACTCTGCTGCATTAAAGACTCTCTCTTTACACAAATATAATCCTTGTTTAAATTTCTTCCAGAACATTTTCCCAATTTTGTTTGCAGGTCCGGGAGGATCGTCGACCTACAGTAATGAGACTCTGAGTGGCTTTGTTTCTGATGTGCCAAAACCGTTTAAAGTCTTCTTGGGCTTATGCTTTCCAATATGTTTGAAGCAATTGACCATTTAATTAAGCCATATGCCTTACAAGCTATCCTTTTTTAAATAGCACTTAGCCTATGCAGTTAACAGTAATAATGAGGCAGATTTACTACTTAAAATTCTTAATCTTTTCCCTTTTTGGGGCAGAGGGGTCCTTAATATCATATTGAAGAGACAAAAAACAGGCTTTTTTAATTATAGATCAGTTTTGCTGTCTGGAACAACAACTGCCTCTAGCAGATTTTATTAATTGTATAGCTAGCTCTAGCGAATTGAGCAATTTTTACTGATACTCTGTGAGTTGGTTGAAAACAGGTTTTCCAGCCAACTTTTATTGTTTCCAGCTGACTTGTTTTACTTGCATATGAGGGATACATACCATATATGATGATATTGTACTAACAGATCCCTGCAGGCTAAACTCAGCACCCTCACCAGATGATGACCCCTTTAGAAGACAGACTATAAAGTAAAATTGTTATTATATTGCAGCTAGTTAGCCCTATTAGTATGGTAAGAAAAAAATCAGTTATTTTCTTCCAAAATAAATCTGTGTATATCCGACCATAGCTAGGCAGCCAAAAAAACAGAGGTTTAGATCCATTCTTTGTTGTGTGTATTTTCACAAGGGTATTTTACAAGAGTAAATGCTTTTAGAATGAGAACTGAACAATGTGCTTGGCAAACGTGGCCTATCATTATCTTGGATAATGACTTTGTTGCTTAAGTGTAAACTTCCACAAATTCAATAAAAGAGCAGGAGATGCAGCCCCTAAACTAGTAGGATCCAGGAACAGCTTCCACACACTGAGATACTGGTACTACACAAAGGTTCAATGTAACTAGGGGCCTTTTTTGTTGTGTCACCTGTAACCCTTAGAAGCAATGATTGGTTACTTCTAGGTAGCAAGACTCCCTTCCTTACACTTTTGCTCTTTTTGTTTTTGAAAAGACCAAAAAAAGCGACTGTGATCCAAAGTCTGGTCAGACATCGGACTAGCACATATTGGTCTCAGATCCAATAGAAGTCAATGCAATATCATTTTTAGTTGACATGCATGTATGCATTCATTCATTATTACCCAAAACTTTGTTTTATAGACAATTCTAGTGATTATTTTGCTACCTTGCCTGAGCCTGAGCATTCTCTCAATAAATGAAGGTTGATTGGTCAGTCGCCATGTCCATTCAGGCCTTTGGCACTCTCTGTGGATAAATGATCCAAAAATTCCGCTGACATTGCTTAACCAGACATCGACAAATATTTGATGGAGTCACTGGGTAGCATTCAGCTGACTATGGTTGGACAATCACTGCTTTGGCATGGGGTTCAGTGAAGCTCTATGCTATAGTAACATAAGAAAGGGAGGGGAAAAAACTACATTTGGCCAAATGTGACCTATTATGTAATTTACTAAATTCCTCAAGATATACAGTAGACCCATCTAGGAATTTGGCTAAAAAAAAGGTGAACACTGACTTTAACATCTGTCTTGTGGCTCTCCAGAGGTTTCATAGAACAAACTTTACAACAGCGGTGTACCGGCCATCGAGAATACCTCATCGGTGAGCTGGTGGACCATGAAAAAAATCCATAAAATTTTTACCGACCATCCGGCCCTGTCTATCACCAGCCCCTGAATTTCCTTCCCACCCCTGGTTTGCAATGTGCCCGCAGTGCCTATTAAATTAAATTTAGTGACGGAGTGGACATTCAGTAATTTTATATTGGGCTTAATACATCATTCTCTTTATTGTTTTATGTGCTTCACATGCTTAGGTTTTTATATGTTCACTTCCTTTATTAATATTGTGGTGTTCTGGCATTGGTTTAGTCCTGAAATTGTTTTTAATTTACTGTACATTTTCATTTTATTTAAGAAATAATGTCCCCTAAATTATAAAGAACTGAAGGAGAAATGCCATTTAACCTTGGTTGTAAATACAAAAAGTCATTATAGTGACACACCCAGTGATGCAGACTATGACCAACAAGACAACCATAAAAATAGTTAATGACATAAGTATTGTGGTTGTGACATGAAACAAAGCTTTTCCTATTCTGCTCTCCCACAACGAACTAGACCAGGTGCTGAAGACGCAAGTATTTCCATGTGTCACCAGAAAAACTGAATAACCCCAGATTGCCCTCAGAGACTGGATGCATTTAATTAGAGCTAGGAATGTCAAAAGGACATTTATGGACAATGATCTAATTAGTGGAGAATATTCTTTGAAGTTAACATTGGACTATTGTAAAAGAAGATCAAATATCACGGCAAGTTTAGCCAGTGGCCTTTCATGGTGTGTCCCGCATTGCTGTAAATCTGAAACTGGCAATAACTTTAATCCTTTCTGGCTTGTAACACCTATAAAATACTAATATGGGCTCAAACTTCCAGAAGTCATGAACAAATTGCTCTAACAAGACAAAGTTTGCTGGAAACCAAATGACAGATTTCCCCCTAATACCCAAAGGAACAGATTTCACTGCACTGCTGTCTCACTCCAATAGTTCTAGTTTTTATAGGATTATTTAAATGCACATATTCAAGTGTATATTTACGCTAGTTTAAGGTAGGTGTTCTGTCAAGATGGGGTGTTCTGAAATAGTAACTGTATGTATTTATTCAATTTCTGTTAAGGTCTACTTTGGCTCCTATGTACATTAGGTTTTAATCAGAACCTTTTATTGAGTATATGTATATTTCATCAATTTCTTAAAGTTTGTGAATAGTATGGGTGCATTTACTTTGTTTTTACTAAAACTGTCCAGATAATGTGGTTATAATTGTCTTTCATTGCACAAGAACATAGGCAGAGCTTGTGACTCAAGTCCCCTTTCACCTATGATTCGTTCTCCTTATTGACAAGTGAGCCTGATTTAGTATAAGTGAAAATCATTGTACACTCTTTCAGTTGTAGAGAAGTCCAATTACTTACAGCTGAGCTTTTTGGTCTGAAACTTGCTTTGGATCACTGAAAGTCACTTTGACAGTCTAATTGCTTTTGGCGCATGACTTTCTTTCTAGATCCCCTACAAAAAATGTGCATATGTAGTAATCATAGCAATTTAGCTTTACTTTAAATCAATACCAATCAAATACCAGAATAAATATACTGTAGTAGAATAATGTACCACAGTTTTCTGGTCTGCAAACCAAACAAATGTGAAAGGGTTATTGCTCTACTTTGTGCTGTTGATGCTTTACAATTTTTAAATAGCAGTGTCAGGCATGTGTAGCCAAGATAAACAGCCCATTCTTAGGAAAAAGCAGTAAAAGTTTTGCAATAAAAGTATTGCTTTGGTCCTCTGACTAATATGTTATTATATCTGACATCATTAGGTTATTAATACTGAAACATCTGTGTGTAAGCAGCATGTTGCTGTTTTAGCTTGTACTACTTTAGATACAGTTAGTTTAGTAGTAGTCTATACTAGTATATACAGGTCATGAGATGATTAATTGGAGGAGGATGGAAGAAAAAAAACAAGTTCTAATTAACAAATCTGTTTTCACATTATGGACTTTTCTCCAATCTTTGGTGAAATATTGAATCATTTGAACATTTATTGAAATCAAACCATGTGAAAACATATCATAGACGTGACCCAGACTAAACATTGCATTTTAAAAGTTCATTACATTATCTGATGTCAAATCTGTATCTGAGAAGTAACCATATCTGTCAGAAAAATGTAGTTTTGTAGTTGTAGTATAAAGAAGCATAAAATGAAAGTCCTCAAAATTGTACATTGTAAGTACAATAATAAATCAAATTTTAGTAAATTCTTATATTTCCACCACTGGGAAAAGCGCCTCACACTGAAAAAAAAAGCATAATGAGGGTTGTCAGATGCAAAATTAATCAATAGATTTCATTTGTAAAAGGTGACAATAGTGATGAAATGTGATAAAAATGTTACAATCGTAGAATCATTGTCAATTTAAAGATAATTTATATGAAATTTCAGATACTTGAATAATTTAGGTTATGGGACAAAAAGCAAAGAACAGTCAAGGCAAAAATGGCTTTATATCAACTAAAGTGCAGTGCATTCATGAAATACAAAACTATTTCCACATGTCTGTCTATTATTTTGTTGCAGGAAAAGAAACAGAGAATGAAGTCAGTGAAGACTGAAAAATCTCATGGTTAGGATCAAACACCTAATCAAAGTGAAGCATTCCGAAAAGAACAATGAAATTAAATCCCTTTGTGTATCTGTCAAACATTCTTCCATGGGTTCTGGTGTTCCCACTCTGTGTTATCATAATTCCTGTGGCTGCTTCCTCTATCTGTCTCGCTGTCTGGATTCAGCAGTACTTTCAGCTCATGACTGGATGGTGAAGTCACCACTATGGAAGGCCACAGTGTGCCTGCTTTGTGAAACAGTGTTAGAATAAAAAGATCAGTATCTAAAAATCTCATTTTTTGCATATTATATATGTAAATTTACTTTCAAAAGCTAAAAAAAGGTATGAAAACGGGATGTCACCAATTGTGGAGTTAAATTTTGGAATGATGCCAACATAAATTTAAAAACATGTCTATTTTTGAAGCTTATAAGTGTGACTGGTTATCTGTTAATGTTCCTTTCTAACTGTTCCCTTGCTTTTTTAATGTTATTTGTTTTGCTCTTTGTTGTTTCTTTGCTTTTTGTTGTTTTTTTGCTTTTCTGGAGATTTGTAGCCATAAAAATTGCAAAAGGTTGATATTATAGGATAGGCTTTTATAAGCAGTTTGCTTCACATGATTCACATGACATGATGCAACACATGATTATGGTTTTGTGTGAAATATCAATGCTGTGCACATTTTTTCCTGGTTGTTTTGCTGCATTTGTGTTTTTTGTGGTGTCATGACTGAATATACTTCAGAATAAACTTCATTCATTCATATTACATTTTAGTTAAAGTTGGTTTTGCTCTTCGATATTATGAATATGGACACAGATTGTATGTAATTAATTTAAATTTTAAAACTCTGGAACTGCAAAAAGGATCTAATCAATGATGATCTGCACAAGACATTGTGAATATTCTCATATTTACCACATTTGTTGATTACAGAATATGTAGAATTTTACAATGAAAAAAGGTTCAAAATCCCATTTCTTTCAGATTCTGGCTCACTTTTTGCATAGAGGAGCCTAAATTCTACTAAAATGTTTTGGGCACATGTAAACTTCCTGTTCTTCCTTTAAATCAGCTTATTGAGTTGGGATGTGGGACTCTGCCGGTCACTGGAGTAAACTAAAAATGCTGTAATCTTTCCGGAGGTATTTAGAGATTCATGCGTGCACCTGTGGAGAAGCTGCTGCTGCACAAAGAGGCGTTGTTCGATGCAGTCATGAGAAGCGCTGTCAGGCTCTAGCCTTCATCTTTCCACACAGGATACACTCCTTACGAGGATCACCAGCCGTCATACGTCATCATGTATGAAGTAATTCTGTCTGTGGAGACGTCCCAAAGCTAACAAACAGAATCTGTTTCAGGGAGAAAGTCAACCAACATTAGAAGACAATAGTGATTTCCAACAACATTTTGATGTATTATTGTAGTAACTATTACCAGCAGCCTTCTTAAAGTAAAGGATCTCTTTGATATTTTTTATGCACACTTAGCTTAGTGTAGACAGCAAGTATTGGGCATTATTATAGTTATATGGATCATTCTAAATGCATAAAAATTGTGGATAAAACTCTCCTTCTTCCCCTTCTCTGAAATCAAAATGCATTCTTAAAACAAAGTGGAAAGTCTGGACAGCATCTTTTTGCAGAAATAATTATATAATTCACAAATGTTTCAGGCTGATATTGTATATGCAATCTCCAGTATATTGTACCAGCTCTGTTATCTTGCAGTTCCTGGTTGCTTTAGTCTGCTCCTCGGTGTTTGTGCGTTGGAGCTTCTTTGTATATTGTAATTATGTGTGTTTATATTGTATCTTGGGTTGTACACTGCTTCTTTTGTCTCCTCTGTACATGCAGTAGCCTGCAGCATCCTTCCAGGACAGACAGGTTGCTCGCTCCGAAATCGTTCCCCGTTTTTTTTTTCCTGACTGTTTTTCATTCAGTGATTCAAATTAGAGACAATAACAAATGACTGTCACATGGAAAACCTCAGCGATCCTTTGTCATACCGAGTAGGTCAATTTATCATTATCAGACATCTATAGTGCATGATCCTACGGGCAAAGGTGTTGGTTGATGCTGACATCTAGTGGTGAAAAGTGCATCAGCACCATCTTATCACTGCTGGAGGCTAAAGAATGATGGAAATAATGAAATAAATTGACATGTATAAACACACAGGATGACAAACAGTGTTTTCCTACTCTCCTTGATGTGTTCATTCGCTTTCCTCTAACAGGGGTGACTTTAAATAATTTCACAGATAGGCATTGCTTTAAAAATTCAGCATTTGTTTCTCTTGGTTTGAGGCACAAACACTTTGCTTTCATCACTTTTTTTTATTTAGTGTGACATTTTCCTCAAGAAAATACATAATTTATTCAAGATTTATATGCCAACCATCTAAACACAGCAAAAGGCCATTGTATTGTATTTGAAAAAAAATAAAACAAGATAAACATGTCTCCCTGAAAATGTATTGGATATTGTAAATTAAAGTTAATTTACTGTAAGAAACCATTGTTGACCTCAAGCACACAGTAAATAGACAAAAACCTTATTATTTAAAAATGTTTCATAATGATTTGAGATCAAAAGTCAACTTTATTTGTACAGCAGCTTTCCTACAGAAATACAACTCTAATTGTTTCACAACAAACATTAAATAAACATTCAGTATGTTTAATTTAAGATTTTTTATTTTTTATTTATTTTTAGTATAAAATACGTATATGAAACAAAGAGACTGTCTGTACCAAATACTTTCTCTCTGAAAAGTGAAACAGGCCCTGATGGCACATCTGTCACAACATGGTCTTTATTTTAAGAACAGTGTAATTAAGCCACATGGCGAATTGTCTTTCTGTAATGTTAATTCAAGCCATGTAATAATACTAATCATAAAGGTGTCACCGTTTTCCTTTCTGCTGTTGTTGGGATCATCCAACAAAGCAGCAACAGATGATCTCAGTGTTCTTGAAGCCACGTAGGTTAGGTTAGGTTACAGGAAGCGAGTGCAGGGATATCATTGTTAAGACTGAACTGATGTGCTCTCTCCTCTAAGCTCTGGTTAATAGTCAAGTTGAACTGCATTGAACAGTTTTGAATAAGGAGAATACAAACATGAAAAAATAGATATTGGCTTAACTATTGTCAGGATCCCTGCCTCAGTCCTGTGCCTCCCCACCTGTTGCTACTTTCCCATGTCTCTCTCCCTCTCTCCCTGTGTGTGTGTGTGTGTGTGTGTGTGTGTGTGTGTGTGTGGGCAGACAGGTGTGCTGTAGTCTGAGCAGAGCCCCACCAGCTGCAACCCATTCCATAATTAAGACTTCTACTTATACTCAGCCCTGCCAGGTCCATGCTGCCAGATCGCAGCCGGTTTATGCTTCAAGCGATTTCACTTGCATTTATCTTGTTAATCGCTGTTTTGGTCAAACCCTGTCATCTGTTCCCTGCAGTCCCATTTACGATGTCTCCGGTCCTTCCTGTCTCCCGTTCCCTGGACTTTTGTTTTACTTTGCTTTCTCCATATGGATCCTGTTTTGGACCCGTTCCCCTTTGCCCTGGCTTCCAATCCTGCAGCTTCCAGCCTCAACAGTCTGAACTTCCCCTATCCCTTTCTCCTTCTCCTTTCCTGTGCTGCACTGGTATTTACCTGCTAAGTCCCCACAACTTTCCATTTGTCATGTGTAATGATTTGATTGCAGCTTTCTCCTGTGAAAGGTTGCTTTATTCTGATGTTTTAGCCTCATGTCACATCAAAAACACAAGGTGACAGAAAACTACTTTTATTCTCAGCTTTTGAAAGTCAGCGGACGGTGACAAATCAATACATTTGAAAGCATCTTTTTAACTGTCTTGGATGTCTTCTTGAGGATTGCACTTTCTGAATTATGGTTCAAAAATGTTTTCCGCTGTCAGTCAGAAAAAATGCTGTTGATGGGGGGAAAAATATAGGGAATTTTAGAAATGCTGGTTAGCTGTAACACAAATTCACATGTTTGCTGTCCTCTGCTTATCAGTGTACTAAAGGCTTTGGAAAGAGTGAATAAACATGACATAATACAAATATTTTATATCCGCTTACTCAGTGTCTGAATTGACTGCAAATATCAGTTGATCATGTATGTCAGACTGTCTTTGGTTTAGAAAAACAATATTCAGTCATCCTGCTGGTATTGTTTTATAGGGAACATGTGGACTTTTAAAAGGCCTTGATGTCTTTAGTATTAGTCATCTAAAGCAGTTTCTAGAAATGAGCCTCCTGTTTATTTGTCTGTCCAAACAAGCGCTGCATCCAAGTTGGTCTCCTCTGACACATACACAATCATCAATGTGAATAAAACTGGGTTTACTGGGTTTGTTGCATTTATTGGGTTTACTACAAATAAATGGAAAAAAGTGAACATAAACGTTTGTTCTAACAGAGATTTTAAAGCTCCACTGCCATTGTTATAGTAAGGACTGCAATTGGTGTGCATTAGGAAATGGAACGTCAGAAAATGTTTACTGTTGTGTCCCTTAATATGTCAGGGGATAAGGGGAGTGACACGGAAATAAGGTTGGAATGGAAACGGATAGGTTGGCAAAATAAGAATCATTCGTTTACAAGGAAACAGACAAATAGTCACAGCAGCTCCAACTAAAATTAAAAACACATAGTTAAATTAAATGAAGGTAGATGACTAGTACAAACTAACATCACCATAAACTCTTAAAAGCTCTCTAGCAATTGCCTGGTACCAGTACCTAGAGAGACACAAGGACACACACACACACACACACACACACTACATCACTATAACTGCAATAATCACTAAATTCTGGGGCTCTACTCAGCTTATATAGATTCAGAGTGTTGCTGTGTTTCTGCTGGTTCCTCATAGTGCAGGGTTGAGCCATATCAGGCAGAACAAATCAAAACAAAAATAACTTTAATGAACTTGCTAATATATATATATATATATATATATATATATAGAGAGAGAGAGAGTGTTGTACATGTACATGTAGCGTGTTCATGAGCACAAAAAATGTTTGTCCCTATTCTGAGACCATACAATCGCCCAAGGACAGGAACATCATAACCTGATATGTCAGATCTGCATTTTCAGCTACTTTAGGAGTTTTTCTGCCCCCAAGGGACCCCAACTCAAAACATGAATAAATTCCTGCTGCTTTGACTTTATTATGAATTGGATATTAGAATTAACATAATTACAGTGTCCATTTATGTCCTGTGATTAACTTGAATAATTAGTGGTTATACCAAGTTGGCTACATGCAGAGAATAACCTTGCTGTTGGCCGTAATCCAGTTAAGCTGCTTACATGCACCTCTGACACCCTGTAACCGAGTCTCTCAGCACATATTAATAAACCAGATTATTCTTGTACCACCTGAGGTGTTCACCTGCCCACAGAGACGATGCTGCACCAGGAAAAGAAAGGATGAAAAACATGCAGCCATGAGGAGCGGGCCTAAAATCCAAAGGAAAGAAGTGATGATCTGTCTCTTCTTGTCCATAACATCTCCTGGCTAATAAATGTTGTGACCAATTACAGGAAAATTAATTTGAAAGACATTTCTTTGTCATAGTGATCCATTTAGTTTCAGTCACTGGATCGTATCAATAATTGATCAGAACTGAAAGATACATTAGAGCGTGTCTAACACTGTAAGCACAAGTCAATAACTTTGTCACGTCTTTCCTTTGTTTGCACAAGAAGAAAAAATGATCTATTATCACCATTGTCCACTGATACGATTTTCAGTTCTTTTTGCTACTACTATACATATTTCATTAAGCTTGGGAATGTCTTCTTTATGTTAATAGTCATGAGGAAAAAAAGAATCAGGAAACTCTAAAACATGCTCATGAAGCCTTTATCAGTTATTAATAATGGAAAGTTAGTAAGCTGCACTGCCTACGTCCCTGCAGGCCATGGTGCTGACTACCCTACTATAGTGCTACGTAGCATTTTGTAATGCATTTCCTGAGGAGGGATAAAATGCTAACCAGCCAGAGACAAACAATAATAATAATATAGTTAGTGCATCTAAGCGTTAAACCTGTGAAATAGCAAAGTAAAGCCATTCAGCTTCATTTCTGCCTTCTGGGTCTCACTGGATTCTGACAAAGACAAATCTGAAGAAGATAATTCAGCTCTGAATGACTGTATCAGACACCAACCTACCCTACAGTAAAGCATCTTCACACACACGCACACACACAAACACACACACACACACACTACACACATAAATCAGATGCTCTTTGTGGGTTTTAAGATGGTATCATTAATGCTTTCGTGAGCTTTCAGTTCATATCAGGTGCACAGGGACTGGCTGAGACTAGCAATCTAGCTCTGTATGGGGGAAAAAAACAAAAAGCATTATTTTCATGGCTCCCCTGCAGCCATGTTCTGTCTTTTAGTACTGGAAGCTAACCGAATTTGGCAGCTGTTGTTTAAATGTCCCAAAAATATGTTATGAAAAACCTTGAGCGTGATTAGAGGTCATTTTCTCAGGTTAATGTGTCTTCTAGAAGCAATCCACTGCAAAATTTGAATAAATAAACATTCAAATATTAAAATCCTCACAAAAAACATGAGATTCAATTTGGAAGACATTTTTTTTTTACACATTTATGATCGACTGAGGAAATAGGCAAGAACAAGCACAGTTTGTGTTTTTTTATTATGCCTCTCCAAAGATCTGAAAAATGTATCTTTTCAGACTGAAAAGACTGACTGAGCCACTGTTTAGTACATGGGGGAAAAAAACTCTCAGACCTAATGTTCGTAAGAGCTTCAATTTGGATAATGTAGTGGGAAAATATGTTATAACAGCTGATAAGTGCATGTAAAAACATGAAAATGTGTCTTATGAAAATATATCTATCCATTCTCTTTGGAAGGCAGAGAGAGAGGCAAACATCCAGTGTTTTTCTATCTGTCTGCGCCTAATCAGAGTGGATCAACCTTAGAGCTATAATGGGTTCAAAAGATTCACATAAGTGCAGCCCCATTATGTTATTTTGCTTGTTACATGTTCCATCTCTCAGCCATTTCCCAAATTGACTCTCTGATAAAGCCAAAGGGGCCTCAGATCTCTGAAAAAGCTCATTTCGACATAGAAAGAGTTATTTTCTTTAATGTCCTGAAACTGCTGAGGACATTTCACAGGAAAGTTAATAAAAAATAATGAGCATATTACTGGACATATTCTCGTAATTTTCACTTCATTTCTGCAAAGCCTTTTGTTACATCAGCCCTGGGTTGCCATGTCAGGAAGACAGAAATAATAAAGGCATAAAATTGTCACAGGGGAACTCTAGCTGCAGCGTATACCATTTTCTGCATAGTACTGTACATTATCTGTCATGTTCTTTAATTCTGTGTGACTCTCCCATCAAAGAGATGAGCTACACAGCTTGGTGACAATGCAAAGTGCATGTTTCTATTCATCAAAGAGAATTTATGCAAAAACATGTAAATGCAACACATATGGATGCCGGTTATATGTAATGTGTTCTGATTGCTACGCTGTGATTGTTTGTTGTTCTGAGCAGACTGAGGCAAATTTTCTAACAACTAAGTTGTCAGGAAATAAAGTACTGAATGGATGAATTAATGATATCTGTATTATTTCTTTAGAAGTGTCTGAATAATGAATATGTGTAGTCACCCTGGATAGACTTCACACTTGGCGAGTATAAAGCTGAGGAACTAAGAAAGTGTAGTGTCCAGTGTGAAGTTCTTGTGATGAACGATTCTTCAGAAAAATCTATATTTTCTTTGTCCTGCTCATCTATAACAGAGTTAAACACAAATAATAATAATATTAATATAATAATTTAAAGCTAATCCAGTGTCAGGGTTTCTGAGTGCCAGTGATTGGACTAAGTGGTCATGTAGAAAGGCCTGGTCATTCAAATGAATTAAGCTTCCTCTGACTATTTATATTGCAAACAATTATTTATATTGCAATGATCATTAACAGCAAGGTCAAAAACACTAATGAGCAGGATACTTTTCTGGTCTGGTTAATATTAAGTAAATTAAGCTTAGTGATGTACCAATCCAGGTTTTCCCGATCCAATCCGATACCGATCCATGGGCTGAACATATCGGCCAATATCCAATACCGATCCAAGGCTACTGTTGAATGAACTCTTGTGTGGGCATGAGGTCGAATCACTGCACAGCCCCCCCACACACCGACGCGTCGCATCGATGCAACAACAGTGCGGTGCTTCCCCGCAACCCTGAACTACAAGGGCTGTGATTGGTCAGTTCAGCCGTGGTGGTCTACAGTCTCCTCCACAAACGGCTTCTCTATCGCTTCAACATTCGCCACAAAAGCATTTTCTCTTTGATATCAATGGGCTCCAAAACATACACGCTACATCCTGTTGACTGAAGGAGGATTAGGACCAGCAAAAAAAGTCTGCTGCATACAGTCCGGAATATGTTTTATTTCGCGCTTTAACATATGCAATAAAAGCATTTGCTCTGTGATATCGATAAGCTCCAAACACACGCGCTGCATCCTGGTACAAGAATGAAAGAAAAAAAAACGGCAAAAGCGGGTGGTTCAGTCTGGGACACGTGGGAGTTGTTGTTTGTGGTGTTTATTTAGCAACGTTATTACCTCCCTCACAATGTTCACGTTGTACATGTCACACACAGCGGTTGGATTTGTTCTCTTATTAAGTTTAAAATGTTTCCAAATGACTTGGTCCGGCTCCATGTTACTGTTTGCTTGACTGCTGCGCTGCTCTGCGTGATGACGTAGCCAGCAGCAAACATAGGATCAAAGTAACATCTTTCATCCGATATCCGATCCAGGTATCGGCCCATCTCTTCCCTCAGGTTAGGGTGAGTGGATGTGAAAAAAAGAGGCGTACAAATAAGATTGTAAAACACTTCTTTGAAATTATTATAGGCTGAGGTGAGTCCGTTTAAATTCTGATCACCAAGGATAATCACCCCCTGATCAATCAATGGTGCGATTATTTCTGGCATTTTTTCAAGGGTTTCTGAGGGGGCACCAACCGCTATTACTGAATAATTATGCCTCAGATCAATTTCCAAGGGAATAAATTGAGTGAAGTCAACTCAAGTACACAGAGAGAGATGTTTTTACATATTCTACCCTATCCACCTCTTTTCCCAGCTCTATCTGTGCTGAAAAAAACTGCTTCAGGCAATTTTGGGGCTAAGTAGTAACAGTGAGTAGGTGATGATGTTCCTGGGACATGCACCAGATTGTTGGACTGCAGATCTCATTGGGCAACTGATTATCACAGGGATGTTGGAAACGTCTGTGCCTGGTCTGAGTCCGATAGAAAAGTTGCCAGTATTATAATTTTTCAGATAGATGGTGTGCGGTATGTTGTGTAGATTATAAAGACCCAAGAGGCAGATTTGTGATATTGGGTTATATAAAATAAATTAACCTGACTTCATTTGCCAGGGTTGCTTTTTTTTAGCCTCAATGTTTTTATTTTGAATTCATAGCACCTCAAAATACAGCCTTTTACATTCATATATTACTGTATTATCACATGGCAAACAAAGAAATAATAATTCTTCTCCTTCGACAAATAGTAATATAAACAAATCTATATACTAACTCCAATAAGTGGAAAAATATAGGTGACAAATAAAAATAAAAAATACCGTAGAATCTCAGATAAATTAAATAATTACTCATTGCTAAATCCTTACCTCCTTTACTGAATCATATTTGGTCTATGGATCTTTTTCTACAACAGTGCAAGAGTTTCTTTTTTCCTATACTTCTATTAATAGTCACTAAAAACAGAAATATTCAAATCCAACACATTTGAGATGGCACACCGAGCAAATATTTGGCAGCTCAGTGCTAAGACAGTAGATTTCTTGCTGTTCTGTTGAATATGAACTCAACTTAAAAATATCTATCTTTCTAGGATATGGTCCTTGAGGTCAAGGAAGCATTATCTTCAAAAGAAAATTATTTTGTGTTATTTGGAGAGGGTAATATAAGTTAATGTGAAGTAAGAGGTAAATTGGGAAGGTAATGTGCAGCATGTGAATGTGTATCCACATCAGAATCATTGTATGCACACAAGAAGGAATTTGAGTGATGCTAACACAGAATAGACATGCAGATGGGATCTCTAAACAAGACAATAGTGCAGGAAGACATTAGAGCTACATGATGATGCATGACAAGCCCCTCAAACAATGGCTCAGATATAAAGATAAAGCTGAATTTATCAGTTGAACATAGTGAACATGAAACTTGAATCAATATTCATAAATATCCCATGTAGCTGCTATGAACCTCTTCATAATGTATTTATCAGATCATACTTTTTCATGGCTTTTGTACACATTTCTTTTTCACAAAACTGTGAAGCATGTTCATTCTCTGTTTGAGATCTAGACACAGGCATGTCCCCGATGAGGCGACATGATCCCATTAGCTCCAAACACTGGCAAGCTACGTGAGGTGCCAACGACAGGCTGTCTGTGAGGAAATCTGTGTGCTCGGGACTGTAAGCCTCTGTAAAAGCTGTAAAAGTTGAAACAGCTTTATGGCTGTATAGCTGTTAATACAGGTTTATGGCTCTATCAACAGATGACCTCCAAACAAGGAGATGTTCACTGCAGTACAGGAAATTAATGGCATCTAGTGGTGTTAACAAGGATGTGTCTGCACATGTCTGAGTGCACATGCATGTGAATGCATTTGGTTAGATATCAGCAACATGTAAAATACTTTGAGTAACTATAATATAATGAAAGACTTACACACTGATTTACTTCTGCTGTATGCTTAACCTAGCTTTAGTCTTCTTTTAGTCATCTTATTTTTATGCACTGATCACAATACCGTCTGGATGGCCATTCCACCAGTTTGGTCAAGACAAGCAGAAACCTATGTGGCTAAAATATTTAGCTAATGTGGAGCCACCAAAAACTGGAGTTCTTTTAATGAACAATTGATGTTAGCTCCAAAAGCAAGTCAATAAACCCCTGTTTTAATGCCGAACTTTACAGCAGCTTGCAGGGAGCTGCTCTTTAATTCATTTAGTCTGACTCCAAACAAGATGGTGGCAGTCAAAATACAAACTTGAGGTTTCAAATTTGGATTCTGCAAAGCAATAGATGATGTCATGGTGACTACATCCATTATTTTAGACAATCTATGGGTTGAGACTGAAATATCTCATTATTAAGACACATTTACTTGCATGGTGTGGCCCAAAGTAGGAGGACAGGAAATAGCATGGTAGAGTTGTTGTTGCTAGCTTGACTAGCGGGCTTACAACAGTAGCAACAAAATTGTAATTTTATACAGCTTCTCATCAAATATTCTACTCTGTGTTGTCCTTGCACCACTCTCCTTTTCTCTGCTGCTTGTATTATTTTGCGTGCAATTAAAAAAACAAACTTATTTCATCCCCTCTGGCTGGATTTTTGTAAACTTTGTGACTTTGCATGTCAAAATTCAATCAAATCGAACCCCGCGTGAAGAAAAATATGAATAAATTGCAACCCGGAAGCAAATGTGTCTTCCACATATAAACGTATGAGAGCTAAAATCTGAACTGACGGCCTCATTAGTCTTGTTTTTTCCTTCTCTTCGTTTGTTTGAGCTGCAGGCTGAAGCACTTTGGATCAACTGGAGTTGGTAAAGTAGTGAGGGAAGATGTGTCTTGTGGAGGTAGAGTAGAGTGAGTGATTACACAGTTAATCAAGGTAAAGGATCACTGGCCTGGGTGGTTTGTGGATGTTAAGTGATGGTGCCAGGAGTGCTTGGCTTTAAAAACAAACAAACAAACAAATAAACAAAATGGGCTGCAGTTGGTGCCCTGTCTGCAATCAACCCTTGAGTAAAATAAGATTATCTTAGTTAGGAGAGATTATTTCTCAAACTGGACAGAGACTTTTCCTTTCCCCAATCAAGCGGCTTAGACAATGGCCAAAGTTATCATAGAGCTGTGGGTTTGTCGACTAGGGCCCCCCGGCACTATTCATACCACTCAAGGAGGAAATGAGTTGACTCTGTTTAAAGAAATGAACCAGCTGTTAAATATCAATAAAACACACATGTCAACGTACCACTCCCCAGTCTGATGGATTGATGGAAAGGTTTAATAGGTCACTGATGTCACTGTTGTCTTTGTAAAGGAGAATCAGACCAATTGAGATGTGTTGTTGACTTATGTAAAGTTAGCATACAGAGGCAGCATGCATTCAAGTACAGGGTTACACCCTATTAGGTGCTGTTTGGACAGGCAAGAGTTCTCCCACGTGATGTGATGTTGGATCTTGGTGTCAGGGGTGAGGGATCTGCAGATCCAGAGTATGTGTCTAGGCTGGGGAGACACATTGTCTCCAGTGATGGGTCTGAAAGAAGCCATCAAGCTAGAGCATCTGGTAGGCAGAAGGAATCCTCTGATGTTAGGATCAGCTGGCAGTACTTCTAAGAGGGGGAGTTGGTATGGGTCCGTCTCTAAGGCAAGGAAAAGACCTGTTTGTCCGAAGCTGCCCTTATAGGGTATATCATATAGTGTTAGGAGGGATTGAAATGATTTAGCATTTTAACTGACTCAAACCTTTTCTCTACCTAAGGCAAGTAACCTCGAGGGCAGACTGATGCAGCATACCGTGTCACAACAGCCAGGGGCAAGTGGCATTGCTGGCTGGGTCTGCTGGCTAGCCCCAGGTTCAGCTGAGGGTCAGGAGAGGACGAGACTCATCGGCCAGCACATCCAGGGCCAGAGAGTGATTCAGCCCCCAGCCAGGTCACCAGGGAAGGGACAAAGGCAGAAGGGACAGCAGGCACAACAATATATCTGGTAATCAGCATGTTGAGCACAGTGAGTGCATCAGCAACACAGCTAGGGTGCTGGGGAAGGAGTTGGAGTGTCTTCCCAGCAGATGTAGTAAGACAGCAGAGGAGGTCACCTACTTGGTCCAGGGACTATGACGAGGAAGTCTTGATGAGTCACATTTAAGGGGAGGAGGAGTGAGAGGGAGAGTTGAGTCGAGTGACTACACAGTTAATAAAGGCAAGTGACGGCACCTGTGCTGTTGTGGCTCTAAGAGGAGGAAAGCACTATTGGAAGAGCAGTGGGCCTTCTGAAATGGAGTTTGGTGGACACCACGGGGCTTTATCCATCCAAAGAAACCAGTATTCCACTCATGAGGGGGGGTGCAAAGGGACATTTAATGGGGTGCAAGGAGAGGTTCCTACATAGGCAGAGCTGGGGTTTAGGTGCCTTCAAACTGCTCTAGAGCCAGTATGAGGCTCTCTTGCTTTTTGTGGAGGTGCCTCAATATTACTCCATTTGTACAGTTTGCTCTATATTCTCACACAAGGTCAACAATGATAGTAGGACACAGCCATTGTTTGGTTAAGGCAACACCCAGTAACACATCTCATCTGTAATTATAATATCAAGTTCCACCTTTAGAGTGAGGAAAAAAGAAAACAGCGCCTTTGGTTAAATAAAACTCCTTTAAAACTACAGCCGATCAATTCAATTCAATAATTATGGGATTCAAATAAATAAATTTAAATCACATTAAATTGATTAAGTATATTGAAAAAAGCTGAAAACACATTTATATTGAATAGATTTCTTATATATAATATGTAAATCTCAACTCTACATGAATATCGTTATTACTTTTGCATACGCACTTCTACTACTGTTTGACTTCTGTTTGTCTCTGAGATTTTCTTTTTCTTTTGAGACTCAGATTGATTTCTGAACAAGTTGAAGGATCTTTCTTTCCAGAAAAACAAGTCTCCAACCCCTCCTCGTTATAAACTCAGGGAAGCTTTGAGTGCCACTTCATCTGCGTCACTCGTCCACTCAAATCAGTTCAGCCATGACGTTGCAGCGTTAACAGAAGAGCGAGACAACAACAATCCCGGCTCAGTTGACTCACAGTACCTGTGTGAGTTCACAAAGTCACACGTCACTCTGTAGCCTGATATAGACCAGAGACAAAGGCATGGATGAAACCTAAGCTCACAAGCCTCCTTTCTGTTTCCATGACGACAGCAGCCATTTTCCAGTGCCTTGGTAAAAGAAAAAAAAAAAGGCTCATGGGACCTGTATCCAGAAGCTCCGCCCACCGGGGCGGAAATTCACAAATCTAACCTGGTAACCAAAAATGAATACAAACAAGTTATTTGGGTCTAGGGAAACAAGGTGGTTAGAATGTGACTGCACGCAAACCAGACAACTGTCTTCCTCTTTTGTCAGATGATTAATTTCCATCCGTGTCCTGTGTGGCTTTTTCATAACGTGCAACTGGACGTGTTTCAGGGTGTGTCATTATAACAGGCAGGTGTAGGAGCAGGTTGAGCCGGTTGTTCCCTGAATGATACAGCTGGGCCCTCCTCCTTCCGTCTTTCTCCAGGCCGAGTGCTGATTCACTCTCGCGTTGGCAGCTCAGTGAAGAGATTTTGTTGCCTGTGCACCTGTTCTCATCTGATAGCCTCAGAACAAGGTAAGGCTTAACTGAGGAAGGATTTATTTCTTTGTCCTTTTTCATTTTCTCATAAAATGTTTCAACTTATAATCTGAAGCAATCAGAACAAGCACTCCTCATACAACATGGCCTTGGTGGTATATGATTATGTAATTTGTTAATAATCATGGATGGATGAATTGTTGATGTAGAGCTGATTGTAAGTGCATAGAACATATCATGTCCTGTTTTTAACACGAGAAAATACTTTTTATAAAAATGTTGTGTATGTAACAAGCAAATCTGTAACTTATTATTATAGCTGCTAAATAAATGTAGTGGAGTAAAAGTACACCGATTCCCCCTGAAATGGCATCATATAGGGATGAAGTGGTAATGTTAACTACTTCATAGACTGTCGAGGAGTTTAATGTATATAAATTAGATTAGATTCAACTTTATTGTCATTGCACATGTCACAAGTACAAAGCAACGAAATGAAGATCGCATCTAACCAGCAGTGCTTCAGTAGTGATATATATATATATATATATTTACAAATGCAATTGTGATGGGTGATTGTAATATGATGTAATACGTCACATTTTAGAAACGTGTATATAAATACAGACAGTTTCAAACGCTGCTTGGAATACTTTCTAAAACAGATATTGAGGCTGTATGATGCAGTAAATGAGACATATACTATATTACATGATGAAGTGAACTTGAAATTAATTGACAGATTCCCAGCCTAAATGTCAGGTAATTAGTGTCAGTAATTGCAAGTTGGCTGAAGGAGCCAAGAGAGCGTTTAGAGGATGTGTGATTGCTTTTTGAGCCTGTGTGTGTTCCCTGTAAAGCCGCGGCTGACAGGTCTGTTCAGGTGATTGCTGGTATAGGCTCTGACAACCCCGGCAGAGTGGGAACTCATTTCAACAGGAGGCTCTCTGAGTGCAAAGTATCAGAGGCAAACATTTCTCACTGGTGGGATACTCATGGGCCAAATAGTCTCTCAGAAGGTGGTCGTTTGCCGCTGCAATGTTTTTGGAAAAGGGTGGAGAGTTGTTCCAAAACGCCCCCTTTGCTGGCAGATGTGAGGGCATTTTTGATTATAAACAAAGTGAGGAGTGTATGCAAAACAGGAAACTCAGTCGCCAGACAGTCAGACAATAGTGGTAGTGGAAACATCACCTGAAACAAGTTAATTCCAGAGCTGCTTATTGTGGTTTGATTCTGCTGTGAATCCATTACAACTGACTGAAAAAAATAAATGTAAATAAATGAAAATTAAACTTTCTTCTTACTTTTTCTCGAAAGGTAAGACGTCAGTCAGGGAATATTATAAGGAAGAAAACTGACTAAGGAAAGAGGAGAATTAAAAAGTGACTGTGTGCTGCTGGTTCTGGACATACTTTTAAATTTCAATTTTAAAGTTTTCATTCACTGATATCTGCAGCTGGATAAGTTAACGGCACTATATGATTATATTACAGCCATCTGTTTGAATTATTTTAACCGTGCTTCTGAGAAATCACATTTCTTCTTTTCTGTATGGCTATATTACTACAATATATAAAGTGTAGCACTGTATATTCAAGACACCTTTTAGTTGAAATAGACCTTTTTGATATTGACATGAAATAGCAAGTAATCACAGGTGTTACTAATGAGACAAATTAAGGATATGTTCCATTTAGTGTAGCAGAGTCTTTCAAATGATCCAAAATGCCTGTTTGACCTGAACTAACCCTAATTAGTATCATTGGTAATAACTGTGTCTATCTACTATTTCATGTTGACATCACTGTTGTGAAAAAGGTCAATTGGGCACAAAATAAGATACCATAATTATCAAATTTATCCAGAATTGACAAAGAATCTGAAACAGAACTGATTTAATGTGTTATCAAATTTCTTAAAAGCGTAATCTTTAGCTTCCACTCACCTTTAATGATGCACATAACAGAACACTTGCTTTTGAGAGCACTAAAGAGGCTTGAATCACAATTCTCAGGCAGGTGGGGTTGTTAATCTGTATTTTCACAGTTGCAGTGTTATTACTTCTAAATTGTTCACTTCTTGGTGAAGTGAACTAATTTCCTTTGAAGATGACCCCTTTTTATGTCATATCATCATTAAACTTGAGGAGTTATCCTGTGTTCACAAAGCAGGCTACAACAACCACAACACACTGCTTTACCATTTATGTCATTCAGAGAAGAAAACAAGTATAGAAACATGGCTGAAGCGATGTGTGGACAATAAACAAGCTTGTTGAAAAATGGATCACAGATGAGATGATGACTCCTGGTTCATTAATCATTCACAACAAATACAGAGCAGGCTTCCACAAATAATACTTGTTTCCATACTTATTCATGATGAATGGCGGTTTAATCTTTTATAAGTGCAGAGTAGTGGCGAGAAGGGAATTGTGAAATCCCAATTTGTATTAAAAAGACTGCGTATGAATGTTTTGTATGGCAATCTATGGTGAAAGTCCATGAAATATTACACATTTATTTTTTAATTGCTTTATAATGCTTTAATTCTAAGCCTATTGCTGTATTTTATTTATTTTTATGTGACGCACTTTGAATTACTTTCATTGTATGAATTGCACTATATAAATACAATTTGATTGATTTATTAATTTAATAAAAACACATGGACATAACTCATGCATCAGGAATGTACATATTAACAGTGTCTAATGCATCCTAATGCAGGAACAGTACACTAATATGACAAGTATTCCCCAAGATATATTATTAATTATCATATCTTTTTCATAGCTACAGTTAAATAGACAGGGGCAAAGTCACACAACAGTGCCACAATTTGTACTCTCTGCATTCTTTGGAATGTGGATAAGGATAGGGGGATAAGGTTTGAGCTTTGAATTATCAATTAAAGATGGAAATATTAATAAATATATCAACTATTGGGTATTACGAAAGTGAATTAATGCTTTTTTCATGCATAAGGTTATATGATTTTCTTTTTAGTGGTACCTCTTATGACTTTGAAATACACTAACATGTTTTCAATAGGAAATGTGATATACTCAGATTTTCATGCTCAAATCTCTGTTGCTGCAGGCTACAATATTAGACACTTTAGAGCCTCTAGTACTGATGATAATAATTTGAGTCCTCTCAGGAAAAACAACACTATGGGATGTAATGTCAGTCACCAACAACAACCAATAGTTTAGTTTGAGTGACAGGCTAGCAGCTGCAACTTTAAGGACATAGTGACTTTAACCCACAACATGTTTAAAGTAATCACTTTAACCAAAGCCACAATCTTTCTCTTGTTGCAAGAATCACTTTAGAATGAAGCTTACACAAAACCGAGATAATGGATTAACGGGTTGAGATTATCCAGGTATCCTGCTGAATTTAGCTGTGGTTCTGTTGCACAAAGGAAGGGGCACATGCATCACCATGGAGATTTATTCTGTGCAGCTAGACGGCTCCAGACCAGGGTAACAGCAGGGCTAGATTTATCCTGGAGCCTTATCTGTCAGTCAGCAGTCACTTCAATATAAAATAATTGCTATTTTACAGTTAATCCATGGTCCTCTATATGAATCTTGATTAATGTTTATTAGCCTGCATTGAAATATCACATGTATGCTCCCATTCAGCTAAGTATGCCCACTGTAATTATTTAAATTGTAACTATAATCATTTTTATATTCATTCATGTGATAGTCATCATTAGACTATGTTATGTGGTGTTCACGTTGCTGTCAGAAGTTTAATGAACAGGCAAACGTATATTATTTGTTGAAATACTTAGAAATGTGGAAGACTCAAAGATGGTCAGTGGCAAGGACAATATATAAATTAGAAGTAAGTGACGAGGACAATAGAGAAATATATAAATTATTCATTTGAATGACGTGTTTTAGAGCTAGAAACCATCTAAAATGTCCTATGCAAGGTGTGCCTCAGGGCTGTTGCATAAAACCAAAATTAGGACTTAGTTTGTGCATCCTGGCTTAATTGGTTGCACAATTGGAAAACCAGGATATAGAAGGTGTGACTTTGTGTATCATGGGTAAATTCAGCAGGAAAACTGGAAAATCCCAGCTTAATCCATTATTTAGGTTTTGTGCAATGGTTCCCTACAATAATGTTATTAGAGTGAACCTGGGTCACATAGCTCACAGGCTACCTGTGTAAACCTGTTGTCAAAATGTTATTGATCTCACTGCAGATTGTGTTGAACTGGGCTAAATCGCAAGGATAACTGCATTGAAATTCACCAAGTACCATCATACCATCAAGTGAGCAATCTTTGAAAGACGAGGGGTGGGACAGGATTAGTCGTCAAAGGATTTTCATTATGACTTGTGTCATTGCAGCTGACCTGCACCTGTTAAATCAAATGATTTTACCCCAGAAAAAAGGAAAGAAATGTGAAAGTCTTGATAAACACCAAATATTTGAGTGTGATCGAGGACAGTTTGGATGTTTGCGATGAACACAAGATTAATGGTAGAGGCCATGATTCTGGAGAAAGACTGGTAACATTTCCTATGCTTCTGCATTGTATTATTCTATAATAACACTACCGGCCACCATGTGTTTTTTTGCTGATTATTTGCTCAATTATTACCTCACTGAAAATTGTGTCTCAAAGCATTTAAGGTGTCAAATAAGCCAGGCAGGCTCTGAATCTCTCTTTAGTTTAGAACTACCCCAGCTAGAAATTGTCAGTAAAGGGGTCAGGTTAGGTTGCGACTCCCCGCTCCTCTACCCCTCCTCTTGCCAGCATGCATGCTGGAATGCTACCGGCTGCTGATTGGCCGCTGTATTGTTGTTGGCTCTAGGTGAGCCACTGTGGTTTTTTTCCCCCCATATACAGAGATGGATTCTATGAACACCAGACTTCAATCTTCAGTGCAAATGCAAAACAGACTCTTTGCAGAAAAGAGATATTTGCTACATTTGACAAAAAATTATGTTGGATTCTCCTGAGTGGGTGATGAATCTGCTCTTTAGTCAAAGAAGGATTCCAGGAAAGAAATTCAGCCATGTAGTCAGTTACTTAGCTTAATTTAAATTCAGGATGCATTTATATGCACACTTCAATCATTTTATAGTTTGAAAATGCCAAAATATACATGTAGTCCTGGAAATGTGCATTCTACATCCTCTTTAAATATTTTACACAGACAAACGTGAATAAATAAATGTTACATGACTACTTGTCAAACTTCTTTTGCTGAAAATAGACACTGAAGGTGTGTCAAGGAAATCCTTAGACCTTGACTGGAGATTGTTTTGTCAATAGCCATTTAAAGAAATGAAGAATGAAACTGGAGGCTCAATGCAATGAGATGTGTTTCACTGTTATTCATTAATTACTTCAAACAAACTCTTTGTTAAGCAAAAATATTCAACACACATTTTTAATTTGTTGGGAATATGATAAGATGATCTTTGTTGACACATCTAGGGTAGCATCAGATCATATGTGAGTCTGCTCAACTTTAAAGGAATGAAATAATGCTTCATGTTCTTTTTTGTGTTTTAGAGCAAAACCAAAAGGGGAGAAATGAGACAGCTTTTAGGAGCCACAGCAGTCATCCTGCTACTTCTGCAGGCCTTTCACCTAGCAGCACTGCAAGATTCAACTGATTCTCCAGGCCGTACAATTGATAAAAGTTGGCTTCGCGAACTGGCCAAAAATTCACTTGGAGGTCAAATCACTGAAGAGAAGAGAGAATATCATCAGGGAGCTGTTACAAATGGTGTGGACTCAAGTATTGATTACATCAGTGGGATACCATCTGGCTTCATGGCAGTAGATGTGGAAAAAGAGAATGAAGGCAGTCAAGAGAAGAGTGGAGATGAAACATCTGGTGATATGCCTGTTTTCACGACCACCGAGCCTCCCACGTTCCCAAATGTTACAACCAAACAACCTGAATTAACTACCACTGCTGCAGCAGATTCCACAAATTCAAGCCAAACCAACATGACAGAAGCTGAGGAGGAATTTTATAACTCAACGACGACTCTTCAAAACTCTACCACTGATGTGATCGCACAGAACTCCACCAGCTTTTCAGATTTTTCCAATCATACTGATTTACAGACCACAACCATGGAGAGCAAAGCTACACAAGTCACAACGACATCTGACATAGATATGAGGTTAACCAACATAACAGTGACTTCTACAACCACAGCAGCGGCCGAGATGAACAAGACACAGACCACATCTTCATCTACAACCGCGATCCCTTCTGAAAGAACAGAAACTATCCTCCAGACCACGATGACTGCTGCACCAAGCTCAACTGAGAAGGCTAACCTGTCGGATAAAAATTCAGCTTCAGGGAGTGACTCAGAAAGAGGTACTGCTGCAGTTTCAGGTGTCAGAGTGCCTGACGCACATTTCTGTGTCCAGAAATGCTTTGTCTTCCTAGTAGCATGATATTACTTTATAGAAAATAGCATTTGTGTGGAATCCCAAGCCCTTCAGCCTGACATAGTCCATCTGCCCAAATGCAGAGGTGATTAAAGCGTGTTGCTATTTGATGAATGACAAAAAACACAAAATTATGAAGGGTGTGAAACATCTCTAACAGATCACCTTTCGAAAATGTGTTTAAAAGCACACTATACATATTACTCAGGAGATACTTTACTGGTGCTTTTTTGGCACATTGCATTTTCCGCCCTTTCCCTGACCCACATTCGCCTGCATCTGTTTTCACATTGGCAGAGGACAAATGGTCCTTCTTTCAATGGAAAAGGTTCTGGGTTAGGGTTTCAGGTGCTATCAATGTAGATGCTATGAGTGAAGGGGTCTATTACAACCACATTCTCAGCAAGACAATGAAACCTTGTTTAAAAAAAAAAAAAAAAAAACTGAAAGAGGCGATCAGAGACTGAGGTGTGCTGCCTCTGTGCAGGGGCGTGGGACTAGACTTTGGTGTTAACTGCAAGATCAAGAAGATATAACTGCAAATGGTTGCCTGTCATATTGGATCTTTCTATCTGTGGCCTGTAGAGATCGGGTGTGGAGCTGGGATTAAAGTAAAACTCACATAACAAGCATATGATGACAAATGTGAGGAAAACAGTAAAACAGCGGGCAACACAGACAGCAGCTCTGCGGTTATCATGACAGACACAGCATGTGCACAAAAACTTTAAAAACGGAAAAGACCAAAGATAAACATAGTATAGCTAAAAATATGAGCCTTCAAAGGGACTTTACGTTCACTCACATCAACAAATAAAATCACACAGATGCTTGACCTTCCTAGACCAAGGCAACAAACATAAATCTATAGGATGTGAGTTTTTTTGGGTATCAAGTGGAAGTATATTATGTTAAAATAAGAATTGTTTCATTACCATGATTTAAACATTTTTATTTATATGGGGAGTGTGTCTCCCTCCATTGGGCCTGTCATGGTTCTATGGTAGCCCAGAATGAACAAACCAAACAATGGCTCTAGGGATGGCCTTCTGGATTTTTCATGGCCACCATAGGTTCTTCTACAAGTTTTCTCATAAAGCAAGGAGTCTACCACTGTACCGGCTGTGTTTACTTAGACTTGCATGGCTTAATCTTTGAGATTGGCCTGACTGTGCAGTTCCTTTTAGAAAGAGTGACTTTGGTCTAGTCACATTTTCTGTTTGTGCTTCTCATACCTGGAATTCAGTACCACACAGTACGTGAACTACCAACTCTGACCTCTTTTACAAATGATTTCAAAGCTTGGCTATTAGAAAAACAAAACTGTTACCACAACACACATACATATAAAACTCAACTCAACTACAGCCATGCTAGCAGCTCAAAGTTTTACTTAGGCACACATTTTATTTTGTTCTAAATCCTACTCACAGAATGACAATGCTAGTATATTATTGTGAAGCATGTATGTTCACAATCTTAGGTTAACCTGTTAGTATGGTCACATTATCTGAAAAGCTATTTAGTTTAAAAGTAACACACTGCATATATCACTGTTCCTTGTTTGGCATGTTACTTTTCCCACCTGTTCCCTGACCCACAGCTCTTTTGTGACAGAGGACAAATATCCCTTCTTTTAATGGGAAAAGGTTGTGTATCAAGTAGGGTAGGGTATCAAGTGTTATTGTGGCTGCTAAACAGAAACTCACTGTATTTTGTAAGTACACTCGTTACCCAAGAGTGCAAGTTTAGGCTATATTACTGTTGCATCTTTATCACGTTGCTTTTCCCCTCCCTATCCTGACCCACATTTTCTTATATAACTGGAGCTGTGGTATTTTAATAATTTTGCAGGCATTTGGACATAAAATAAATGTACATTCAGTGTATTGCCACAGTCATTAGGATTCAGAACATGAATGTCATCTAAATTTAAAACCCATCACAGTATGAGGAAAGTGAAAAGTATGCAGCTACGTAAAGCCTAAACTAAAACAAGAATGGAAATACTTTTAATTTATTTCGATTTGCCCCAGGTTAGGGGTAAATTGATCCTAGCAAGTGGGTAAATTAAGCCAAATGGAGCCACTGAATTATTTATGTGATTCCAGATGAAATACAAACTTAGTGTTTGTTTGTCAAGATATTGACAATTCTAGCACTTTCAGAAACTACCTCTTTTTTTTCCACTGATGTTGCCTCCATCACAGAGAACATGATATTCTTGAGTAACAAGTAGACTTTGTAAAGCATGAATCTTCTGTGGTTTAAAGTTTGATTGTTGGGATTGTTAATCCTATTTGATTAGTAGGTCAGTCATGAATAAACATTTACTGTGTGAGTAGATTTAACCTGCATAAGAATTTGAATGACATGATTTAGCACTGAGTTAGTTAATGCCCTAATAGCCATGCATCTCAGCTGGACAGGTGTCAGCAACATACCACAATAGCTGCTGATACCTACAGTATGGAAGCACTTTTACTTCATTTAGATGATGAGCACAGCCCGCTGCCATAAACTATTAAATTGTGTTCAAGAAATTATCATGATTTTGATATGTTAATTGCATTAATTATCACAACGTCAATTAGACAAAACTGCACAGCTGACTAATTGGGTTGTGTGTCTATGCAGAATGCTCCCAATGGAAACGCAATTAAAAAAAAAATGTTAGACAGCAGTTGATATGAATAATGTTCTTGTTGACAAATATTAATTGCTCTCTTCCACTCCACTGTTCCAATAAAGGGTTGGCATCAGATACAAGCAAGAGCAGAAAGCATGGAGCCTGGGGGGCTGTGGTGGGGACGTCCGTGGCCGTGGCCAGTGTGGGACTGGTGGCTTATTTCATTGTGAAAAAGAAGCAAAAGAAGGCTTTCTTACACAGGAAACTGGTTGAGGACTTCCCTACAGATCCAGGTAAGTTGGCTCCTACTTGGACAGTCTACTTCCAGGTTTGATTTCCCCGAGGTTATGTGAATGCATAATTGCCCCGCGATAGGCTGGTGACCATCTGGGGTGTATCCCTGCCTCTCGCCTGTAATGTGCTGGGATTGGCTCGAGCAGACTCCCGCGACCCTAATGAGGAACAAGTGGGTATAGAAAATGAATGAACGAATGAATGCATAATGAGAAATTAATTGGTGTTGATACTTGACAAAGCCTGTGAATAAATACCAATCTGATATGTGGGTGGTAGATTATCAACTCAAAATGTCACACTGTGCTATATACAGTATTATGCCTAATATTGTAGCTTCACATTGGTAGACACTGATTCGCACATGCACATTCAGCAGCTTTCATGTGTTCAGGTGCACAAGTCTTACTTCCACTCACACCATTAGCCATACATGGATAAAGACATGCTGTTTTCATATCAGTATTCTGCCTGCTCCACAGTCTTGTACAGTCTGCCAAAGAAACAAATGAGAATTGTAGTGTTGTAATTGCTCGACAGATTCTCCAACAGCAGCAGAACAGCTGTCATAACACACGTCTATTGTACATCTGTTGCACCCCCCACCTCTCCATGTCCCTGTCACCTGCAATATCTTTATTCTTTTTAAATTACTGTGAGCAGTGCAAGCTTCCCCTGTGGTGTCCTGTAATAACATGTGACCCGTCCAAGAGCATTTGTCTGTAAAAGCGTTTTTCTACCAATGAGGAAAGACTTGTTTCCTGTGGCAGATTTACCCTGTTTCCAGTCTTTGTGCTAAGCTGTGCTAACTGGCTGCTGGTTGCAGCTTCATTACTGTAGAGACATGAGACAGATATAGATCTTTTCATTTGACTTGGAACAATAAGCATATTCTCAAAATACAGAACTGTCCCTTTAAACATTGTGTTCCTCTTTGTCTCCTTTTTTCCTCGTCTCTCTCGACACATACTCATACATACTCCATCACACTCTAATAAGATAACCATTGCATGCAAAACAGGATCACAGGATAATGTACTATGACTTTGTAATTTGTCTCATTTTTACCATGAAGTCAGAGAAAGCAGCAATTTGTTGCCACAGTTCACCTACGACCCTACATACTTAACCTTCCCATTATTGTCTAACTCAGGGGTCACCAACCCTGGTCTAGAGAGCCTCTGTGGGTGCAGGCTTTTGTTCCAAAAAAAGCAGTTTCACATCTGATTCTACTAATCAACCATTAGAGCCCTTACTAAGGCCCTTCATTAGTGGAATCAGGTGAATTGCTGCTTGGTTGGAATAAAAGCCTGCACCCACAGCAGCTCTCTAGGACCAGAGTTGGTGACCCCAGGTCTAACCAATAATAATTTGCATGTTTTTGCAGTATACACAGTTGTCTCAGTAATTAGCTGTAGTGCATTGAACAGCTGAAATATCAGAATTCAAATATCAATCCTCATATCAATATGAATTCTTGCTTCGTTATTCTTCACCAAGAGGCGTGCACGCTACAGTTACAAGTGCAAATAGACATTGCTGTCGCTCAAATGCGAAAATCAACACACCCACTCAGAGGTTTGCAGTCTAACAGAGGAATTCCAATATCCACTGAAGATATTATATACCTTTATATGACATTGTTCCTGGCTCGACAATAAAATGAATAACTATGATTTCAGCAGATCTCATCTGTCACTGTCTTGCCTGGTTTACTCGTGTTCTGGTTGTTTCTCGGTTTCTTTCTGTTTTTAGTTTTATTTTGACGTGTTTCACCTGTGTGTCTCGTTCCTCACTTGTCTCTTGTCAGTAATTACTTCTTTTGTGTTTAAGCCCTTTTATTTGTTTCAATCTTGTTCAGATTGTCTGTCTCAACATCTACAACATGACCTATAGCCCAAAATGATTTATCGCTGTCTAGTTTAAACACATCATCAGCCTTACAAGTAATCTGTTGGGATTCATGCTTTTTCATCCTGGGATTTTCTATTTTTCTCTGTTTTCTATTTTTTCTCTATTTTCCCTTCATAACCCTGATCTTGTTATTTTGTGATCAAGTGTCAGTTACTTTACTTCTTCAGTGTTCCCACTTACCTTCAATCTGCCTTGTTTACTCTTACTTCAATCAGCTGTAGTGATTTCCTATGTTTCGTAAATTACTTTTATAAAGCTCCAGAGAGCTGGTGAGAACCTGTTGCATTCAACTGGAGAAGACAATAACGGCTCAACAGGAATGATAGCTCATTCACAGAGGGGGCTTTGCACTATTGATTTCTTTGAAGGTTGGACTCAAATGGAGGCTTCAAAAGTGAACTTTTGAGTTTTTTTTTCAGCTAAAAAATATTGTACAGGAATTGTAATTATACCAACATGGTTTTAAATTGGCCAATTTGAGCAAAAGTCAAATTAAAGATCCGTACAGAGATCTTCATTATGCATGGTCAAATATTTCACAATGCAGCCCAAGTAATATATAGACAGAGACACATTCATCCCTCTGGTGTTGTGATCTGTGTGATTGAAAATCAATCACGCTCTCAGAGTGAACCAATCAGAGCTCTGCAGCTATATTGTTTTTGATCCAGACCCTGTGCTTTTTGGTGATGTGTGTTTCCTTCAATCTGTTTTACATTGCCTGTGTTTGACTGTTTTTGTAGCACTACATCTACATCAACAGTAACCAAATAACCATGGTCACATGATGAGAGATAGAGATAGATATAACTATCAAAAATGGATTTAAGATGTAGCAGCTCAATCCTTTACAGAAAGGTTTTTCATTTTCAACATTTAAATGTATAAGCATGGAATTAGCCATGCGGTTAGTTTGGATTTATACCTGGCCCCTCTCCCCTCCCTTGATTGGCTGGAGTATTGGTGTATTTTTCAGACATTGCAGACTTTGCAGACAGCGAGGAAATATTTGCTGAATTTGACAAAAAGGGTATTGGATCAGAATTGACTTTACCTTCAACTCAACTTATATTGTATAGTGGATCTTTGTACACCACCTCAGTTCATCTTCTTTGAAACAGTATTTTTTTTTTTTACCCCCTGTCTCTATACGGCCCAAGGCCCAATGAGCTCACCATGTTCTGACTGGTCAGATTCCTTGGCAGAACTCTGGCAGTTCTGGAGGCTATGTAAACAAACTGTAGTAGTTGGATTTAGCTTTTTTCAACTTCCCTTATTTCTGAATATAAACCTTATCTTGAATCCAAATCAGAAATATGCAAAATACTCTAGACACAAAACACAAACAACCTTAGCAGCACTGACTATGGAACAAATAACTATTGGTGGGTTTCTACAGTAGAGGTAACATTGCAAACAGAGTGTTGAGAACAGACTGAAGCTGGCATCTCATCTCATTTTTTGAAACCGTCATCCTACAATATATAGAAATGGCAAAAAATCATAAACACGCCCTCTCTTCTTTAATACTTAAAGTATTAAAAGAGGAAACTATGAGTTCATTTTCTTTGTATGAAAAATTTGGCTTTTTTTTTAAGTTGCATGATCAAAAATTTAACATCTTGTCTTATTTTCCAGTTCTCAGATTAGACAACAGCGAGCCTTTGGACTTGAATCTTGGTGGTTCAGCCTATTACAACCCAGGACTCCAGGGAGACAACATCCAAATGTCCAACTTTCCATGAGCACCTCAGACGCTGAATAGACTCCAAGAACAGAGTTGAGCACTCCCATGAAAGAAGGTCTGCCATTGTGCTTACTGGCATTTAATAGATCGGTTGTGGAGTTTTGTACATAAAACTGTCAAAATGTTACATTTGTGAATACAAAAATGACAAAATAATGTATAGATCTGTTGTCAGACAACGCAAATTATCCTTAGTGGGATTCTGCACATTCATACATTTATTGTGTTAAAAGAGCAGGATCACTGAAGGCAATCTCTTTGAAGTAAACTGCAACAGCCAAAAACTGTCAGCCATTTCTCTTTGTTGCCAAATTGAATTTAATGAAGTCTTTGCTCACACGGAATAGGATTTGCACTGGAGTGGATGAAGGATGTTTAAATATTAATATTTGTTAGAATGTTGGGTTGAATTTTTAACACTTTTTTTTTTCAAAAGTCTTCTAATATTCCATAGACAACAAATAAACTATCATATAATTAGACCAGGTATAGATTTATAAACCCAATGTGAATATATTGTAGCCTAAGTAACAGACAACACTGATGGCCTTTTGAGGTGACTTCAAAAAAATCAGAAGCCATTGTGAACAATAATGTTATCCACAATAAAGTGCTGCTGTGGCTTGTGGGAGAAACTAAGAAGTTAATCTTGAACAGTGAGTTCAGCAATTCCACAACCAGCAGCCACAACCAGAGAAAGAGAATTACACAGTCAAACCAAAGACTTTGAGTTTGTTTTTTTTCTGCCCCAGTGAGGGGGGAGCTGGGAGGCTGACTGCTGTTCTGTTATTCATAGATTTGAGGTTTTGCTATGCAGGAAGGGAGTTGAAACCATTTGGTTTTAGGATTACCCAGTGGCAACAACTATATCACGATAATATACTGCTTAAATCTTCTGACCTCCGGGTGTCCAGAGATTCAAGTTTCTCTTAGCGATAGTGTGGACATCAGACAGTTACATAGCATTTACCTGTTGCAGACCAAGAGCAACATTAAAGCACAGTTAATGTATTTTACACTCATTGTTTTATTATTTGCCTCCTGAGTTTGCTTTCATTTTGAGTGAGAACCTTCAGCAATAAATTATGTAACTGATAAAGTAAGAAGGGAATAGACAGGGCTCTTCCTTCTTCTATGCTAAATAATAGAATCTAATTAAAATAATAGAATCTAAAATAATTTGCTAATAAAAAATATCCTTTTATTATATAAAAAACAACAAAAAAATGAAATACATTCAGATGCATCTTCTCAGCTTCCTTTGTCCTTTCACTCATCATTATCTGCCTGCACTTGATCAATATATGCTCCGATTATGATTATGTGTCTGTGCATGGCCCAACACTAACAGAGATGTGTGGTTAGATGGTTTCATGGCAGGCATGGCTGGTGTGCTTCCTAATTTCAGACATCAATCAGTACATCAAGCATTTTATCTGACTGAGATTTGACTGAGTTTTGTGTCGCAACAGTTTCCGCAGTAGGAAAAGGGGAGACTCCTACATTGGTTACGACTGCTTGTAAAATGTAATTAAATGTGATTATGTTGCTGTATTAAACAAACAAACTCAAAAAACTTTGTCTTCACATTGTCTCTTAATATTAGAAAAATATCTCCGATATATCACAGAAAACATGAAGAAAAAACAGAAATGGTTTTAATTTATTAAAAAGACAGTAACAAATACAATTTATTCAGTGTCAACAACATATTTGGATAGCAAGGGTTTCTTTCATTCATCATAAAAGGCTCTCTGTGGAAAAATGGTGCCTGTTTTCAGTAAGCACTATTTAGGAATTTGTGAAATTTTGGCGTGTGTGTGCGTTGGGGTGGTGGGGGTGGGGATGAAGGCAGGTTAATTTAAAATTCCAGCTGAGCCAAATTAATTTCATTTAAATGATTACTATCTAAATTGAAGTATGTCAAATTGTCAAAGATGTCAAATTAATTATTGGCTGAAGTGCAAATCTATTTTCTTCTCACAGGAAATTAGTCTAACTTAAGCCTAGCCTACTGTGATAATCCAAATCACTGTTTATTTATCACATGAGTCACATTAAAAAGGGTCACCAGTGCACAATGCTGGAATCCTGAGAATTAACATAGGCACAAGTTGATGGGGTATAATATAAGTATAATGGGAAATGAGGTTATTTTCAGAATGAAATGCCCTCTGGCACAATTAGAAAACAAAATAATTTCTTTCAGTTTATGATGGAAAAGTGAACCAGTATTTGGAATAAATTGGCATGTCCTAAAAGATCTAAAATTCCTCAGTTTTAGCCAATAATAGAAAACTAGAAGCTCACTGTGGCATATGGTGAATGATGTGCAGCTGCTGCTTCAGATTCTGTTGCCAAACCCTCCTCAATAATCCACAGACAAATTCTGGTGAACAAACATTCTAAAATCCAGTCAAACAACCAAATATGCATTTTGATAAAAATATTCTAACTGAAATGTCAAATATTAGTTTCTAGCCAGCTTTTACTTTTAGACTCAATGCATATTTAGCCCCTTAAGATGTATACATTTGAATGAATTTCTATGTCTAATGTCTATTCTATATCTAATCAACCTAATAAACCGTGATGCCTTTTTTCATCAGTCAAACATGGATGAAATTTATATCATAATACAACTAACCCCAATATTTCAAAAATACACAACCAGGTTTAATAATTTATCATCAATGAATCCAATTTGATTCAAAATCAGAATAATACTGTATAATAAGCAGTACTTTTCTTTTTGTTTCTATTTACCCCATAGCTACAACAATATCTAACTACAATAAATAACAAAGTCAGACTTTCTTGTTTGACATTTTAACAATTTATTAACCCTTCTCAGGGCATGTGGTAAATTTGGACATTGCAACAACTAGGCAGCAACAAAACATCAGACTACACCAACCCCACTACACCAGCTCCATTCATCAGAACAAAACACTGATATAACAGCACATGCCTACAGAAAATAAGCCGCAGGCAAGATGGACACATACTGCACAAAGTGTCTTCATGAAGGTATAGGCAGGACACAGTCTCACGATTGTCATTTTGAAGCAAGCATACCAACAATAACCCAAAGAAAATGACCTCCCCCACCCAAGTCACTCATATAATCTCAAATATAATGTATAATATAATATCATGTATATTTTCTGACTGTATAATAAATATTTGTATGGTAGAAATTCTCTGAGTCTGTTTATCTTTTAGAAAAAAAAAGGAGAGACAATGGAATGAGAAAGAAGAGGAGGCGGAGATGGAGGGAAAAAAATATAAAACCTTAGAATTCTACTCACCTTCCAGCAGCTTGCTGCTTGACACCTTAAAAAATAATAGATAAAAGCACATTTGCTTTAGCTGTCAGTGTCATTATGCTGCAGAATCCCTCTGCTGCAGATCCTCCTTTGGCACAGAAAACCTTGATCGGGTCATCAGTGTACCTGTCGAGTTGCCCAATGAATTCTGATCGAAGGAACAGTTGTTATGAACTGAACTCCAAGCTGACCTGAAAGATAACCTTTATTTAACCAGGGGAAACCAATTTAGAGCAAACTGCTTATTCGCATTGGTGCAAGTACACATCTAAACAAACAAAAAGTGTAATATCATCAATCCTATTCAAAACACAAGACAAATGACTTACAAAATAAAGTGGAAAAAAGTAAAGATAAGTATATTAGACAGGTACAAAGCAGCCATATTAAGGAAAACAAGTGTAGTAATTATATATCCCATTGTTCAACAGAATCTTAAACTGTTCTGAGGATAAAAATCATTATCATTTATTTATGAACCCTGAAGCTTATTGCACCTAAGAGGTGCGTTATAGGTGAATGCAGATGTCCCGAGTTCTGTATAGGATATCTAAAGTAATGAATTCTTGTGAAGGCTTAAATGTAATGATGAATATAATAGTAGCTTATTTAGGATGGCTATTTAAATCAAATAAAGTGTTGTTTCCTTCCATCAGTGCAGTAAGTGATGTGCCCTACCTTTTCATAGAGGATACAATTTTTGAAACTGTCACCTGTAATAAATCTAAGAAGTGTGATAGCATCAAGGGGTTTGAGGGTCTGGGCAGCCGCTTGCATGTAAATTACAATTCATAGTCCAGCAGTGATATAAATGATGCCTGTATAATCTGCAACCTATGAGCCACTGTTATTTTTCTAAAAAAAACCAAAAAAAAAACCAAAAAAAAAACAAAAAACAAAATATGAGTTTTAAAACATATTTAATTTTAAAACTTCTTTCATCTCACCAGACAGATACTTTAACAACTGAGCATCAGATATTTTGCTAATAATTCAACTTAAGAGTATTGTTCATGTAATAAGTCTAGTGCTAAAAAGAGGAGAAAACACAGGTTATACTATATTTAAACAAGATGTATAACAATGAAAGCTATTTGCATCAAGATTTACATTTACATTTCATATAAATGGGCGACAATATTCACTGTATTTCACCAACTTTAAACACTGCTTCAGTGTTTACACTGTTTCAGACCTCTGCAAACATCGTCTCTCAAAGAATGGAGAGAGACCTGCTCCCTGTGTAGACAAAATCATTGTAAGGTTATATTTTGATTGGATTATACACAAATTAAAACATACTTCTGCCAAGTTTGGCGCAGAGGTTCATCATCTTGGCATTTATAGAGTGCTTCCATCCACAATATCCAGGGAGATTTCCTTACTCATACAAATATGGCTAGTTCAGTTCCAAGGCCTCAGGAACTTCTTCAGACTGTTCATCAGTTGGATATGCTGTGCGCGTGATAATTTATTCGGCATGGCCTTCAAGAATATCAGATCTGACTTCTGGGGTAAAGAGATAGGAGAATTCCTTCCGCGTTTAAATCATTATTTCCCTTCTGGAGAAATTGCTCGACACAAGATGAAAAGTTTGACATGACAAAAGCTTCAGGCCAAGACCAGGCCCTGGACTCAGGCAACTTATTTTAAATAAAAGCTCTGTTTATCTTCAACTCTCATCATTTATACACCTACAAGAGGCCTGGAGCACCTAATCAAATGTAGTTAACGCTCAAGAGGTGGTGTTTATGTAAAAGCTTCCGTCCTGGGTTAAGCTCAAGTAGACGCTCTGTGCTCAGACACTTTGACATCAAGATAGGCAATTGTCTCGTCAGTGTGGACAGGTGCCACATCTAATTCTGCAATTTCCTTCAGGTCTATTGTCGCTTGCCAAGCAAGCTCACCCTCTGGTATCAAGTCTCCTACTAGAAATGGAAGCAATCATATTAAGTGCCAATTTTCATGGATATTGCCACTGTGTTAAGACATTCAAAACTGAAATACTTTGTAGAGCACGTAAAGCTCACAGTGCAAGTTCCAATGGGACAATACCCTCAAATAAACCATGCACTATCAGAGGGATAGCTTGTGCCAACGTGAAAAGCTGTTCAGTTAAAACACACGCTCCTTTCACTCCAAAGCAATTTATTTCAGTCTCCTGTGCAGACTTTAGTTCCAAGCAAAAAAGCACCTGAGCGAACATCCTTTGATTTAATATCTACTTTCTGAGCAATACAAAATCGACAAATGTAATGCCCAGAGAAGCGCTTGACAAAACCAGACGTTTCGAGGATCTCCCAAATTGTCAGCTAACACTACTGACTGTTCCTTTCACACATTTTCCAAGCTTTGAATTGAACACACGCCATACCTTTTCAAAGTAAAAAAGGTCTAGTGAAAGTATCTCTTATATTTTACCACAGCTATGTACCTTTACATTGCCACTTTCACACAAAACTGTCGAGTAAATTGAAGAAAGTGCTGGGTGACAGTTACACAGTATCCAGTATCCACTGTACAATTGGTGTTCATCATATTCCCAGCGAAGTTCAAAAGCATTAATTTATAAGGTTAAACTAATTATCAACTCATCACCTGACACAGGTCTGTTATAAAGTGATACTGCTAGTTTTTAATCTTCTCTGTGCTACCTCTCTGTGTTCTGAGGCTATTGGTAACACTATATAACACTACAGAATAACTTCTGCAAAGACTGCAATAATGGGATATAATGAAAGGTCCTGCTCTTTGTTGGTCCAGAACCAGCTCCTCTGGCTCATAGCATTAAATAATTCTTAGATTTTTTTTCTTTTAAGCTGTAGCAAAGGGGGAACCTTTTCACTATTGCTTTCACCAAAGAAGGGGATTCATACAGTTTATCAGCTACTTCTTCAATAATTCAGATATCAACTTTCTCTTTTTATTTAGGGTGAAATGTCACAGTGCATGGCCACATATACAGTACCTATGTGTCAACAAAGACATATATTTATATAGTACCCTACCTGTAGCTAAATGCCTCAGACCAAGGCTTATTTAACACAATTATAGATTTATTGCTTTTGTTGATAGATCATGAATTCGCAAATAAAAAATAAATTCAAAATCGTGTAGATATAATCTGAAAGCAGTATTTGTTAGAGGAGGAAATTAAAGGAAATTTCAAATGTTAGAGGGTCAACATGAAAAATACATCTTACAATGTAATTTATACTTGATTTACCTGTGAAAAGACACATTTAATACCATCACCACCACCGCTACTACCTACGTAGCCACAAATCCGCAGATGACAACCATCCTGTCTTAACGAGGGAAACAATGAGTCACACCTCAAGGATGAGTCACCTGCCTTTGAGGAGGAAAACAGTCATGTCCTCAACACTGACAAGACCAAGAAGCTAATCTTTGATTTTAGTAGAGAAAGCTCCCCCCTCTGCAACCTCTGTAGGCTAAAGTCACTGAGGGGGGACAGGTTGTCAGTTTCGGGTTTCTGGGCCTGTGTAAACACATCAGCCACTGTCAAGAAGACACGGCAGTGGTCTTGAGGAGAGTGTCCTTACCAGAGGTATAACTGACTGCTATGGAAATGCTGCCAAATGCCCTCTTGGGGGCATTCAAGCAGGTAGATAAAACATGATAGTGCGCTCTAGGGTGCCCTTCCATTGGGAAAAACATGAGGTGCCCTTTCACCATGCATCATGACTTCCTGCAGACTGGTGCCCTTTTTAGTCTGAGTCTGAGTCCACCGCTTCTAGGAAGAGGTCATCAAAGTGCATTACTCTTTTAAATACTTAATGGCTTATTGAACAAAAACGTAGCTCTGTTTTTAGTGAATAGAGGAAATCAGTACCGTTGCCTAGATGGCAGCAATACAAATGAAGAGGCAAAAGGGCTTCCTCTGGTCCTCCACAGTGTTGTTTGCCTTTCTTCATATTCTCTCTGTAGATACATTCCATATTTGGTAGCATTATTCCTCACAGTTTAATGACTGTCACTGTTTTTTCTGACAGTCTTCTATGCCTCAGTATCTTTGCAAAAATGGAGAAAATTAAAACCTGGCTGATTACTCATGTTGCAAGAAACTTAGTCATTTGCCTAAATGTCCTAAAACATAAATAGTGAAAATGCTCTCTATTTTACACAGGTAATGTCCTCTTGGGAAGCATTTTTACATGTTGTTTTGACAACCTCAATTCCTAGAATTGAGCAAAGTAAAAAAAACAACATAACTGTAGCTGTAAAGTGTGGAAAGTTAATCCAAACATTTCCTACAAGTGCCACAGGTTTTGCTGGTTAATTAACCCCCTGTCTGTGTTCTAAAAGTTCTAAGACTTGTTCCATGTACACAAAAGGTTTATTTCTTTCAAATTTCACTTTCACTCCTTTGCCAAGGCACCTGAAAGGTGTAGCATATCAAGATGCTGATTAAACAGCAGGATTATTGCACAGGTGTGCCTGAGGCTGGTCACAATAAAAGGCTCTGAAATGTGCAGTTTTATCACACAACACAATGTCACAGATGCCACAAGTTTTGAGAGAGGGTGCAATTGTCATGCTGACTGCAGGAATAATCTCTGCTGTTGCCTGTGATATGAATGTTCATTTCACCACCATATGCCATCTCTGACATGGTTTCCAGGAATTTGGCAGCACATCCAACCAACCTCACACAACCAAAGACCACGCGTAATGGCACTAGCCCAGGACCTCCACATCCAGCAGCTTCACCTTCAAGATTGTCTTAGATCAGCCTCCCAGACGATGATGCAACCATTCACAACCAAAGGGGGAGCTTATCTGCATGCTTGTGATCCTCACTGGGGTCTTGAGTGGGCAAATGCTCACCTCCGATGTCATCTGGCACTTTGGAGAAGTGTTTTCTTAATAGATAAATACCAATCATCGCTTGCTTGTTTCCCCCCGGCTCTGTGCCTGTACATTGGGGTTCACCCCGGTGGACGAGAGGGTAGCCTCCCTCCGCCTTCAGGTGGGGGGACGGGTCCTGACTGTCGTTTGTGCCTATGCACCAAATGGCAGTTCAGAGTACCCAACCTTCTTGGAGTCCTTGGAGAGGGTGTGGGAGGGCGCACCTTCTGGGGACTCCCTCGTCCTCCTGGGGGACTTCAATGCTCACGTGGTCAATGACAGTGTGACCTGGAGAGGCGTGATTGGGAGGATCTGAACCCGAATGGTGTTTCGTTGTTGGACTTCTGTGCTCGTCATGGATTGTCCATAAAGAACACCATCGAGCCATGACCTTCAGCTCTCACTGGAGCGGTTCGTAGCCAAGTGTGAAGCGGCTGGGATGAGAATCAGCACCTCCAAATCCGAGGCCATGGTTCTTGACTGGAAAAGGGTGGAGTGTCGACTCCAGGTCGGGATGAGATCCTGCCTCAAGTGGAAGAGTTGAAGTATCTCGAGGTATTGTTCACAAGTGGGGGGAGGATTGAGTGGGAGAGTGATGCGGGCCCTGCATTGGTCCGTCGTGGTGAAGAAGGAGCTGAGCCGAAAGGCGAAGCTCTTGATTTACCAGTTGATCTATGTTCCTACCCTCACCTATGGTCACGAGCTTTGGGTAGTGACCGAAAGAACGAGATCTCGAATACAAGCGGCCGAAATGGGTTTCCTTCGGAGGATGGCTGAGCTCTCCTTTAGAGATAGGGTGAGAAGCTCGGTCATCCACGAGGAGCTCAGAGTAGAACCGCGGCTCCTCCACATCGAGAGGAGCCAGTCGAGGTGGCTCGGACATCTAGTGAGGATGCCTCCTGTACGCCTCCCTGGTGAGGTGTTCCGGGCACGTCCCTCCGGGCGGCGGCCCCGGGGAAGACCCAGGACACGCTGGAGAGACTATGTTTTTTGACTGGTCTGGGAACACCTTGGGGTCCCCCCGGAAGAGCTGGAGGAAGTAGCCGGGGAGAGGGAAGTCTGGGCTGAAGCTGCTGCCCCCGCGACCCGACAACGGATAAGCGGAAGAAGACAAAATGAAACGAAACCAATCATCGCTGTATCCTCAGACAGCGTGTTTGGGGTCATGTGGGCGACACATAAGCTGTGAAAAGCGAACACAGGTGCATTATTTTTATGTCAACTTCAATATACATAGATACCGGAATGAGATCTTGAAAGCAGTGGGTTACGTACAAACACACACACGAGAGAGGGAGAGAGCGAGAGAGAGAGAGAATCTTTTCCATCCCATCAATACTGAAACTGTCCATTCCAACAAATGTACACACTTGGAATGAATCAATGAGCTGATTTGTGAGATTGTGGCTGTCATTTGAGTTGTGTAGCTACTGTGCACTTTCCTTCTTTTATGTCTTGTCCTGCTGACAATGTTTGTGGCTTTAACAGATAAACAAGCAGCAGCACACAGAATAAAACAACAGATGGTTTGTGCCAGTCAAAGTGCCTCTTCAACAGTAAAATGTTATTCATCCGCTTCCTTCCTATATTTCTGCTGCATTTGTGTAGATGGAAGCACACACATGCGCACACACACACAAACAGACATATACACAGAAGATCTGAAGGATGAGAACTCCAAGGCAGGCAAACGATTTGCCTCTGGTCCTCTTCATCTTTGCTCCTCTCCTCAGCAGCACAGCTGAGTCCTGAATCCCACATCAACGCATCTTGTTTCTTTTAAATCTTTTATCTCTAAACACAATGTGTTTCTCTTACAAAATAAACTAAGAAAAGATTCTGAGCTATTCTGTCAAGAAAACAAAAGCATTCTAGGTTAAATGGTATCAGAATGCAGCCTTGTTTTCAGTGTTTTACATCTTAAATTGAATATTATTTAGGCCTACTTTAATTTGTTGAGGTTCCAAAATATCATCTTTTATTCAAAAATGTTGCATATCTGTCACGGAAGTTGATCCTGATGCTTCATTGAAACTATTATGGTTCCATTACCACATATCTACTGTAGGTGCGGCATTTATGGTAAAGCTTAAAAACTAAAAAAAAAGGCACAGTTCTGTATTTCTCTGCAAAGTTAGTCTGAGCTGACCCCAAAGTAAAAAGAGAATTATATACTCGTACTGGCTCTAACCAAATGTGATGCACAGAAAGGCGCATACCTCAGCATCTCGTGAAACAGCTCAATGATAAATGCGGCGGAGTATCGTACAGAATGAACTCACTGGGGAAAATGTAGAGCAAAAGTAATCAATTATCACACCTCCCACCACATTCCCATAGCAGAGGCCCCTTGATTATTTAAGGGAATTAGCTATCGATCAGCTAAGTGAGTCAGCGGGACAGCCACCAGCCAGGTAGCCGGTCAGCAACACCGCCGTTGACTGAGCCTGCTGAAACAGTGGAAGGCACCTGACCTAAAATGACTGGGGGGCGATGCACAAATTAACAGGTTATAATTATGTATGGGAGGCAGGCTGGCAGGCTCAGATAAAGGTCAACGAAAGGTTCACGAGGCATAGAAATCCTACACCCATACGTTGAGTCTCTGAATGCTCATCTCACAGTTCATTATCATTCAGTATGTCTACGTTCACACACACACACACACACACACACACAAATATATATATATATATATATATATATATATATATATATATATATATATAATCCTTTACACAAGTGCTATTTACTGAACAATTCACAACAGTACACAGTTTCATGCAAAGAGGCTGTCATCTTGAGCAGATCCCATTATGTGTCCAGCCAAGCTGCTGCCAGTGTGAATCTGTGGGGAGAGGTGTCTCTGTATTTATTGATGGTTTCTATTTGCTGTGATGAGAAATTCTGTCTCTTTTTGAAAACATTATCACAAAGGCAATGAAGAGGAAATGGAAAGGGTTTACAATGAAACAATGTGTGGAGGAGACAATCGAGTTTATACACTATGCACTATACAATAGTTCCCTCAGTCGGTGCATTGAAAACGGTTTAAAAACAGTATGAACGGTAATATATACATGTGTATGAATCGAGCAGGTATTTATCTGCTACAGGGAGAAAGGGCCGTCATCCAGGTGGTTGGGATCCCTAAAGATATCCTCTTTGTCTTATTCCTGCAGCACCTAATGTAAATGTCCTGAAGACAGGGTAAAGCACTGCCTATTGTCTATTAATCTGAATGAATCGCTCTTTGCGGGTTCTAGTGATGTTCTGTGTCAAGATGCTGTTGATGTGCAGGAGGAGCAGTGTAGGATACCTTCAGTTTCCTTAGTGAAGTGGACACCAATGTACTTGAAGCTGTCCACCCTCTCCACTGAGGATCTGTGGGGCGTAGTAGAATGATCATGTTTGAAGTGGCATTAATCAATATCCCTAATATTATCATTATGTAATGCAGACGGGTTGCCGTTTGTCAAGAGACTCCAGTGGATTAACACCACCTCTGTTAGGGCTTGCTCAGAGACAGGAAACACTTGCAGGCATCAGTTCAAAGACGAATGTGCAGAGTTTGTTATTTCGGCGACAGTATTCAAAAAATCCACGACTCCAGGTCCAAAAACACAGTGAGGTTCAGGAATCATTTAAGGCAAAGGGTATGGCTATGGCTATGGCTAACTGCAGGCACAAACTTGTACAGACTGAGAGGCACACTGGTCTTAAATGCCTACAAGCCAATAAACTCAACAGAAATCTGGGGTGCCTATTAACATGGTGGGAAACCAAACAAAGGAGTGGGGTCAAAAGGTCCGAATAAATGTGGAAAAACATAGAAAAATGAGTTAATGTTGAAAACAAAAATCACATGGCACTGGAGAAGATACTATATAACAGAAAATCCTCACAACTGCAAGCATGCAAGAGATTTTTAGCTCATTGTTTTGCATTCAGTAGCACATTTACTCTATAGCTCACTGTAAACCACTCTCATTAGCTCTAGGTTAAGGTTTTCTTTTTTTAAATTTTGTTAACAATAAATCTGTTATTTAACTGTATTCAATTATTCCATGATAGATTACTACATTAGGGCTAGTTTGTAGTAATTTAAACACAATTATTTTGGGCATGCAAGCAGAAAACAGTAGAATGATTTTTACACTATATTTTGACGCAAGCATCCTCTGTGACTTGTTTTATTTATTCAGTGCGACTCACATGTGATTCAAATAATGATAATACAATTTATTTTCATAGAGCAGAGTCCTCAAAGAAGGAGTAAAACAAATCCGTATATGAAAACACATTAAAAGCAGCAGAACATATCAAAAAGTAATTAAGCAGCAGGGGAAAAGTTTAAAAAACAATGTGGACAGATTGGTGCAGTCATGAACATGCGGTTAAAATGTGTCAAGGACATTACCCATCCAGACTCCCTCCCTCTGCAACACTGGGAATGAAGATGTCACAGCAACTTTAAAGCATCTACATCAGATGGTCGGTGCTTTTGTGGTGCATATTCCTAAACACATTCTCAATTCCTAGGGCACAAAGCAGTCATCACATTAAGCCTGGAGTTTTATCATCAAGCAGTTAAGGAGTTGTTGGAGAACAAAAACAGAGCTGAGGTGAATAAAAGAGTGAATGTTGCACTGGAGTGGCCTCCAAATGAATATTAAGGCTGCACTCTGTCTGGATGTGTATATAGTCAGCTGTTGGCTAATATATTATCCATAGACACTAAACTGTTTCAGCTTGTTGTAATGTTTTTCTGCCCCCTATTGGCCAGAAAGTGATAAATGCAGCTTTAATTATGTTTATAGCCCAGATGCATTGCAATGTCTTTGCCGATCCTGAGGGTAGAAAAGTGTGAGACAGACTGCAGCCAGCCACCATTTATCATCTGAATGCTGAAAGCTTGTCTTGTGTGGAAAAAGGCCAGCGCAGCATCACACTGAGTTGATTGCAAAGCAGCCACAACAGCAACTGCTGAGATGTGCATGATGGCTCCTAGCATGGCCTCATATCCTCAGCAGTAGGCATTTTGCGTTAGCAGTCGCGGCTAATTAGTGTTTGATAGTTTAATTTTGCAAATCACCCCGCTGTACACAGCCACAAGACTGAAATTTCAAAGATAAACTAGATTACCCTGGCTTCTTCCCCATAAGCTACTAAAATAATTTCCTTTCTCCCTGCATGAGGGATACGCACTCTCTTTTACAGAGGAGCTCTTGGGGGGGGGGGGGGGGTTCCATTCAGTCAACAATCAGTGTTCACATCATGCCCCTGTTGATAATTGATCTCCTGCATTATAAGCCCATTTCAGTGCCATTAAGAAAACCTCGGTGTCAGTCGTGAATGTCTCCACCACCCTGCTGCTCCCATGGTGCATAGCATGCTGTGGTTGAGGCAAGGAGCTGATTACAGAAAAATCTGCCACAGCCTGGTGCACTGAGGACATTCACAGTTATTTGGGGCCCACGATGCAGAGGATGACATTCCTTTTCCACTTTCTCTCTGTGTCATCAAACCAATCACGTCTTGTTTCTTTCCCACAGTATTCATGTCACTGTAATGAAAGCAGGGAGAAGAAATGTCTTTGAAGGACTTCAAAGTGGGAGGCTGAATCTATTTCTATGGGAGGAAGACAGGTATATCGAGACAGTGAGGCAAACACCAGAGCATTTTTTCCTTAGAAAGGATATGATTACAATGCAACTCAGTACTGCTTATGGCAATTTAATTACATGCTATGCAGCTGAACTAAATTAAAACTTGGTAGGTTGTGATACTCAGCTGTAAGACTGATTAATAAGGTTTTATTTGATGATTCACTGTGTACTAAACTAAGTCTGGTAGAAAAGTGAAAGGCTTTACATTCTTTGAAAAGTGACTCATCTATAAACTTTGAGGAAGAAGCTGCATTTATATAATGGCTTTTGATAGCTGTCATTCTTTTTGACTTTTGCCTGTCTACATTCATTAAATCATATTTTTCTTTTTCATTAGAAAGTATGTGAAATAAAAACATATAAATGATTACACAATAAGTGTTCCAATAACAGTCCTGATTCACAAAAGATGCAGTGCAGAGAACGGCCTAAACCGGCCAAAGCTGTCTCCTGGAAATTGTCCTTGCTGTATAAACTAATGAATGATGTTAGCAATTATGTTTTGAGAGGAAACATTACTGGACCCTGAATTACTATGTTCCCTGGCAACATTTTTCTTGCATAGAAAGTGATAAATTATGTACTGCACATGTTGTTGTGGTTGGGGAAATATGCTGGTTCTTGTTAATTTGAATCAACTGTGTTTCGAGTTACTATAGAATTTCCCATAACCAAATGTTTCAGACACAAAGACATAATTAAAAAAAAACAACCTAATATCTTTCTTTAGTTACCACAAGCTGAGATTACATTGCAATTCATTTTATGATGTTAAAATCAAAATGAAAATGACATTATTCATGACATTAGACACACTATTCTATGACACTATATGTAACAAATCCGCTGATCATTATCTAGAGGTGCAAAGCTTTTCCTTCTCTCTTGAGTGCTATCTGGTCACTAATAACCACTATCAAAATTTACAACCACAATGTTCCCCAAACCGAGATGAAGGTGCTAAGCAAGGCATTAACTAATAAACCCTGATTCCAGCACAATGCCACTGCCTCCCCTGCAGGTTTGTCATGTCCACTATCATGTGGATCATTCTGGGAGTGAAGCACAGGTTGAAAGAGGGACTGGAATCATGCCAGTGGTTACCTCATTGTGGTAATTTGTGTCAACATAAGATGGAGACCGGTCTAGCCTGTGTTTTGCTGTCCATGCACTGTTTGGATGGGCAGGATGCTGATGTGTACCCTGCATATTATGAAGAAGGATCAGAGGTTCTCACAGAAGTGGAGGACTCCAGAAAAAATGCCATGCCCGATTCCCCCTCTGAGCTTGTTTCATCCTTTGAAGATGAGTCCTGGTGGATGCTGCACGATCACGTCTGCAGCTTCTAAAGCACTGAAACGCCTCTTCGTTTCTTCTCGTTTCCCCCCCCCCTCCTTGCACTGTGCTCCTGGTCTTTCTCCTTGACTTAAAATGACTCTTCTGCAAACTGGCCACTTTTTACACACAGGTGCATAAATAAACAGCCTTTTTTGTTTTCTCCCCAGCATAACTAATTGTCAACATCTTTGAGGGTAGAGGGTAGTGGGGGTGGGGAGGGGGTGTCACATTTTTACCTTAATTTGCCATGTCTTGCCATCTGGAAACATTTAAATCCTGAATACTAAGTGAACTAACATGCACCTGCTTTTTTTTTTTAGTTTGTGCTTATCTTCGAGTGAAGCAGCCATCCACGATTTTAGCTCTCACTGCAACTGAGTTTCAAGCCGGGTCTGCAACAGTGATAATTTTTATTTTATTTTTAGGTGTATTTTAATAAATTTTATGTGGGCCCACAAGTAAGTGTGTGAATTTTGATTCAGTTAATGAAGACTGATGCTGTTTGGGCATAATAAAGGCAATAAAAAGGCAGTTAAAGAGTAGTAAAAGGTAATTGATTTGACAAGTAATGAAAAGGTCTAGACAGTATTGAAAGGTACTTAATAGGTATAAGCAAAAAGTTTAAAGAGACAAACAGACCCGCTAATGTATTTTTGTTACTAAATTCCATCAAATTTTGGTACCATATATTATTTGCTATCATTCAGGAGATTGAAGTTTTTATGTTAGCATTTAAATAAATAGCCGTTGAGGGATTTTTATTGTCTTTAAAAGTATGGTTGATGGTGTCCTTAATCTTGTCTTTAATTTTGGGAAGAGGTATACTGACATCTTTTGTCAAAGTCACATTGGAAATCAAATATATACTTAACATAATTAACTCTACTTAACTCAAATTTCACCAATATCAACAATTAACTGTTTTCAATTTGTGGCCTACGAATTAATTCGAAAACTGAAACCCCTTTTTTCTCACTTCTTGTGTGTATTTCTCTAAAAGTTGTTGTGTGGGGTAGAGCAGACAGAGCCAAAGGCAGGGCACAGCAAAAGGAACTTAAGAATATATTTGTTCACCAGGAACAGGACACAGATGTTCAGGCAGGCGAGACTAAACTGAACAGAACAAAACAGAACAAATGATCCAACAAAAGTGAACTGAAACACATGACTGAAATATAAACTGAACTAACGAGGGAATGTGGAAGAGTTGACGAGACAGAGAACAGGAAAGGCACTGATTGGCAGGGGAGAACATGGGGAGCAGGGCAGGGCTAATGAGGCTAATACACAGCAGGTGTGTAGATGAGAAAGGAACAGAACAAACAGACAAATACTCAGAAAACACAAAGACAGGGCAGCGGCAGAAACAAAAAAAGGCAACAATGTGAACAGTCTGAAAATTATGACATACATGAGTAATCAGAGATGCCAGCCAGGACTTCAGTTTCATTAAAAGCACATCTATAATGTGACCTAAACTTGAATCCAAACCAGAACGGTGTACAATGTTAACCACATCTGAACATGACAGAAACACTCTTTGATGTGAAAATAGATGACTGATGTTGCATCACATTCAGTAACCAAAGAGAAGGTTTGAGCTTACTTTATCACAAAAGGTATTACACAAATGTGTAGACGGGGTCAAAGCTGTTTAACAATTTTGACCTTATAATATTATCAAATGCTGAGACATTTTGACAGCTGTGACAGGACAAACCGAAGTATAGAGAACAGCTAATCCTCAAGGGTCCTTGAATTAAAACAGAAGATCTTCCACTGTGATGCCACAATACAACTCACTGAAGTGCAGTGCAGTCTAAACTGACACATTAGACCATGCACTCCAATTTTATAAGATCCTTTCCCAGGATATAATGCAGGATTATAGGATTGCATTTTACCTTGAAAGTGGTGTGTAACACATTTATGGCACTTAATACTCTAAGAGCTCCAGAGTGACCTTGTTAAAGGTGTGTGAATGCTCAGAAATTATTTTTTGGCATTTCCTCAGGAGAGTGTGCCAGGTTGAACACAAATATCCCAAATAAAAACAAATTAAATTCTCTGTTTGCTGCTTACTCCTCTTTTATGCAGTAGGTAATTTGATGTGGGATGCCATCCCTCTTGTTAACCTGCCATCTCCCTCTCCATCCTCTAGTAGCAGAGAGAGTGCAGAGGCAGAGGGGTTGTTTAGTTGAATATGTTAGTCTAGTCTGCCTGACTCATTGATCCATTATCTGACTGTGATTTCTGTAAGTTAGAATCTATGGCCCAGCCTGAAATATCAGGAGCCTAACTGTGCTGTGTATTGATAAATCCATGACGCTCTCCATGGTGCTGATGTAGCAGACGGATTTGTAATTGCATCTATTTCCCTCAGTTTCACCTTAATGTCAGTTTTGTCTTGGATCTATAGTAGTCTCTAAAATGTATACTATCAAGTCTCAAGTCTGTACTGTATACTTTAGAGAGCAGTGTTATCTTCATGATCAAATAGAAAAGTCACAGCAGAGCAAAAGGATCATAAAAACACGCTGGTGCCTGTAGTATTCCTAAAATATTCTTGTAATATTTCAGTAGTCATCCAGTAGCATCTGTGCTGCTGAAAGTACATACCCAGACCAAGCCACCTCTGTTACTAAATATTTAAGGGGAGACATCACCACAGATAGTTTTACTGTAAGGTTTGTGTAACCTGGGAGGGGAGCAGGTCATGTGGTTGAAGAATAGTCTGCACTGATCACACTGCTTAGTTGTTACATAATGCAAGGTAAGGTTTATAATGTAAAAGTATAGTGTGTTTTGAAAAAAAGTTCAGTACTAAAATTGTAACATTCACATCCAGTAAAAGAATATAATATTGCAATTATAATAAATCATATATAATTATCCTGCAGTCCTAGGGTTAAGTAGTCCAATTGGGTCACCCTCCCTGTTAAAAATGAACAAATCAGCTACTGGTTGTACATAGTATAGTCACAGTTTGATATATACAAAGTCTGCTTTATGTTTACGGTGAATAACTGAACTAGGTCAGACATCTTGTCTGTGATCTACTGTGATCTGCAATCATCTGTCATGTAAAATGGATTTGTGTGTTCAAAAGACATCTTCAGTAAAATCTTATCTCAAATACATGATGAAATAGATAAAAGAGCATGAATGTATTTTACTCTCAACCCCTTGTTACAACCAGCTGTATTTATGTTATATTTCTGTGTATTCTGGATTATTGTGGTAAAAAAGTGAGAGCTCCTTGTTCCTTGTGTCTGTGCTTATCGACAGATGCCAGCTCCACAGCGGTTTGGTTGATCTCCCGTATCATGGCCGCTGTGGATGCCGATCCAAAGGCCTGGCCCTATTTAAATTCCGGATTCACCTGTGTGAAGCTGGAGGTCGATGTTGACAACAGTGTGTCTTCTCTCCTCACACTCCGTAGTGTTTCTCACTGTGACTAAGTGTGTGTGTGCACAAGCACTGAGATAACCTTTTGTCTGATAGTTGTTAGTTTCTGACCTGTGATCCTTGTGTAGGAGGACTAGTACGATATGCTGCAGTGAGGGGGGACTGACATTTACTTTGATCACTATTCTTCTCCTGTTGTTGTTTGGCTGAGGGAGTTGGGCCCAGCCAATGTACTTTGGTTTGTTTCTTGTGTTTCTTTGGCTTTATTCAGAAGGTATTTTGGGAAGATAGAGAATATTATCAGTTTTTTACTTTTTATTTTGGCCTCAATCCAACTTGAATAATAGTTTCCTTTTGCATTATGCTCACTGTGAGCAGCAATAAATAGGTCTTTTTTGAACCGTTTGACCATTTGTTTTATTTATTTTATGTTCCGCTCTCTCTCTCTCTGTAACACCCTCTATTCAAACTAAAGAAATAAATGTTCAGATTTGACATGAAGTTTTTGTACAGCTGCATGCAAATTCTCTGACCCTTCTGTCAATTGTAGTTTTCACTACTGCTTAATGTGGCTATATTCAATATAATGAATAATGGATCACATCTTTTACTGTATGCAAAATGAGTTTTGGGTTCACACTCACTGATCTCATGGTGCCAGATGCAGCATGCAGGTGTTTTTGGTGAAAAAAAAATCTCTAAACAGCAGAAAGGCAAAGTTAGACAATAGATAGTGAATAAAGTGGACCATTTAGCTGTCATTACTAGGTGCTTCTCTAATGAGTTAGTGAAGGTTGAAAACAGAGTCAAAAGTATTGATTATAATGAACCAAGTTTCCAGCAACATGACTCCAAATCTGGGCAAACATACGTTAGTTATGTATTTACTGGATGTGCAAATAAGCAACTTTTTTGCAAGTTTGCAGAAGCAGCTATTTCCTGTGTTCAGGCCTTTATTGTGAAATATCTTCTTTTTCACATTGTAACTCATGACAGGGCTTAATAGTTAATTGATTAATCGCAACATTTAAAGTTTGGGTAACATGTCACAGTGTTAACGCACTGGGGTTGTATGTCTCACATTCTCCTTAATCAATTAAGTATCAATAAATGATTTTGTTTTACACGTCAAAGCCTCCTGATATTTCTGAATTACTAAGCTCTAAATTCCATCCGCCTCACTATGACCTGGCTGTGTGGCTAATCACTGCTCTCTCTGATTGACTCCAGGTGCTCCACCCAATTGACTCTTGCTGATTGCCATCCCTAACAAGTGGGTGTGTTAGACTGTGCTGATTTTCTCCCCTTCTTCAGAGTGGCCTTTGTCTGATTTTTGACTTGTTTGGAGGTTTTTAAGTTTTGTTGGTGACATTTCGTGAAGTTTTGAAGGTTGAGTCGATAGTTAAGTATTTGTGGCTTTATTTCCAGGTAGACTTTGTATCATTTTAATGTTTTAATTACCTGGGGATTTCAGCTCCACCAGGCTATTAAGAGCTTGGGCTGGGTGACTCCCTCTCTTTTGTTTTGTTTGGCCACTTCATCTAACCTTTTTGTTGTCTTAGTTTTGGTGTCTAAAGTATTATTTTCTTCACCCTTATGGCTGTCTTGACTAAAATGTTATTGTCGCTTTGAGCCATTTTGTGCATCATTTGTCTGATGATTTGACATTGCTGGAACAGCACATTTCATTTTATTTTGCCTTGCCACCATGTCTGTGTTTGATGGGGTCATAAAGAAACCGTAGATTTTCTGTAATTGAGGTGTGAATATCTGAATCAGAAACAATAGATCAGATGCTTGCAGACACCCAGACATGAAAACTGACAATTTACTGGTAGTAAATACAGATTGCGAAGTAGAAGAGCAATATCAAGTGAATGTGTGTCAATGTGTAGTCTAATTAGGTTAAATTAAAAGCTGATGTCAGTGGTCAGTTGGTAAATTTGAAGTAATTGAAGTTTTTCCTGGGGCAACCTGTGGTTGGGGCCTGACATAAAATGAATCCATCAGTCCATCAACACCCTCAGCACGATGTTGTGCGTAGGCAGAAAGTAGGCTTTTTTTGGTGCAATCTAATTCTGTGATGTCTCTGTGTTCAATGGAGAAGGGGGTTATGAAATGCTTATAGTTTCAGAGATCTAAGTGCCAATAAATAGTGTACACATGAGTTCATAAATAAATATTGTCTCAAATTGCTGACTGGAATAAAAAATAAAGCAGAGTAGGAGAGTGTGATTTTAGATGCAGCAACAGAGTTATTGACACGCATGTGTGTGTGTCTACATGTTTGTGTACAATGCTTCATTGAATAAAAGACTGGGTAATAATCAGTCCAAAGGGAAGGTTAAATGAGTCAGTGTATAAAATCAAAATGATCATCCTGTTGTTGCCAGTTCAGCAGACAAAATCATACTATGATGCACTTTTTTCTCCTTGAATGATCATAGGAGCAGTGAGGAGCCAGAAAAAATGTTATTCCTATATTTGTTGCCATTCAAAGAGCTCCTTTATGAATGATCAAAATGGCAAATGCCTATGTGAGGAATCATTTCAGGAACATGAACTCTTCAGAATGTCTGAGGTGACGACTGAACTCCCAAAAGAGAAATCCAGCAGTGGTGGAAAATTTCCTTCAATTGTCCAGCAGAAGTTGGCAGAACCAGGAGTGAATATTTTTTTTTCCTTTGCTGGAAACTGTGCTGAAATGCTAAAGTGTATCAATCTAAGAATATTGTGGAAAGAGCTGAGGTGATGATGTAAGTTTGGGCAAAATACCAGGGAAATCACTCAATGCAGAAAAGCTGCTAACACTGTACTCATCCCCTATTTACAGTCACTAAAATCAACCAATCTGAGGAGAGGCTCATGATTAATAATGTGACTGACCAAAATGACCCTATGCTTTCCAGAGTTCCAGAGATAAAAAATATATATATATATTGGGATATTTTTGGTACCATGAACTGTAAATATATTACGGATATCAATAATATCTGTCTCAGATATTATTGAAGAGATGCCCAGAGTGGTGACATGAGGCAGGATGTAACTGTTGACACTTGACAAGAAAAAGCAGCACGTGCTGCTCTGAAAACAGACAACGAAACATGCCTCCCCTCCTACAACAACGTGTTACAGGTTTAGAAGCAATGGGAGGATTTACAGGTTAATGTAGCAGCTAAAATCATGATCGCTGATATGCCTGTTGGCAAACCATGGACCCTATTTGAAGTTATGGACATGGTTAGAAAAATCCCCTAATCCAATTACATGCCCAGATGAATATCTAGTGTGGTTTACACAAGTGTGTACTGTTTACAGCTGTCAAGTACCTGATGTGAAACAGCTGATAACATTCACATACAGGACTGAATGGATGCTGTGTGAAGAAGAATTTGATTTCCCTGAGCTCACAGGAGATGGCCGATGGCCTACAAATAAACCACTGACTGATTGGTTAAGCGACGAGGCTAAAGCAGCCATTACAAAATGTCCCTGACACTGCAGTGATGTTTCACAGGTGATTCAGTGTGGCCGGGCAGTAAGGAGCCCTTGCCAGATTTCATTCAGTGGTTCATCATGATATGGGACACACAGGGTGGAACAGAATGGGATGATAACGACCTCTTTGCTGTTCAAACTTATCTACAAAATTTAAAGCCACACATCGCCAGAGCATATGAACTGTCTGTGGCAGGTTGGCCATTTGAGATCACAAAGTAACAATAAATACAATAATGGGGCTCCATAGAAACAAAGTTTTCTCAGAGTACCTCTTTTAAAGGTCCTAGGCAGATGTTGGAACGTATAAACACTGACAATGAGCCTTTGCTAGGAGGGCAGACAGCAGTTAAGTTATACTTTGAACGGGCAGAGAAGAGGCAATCTGGAGATGTGACAAACCAGGCCATTGGGCCCGGGAGAATATGGCAAGGAAAATTCCACAACACATATCGTGATTGCACATTGCTTGGCTGTCTGCATGCTCAAACGCCCCCACCTGCATTAGGTTTCAAGGGGCAGCAAACAAATCACAATCAGGCTTAGGGAGGCCATGAAGAAACACGATTAGAGCAGCAACCAAATGTACCAAGAGCAAATGCAGCCATTAGTTTAATGATTGACAATTCCGGTGGCTGTAATTTAAACAGTTGCCGGTAAATCAACGCGTTCCCTGATGATCGCTCCAATTACATTTCACTAAAGCGGATAATAAACTATTTGATTGGAATGGTCATGCTCTCAGAATGACAATCGTTACACTCCAACCGACCCTATGGCCCTCACAATATGTAAACATTCCTAAATTCTTTGATAAAACAATGAACAAAATAAACTTTCCCCTAGGACTTATTATCACCATCTTGTTGCATATGGCCAATGTGCAAATGTAGGTAAAGTAAGGATTTGATTACAGAATCCAAGTAACTGGCTAGAACTATTTTTTCTTATCTTCATCACATTGGTCACCTCTTTGATTCCAGACGTTAGACATGACGCCAGCTTATTTGGTCCAGTATAAAAATGCATGGAGTGTGACAAAGGTGGACTAATGAGGAGTCTTCTTCTTTGTGTCATTATAGCAGGATCTTTGTAAAAAGGACTATGGATTTAGCTTGGGAGATTTCTATTTGCCTTGGGTGTCTGTATTAGTTAAATTCCTAATCATCCTCAAGGGGAATATGGTATCAGTGCTTCTCTTGCTTCTTCTGTGTTCCTGTTTGGTAACAGTTGTTAAACCAGTGATTCACTGAACCACTACCGCTATTCAAGCCACTCAGCAAATGGTAAGCAATGATGATAACAGTTCAGAGTTGTTGTATGAAGAACACGTACACATTTGAAGATTGGATTTCACCGGGTAATATCTTTGGGAAATGATGAAAGAAGATGAAATGTTTAAAAAAAACATGAAATGTTGAATAAAAGAACAAACCTTATAAGATGGATGGTGATTCATAAGTGTATGTACTGTATGTGAAAGATGTAATCGCCATAGTCTAACAGCAGTCAGAATGTTGACAGCTCTTACCCTTGGGTATTTTGTTTTGGCTTGTAGTGATTTGGCTTGTAATGAGGATTTAATTCAATCATGTATTCACATTTATTTTGTATGCAAATTAGTATGCACTCACATACTTGAACATAATTTTTATTAGGATTGATGTTTTTTGTTACTAGGTAGATGATGATCACTACAGATTTCAGATTTCACTGACACACATTGACTCAATGTCAAAGTCAGACAAAATGGGCAAATTTTTCCTGTTTTGTGTTGTTGAATTCAGAAAGTACTTTCATATTTCTTGTTAGATATATGTTGATCGGTGTCAACATGTCTATGGGGTTCAAGATTTAAAATTCTCTGTTTAATTCACTGTTACATTATTAATTTGTAATTGTTGTAAAATATATTTTATTACCTTCATCTCTGAGTGCCCTTCTATATTGATCTATTTATACTTTGATTCATGTTACTCTCACTCTTAAGGTTATTATAGTAGGTAATTGTTGTTGATCTTTTGATCAAACAGGCTGTGAAAGTAATTCCAATCAGCTGCCCAGTCTTTGGCCAGGCCGACCTCTACTCATGGCCATTCTCATGACAACCACCACTAAAGTAAACAATCTTATAGTAAGGTCTCTGTGATGTTATGTCAAGCCAAGGCTTAGTTTAAAACCAATCTCTATCCGGACATGGCAAGGAATTAATTAGGGGTTGCTCACAATACCTCCTTTAGACTTTGATTTACATGCTACAGTGTTCACTACATTTTTGGGGGCTGTTAAGGAGCATCTATATATTATCATGTTATTATCATATATCGTGATATATACTAGCACCATATAATATTGTTAAACAAATGATATATCCTGCAGGAAAACAGCACCATTGACATTCATCTGGATTTGTGTTTCTGGCCATCTGGTGTATTACAGCCAATATTCATTCTAATGCACAATATGTACTTTTCTACAACTGGGGGTCTCTTAATTGAAACGTTAACACAAAAGATGTAGTCGATGACATCATGAACTGGTATGGGAGGTGTTGTTCTCGTTGCTCTGCAGGCAGTAAGTATTCAGCATTCAGGACGGTTTTGCCAGGTGTCATATTATCCTCCAGAGTTCTTTCTCCTTAAACATACCTGGTGTTTAAAAGCAGTACAAACACAGAATAAAACAGTTTCATGTTAAAAATCCGTTTCTCTGAGACTGACTGGTGCTGCTACCTGAGCTAATACTAAACCTTCTCCGCTTGTCGGAGATTCAGATGTTCTGTGACTAAAATCCTTTATTTGGTCAAATGTTTTTTTCAACAAAAGTGTATTGTGAAAATGTTGCTGAAAACTGAATAAAATTATAGCTATTTTGGACAGTCAAAATTTGTATTTGAGGTGTGTAAAATTATGCAAAAAGCCGCTGCAAATTTCCATTGTGCAACTTTGTCTGGGGCTGTGTAAAGGGGTCAATATGAAACACATCAGGAGTCTTTTGACCTGTCTGTAAACCATGTAAAGATATTCCAAATATTTTCCTGTAAATGTGCATCGTACATCCCCGTTAACATTGTGTACATGTACTCATGTTCTCATTATTTGCAGGCTTCGCCAAAAATCCATTGTCCTCCTTTTTTGTTTACCTCAGAGAAGCGGAGAAAACATTTCCCTCTCCGTATTTTGCAAACCAGTGCAGCAGGAACACAGGCTTTCATTTCTAAATCTGTATTCAGTTCTTTATGTGCTTTGTAAACCCAGCCAGTGGTGCACTGCTGTCAAGACAGAGCCTGCTCCTGCTGGGTTGTACAATCTATCTCAACATCCAAGACTTTATTTCCATAGCAACCAGGGCATCAAATTTAGTGTTGAGATCAACATGAAAACACTAAGAATAAAAACACAAACACAACATGTACATTGCAGTGTCACCGTGAAGTGCGATCTAGGCAATATGCTTCAACATGTCTGTTGTTGCATCATGGCCATTACAAACATTAACAATTATGACAGCAAACATGTTTTGTGTTGTTTATATTGTCCTGCTTTTAAAATCAGTTACAGGAAGACTGTTCAGTATTATGTGACATACCACCCTATGCATTCACAAAATGCATAGGGTCTCCAATTCTATTATCATGAATAGAATTGGAGAATATATGCAAACTGTGGAAAACATCATTGCCTCTCATGGCATCAAAGAATATGAATAACTTCCGACTAATTATTGTCTAGTCCTGATAAAATCCTGTCAGTCAGTTTAGAAATGATGTAGCCTGATAACAACACTTGAGTGCCATCACTTTCATTCACTCTGAGTTTTAACCTGACATATACTCATGTTGTCTGATTCCCTATTGAGAGAGGGTATTATTTTGGTTTATTTTGTCCCGACCAGACAGTAGTGAATGACACATCTGTCACAGCCTATGTAATTTTCAGTTGACACGGAAGCCGCTTTTGCGGTTGCTATGAATTAATCTAACTTAGTATTATGTGCACATCCAAAGCCTCTGTGCTGTAGACCTCTATTGTTAAACACATCAATGAGCCAATCTGCTCCACTGGATGACATCTTGTTTCACCACAAAGACATTTTGTTTAGAGGTTGTGATATGTAGCACAGGATAGTAAAGCACTGTAGATGGTGCAATAGTGTCAGCCTTACTAGGAACTACACAGTAGAGGCTGAAAATGAGATTGCTGTATTTAGTGGTTGGGGAGTTTTTTTAAATAATGGATTTTGAATGTAATCTGCGTGATGTTTTTGGACCACGATGGAGGTTTATGCCACAGAGGAATAAGATATATCAAGATTTTGATGGACACAATACTTGGTACACACGATCAGTTTATTGTTGGTTTGGCTCTGCACATGAGATTAGATAAATGCAGAAAATCAGCAGCCTTATCCTTGTAAGGTAAGATTTTGTGGGTTTGAAGGATATAATATTCACAAGTATGGTTTAATTCAACGAAAATAAGAGTTGTGTTTTTATTATCTTAGATTGAGCTGTTTTTATCCACATGGGGAGTGGGTCTCCCTTCATGGAGGCTGCCATGTTACACCAGCCGGTTTCTACACTAGCCCAGAATGGACAAACCAAATATCTGATCTTGAGAACGCCTCTTACATTTTTATATATTTTTTTTGCAGCCACCATGATTTTTCCTACATGCTTGGGGTACTTGGTTGCAATCTGCGTGTAATCTGAGTGTAAAAAAGGGTTTCACAGGTAAGTGAAACAAGAGGAAGGGTTAAAAAAAAATAACATATGTGAATATTTGCAGTGACATTGAAAAAGCTTTGAGGCTTAATTATTTGGGTCAACCCTAATATAAACTCATCAGTTTTCAGCACACGCAAAGATGAATGAATGTATATCACTTCCCTATAGTCCAGCAAGAAAATACAAGTGGCCTCATTAGGAAGTTTCTTAACTACTTTTATTCCTAAATATTTGTATTGGGATACTGACTGTATCTCAGAAAAAAAGTGGTGATAGGTGGGAGGGAGCATTCAAAACAAGTTTTAGATTACAGAAGATATAATGTACAGTCTTGAAAGCAAATCGTAGCTGACAAAGAGCCTGATTTGGTGCAGAGCAATAAATCACAGTTGACTTGAGGTAAAATATGAATAGGAGTGGTCCCAGGACTGTTCCCTGGGGTACAACCTTGGAAGGTAGGGACGTAGAAGTAATACTTTCAGCCTGGATGCACTGAGATCTGCCTGATAGATAATTCTCATATAAATAGACAGTTTGTTCAGACAGTTTTACATTAATAAGTCTCCAAAGTTTCAAGAACAAGCTTTAGATACATCAATAAATGGGCTGCATGATGTTGCTTGTTGTCACAGATTCAATAAAATCATTTACTACTTTTAGGGCTGCTGCAGTTGTGGTGTGTTTTCCTAAAACCTGATTGAAAATCAGATACGATATTGTTAAGATCTATTTCAGTTGTTCAATCACAAAGGTTTCCAAAATCCTAACCAGGACAGACAATTTGGAGATGGTCCTATAAAGTGTAGGGTCACCTTCTTTTAATAGGGGAAGAACAAAGGCAGATTTGATCTCCACATCCTACATTTCTCCTATGCTGCATAAAAAACACACTACCTTCTGCACCACACATACAGTAAATAGATACTGGACTGGCCTCACTGATATCACATTAGTTTATGGCTTTCAATTATCTGTCTACTGTGACCTGCCCCAAATATCCTCCTTTTACAGCACATGAGAGAGGCTAGACAACTATCTTAAAAAAGTCACATTTTACTATCTGCCCCACTAGCTTGCATTCGCTGTTGCAAGGAGTTATTTTATAGTTGGTGTAAGATTGATTGTGGTCATGTCAATACCTGTGAACAAGTACTTATATTGGTTTAAATTAGTCTGTCTTGGAGTTGTATGGAATCCAGAAGGGAAGTGAGGTTGAATTTTCAATGAAAATTCTGCTGACAAACCAGTTACTTTCCTCTTGTTTATACCCACAGTGCATCAGTACACATAATTACACAATTCCTATGAGACCAGGCTTTATGTGGATATGAAAATCGTACAGTATTTGTCTACCTCATACAACATAAATTGGTTTTTCTTCTCTACTTCTCATGAGAAGGATTGATAGCAGCCACGTTTAATCGAGTAAATTCAATTTGCTTTACATTAAAAGAGAATTTTGTTTGGAATTTCATTTTTCAATATGGACCATATTTTCCTAACTTTGAGTATCTATTGAAATAATCTGGGCAGACATTTGTAAATACAACAGCCCACGCCACAGCACCATTGCCCCGCTGTTTTTGTCCTCTATAAGAGTTATTTTTGGCCCCTGTCAGGCTCAGATTGTTATCATAATGTTGTGCTCGCACCAAAGGACACCAACATTTCATATAGGGGGAAATCCGCTCATGTTCTTCACTGCCTGGTTGAGAAGCAAAGGTGAGAGTACGATCCCGATATTAAAAAAATAAACTCCTCTGGAGTTAAACTACAGTGTGAATCTGATTCTGTCACTGGTGACTTTTACAGTTTATTTTGCGTGTATACAAATGTTTATTTGCCCTGTTTATCAATGACATCATCTCCATATTATAGATCCATACTTGGCTCCCGGTTTCATGGTTTCCAAAGACATCCCTTCCTGCAACAACTTAACAGCAACCCCAACTTTATACACATATGATAACAATCAGTGATGGACATATGTGAAAATTATTGAGTATAGAAGCCAAGAACATCAGGGATGGATGCCCAGTCTACCTGTATCATAGCATGTCAGCTGTGGGATGGGTTGGTGGATCTTTCTCGATACTGGACCAAGTTTAGAAATTTCTGCTCAGATTATTCCAATACATAATCAAAGTCAGGAACATAGAGTCCCTGTTAAAAAATGCCAAACTTCTTTGAGATGAAGCTTATTGTTACATGAGATAAACATTACCATTGACAGAGAGAGAGAATCTGAGTTGGTTAGTGGGATATTTTGACAGTCTCATGTTGAAAATATATCCCCCTCTCCCTCAGCACTGGCACAATGGCCCTCTTCAATCTTTACCTCTCAGTATCAAACTAGAAGGGCACTCTGAGAACACATACCTTTGCCAAGTAAAGGCTAATGGCCAGTTTTCTGACAATGGAGTGAAATTAAGCATGAACAAGTCCCAATATCTTTAAAAGTAAAAGTCCCATCCAAATTCTTTTTTCACTATGAGCAATGTGAAATGTCATTGACAAGAATCATGATTGACATGTATGTACACCTATGAGATACTTACACATGTAAATGTATTCTTTTCTGCTATTTACTACATCAAATTCCTAATAATTTCAGTAGAGACAATCAATTCTTTCATTTCAGTACATCTATTTTACAACTGTTATGGCTTTCTTTGCAGATTTGGGTTTTACTAATAGGCAACTACTTGAAACTTAAAATGCATGCCACCGACGTCCGCTAGATGTTGACTTTGATTGACTAAAGTCAGTATTTTTTTTTTTTTTGGTCAGTAATTAGTAGTAGTAATTTATTTATTTGATAGGGAAAATGCAAGTTACATCACAACTTGTTGAAAACAAGACAATGCAACAGATATTCACCATACAAAGGTTATAGCTATTTTGTAGTTATCAACTCTTATACCTCATTGGGTTTTGAGGATGGGAGTGAAAAGAGAATAGCGAGAAAGCTCCTAGCAACTACATACATTTTGTATATTACATAAATACATGCATTTGATGTACAAATTTATATGAGCTTGATTTTAATATGAAAGGTATGAATATCCTTAAAATACAAATAAACAAACAAATACCCTAAAAATGCATGCAGCTCTGATTTAGATTCAGCCAGCCCTTAAAATATTTATGAAAACCTTTATATCCTGTATTAATTTTATTTTAGATGGGAGTGTGTTCCATATTTAAGCTCCATTTATGGAAAACGGCTGACTTACAAAAGAGGTTTTATGCCACATGATTTGTTTTGCCAATTGCTGTGCCTCTCATGATCCTATTACAATTTTGCCTGCTGATGACTTGACATAGGACTGCCAGTGCCAAATTTCAAAAACACTTAAAAACTAGCATCAGGAAGAAAAGGTTGTTACTACCTAGGTGTCCTTAAATATTCCAGTTGCCTTATTCCTACATTCATCCATTCATTTCAGGGAAAGTGTGTTCTTGATGTAATGTCATGGGTGTAGGTTTGTTAGCAGCTGATCAACCAACTACGATGTACTTAGAAATGATCAGTAGGCAGGGAGATTTCCCATCATTTGACATTGTGAGACTACCCTCCATGAAGTCTGACATGTCGCATAGCCAACGTTTCTACAATAGCACAGAAGGGTCATTCAAAACAATGGCTCCAGTGATGGCCTTTTGCATTTTTCACTGCCACTATACTGTAGGATCTCTGACAAACTTGGGATACACGGTTGAGTTGCAATCTGCAACTTTGCCACTAGATGCTGCAAGAAACTACACACCATACCTGTTAGGCCTATAGTAGGCTTTACTTAAAGGCTGCAAGTGAGAAGTGGCTCACCTGCTGCTCTTCTCAGTTTTGAGACTTGCCCTGAGTTACACAATCATAACTTTTAGATAAAATAGCTAATGTTAGAGTAAATGGGCAGTGCTCCCGGTAAGCTAGTGTTTGCTACAGTCCGAGGTAGCAGAGCATGTTTAGAGCATGAAAATCAACATCCTGCATGCCTTATTTGGTCCAAGCTCCAAACAGAAAACAATGCCAACTATGAGCCGCAACTCTGCCAATGGGTGACATCCAAGTCCACAGGAACAGCACTGGGCTTTGAAGCCAATATGCGATAGTGGCCAAATCATAGGTCTATAACGTGAGGCACATTGGCCCAAATAGCATTTTCGCTACGCAATCACAGAAAAAGGACACCTGAGTTTAAAATGCTCAGCTTGTGCCACTGTTGCTCTCTCACTGTATGAAGTTTTGCATTTTGGCTTTTATTGATATAATCTATTTATAATGTACATTTAAAGTACTTGGTGTATGATGTAGCCCCATATACGATAGATAAATATTAATGTTACAGTCACCATTATCAACTAATTTCATTTCATTTTTTGCTGTTCAGCAATTGTTCTGTGGCATATTGCGGATGTAAGGTGTCCAGTCATTTAAATCTGTTTACACTACTATAAAATATTGCATCAGTTTTTTTGCATGATGTTTTAGGCCATTTACTACAAGTCAGATATACTTTAGATTACTGCTGTGTACTACTTCTAATTTCCAAAACAATCCATGGTGTATGGATTTGTGTTTTTGCCCCTAGCTCCCAGGCAATCTGAGGTTTGCAGCATTTGCATTTCTCTAAGGTGTGAAATTCAGCTTGTGGAGTCTTGAATCTTGTTTAAGTAATTGCAGTCCATTGTAATGGAAATCATGTCTGCTTTTATGTTTAAAAAGTTACTGTGTTTTGTCAGGCAGTGCAGCTTTTCAAATCAATTTGTGTTGTGAATCAATCTTATGATGATGTATTAGTCTGTAAAGATGTTTCAGTCTGTAGAGGTGCCATAGGGTGGGGGCAGAAGGGTGGGTCCAACCTGGCAGGTGAATGAGTAGGTTCGTCATTTCGGCCTCAATGAGTCGCATCAGGAGTGAATAATGATGAAAAGACCAAGTATAAACTAGATACTGTTTATTAATGCTGGACAGTGGTACATGGTACCACAAAGATATGATAGGGCTCAATGCACTGTACTTCCCCCAGCATTCTCACTCCTAGCGCAGCTTAGACTGAACTGTGGGTTTAAGTCTACCTTTAGCTACCCTGACCATAGGCCCTTTGGAACAGGAATGTTTTTAGTCTAACCTTAAATGCACAGACTGTGTCGACCTCTTTAATATTAGTTATCTCATTGATATGGAACCTTGTCATACTTTCAAAATGACAACTTTATCTGTAAACTTATTTGCTTATCAGCTCACACTATGGCAAGTGAGAAAAAAAAAATATATAATATATATATATATATATATATATATATATATATATATATATATATATATATATATATATATATATTACAGTATAAAAACTATTTACACATTCATGGAATCCACCTTGTTTTCTAGAAATGAGTGTACCCTTTTTCACTGCTGCCTAATTCCCATGAAATACATTAAACAAATTTAAAACAACACTTTTGATTTTGCCCCTATTTTTCATGAGAAAAAAAAAGAAACGATCTAAGACTGCACACAAAGCTTATGTCTCTCAAACTTTACAAATTTGTTTAAATCCATATCGGTGAGCACTTCTCTTTAGTCAAGATAATCCATCCACCTGACAGGTGTGGCATATCAACATGCTAATTAAAGGCAGGATTATTGCACAGGTATGCTTTGGGACAGTCACAATAAAAGGTTCTAAAATGTGCAGTTTCACACAACATGATGCTATAGATGCTGCAAGATTGGAGGGAGCATGCAATTGGCATGTTGACTACAAGCCTCACAATTGCAGAACAAGTGTAACTACACCAGCCTACGACCTCCACATCCAACATCTTGAAATGCAATATCATCTGAGACCAGCCACCAGGACATGCAACAAAGAATTTCTGCAGAAATCGTCTCAAGGAAGTTAATTTGCATGCTTTTTTTGTCCTCACTTGTCTCTTGACCTGACTGACCTAACCTGAATTGAATTGAATGGGCAAATGCTCACCTTCAAAGGTGTCTGGCACTTTGGAGAAGTGTTTCCTTCATGGATGAGTCTCTGTTGTCACTGCACCAAGCAGATGGTAGCCAGCATGTATGATGATTTTTTGAGCAAGCGGTTTGCTGAATTAAACATTATGAACAGCATGCCCCATGTTGTCAGTGGAGTTATGGTAAGTGCAGGCATGAGCTACAGACAATACACACAGGTGCACTTAATTGACGGCAATTTGAAGAAGACACTGTGTCGAGATCCAGAGGTTTGTTGAAGTAATTCATCCACAATCATCACCTCGTTTTGCACCATTATAATGCATGGTCCCATGTTGCAAGGATCTGTACACAATTCCTGGAAGATGACAAGATACAGTTCTCGCATGGCCTACATACTTCCTCGCCTTTCCAGTGAGCCATCTAGTACTATACGTAGCAGCACCCTGACTCTGTTTGACCTGAATATTATTATATAATTAGTATCACTATGTGGGGGGCGTGGTTGGTGCTCAGCTGCAGGAGGGAGAGGTGTGGAGATGGCTCAGGAGAGCAGGTGAGTGATTGTCACAGCTGATGTCTGGTAATTAATCACCTGCTTTATTTAAATAAAGTAGCACACTGGACCTGAGGAGGAAGCTGGCGAGGAAGCAAAGGAGCCGGAGGGAGATGTACAAGCAAGGAGAAACTGGTACAGACTATAATTGAAGAAAGTTACAGGGGGAATCAATGCCCTTGTGGTCAACTAGGAAAGTGCCACACAATGGTAACACCCGGCACCTGGTTCACCATTTTATTTCAGCTTCCAAAGAGTGTTGACTTTGATGTAGCCATGTTATCTAATGTGATGCTTCAAAAACTGCATTAACATACATTATATAGCCATTGTCATAGGTGGGAAATTCTACAATCATTCTTTCCTGGCCAGTCCCCAGCATAGAGAGCACACACACACACTGTCATCACAACAGCATTATTCTAGCCAAACAAAATGGACTATGACTGCATCAGAGCTACAATAATATATTTCTAAATGAGCAAAATAATGTGACATACTAATCATGGCCATGCAACATTTTAAGTGCTGCTGCTGAATGAAAGCTGCATTTCAACTCGGGTATTGATTTCCTGCAGGAGAGTTTGTCTGAATCCTGTCCAAATCTCTCAGCCACAACAGAGAAATCACTAATGTGCTCTATACAAAATGGAAACCATTACGGAAAGTTGTACTACTGTAATAATAATGAAAAAAGGAAAAGATTATGTAGATGTGGGATTCTGGAGTGTACCGGTAGTGGCAGGAATGCTCACTGGTGGTCTTGTGGATGTTGTGGGCAAGGGGCAAACTCTAGTGCTTCCAATGCAGAAGTGTAAAGAACTGCTTTCCCTGATATGATATGAATATTCACTTAAAGCCGGCTCCAGAAGATAATCAATCTCCTTCACCCCATATGTTAAAATATGCAACTTTAGTAGAAATAAACAAATTTACAGTATGCTACAAAAATAATGTTGGTCTCAAGTATCTATCGTTAATATCCCTGTTCATGACCACTTTTTTTTGGGGGGGGGGGGGGGGGTCCACACTCTTATCCATTACTGCTGGTGAATCAATTCTGGCTTAAATTAAAAAAAGATGGAACAGAGGCTACACTTATATTGTATATGTTCTATGGGGGTTGTGCCTTTGGGGAACTGTACCTCAACTCTACCTCGCAAATTGGCCAGGATGTGATACTGTTTGCAACAGCTTTGGTGTGAAAGTGCTCTTGTTAGACCCAATAAGGTCAGACACTGGATTCACATTCACAAGGTGATACAGAGTTTTGCATCACTGTTTTATATCACTGTCAGAAACCAAGGAGTGGTCTAAGTCTCAAGAGTACTGCCAGGACACAGAGGAAGTACGGTTTAATTAGTGGATGCATGGATAGACATTTAGCTCACAGTTAAAGCTCTGCTTTGCCTTTTCTCTGCTCTCATTTCTCCCAAGTTGGCACCTCACAGTATTTAGTCCTAATGTCTACCACCTATAATAAGACTCAAAACCCCTTTTGTGGTATTTATAAATGAATGTACCATTTTCAAAATGATCTTATCAACTCTGCCCGAAGTTAAGTTTCATGGATATTAGTGTTAAGTTACTGAAGTTACAAATGTACAATGACTTCAGACTCCTACACAGACTTGAACTAATTTGTATAATTTGGTTGCAACAGTCATTTCAATTGGGACACTTTGATACAAATATGCAGTTGCTCACTCATTATATTCACATTTCATGCAGTTTAAATTGGACTCATATTAAACTTAACAATTCTGTCTTTAACTTAGTTTTTAATGTGTAGTTTTGTGTCTCATTATAGTGTTTATACAAGCCACCTAATATATAACTTTGTGCACAATACTGCATACTGAAATGTAAATTTAAACATGACTTTCTCTGAATTAAAGAGTTCACGGCAGCAATGTTAAAGGCAAAAGCTAAAGCTGTGAGACCATCATGGGAAGGGCAGATGCATTAATGGAAAGCTTGTCAGAGAGTAGCTTGTGGCATTTTGGAAATAATGTGGAACGTGTCACGGGAGCAAGGGGGAACTACCTGGAAACATTTAAAGTCAAAATAGGCTCTCATTACACCCTGTTGCCAAACATTGTCCCCCTGCAGTTGAATAAAAATAATGCATTATCTCTAGCCTGTCCAATTGTTTCTTTCAGGTATCACTTTATTTTTTTTCTCCATTGAGCTGCACAACTAAAAATATGAATTCAAAGGTGTTTGAACACTTACATTGTGACTCTCATGTGTTAACTGCTAAAACATATTTTATCCACCCACCTGTGTGTTGAAAACCGTAGAGAGGGGCCTTCTCTCTTGTTATTTCTAGTCATATGTAGCTCAATATTCCAATCATTACACACATTACGCTACTCTGCTGTGCCGAGCCAGGACTGCACACAATGCAGGAAGTGCCTAAACCTGCAGTGGGATTAAGAGCAAGCTTTGCATAGCTAAACAGTGAGATCCCTCGAAGCTGCCAGTGTGCCAACCTCATAAATCAATACTGACATCAAATGTGATAGCTATAGATTTAACAGCTTCAGCAGGACTTCAAGTAGTTACCTTACTTTCCTCTTAGTGCCTCTTCCCAGTATGCTATTGACTGTGTTGACTCAGTGTGAATTGGAATTGCTATTCGTTCCCTAATCTTCACCCTCCGCTGCTTTTTAAAATCATCAGCACTCCTGGCACCTGCAGCCAACAGGGGGCCTGAGGCAAGGTTTTCCTCAGGGATCTTCCTTATTTTGCCTGGAGCTGAGAACTATGACATATAACAGTAAACAATATAAATATATATATATATATATACATTTTATTTTAGGCCATGGTCTGGATGTGAATACTCTTGGCTGGTAGACATGCATCAAAACAGTTTAACACACATAATTTTTCTCAAGTTTAATCACCTGTCCTAAATTCATCCTCTTGAGCACAGCCGTCAAACTTACTCCTTATCAACCGCCGCAGCACAGCTGGGTTATCAACTTGATAAACTAATAAGCGAACCGGGAAGGGAAGGACACCAATGACTAATTTTAACATTTCTTTCAATTTATTTGGAGAACACAACAATTTTGAACAATGGGATGCAGCAGAGGAAATAAAATGGAGAAAAAAAGAAATCAAGTGAAAACAGCACAATAAATGAGCACCTGTTTGGTAGCTATGTGTTTTAAGCCTCTTTCACACATTTTTTTTCCACTGGGATCACTTTCCAGGCACCATCGGTGCCACTATTCACACATCCACAACATTTCTGTCTAGCTATTCCCTGCATATTCCTTGTAAGGTAACAAGGTCTTTCTGTGGGAAATAGCCAGAACAGATTTCCCAGCAAATATGCATTCACACATTATCCCTTCCAGGGAAATTATTGAAACATTTTGTATGTGTGAATGGAGTTTCATTTAAATAATCAATTGCATACCTAAACCCAAACTAAAATCTTTTCTTGGCAAGACATGGTAAACTCTTGCAGCAGCTGCAGCACAAATGTAACATTATGGACCAGAATATATCCTGTTGTCAAGTCATATCTAATGTCCATCCTGTTTACTGGAGTAGTGAGGAACATTAACATTGCATGAGAACCGTATAGAATGGTAATGATTTTTCCAGTTATTAGTCAGGCCTTCAGGCAGCTTGAGTTAGGGTTTGTGATTGCTGAAAGCATGAAACCATAAATGAATGGTTTTATAGTGGTTTCACTGGTAAATGACTGTGGCGGGTTAATCAACGAGTAGGTGTGATTTAGATGGTTTCTTCTCGTTGACGTCGGGTGGTTCTTCACATTTACATATAGAATTAAAGTGTCAAACTATTATTTGCTTTATGAGGACAAAATCATTACATGACATACAAAACACACATTTATAGTAAACATGCTTTGATTCAATAAATGCTCATTAAGAATTATGTCCTCAGACCTTAAATCAGAGATCTCTGCAACATTCTCAAAGGAACAAAGTATTTCTAAACGGCCAATGAAAAATGAGGGTGATCAACCCGATTCCTTCAGGAGGGACCATTATGTTGTACTTTTTTTTTTTTTAAACCATCATGTCGTACTTCAGTAGCATATTGATTGATTGGACTGTTGCTGCAGCACCTGTGCCAATTAAATCACAAAATCAAATCCATTCACTGGCATGATCCAATCTTTGACATGATGGGGGTCCCCTGGGTCGGAGATATGTTGATTGGCTTGACATCATTCATCCATTTTTATCAGACTTCGAGGCTCTTAGTTAGTATTGGAAGCATGCTATCTATTGGAAATCTCTTTCAGGCACCCTTTATCTCAAACCTGGATCCCCCTATAATACATACAGTCTGAAGGACCAGAGTGGAGAGAGATGAGTGTGGGAAGAGATTACCAGAGCTGTTTGTAGAATTTTAAAGATCTATTATCCCTAACTGACCTGATTTAATAAGCACTAGAGTATTAAATCTATCAATGCCTTAATGCCAAATCCACCTAAATTATATAGTTTTCAAACTGAAAGTCTTCCTCTGGTTCCACAGGATACGTTCCAAATAACTTGAAGTAAATCCAGCTATAAGCACAGCCAGAAACATGAGTTTCCTTGCTGATTCAGCTGAGTTGACACAGAGATGATTTTAAAAGGACATGTTTTTCCAGGTGTCTGTCAGCAATGGTGGGGACCGTGAAATAATTGCTGCAATTATTTATGGTCCCCTGCAAGGAAACCTTAATTTCTTTTGCATCTTTGACAAACTGTGTGTCTTGCCATCTGTGAAACATTTTAATCATACGCTAGTCAAATAAGCACTACCTTGTGTGGCTGGTGTGCTGTCAAATCTTTTTCTCACCTATTTTCTTTTCCTTTTGCCTTCAAAATCCTCAATAATACTGCTGAAGAGAGTGGACTGCCAGTACATAGTCTTGTCTTCAAGGCATCAGCAAATTAACTTACATCGTCGGGTACCATCCATTTTTGAAACTGCGCTTATTGAAATTTAAAGCTTCTCACTGTTTCTTGTCCCTTGCAGCAGAAAATTGAATGTGCAAAGTTTTTTTTTTTGAGTATTATTAATATTGTGGTAATATGGAAGCATGAGGAAGTCTTATAATTCAATTTAAACTCTAAGTTCCGATTTTGGTCACAATTTAAAGCTCAAATTTACTTCAAGGTCGGTTGTACTTGATCTGAGATGGAATCATGGAAACCCTGCCTGAAACCAGACATGCATAAATTATGTTTTCAAAAGTTTTTTGAACAAAAGGAGACTCAGACTGGATCAAAAATGCAGCGGATAGGAATAGACCCAAACAGAGGGAACATCTGCAGCAGTATAATACTGTCCCAATAAACACGCAGCTGTGGGCAGAAAGAACAGCAATGCATAATCAGTCATGAGGCTTGACCTCACAATTCAAACTCTCTCTCTCATCTATAGAATCACATTATTCACATTCAGATGATCAGAGCTGTCCAATTTGGTCCACTTGCATATAAAACAGGTGCTGTTACATCCAATATGCTGCAAACACAGACAGCGCCACAGCAGCTTTAGGGTTTGGGGCAGTATTTTCATGACAATGCAATGAGGAGCAAGCAGATGAGTGTTTGTATCCTGACTGTTTCTGTGGTAGCAGAAACCGCATGGTGCAGAGTTGAAAAGAGGTATGCATTTAGGCACTAGACTGATCTATAAATGAATGTGGGGGATTACAGTATCTGCTGTCCAGAGCTGCTTTATTCTATACAAAAAGCTTTCCCTTCAGTTCATTAAGTCCCTGTAGCATGAAGGTCTGATATGTTGATAAATCTGTAGCTGTGCAAAGGCTTTTTTATGAAGGACATGTCAGGTCAGAAGCTCATCACAGCCCCTTAACTTTCTTTTTTTGACTACTTTTCATGTTGGAATGTATTGTTTCAATCCTATGCACACTTGTGGCAACACAGTGGTACAGAGGGTAGCACTGTTGCAGCAAGAAGGTCCCCAGTTCAAGACCTCCATGGTCTGGGACCTTTCTATGTGGAGTTCCATGTTTTCCCTGTCTCTGTGTGGGTGCAGCAGACGCATGAGATTGAGTCACGTCCATGTTCGCCTGCTGTTGTACTCGTACATTTAAGGTACAGGGATAGAGGGTGTCTGTACTGTGTTTAATGTGTACCCTTAAATATCTTCAAATAACATTGTCAAGAATTCCCTATGAGGCTCATTCTCATCCTCTGCCTTTCCATTTACTCCACTCCGAGTGAGTCTGAGTTTGTGCTGCAGCTCTGAATCCACAGGGGGGCATTAGGGGGGTCTGTTACATGGCGACTACTGACACATAGCTACTTTTCATGGCCAAGAGGAAACCATTTCATCATGTATTGACTGGTTGGTCGGATGAATGTTTAAAGTGAAACAGTTCATGAGTTGGGAATTCTACTCCCTTAATGACTGACTTTGGATTGATACCAATACATTAGTTACAATTATTCATTTAATTCAATTAAACTAAAATCATCCTTAACCTATAGTTAAATCATTATTTCTTTGCATATGAATCACTGTTTTATTTGATGGCCTTGCTGTCCTGGCTTTTGGCTTTTTGTGCCTTCAAAAAATTGACAGCAACAAAGGCCAAACGGCCTTGCAAAGAAATTCCAGGCCTGAATGACAGGCTTCATTAGCATTGTGTTAACTGCTGTGGCAGTAAGGACTTGAAAGGATCAGATGTACAAGTTTTGCAACACAGCTTTAATTTAAAAAAATATAATAGAAGTGAATTCTTCAAGCACCATGATCTGTTTTTCTATCAGTACACTTTAACAACCCAGTGTTACGCTATACACAGTTTTTTTTTGCTTACCTTTACATTGTCTTTGCCTAGCTGATAAATTCAGACTCCATTTTTTATGGTGGCAAAACAAGATGTAATTATGACCTGCTGTGAACACTGGCCTTTCACTGTCAGGAAAGTGAGACTGCTCTCCAGATTTTTTAGCTTGGAATAGGCTTAGAAGATATTCCACCAGTGTAGCCTATAACTGCCTTAGAAGACCTAATCAAACCATCCAGCTACCTTTAACCTTGAAACTCATTGAAGCAATGAACTTCTGTCTCTTCATGTGCGAGATAATATAGAGTGAACCAAAGGAGAGGGGGCCGTTCTGTCTGTATTTTCCTGCAGATATTTTTTGTTGGACGGTTAAAAGCCGGATACATTCAAAGCATGTTTTACTTTACACTGAAATACTGATGCTTCATCAACCCAATCGCTCATGAAGGGAGACACAAGTGATACTCTATCTTCAAGTGAATACGTGTATATGTTCTACACTCAAGCTATGATTCTCCAAACTCATTTGATACAAATGCAGGATGATGCAGCAGAGCTTCTTTCTTTCTGATTTAGCGCTCCCATATGAAGAATGCCAACAATGTATTTCAAAAGGCTGGTTTCTGTCAACAAAGTTATAAAAGCTGGCGGTTATTTGTATGCTCTATTTGTGAATGCTCTGAGCAGCTAGAGGTTTTAGCAACATAAGTTTCATGAACAGCTACCATGTTATTCGTCCGAATGCTTCAACCTGCTAAATTGTCTCTCAAATCATTTGCAGCCTTGACACAGATATATAATAAATACATATAAATATGTATGGATGGATTGAAGATCTATTGAAGTATTGCTTTCTCTTGTATTTGCTTGTATAAGTTGTATTTGCTGTAGATGAATATTGCTTATTAAGATATGCGTTTGTGGTTTTGTGTGATTAGCACTTTCATGCACACAATAAATGAGAGTATTCAAATGTTAATAGACAAATCATTGTGAGCAGTAGATAAACTCTGAGATGCATAAAATGACAAGGGAAATAAAAATTAATTGAAAGTGCCCTCATGGGTTGGAGGAAGAAACTGTGTGAGGTTTTTTTTTCATAATGAGTCTTTTACTCTTATACTCAGGTCTTGATTTGGGCAAATAGATGTATCCAGAGTCTGCAACCTGATACAATATAGCACATCTTATTTTAAGAATGTGAAATTAACAGTGTAATAATGTATGTGTTTGCAATTATAATTTCATGTAATATAAAAATGTAGGTATAATTACATATACTACATGTTTGAGCAGAAGATAAGAAAGAAATGCCGCACTGACAAAAGAAGCTAAAATAGAATCTTCAACTGCAAACAATCAAGTAATGGTCTCATTAAGATCATTGATTTTCTTAATGAGGAGTTCTCTCTTTTTTTCTTTTGCAAGGAGATTTTGATTTCGGTGCCATTTGTCTATCTGTGTGTTTACCTGTGAACAAGATTACATAAAAAATAATGGGCTGAATTTCAGGAAATATTATTTCAGGTAGTATTTCAATTTAACATTTAGCTATTGAACAGTCTTTTCTATTTTCATAAAAAAAAGTGTTTGGAACAAACTTTTGAACCTGTATCTACAAACTGCTTGTCATTTGTGCACGTAACAACAATGAATATTTTGTGCGCTTTGGAAGTTTATCTGAAAGTTTGTTGTCTTTAACCTGGGAAGCATCTGGGAATCATTTTGCTGGAAAATGCACAGATTCTCTTTCTATCAAGCTTCCCACAGAGTGACATAACTTCACCAATAACCACGAGTGGAGCTAAGTAAGGCTAAGCTTTCCCAAAATGATCAGGAAAATATTATGCTGAAACTTTTTTTGTGAATTACCAGGCTTACTGGCAGTTCTGTGATTTAATTAAAACGAGCAAACACAAAGTAAATTCCTTCAACAAATGCACAGTAATGCTAAAATAATGCTGGTAATATAAATAAAGCATATGATAAAACACTCCACAGTCCCCAGCGAATAGAAGCATTTATATCAGCATAAAAATATATAAAGATGAATGTGGTTAAAACAGTAAAATAGACTGCATTGATTTGTAAATTAATATGATTGATTCTGGTAGTATTGTCCACAGCTTCTTTATACTGTATGAAAAATGATTTCTTCCAGCATAATCCCTGAAGCCATCGGACACAAAGCCTACAGTATGATAATTAATCTCCAGCCTCGATGGCTACACAACTGCTCAATTAGAACTCTGATGTGCAATAGACATTGGATTATTGGTGCTCTTTAATCATGTGCATCATGACCCCCCCCAACACACACACACACACACACACACACACACATACACACTCTTCACCACAGGGTAATTACATGAACATTGACACTTGTAAACTACTAACACCTCACAGCAAAAATATGAATCTGCTTTTTTATATGTTATCATTGATATCAGTAATATCCTGTAACCAAGCAACATGGCAAAAGTGTCAGTGTTTCAATGTCTGTAAGAGGGATCCGAGCAGAACTTTTAATATCTTTCATGTTTATTTATTTCTATTTCTGTTTATCTTCCATCCTTCCTTTGAAGATAAACAAATATAAAGATACAGCACCAGATTCTGATCAGACTTTGACGACTCAGACTTTGAAGGAAAAAATCCAATAATCATGGTGAAACAAGCTGCCTGAGCAGAGGTAAGCACCTCAAATATATCACCTTTATGGGTAATTACAGAAAGCATTATGCTTCTTTGAGCTTGGATTCTCCACTTCGCACCATCTTTCTATTCTAGAGGTGTGAAAATGACATGTTCAGACTGCATAAATAATGGACAAACAGTGAGGTGACACCACCCGTTCATTTTTGGACTCATGTTTTAACGCATAATCGTGGGCAGTGACATTTTTTCCCTTTTATTTAACCCGCAGTGTTTTTCCCATGAACATATTTGGTTGACAGTGTGGAGCTCGGTAGGATCTGCGCCTAGTGGACAACATGCTGCAGCCTCCTACTGGTAAGCCAGCTGTCAGTCAAAGCTGTAACTGGAAAATTATGCATAATTTTAAGCTTTAATGAAATAGCGGGACATGGGTGAGTTATAAAAAGAATATGTTATAATCTCACCCCTCAGATTTAATATGCGACCCTTTGATGTGGTCCCAGCCTTAACACAAATTAATACAAATAAATTTAAAAATGCTTTTTAATTATAATAATTACTTCTTTCCAGGAACCTTCTTGGCAATTATATGACAATTATTTGGGCATTAGAGACCAATAAATAGAGTAGTGTAATGTAATTACTGTGGTAATGATATGTAAATAATAATGTTAGGTATTTGTTTTCATGCTATTGTTGATGTTCAGTTAAACATAGACATACAGTAGTACATTTGTTTGTATCACAGGTATAGGTGGCTTTACCATAGGCTGCAGCAGAGGCAGCAGCCCACCAGTGTCAGCAGCTCAGTGTAAAGCACTCAGGTAGTATTGTATAATTGGTTTGAGGGTTAATTGGGTGTATCTACAGAAGATTACTGCAGGTACTCTGGAATAATGGCATATGGAAAGTAATGATTCATGATTCATGATGTACTTTTAAGATGCCTTAAAGGACATTTTCTGTTTTTACAAGGACACACATCAGGGACCTGAACTAAAATAAAATCTGTTAATTTATTTCTTCTTTTTCAAGAGAGAGACTGAATGTTTGTCATTCTGAAATTGTCAGCAACCTAATTAGAGATAGGGTCCCCACAGTGTCTTTGCAGAGTTTGGAAGGAGGGATATCTGGGGGATTAGAAGTTGGCATCATATGTAAAACAGGATCCTCTGGGAAAGTGCTGAGAAGTGTAGAAAGAAGCAATCCTTGGCACAGATCCCCATCATCAATACTCAAAATTGGCCAATCTACAGTATAAAATAAGCGGTATAAGATGATACCTTGAATGATGTTTTTTTTTCCTATCAAAGGCAGGGGCAGAAAAGCAATAAAATCAATTCATGCAGGATACACAGTTTGAATGTTTTCCAACCACTCTATATCGTCAACGTTAGATTGAAGGCATTTTTTCTCTTCTACAGCTCAAGGCAAAAGGAGTTCATGTGTATAGCACATTTCAATAGCACGGCAATTAACAATATGTTACATGAAACATAAAAGGCATCAGGACAAAATATTTAAAAAAAAAAACAATTAAAGGAAATTACATTAAAATTCAATTAAAGAGTTTATTGCAAAAATAATAAATAACTTAAGTAGAACTCATCATAATCATAATCACGAAGACATGGCTAAACCCCTGCTGGGATTTGAGAGATTTGTTCTTCTATCAGTGAGTCATCAATGACGTCCACTGTATCAGATATTTCCAGCTTGGCAGGACTTCCATCTTGCTCCAAAATGTGTTTCTCCAGCCAAAAAGAAAATAACAAAGCAATATGTTAGCACAGTAGTATGTATTTCCACTGATAATTTACTACTTTACATGATGTGTCCAATGACTTTCTGTTCTAATTACATAAATTAGGTTCCTTTTACTTAAATGCCAGTTAAAATACGTAACTTCAGGTCTTCGTGGTTTCTAAGTCGTAGCCACAAATATGAATTATTGGGACAAGAAAAAGCAATCATATTATACAAATGTACAAAATAAAGACACCAAAATATAATTTGTTATCAAGACTAAGTCCAATCAACTGTGACATTATAAAGCACAAGCTATGAGCTAAGTGCTAATTGTGGAATGCTAAAATGCATTCAATCAATTCAATTTAAACTTTATTTCAGAATGTCTAGGAGACATAACACTAACACACACACACACACTGTATTGCATTGAATTTATACTAAGAAGTTACTACTTTTAGTGACAAGTGGCTAGCCCCTAAGTGGCTAGCATAGCTGTCTAGGTTCAGCTCCACACTTTTGTCCAAATGGTCATGCAAGAAACTCAAAAAAGCAAGATAGTGATGGCTACAATGAGGTTTCAAAATATGTCTCCAAAAACTGTCACAAAGGTTATGTCCGTCATCTATATAGTCAATGGTACTAGACCAAAAGACTTTGGCAGGACTTGGGCCTGTGATAGTACTAAAAGAGAACTCAGGGCATCACCAAACTATATGGTGATCCTTTGAAAATGTAAAGTTTCTAACAAATATATACCACAGACCAATTCAAATGCATCATTTACAGTTTGAAACTCCCTTCCCTAGATAAGCTTTTATTCAAGTAAATACAACTTAACACATACAGTACACTCCATCACCCACCAATACAATGTTAATAGTTTTTTTTTTTGTTTTAACTTTTTCTCAGACACCTTGGCCTCTCCTTCTCTCCTGGTCCATTTAATGTCTGCTGCTTTTAAAGGAAATGAACGGAACTGATAAGGAAGGTGCCCCAACCCTACCTGATGGCTTCCATCTTGTTTATACTATTAAGGCCTTCAGCTTGTTTTCTACATTGTGTCATGCACTAATAGAGAAACCCAGCAGTTGATTTGTGTTGTACACTCAAGGCAGAGTGGAGTTGAACACAATCACCTCACACCCCATGTAGGCAGATCACTCAGGCTTTAGTTGTTCCTGGTTGCTCAGAATGTGACTGAAACATGGGAATTTAATGGAGATTTATGAAAGTCAAAGTGATTTCATGGAACAGAGGCTTGTGACTTTTACTTTGTTCTTGTTGGAGCATCTGATAATGACCTAGAACAGAACATCTAGTGAAGTTTAGTAGATTATGTTTTGTTTTATTGGCAGTTGATGACTCTATGCTCAACAAATAAGTGGTTGTACAGTTTTCCTGGACAGAAAACAGCTTAAAGTGAAATAATTTACAATCATTACAGTCTTGTACAGGTTTACAAGTGAGGTACCACCACAATAACATTTCTTGGCCACAAGCTGAATGCATGGGTACAAAATGCCTCAACACAATGCAAATTGCACCTGGCTACAGGAGCTGTTTGGGTCAAACTTGTATAGTATCAATATTATTAATTAATTTGGTGCCAGGCTGAGAGCACTGTCTCAAAGGGTCTCCATACAGTTCTTTTGTTCTAAATATGATGACACCAAGAGTCTGAATCAACAGGAATAAAAAGGAGAGGGAGGTCACAATGAAAGAAAGAACTTGTTTGAAATCATTTGACTGTGGTTGGACATGTTGGACATGGGTATTGGCATTTGGGAGTCATAAGAGCAAATTTAATTACCTTGTATTCTCAGACCAGACATTCTCAGAAAAAAATATGACTACACTCTTTGAGAGTTTTAAAAAGGTGCCAATTGGAAGCGAAGCTGTTGGTGGCCTTTTATCTGTCTAACACAGATAGGTGTGTTTTAACATACTGCATCACAGTATGGTATGCCAGCAGCTCAATGGCATACAAAAACAGCTCAAGAGTAAAACAGCCCAAAATATCACTGGCTGCTCCTTGCCCTCCCTGGTAGACATTGCCATGATGCAAGGAAAATGGCTGCCGACCACACACACCCTGGACAGCCCATGTTCAACAGATGAACAAAGTGCAGAACATACAGACTTAAACACAGTTTTACCTCTTGGCCATCAGTAATCTTAATTCCATAAAGGTGCAATGACTCTTATTTGCCTTTAATGTCATTTTAATGTGCAATGACTCTACTACTACTACTCTCTAATAAAGAGATCTATATTTTGCAATGTGTATTATGTGTATTATATAAAGCTACTGTTGCTCTGATATGGAGAAGCACTTCAAATTTCATTGTATACTTGTGTACAATGACAATAAATACTGTCTATTCTGTTTTATTCTGTTCGGTGTCTCTAAGCTTATATACTGACATCTATTAACCACTCCAATCCAAAAGACAATGAGAGAGGAGTGATTTACTTTACTAGTAACAACTTGCAGTGCATTCTGACTGCGATGGCATTTTCAAATTAGCCACACTCAGTTTCACATCTGTCCTCCAGCATCAAGACCACAGACAGAGAAATGCATGGTCCTCTGGTTTGACCTTTACCTATTAAGTAAAGACATGTCTGTTCTAATCGCTTTGTTTGCCGTTAAAAACTTTTACAAGGCACGGTTTAACACACTGGGGATGTAACATAATTAAATATCTTGCTGTCAAGATAAACGCTGACTGAAACAACCTGACACTAATATTTAGTGATGCAGAAAAGCCTTACATAAAATACATTAATGGGGTTTGGGGAAAAACTTGGTGATTTCTGGTGACAGTCACCCTTGAAAATAATTACCAACCACCTCCAGCTCTGAAATACTTTGAAGCCAACATGGATAAAGTCTTAAGGAGGAGCGGAGAGCAGCCCCATAGAGTGCATAAACTAAAAGTGCTGATTATATGGACATCCTTTTTCTTTATCTAGCCCCCCTTAATTAATATTTTCCCACTTAATCAGCTATTTCTTATTTCTTACTCTGAACAGGATGTGTAAAAAGAACATCTATAAAGGCCTCGATTTGTCTTTGGAGAGGAAACTTGAGGTAATTGACTCCCCGGTTCTTGTAATGTGGAGAACATTAATCATGCACGAGCAACATCAAATTGTAGTTTGGGATCATCTGTTGTCCATGTTTAAATGTCAAAATGAAGAAATGAACCACAGTTTATGAATGAATAATGTCAGAAGCACGTGTCACTGCAAGGAACATTAAAACAAAATGCTACCAGTAAAATGTCAGTATGCTTTGCATAAAAACTTTAGAAATGGAGAGTTCCATGCATTCACTGTGTTTTAACAGGATGTGTTTAAATATTTGAGATCTAGAATTGCATTAAAGAGAATTCCCTGCGAAAAAAGAGAAGGAAACAGCAGAAAGATGGCAGGACTCTTCAATCTGAATCTCTGAACTTGTAACTGGCCTCCATCAATCATCTCCTTTTTGCTCAGTTATTCAATTTTTGAGGACAGCCTGGTCTGGCAGTTGTAAAAGAAGTACTCAGATCTTTTATTTAAAGCCACTTTGGTAGCTATTTTTCATAATAACAATACATCAAATGAGTAATGACAGAGTATCACTCGTAGTGATGAACCTATAGAGAATTATCAGCGACGCTGCAGCTCCCCTCAGCTTTATGCAGTTTTATAGTGAGTTTCAGCTCATTGTTTAACTGTCTGATGGAAACTTAATATACTTAATTACTTTCAACCACAGATTCTATACTCATTTATATCTGTGCCATACTCTTTTCATTTCTTAATGACTGATTTAACCATTCTCCACGGCATGCTCAGTGACTTGGAAATGTTTTTGTATCCATCCACTTTCTTGTGCTTTTCCTTCAACTGCTTGCTCAGCTTCTTGGAGTGGTTTATTTGATATACAACTAATGAAGTGACTTCTAAAACCAATTGGCTGCACCAGTGATAATTTGGGTCCAATTACTTTAAAAAGGATGAATACTTGTATTATGCATTAGGAATCCTTTTCACAGTTTCACTTTGACATGAAAGGGTCTTTTTTTCTACAATTTCATTAATATATTTTTAATTTAATGATGGACACCAATAAAATATGCAAGCATTTACAAAGCAGGAGTAATATATTCTTAAAGGCTTTACAGTTGGTTGTGCATTGATATTGTCTTTCAGGACAGTAAAAAACATATAAAAAATAATAAAATAATAAATGTAATATTATGAATAGATTTTAATGTATTAGTATAAATTCATTTATATTTTCCTTATGTAAATGCAGCTCAAAGTGCTTTGCAACAGACATGAAATAACAAAAGCATTTAAATAGACATAGACAATTAAGACCTTTTTAAGATAGGGAAGGAAAAATATAACAAGGACGAATAAATCTAAATAGAAAATTTAAAATAGTGTGTACATACCAATTACTTACTCTCTGAATTATCAGATAGAGCAGCAAAAAACTAAAATATGGGCACGTTGGTTGCTCCATCAAGGGAGTCGTTAATGACTTACTCCTGCAGAGCTGAATCTTTCACTATTTACATCAGTTCGATTTAATGTTACTCAGAAACAACAGCCATTGCATCGTGAAAATGTTGAATATAAGGTTTTTGTGCCTTCATGAAGAGACTTTGGTTACATGTTTTTTTTTGCATCTGATGGTAATCCCCTGCAGCTCGGGGATTTCTCTTTTGAGACTGTACATTTATAGAATGAGTTACGGGTCCTGCTCCCATGGATCAAAACCTCTGATTCTCCATAAGCCTCCTTGACTTGCCATTCCCTCTAGCCGTGGTCCCATAGTGATCAAGTGACAGAATCGCAATTATAATTCCATCAAAGGAGCAAATATAGGTTTTATATATTCTAAGTGTGATCAGACTGTGAAAAGAGCCATTTAGAAATGTTCAGATGAGTTTTCCTGAGCTCTGTGACCTCTGGATCAACTTGTTATCAACTCAAAATGTTGCCTGAATCCGCAGAGACATCCCCAGACAGTTTGTGTTCTTTCCAGTGAAATACATAATACTTATTGAAAAAAATCTAGACTAAAATGGAAATAGAGCAGAGAATAACAATGAGGATTTTACTATAGAATTTGAAGTCAAGCATTAGCAAATTCCATTTATTTGTGAGCTAAGTGGAATGGGCTTGTTAAAGTATGACATATATTTGAATTTATGAGTTGATGAGAAAAGGTTCAAGAAGCTGAGGAGAGTCATCAACAAGAAGACAGAAACGACAGTACTCTATATGTTTCATGGGTGAAACCTCTTTAATAATGCAATCTTCACTTAGTTTCCACAAAAGCAAGCAAGCAATGGACTCAAGCCTGGTGACTGATAATTATAAAAAAGGTGAAATGTGACCCAAAAAGCAAAATGATCTGAAATTCACCTTTATCACAGCACAAGTACTTTAAAAACAGCATAATTTAAAACATTTTAATCCTACCTGCATAAACTGAATTGGATGTGCTGTTAACCTGCTGTAGATGTGGCATGGAAACAGAAATGCTGAGTGTTTTGGTTGTTTTGTTAAATACCTCTCCTTAATTTATCTGGCCAATAAATTATAACTTAAACATTTGGCTAATTAGCTTATTTCTTGCAAAACATACTTCAAACTGTGTTCATGTTCTAGCCTGTTGGGAATATATAGCCAATTTATTGCTGCAGTGTGCAGAAGCAATCAATAAATTCATGTTTTCCCATACACACATTTTACTGTCCAATCAATTTAGGGCTAAAGCGTCTGCAGAGGTGCTTCCATCAAATCCTGTGACCAATTGTCTCTGCAGTCTGCTGTGGTTTAGCCCTGAGACATGATGCTTTTAGAGCAAAAATAAATCAGGAGGAGAAAATAATCACAAAACTTGTCAGAAAGTTTGACTAATGTTTTTTATCTAGTAGGATGAGAATTAAGTCAGTATCTCTGATTAGAATCACAATTCCTGCTGTGGACTAATCTTATTCATGATTATGAATTAACAAAACAACAATAATTGGGGGAATTCAGCGTGTGTGAAATATCTTTATGGATGAACTGCCGTCAGAATTAATGCACTGCAGGGGCACAATTAGTTGTTATTTATAGTTTTGAATTCTTAAATCTATAAAATGTAGAAATTGGCCAGCTCTCAGTAGATGCTTCTCAGGAGACATCCACTTGTTCTGGAGAATACATAATTAGTAGGAGGATTTCATAACTTTTCATCTTTGTTTTTTTGTATTGAAATGTCAACAATAGATTTATACATGTTCAAGCCAAATTACAATCACAACACAAACACATGGAAACGTCCTTGCGACAACCTTGGAAATAAAGGCGATGGAATGTTCAAAATATACTGAATGAAATAATCAGGAAGGTTAAAACCTGAGCTTTTGTCTTGCAGGAAACATTTAGACATATATTAACGCCACGTTTTGGAAGTTAGATATATGGAACAATATGGAATTAACAGGAAATATTTTTAATAATAGGTCACCAAAATACTGCTGAACGAGGCTACTAAACCTCAAAAAATTCAAATATCATGAAACATTTTAGGTTTTCATTATCTGTAATCCATAAACCTGCAATAAATAAAGGCTTGAATTATTCTCTGAATTACTCTATGTGTAATCTATATATGTGTTTCATTTCCTGAAATGATTGACAGAATATATATTGAACATGATTTTCTATTCATTTGACTTGCAGCTATATATGCCAAGCATATTACCATCATTTTCTAAAACATGATCATAGCAGAGATTCTCCCATTATGTGGGATCAGGCGGTGTAGGAGCACCTACCCAGCTGCAACCTTGAACATGGTGAAAGCTTAAAGAAGACAGGTCTTATTCTGGTGGACACAGTCAGAACTGTATAGAGGGGACAACTGTCTCCAGGCAACAAGCAGCCCATTAAATGCAAAGAGGAGACCAACCACAGGCAATGGGAGTATAAACAGCGTCCTACCAAAGCGATTATGTCCACACCTATCAGTGGATGCAGGTGAGGACCTCATTGGACATTTCCCAATGAAGACTAAGAGAGGGCGCTGCAGACATTGCCCCAAAGGGTCACAAAGTAATGCAAGTTTGTTGTTTGTCTTTGCTCTTCAAAGGACAAGGACCGGAACGACCACTGTAAATGTTAACTGCACTACTCCAGTGTACACCTAATACACATATGCACTGTGCGTATTCACCCCTCCCTACATGCATGCACATGCTTACTTTGCTGTTTTTTTATTTATTTATTGATTTCAAATAAAATCACTATTCATAAAAATAAGACTAATGTTGACATTATTATTCATGTTATATAGTGTTCTGCGGCTAAGTAATAAGCAATCAACCATGCAAAGGGTTTTATTTTTTTCTGAGCTACAAATATTTGTACTTTTCTGTTTGGACAACGAGAAATACAAAATAGCCCACAGGAAATTCTGCTACCCACTTCAACAAACATTGTAAAATTACAATGTTCCCATAAATCCTTACAAAACATCTATTTTTTTTTCTTTTTTTGCAAAAACCTAACCCAATTTTCATTTTCAAAGGCTGACTATGACATCATCTAAAAGGTTGCAATTTTATATACACACAGCTCTGGAAAAAATAAGACCACTCTAAAATTGTAATTTTTTCCCCCCAATTTTGCTAATTATAGGTATCTGGGCAAAAGGAACATTCGTGTTTCAATCTATTAACTATAGACAACATTTTCTCCAAATTCCAAATATAAAATAATATCATTTAGAGCATTAATTTTCACAAAATGACAAATGGTTAAAATAACAAAAAGATACATTATCAGACCTCAAACGAGGCAAAGAAACAATATCAGATTCATTTTAAAACACAATACAATAGAACACAATACTAATGTTTACACTTAAGAAGAGTTCAGAAATTCACAAGTCTTTACCATTGTTATATATATATATACAGTACAGGCAAAAAGTTTAGACACACCTTCTCCTTCAATGTGTTTTCTTTATTTTCATGACTGTTTACATCGTAGATTCTCACTGGCATCAAGGCATCAAAGACAAGGCATCTAAACTATGAATGAACACATGTTTATGATGTTATGTACTTAACAAAAAAGGTGAAATAACTGAAAACATGTTTTATATTGTAGTTTCTTCGAAATATCCACCCTTTGCTCTGATTGCTGCTCTTTTTGCTTCCTCTTGATGAAAGAAACCATCACTTGATTTTCACTTCATAGGTGTGCCTAATGAGGGTTAATTAGTGGAAATTCTTGCTTTATCAATCAGAGCAAAGGGTGGCTATTGTACTTATGTGGGTCACAAATAAACATACATTAAAATCCAGACTCAATGCTCTGATTATATATTTTTTTCCACATTTGGACAGTGACATATTGTTGATAGGCTCTCGCACTGTATATTTATATCACTTTTTACCCATAATATGTAAATTAGCTTCATTACATTGCAATAATGTGTGCAAAACTGTACAGCTGTATTTCTGAGGAGTAATGTAGGCAGAGAGAAGCTGCCTATAATTTATTCTGTTTCATAGTTCATATCTGTCTCACCATCTCGCTTTCCCACACACACTCACGCAAAATTCTCTGCATCATCAAACATGTTCTCCTGCTCAGCTATCTTTTTTTCTTTATATTCACTGTCAAGTTGCCATGACATTGTCTGGTACAATGCACTTTAGCTATGCATTGCGCTGGTGTCAAAAGGAGTTCAAAGTGTGTCTGCGGTATGAGAGCTGAGCTAAAAAATATGGGGCTTGAACAGCATTATGTGAACAGCTTCAGTATGAAGTGACCGAGAATCTCACACTTTAATATAACGGGAAGATCAAACACCTGAAAGAAGGTGTGTCATGCAGCGGCGGTTCCCATTCAGTCTTATTCTGGGATCAACAAGAGATTTACTTCTGCGCGGGTCTAGGCTTTGTTTTTTTTATATATATATATTATCAGAGTGCAGGTTCTTATATAATCTGCAGCCCCTAAGCAGCAGGGAATGGCAATGGAGCAGGTGTCACGCACGTCTGACAGCGGGTTAACTCAACTCATCTCCAAAATCCATTCAGCCCTTTCGTGTTTGACATCTAATAAGCCCAGACTTAAGTTAAAAGCCCATTAATGCCACCTCATCAAGCTTTGCCGTGCTCCATGCACCAACCCCCATCATTCTTCCTCCATGAGGAATTACACTGGGCTGTGGGAGTGTATCTTACCTATAGTCCTCACTTCACGGCTTTGCAGTTCACTCCATTAAAAAACTTTCAGGTCTGGATGGAGGAAAGATTAGGCAGTGTTGTAAGAGAGAGCCTCAAAGGAGGAAATGCCGACTTCTCTTTTTGCAGGGCAATTACTTATCTTATAATTTCATTGGAGGTCAGTCTGACCCCATTTTCAGCTAATGTAAAGATAGTGAATAAACATTCCTCTATATATTCATATATTTCTGGAAAAACAAAAAAAATTGAAAGCTCACATACCAGAGTCAGAAGGTAATTGGATCTGAAGCTTGTCGCTTTGTGATTGGCTTTCTTTCTGGTGTAAATTCAACATGTACATTTCAGTCCATTCAGCTCATGAAAAGTTCAACATGTATTTTCTGTCTTGTTGAGAGCTAGATGAGAAGATCAATACTATTTCAGGCCTGCCTGTTAGAGGACATCACCAAAGTCTCTTCACAGGTCTTAAAGTTGTGTAAAGACTTTTGTGGATCCACAGGGAGCTGTGCCAATTCTGATTAATTGACCCTGAAGCGATATATCTGGTCCATCGGGGGCTGTAGACTACATGTTTGGACTGTTTGGACAGAAAGACAGGTGACAAGGTTGCAGACCCAGACACGACTGCACATGTGTGATGTGTTTTCGACCTGATCTCTTACTCTCGGTTCCACACCAGAAAAATCACAATGCTGGTCAGTTGTTCACTGCAAAATCTCTGAAGTAGAAAGACAGGAGAGATAATTGGATACACAAAGTATTTGACACCAGAGACCATGGTTCTTTCTCCACAACAAGCACTGATCTCTTTCAACTGTAACCTTTCCTGGACAAAGAGGTGTTAGTTTCCCGAACCATAGAGGGGAGAAAACACTTGTATCAGCTATTTTGTCATTTACAGTAGAAGTGAGGAATTGTTGTTTCACCTAAGCATCTAAACTCCAAGGACAATGAAAGTTACAAATCACAAGCCCCTCATCCTGGTGTAATATTTTCTAAGTTCCAAGGATACATACTCTAAATCACACTTGGAAATATTTTCTGAGGCAGAATTATGGACAGTTCCATTGTTTGTTTTTTAGCAGCTTTGATGACCTCATCTTAAAACCTAAGGTGAAGTAAACGCATTAGATTTATATTTCTCTTCTGTTCAATATTTTGCCGACTGAGGTTGTAAAAATCGAGACACTACTTTTTTTTTTCCTCCATCAAATTTGGAGCCGTGCTCAGCAAATACTTTTCTATGAGTTTCTCTTGGTGCGATGACAAAGTGCTGCTGAGCTTATTTATTTGAAACACATCAGAGAAAAAAAATAATGCTTTGTGGCACATCTAATTCATCAGTTCACTGTGACATCCCCTTTTTTTCCCAAGATTCAGCGGTGATGCTTTTTTCCAAGTTGCCTCTGCAAGAATCAATCTGCACAAAGAAGCGAATGCTCTCGAAGTGTTCTGTACCAACAGATCATCATTCAGCTCAAAATTATTAGCAACATTTTAGTTTCAAATGACTCATTAAGAATGTATCCTCATTACAGATGGGCAGAATTAACACATTTAAGCCCTGATTTTTTTTCAAAGATGTCCTGCATATAATTATATCAGTTGAGTCAATAACAATCATGTTATGTATCAGTGTTTTCCATTTTATAGTGTTTTCTTTGCAGAAAATGGCATTTCAATGGCTGTTATAGTTACGATTTGCACAAATTCTAGAGGATAATTCCAGAGATATGAATGATTAAATAGATTTATACACGTAAGGGTTGAAAATCATAATAATCTAAATTAAATTACCTCTTTCTGGGAGAGTTTGTTCATGTTCTCAGGAAGAAGGAGCAGGAAGTTGATGACATCATATGACAGGAAGCACTTGGAAACTTAGCTTTTTTCTTAAAACCTTTTGTCTAAGTCGTCTACTATCATGTCATTAAAAAAAGACAAAAAACTTGTATGAGTACCATTTAAATTTTAGTCAAGTATAAAATGATAGCCATAGACTTAAACACTCATAGGCTACAATTGTTTAAATAATATCTGATAATTCGTCATTAAAATATAATTGATCACATGGAATTTTGATTGACCAATATGCATATCAAATAGAGGTCAAATTGTCAAATTTCACTCAGCAAAAGCATGGCTGCAAATACATTTTATTGCACTTGAGATAACGTTATGATGACCATAGTAGTTCTCAACTCAAGTGCTTCTTCCTGTCAGTGGTACACTGTAAGAGCTGCAGCTGAATTAGCCTCAATGACACACAGCCACGCCCTCACTGAGAAATAAGCGGGGGGGGGGGGGGTCAGGAGAGAAGTGCGACAGCTAGACAAAAATACACGGAAGATACTGTGTTTATTCGTGTTATTAATATCATTTATATGCACTTGTTTCATCACTGAGCTCAGTGTGAGAGTCCCTGCTGAGTCTCGGCTGTATTTTATGCTCGCTGCTCTCCACTGGTCATATTACCTCTGATCTTTCTCACTTATAATGTTCTCCAGTAGCCTCTTCTTGGCATGGCAGGTGAGGAGTCTACACTTTTTTAAGCCGATTAACAGTTAACAATTCACTGCACATTCAGACAGGTGACAGGGCCTCATTATTAATATCAGTAACTGTACAAATTGGCTGGAATTAAAGGGAAGACTCAAAAGTTTGTAGGCTTGAAAACACCCCTGCAGCTGTTCTGACACAACAAATGAATCTTTGGTGGGATTTTAATAAAGTAGATCTTTGCTCCTGTGTGTTCCCTCCTTTTTTTTTTCCTCATGTGTGAATTGCAGCAGTTTTTCCCGTTCTAATCTTCTCTGTCACTTCTGCTCTTTCTCTGATCTTCCTCCCTTCGTTTCTTCCCAAATGCTGTTCGCAATACTGCCAACCACTGCAACCTACCTCCTTCCCAACGTTTTAGTGCTTATTGGCCAGATTGCTACAGTAGTTTCACAAGTTATATCTGAAAATGGTCTTGTATTTTGAACTGTTTAAGCATGCGATCATGGTGAATCAAAGCTCTCCTTCTAATGAAGGCAAACATAACCTTTGTTGTTGAATTTAGATATGTTTGAACAATCAAGGTAAATAATCTGAATTTAAACTATCTAGAGAATGATTCCTGAAAGGAATATGTTACTTCTGCATTAACTGGTTGCTTTGAAAATCATCATGGTCATTGTTGGATGAAAATATGATATACCATTATGATAAATCAACTATTTGACTAGTAATGACTCATTTATTGCCAACTAATTACACCTTAGTTATTCTCATTTGCACTATCAAGTTAAATTGTATGTATTTACACTGCTTATATAGGTGATTATCTTAACATTATGCACACAGAGTTTCTCAAGACCCACTCATTAATGACTAAATCATGTCTATCCCACTCATTACTTAGCGTGTTCTCCATTGTGTTACCAATAAATGTGATGAATGAGGTAGTTGTAGCTTAAGGTCATGAAATATTATTTCACTATATCACTTTCTCCTTCATTTTGTCATATAAAGAGCAGTAGGTTACAGTTTGCATTCTGAAGAGCAGGCCGGGCGAGACAACAATGAGCCGGCCAACATTTAAATTGTACTGAGGTACAGAAATGAGGTGTGAAGCTATTTGTAGTAAAATGACTCATTTTTTTTAAAGTAATGGTATACATCGTGAAGAGTTATTTTCTATATTCTTTTACATTATCGTTTCATTGTGCATTAACTGTGTCAATGGACCTTGTAATTGCAGCAGAAAATCCTGTCCCATCACAGCAGGTCAGAAGTGATTGAATGTTTTAGCTGGTCTCATTGCTCCGAATGCATCCAATTATAAGTACTGCATTGCATGTTTTTTCCTCTAAAATGTTGTGAAATATTACATGTATAAAATGCACAAAAAAAAACCCAAAACAAAAAAAAAAAACCTCTCCATTATTTTATATTTATAAGCAGGTGCAGCAGCTGAGTAAATGCATGTTATACTTTGTGCAATATGCTTATAATGCAAACAAATATGTCTTCAAATGAACTGTAGGCTAAATATGCTCTTTGATCTGGAGCAGGCAGAGCATCCTCAAGGAGGTAACATGATAACTCCACTCGAGAGCTGGGTTTTGGTCAAAACACCCAAAAGGAAAACTGCTTGACCCCCCTCGTTTCGTCTGCTCTTTGAAGCTCGAGACCGACTCGACATACATGTAAGTTTTGGGACTCTCGCCTCCCCTGGCGCCGCAGTGCAACGCGTACCTCGCTGCATGGAAACAACTCTATCGCTTTAATTACCCTCCTCTGAGGCATTAACATATCTCAACTGCCACCCCCACCGCACATGAATTAATGATGAGCAGCTCTAGTTGTTATTAGTAAGCTGCATAAGGAAACAGGCTGGTCGAAGTTAATTTGAGATTCAGCTCTGAAAAAGCCTAGGTGGTTGTTGTGATCGCTGTTAAAATACCCAATATATTCGCTCGTGCGGCTCAACAAGGTGTGCAGCCCTTCAGGGACCACAGTATACACTTTGGATACGAGGCCAGCTGGCACTGGGGATGATTGTGTCTTGAAAATTGTCATACTGGATAACTGAACTGATTAATAACATCCTGGAACTGTTCTCGTTTAAAAGTGGTCCCTGGAGAGTTGAGAATTAATTCTGTCAGTGTGTTTACGTGACTGAGTGAACATGTGTGTGTCTACAGTGGCAGCTGTCATTATATGCAACACTAACACGTTGTTTGATGTGATATACCCCTTTTAATTGACAAGAAATAAAGTAAATAACATCATCAGTGGACGAACAGTCTAATTTTAAGCAAAATGTTGGAAGTGAACTCTGGGACCAGTATTAATATAATATGCCTACTTTTAATTGCAGTAGCAATAGGTATCACCATATTAGCCTGGACATCAGCTTGTAATTATAAGAAGATGATAGTTGCAACAGGAAACCTACAAACAGAAGAAAGAGTATTGATGTTGTTAAAAAATGTCTTTTATCAATAATTAATTCCACCTTCATAAAAATAAAATAAAATAAATATCATTACAACACTGGGGTAATAGTTGATGGAAATGGGCCTCTATACACCTATGTAGATATTGTACTAAAAACCAGACTTTGCAGCTAGAATAATAATTTACCACATTAGTAAATTATAGGTTAATGTTATCTTCGTAAAAAAACTGTGCTTTTCTTCAAAATTAAGGACATTTCTAAGTGACCCCAGCTTTGGACTGTAGTGTATATTTTTTACAAATAAATGCAAACTGGAAATACTTATTTCTGCCCCCCAGCCGTGTCCCTTAGACAAATATGAATGTGAAAAGCTAATGTCTACAATGTGGAAATTTACCTACAGTGGTACTGATAAGCTAAGGGGTGGTCTGGGCCCTCTTACCATGATAGTAAAACCCTTCATTATTCACTCTTGCTTTTTTCCAGCTGAGAAACATTGTAAAGCTCAGGCCTGCTCTTTCACAAGTGGAAATGAAATGCTAATTCCTGCTTTTTTATCATCCTTTCTTAACCATTGTAAATCCCTTTTTAACCTGCTGCAGCAATTGGTCCATGGACGTTTTTTAGGTCTAAGCTGCTGGTCTCATCTGATACAGATTCTGTTTCCAATTCAGAATCCAGTTCAAATGTCTTGTGATTACCTATAGATTTAGAGCTATTTGCCTACATTAGATATCTACTGTAGCCTGACATCATCAGCAGGTCTGTCTCCTCCGATTGAGGTTTGCTGGTAGTTCTACGAGCTATAGGCTTAAAAATAAGCTCTCTTTGGACTACTTTATCTAAATTATTTCTGTCTTTTATTGTGTTTTTATGACTGTTTGTATGGGTATGCTTTAATTTTTTGGATTTTCTTTCATTGTAACCCAAGAACACAAATTAATTGCAGTTACTTTTTTTCTGTGGACTTCTCTTTTTGTTTCAATTCCAGTGATGCATACATTTAACTCCTAGATTAAAATCAAATTAAAATGTGAGAGCTACTATAGAAGTTGCGTTTTTTCTTTCATCTTGATGTAAAAAAAAAAAAAAGCTTTGAGAGGCTGATGAAAAGGCATTTGGTGACACATTACTCTTGGGTTAATCGTATTTATTACACATCCGGCACATTTTCATAAAACAAGAAAAATAGCTGAGGAACATCGACTTCGGATCTTGTGCACGATTCTTTTAAAGTACGCACCCAGATCTGTATTCACCACTGTGATATAGAGTTCATTAAAATGCTCTGTTTCTGCAGGGTTCAGCTGCTCTCACTTTAGTTGCTGCTCATCTCAAGAGATGTCTAATGCATTGTAATTACTTACAGGAGAGCACTTAGATTATACGGCAGTGGGAACTTTGGGAATAAGCAGAAGGACAGCTTGCTGGGGGATGACTACAGCCTCATGATATCAAAGGAATTCAGTGCTTGTCCATTACAATGAGTCTGTTGATCCAGTGATCATTTACTCAATTCAAACCTTTCACGGTGATCAAGAGCACATGGAGCCCAAGAGCTTTTTCGTTTCAATGCTTTACGTTTTCTATGTAACTTGTCTGGATCTTAGAGATTGTGATATCATCCCATTGTGTATAGGCTGAGGGGAACAGAGAGAAACAGCCCCATCGAAGCTGACCTAGTTTTATTAAACCATCATATTACCAGTGGTAAATTTTCCTTTTAGGATTATAATCAATTACCTGGCATTACCAATTTAATATTTATATCTTTTAAATTTAAATGTTAATGTGACCTCTAAACTTCAACATTAAGTTTTATTTCTAGCTATTTAGCATCGACTTAATGACTTCAGGGCAGCAACAGTTTTAACATGAGCGTATGAATTTAAGCAGAGAGGAGTCTGTGTTATCAAATCTGGTTTGAACTGTCCCGGCCCTGCTTAAGAGCTTCAAGAAAAGCAGGAGTGACTTGGCATTTTTTCTCCCTATCAGTTCGCCCTGACACTGTAGGAGAATTAGCAGAGAAGAGAAACCCACTCATGCCTATCTCGCAACAATGTGCAGAAGGCATTTCCATTCAAGGCTGAAATGGCAGCTTGAATATTAAAAATGTGGTGACTTTCAGCTTTTTCAGGTTTCTAAAAGGATAGGAATCAGTGTCTCACCCTATGACAAGCCTTTGTGAGACTGTCTGGATCACTCTAACGCAGTCTCACTCTTCATTTTAGCTTAACTTCAATTCAATTAAATGGATGGCAATTACAATGCCGCATTCATATATGTGAAAGTTAACAAACATGACCTTCATCCAAGAAATGATTTCAGTGCAGATCTTCTAGAGAGCACAGGCTGTGAAATGATGGGTAGATAAAAGTAAAGGTCAGCGCTAATATCCCTCATACAGATTTTAAACTACTCTGTTGCTTGTCATTATAATGAAATTCACCTGCGTTAATTCCCCACAGTGCAGACTTCTAAGGGGAGAAAAAAAAAAAAAAAAAAACTATTGATCGAGAGAGTTGTGGGGATTCTCCCATGAATTTTCACAGCACATTTCACTGCATCAGCACTGCCTCGGGGCATCATAGTGAAGGCAGATGCAGACTAGTGTAGTTCTTGGGGAGCAGGCTGGAGGAACGTGATACTAGTGAAGTGAATATAATGACTTAGCTTTTGACATGCCACAGACACTGGAGCATGTCACGACATCCCAAAGCCTTGATCCCTTGTTAGACTATTGAACTGAAACACGGCCTTGTGGATTTTATTTTAGTACAGTTTATAAAATGCCAAAACACATTGTTAGTTTCCAAACTGTCTCATTTTCTCACCACACAAGTTCTGGTTAAATAATATTTGTTTTTCCCATTTACTGCATTTGTTAACATTGCAGAATGTGCAATTAATTATATCCTTTTGCTGTTTGCATGCACTAGTAGCAGAGTTATAACACTATGTTATACAGTATGTAAAACAGTAAGTAACAGTGTGCAGGTAACAGTCCCTTGTGCCACACGTCATGGCAGCTGCACCATCTCCTTCCTCAGTTTCAAGCTTCTTCCTCTCTCCAGGCTGCATTGACTTCATGCATTTCAGCCCCAAGGAAGTTTTGTCTTTTAACTTCCTGTCAATACTAAATGTGGGAATATATTATAATAATCACTTTATTTATACAGCACCACTTAAACACAATGTTTACAAGGTGCTTTGACAGAAAGCAAAAGCCGAATATTCAAAAGGCGATATACCAACACAGACAGCCAGACATCAATCAGTTAAAAATTAAAGGTAAAACAAAGAAGACAAAAGACAAAAACACAGTAGAGAGGAGACAGGAGCATGATGATAGATAAGAGACTGTAAAGAGATAACAGACAACACAATATATTTAACAAAATGTAAAATACACATAAAAAGAATAAAAGCAATAACAAATCAATAAAAATACATCGTATAAAAGCAGATCTATAAAAAGGGGTTTTAAGAGGAGATTTAAAAGAATTTATTCCGTGTGCCGCATCTCCTGGGGCAGGTTCTTCCAAAGCTGAGGGGCCCTGATATCAAAGTGCAATCATCTTTAGATTTAACAACTTTGAACCAGCTAAAGGGCCCAGGATTCAAGGCAGGGAATAGGCTCATAAGGGATCAGTTGTTATGTAGGTTGAAGACAGACCCTGAGTTGATGTAAAACTGATCGGCTAAATTTTTAAATCAATTCCAAAATGAACAGGGAGCTAATGGAGATAAGGCAGGATTAGGGTGACGTGATGTCATCAGTTAAAACCAGTAAACAGCCGAGCTGCTATATTCTCAACTAGTTGGAGGCGAGGGATTTATGCAGAAAGTTAATTTACACTACTTTAGTCTTGAGGATATTAGTGCTCGAATTACTTTTATTTTCCAGGTTAGGGTGTATATGTGAAAATGTTAACATTTGTTGCTTGTAAACAACCTTGTGCTGATTTAATTGAGGAAATATGTGACCATAGCTGTAAGAAAATAAGATAACATGATTAGTTCTCTCACACAACACTGGGATTAACATAGTTATAGTGTCAGGTGTATATAACAATGTGGTATAATAAAGAGTGTGTCTGACAGTAGTTGCTCAAAACACACAAACAAATATTTCTTCATCTAAAACACAGAGTGGAAAGCGGGGACTCATTTGGGTAATGAAGCTTTTTCATGCTGTGAGTATATTATTGTGTAACAAGCTAATTTTCAAAATGATTATTTACAAAATAGCTAATATATTACATATTTTTGTAACAAAAAGTCATGTTTAATTCATGTTGATAAATCATCCTTTTTAGACCAATAAAGCAAAACTCTGCTGTAAGCTGCTGATCAAAGATTGTCATATAAATTTGATATCTGCAGTGGATATGTGTCCTAACTTTGAGAAAACAATGTTAACCAGTCAGAACCTTTTAAATCTGTATTTACTACGGCAATAGCTCTACCACAAATAAAGCACCTGTATGTATGCATGTATGTATGTATGTATGCATGTATGTATGTAATATGTAAGCAGATGTACTTGTTCATCACACTGACTGCAGCATTGCGATGAAATGTAATTCAGCTTGATGCTACTCCATCAGGTATCATTAGACTTATTATCATGGTAAATCTCTGCAGAGTATGAAGCCATAGTATAATTGCTGACTGATAAAAACAACATTGCAACAGTTGATTAGAGATGGTGTAGTGCTTTTAAAAAGGCACAAGGCTCCATGTTATTAAAAGACAAAAGAGTAATCAGTGCACCTAATGTGCTAAATCCATATCTGATAAAGATGCGAAGCCTGCTGTGTTAGTTTTATACATTTACCAAATAATTCTTCATCGCAGTTTAGATGAATACATTTAACAGCATTAAGAGAGAATTATATTTAACTAGACATATTTTTTTAGAGCAAATAACAAAATTATCAATTTTAGAACAATTATGTCTTGTTATTAGTCAGACTACTACTGGCAATGTACAAGCTGGCACTGAGCACTGCTGGCATAATGCTTGCTGGCAAATACTGTGAGCCAAAGGTTAAATAAAACAGTTTTAGCCCCAGAGTAAAGCCTGAAGATGCATAATCACCAACAGAGAACAAACACTTTCTGTTTGTAGGGTAGGAACTAACGCAAATTCCCCCGTCGATCAATTACATTGGCATGATAAATCATATCTGTGGATGGGTTTAGGTTGAGCACTGCTAGCGTCGAGCACTTTCTGGGTTTTGCATGCAGCAAAGGGTAATTAACATCAGAGACAAAGAATGGCAGGTTCACTGCAGCAGGGTTTAAAATAACACTACATGTGATGCCACAACCTTTAAATTTTCCTGTGATGATAATGAGTCAGAGAATCATGCAGGTCTTGGATCTGTGCCTCTAAGAGAGGACAGTAAAAGTTGAGGTTGTTTTTTTATCATAAATAAAGTGTAATTGATGCGAAATGCACTGTGTTCCAACCACACACTCCCCAGAGTGCTCATGTTACACACCCGAGGAGAGAGAGATACACAGTGACAAAGGGAGAGAGAGATAAGAGGTAGGCAGGAAGCAATATACCAAGATGGACAGATTTGCAGTTGGTGTAAAGCACAAATCAGATGGCAAGTCTGTCACAGCTGTAACAGGTGCAACTCATCTACGGATCAAAGTTGAACATTGCAAATTAACTGAGAGTGGCTATCTCTAACCAGCAAGCCCACACCAGGCACTGATTGATATGCTAAATAAATAGGAATTTATCTATGAATAGGAATATGCTACAAAAATAATACGATCCATGCAGACAAAAGCTTGAACAGCTTGCACATATTGTTTATATTTCAGACTGAAAGAACCTTAAAGGAGGGTAAACTAAATTGCTGTACTCCTGTTTGTCACAAAAAAAGCTTTTATTAAAAACAAGCAGAACAAAGTAGATGTTTTTTTGAGCTATTAATAAGATTTATTGTTTACAAATGAATATGTCAGAAAGCAATTTACACTTAGGAAATGAAATGTGCCTGTGAATAGCAATGTGATCTATGCAGAGAAAGGACAACTTGTCTTTGATCAGTCATTATTCTCAGGTTTTTCATTTTCTTGCACACTAATTCAGCCTTTCCATTGTTCCTAACTTCATTTTTATCATTTGAAGTTAATTTTACTTGAACATATATTCAAGAAGGTAATGCAATATGTCTACTTGAATGCAATTGAAAGTCCAATCGTTTTAGAAGTTGATTTATATTATTATTATTTTTAGCAAAAAGAACTGAACAATAAACTGAGCAGTGACAAAGTGAAGTGATATGTAATTATTTTAGAAAGAAAAACTGATTGTTTATGAAGTTTCTGTATTGGGGGTGGCTCACAGTGTTTGTATATCATCGAATGGGGGCTTGATAGAAAATGTTTGAGAAGCACAGATTTAAGTCAGACATGTTGGTTTTAACTTCGGCCAATGCTCAACATTTTGAATTTGGTCAAACAGCTGCTACCTGCTACCCTCAGTTAGAGGGCTAAACAAACCCAACAAACCTCAAATTGTTCAATTCAGTTCAGAAAAGACAGCAGAATTAACTGACCTTTAACTGCAAGGAGACTCAAAGCTAATGTTGTTTTCCAAAATAAATCTGTGTACTACTGGATAAAAATCAACTGACCTCCCAACTCAAACTGGGAGGCCTCATATATGAAATATTATTAAAAGAAATTTCAAAATCAAAGCAACAGAAGACCAGATATCCTGACTTTTAGCTGCTAGTCTGGATCAAACCCCAAAAGCAGCAGATCCCAAATTTCCAATAATGCTACAGGATACCATCTTTCAGCAGACCTTTCTAAACACTGCTTTCAAACCAACGTTGTAACTTTGGCTTCATATTGGAGATTTTCAGTCTCGCAGAAGACAGAAGATATTATACAACGTTTTGCACTGGCTAAGCCCCACTGGCCATGACAAGTAAAGTGAAATTCATGTGTAACAGCAGCTCAGAGCTGCTTTATCATAATACACCAACAGGAACCTATATGGTTATATGTGCAGGTCAAGGATAATGAATGCTTCAGTCAGTCAGTAGAAGGACAGAGAACTGTTAAAAGTCACAGTCTTCTACAGTTTCAACAATTTGAGAGAGCTGGTGAGAAAAGGAATGTAAAGGAACAAAGGTTCTATGCAGCCCAACAGTAGCTCTTTCACTTAAATTCATGAAAAAACCTCCTAATGAAACGTCAGTCATAAGTGAACTATTAGAGACAAAATTAAGTGATGCACTGATTGGTTGTGCACAGTTAATCATTTTATAACAATCCAAGCAGCAGGAACACCTGTGATTACAAAGTGATCAAAAGAAGTGAATACTAATCTGTTGAGAGGTAAGTGTATTAAAAAAAGATGATCTGTTGATTGTTCTCAATAATGTGCACAGCTGGGTAAAATCATTAAAAAAATCACAATGGGGGGAATACGCTGCTGTTTGCTTTACTCAAACTGACAAAAACAGAGAGAATTCTGTGGGATTTGAGAGCACACAGTGTACTTATCATGTGTAATGACTGCTATATAAAAAGGGGGATAAAATAAGAGCACGCCAGCAAAATAAATGAGTGCCCTCTTACAGTAAGAGTGTTTAGACATAAACCAGTAGAATGTGGCTTGGTTTTTGAATTTAAAGTAAGTGCTTTAAAAAGTGAGAATCATCTCATGAAGATTAAAAAAACATCCAACTCAAACTTCCATTTAAATTTCTCTGTCATGATGTACAGTAAAGGCAGATATTCCATGAAACTGACAGAGAAGTGGCAGTTTGATGAGGCTGCATAAATCTATACTTTGATCATTTTTAACTTTCTGGTCCAACTTTTAAAGGATGTGAATGTCCTATGATTTTCTTACTGTTCCCAAATCTCATGTGCACCACCAAGCCAACAATGAATTGAATCTATTTACAAGTACAACAAAGGTATTGTGTGCATATCCAAAGACTTACTAGATATCAAAGAGTTATGTAGCACGGCAACCCAGTGAAGCTCAGTGGTGTCTGCTTTGCCTTACAGACAACCTCTCTCCTATCTCCTGAGACTGAATACGTGATCGCTGTTATTAGTCGTTGGTTTAGCCCTAGTCTTTTCTAAACAAACTAACCATGCTTTTACTCTCTGCGGTGAAGCAACATGTTACACTGCAGCGTGGCTCATTGATATGTTTTTAATAGTTTCGGAACTAAGTACAGAGCTCTGTGGCATTCTCTTAGGAATAAGATCGGGCTTTGAATACACATACAGTTCTTGTAAGTAGGATGAGCCATTTCCTTTAGAGATACTGCAAAATTATTTTGTGTTAACTTTTAGCTTTGAGCTCTGCAGGCAAAAGTATTGAACATGAGCAAAAGACTTTAACATTATTTACAATTTAATGGAACATGCATAAGATTTAGCAACATCTGGCAGAACAGTCAGTCATTTTCTATACCCACTTATTTCTCACTAGGGTCATGGGGGTGTGTTAGAGCCAATCATAGGCAAGAGACAGGGATACACCCCAGACAGGTCATCAGCCTATCATGGGTCATAGGTCTCCCTCCATGAAGGTTGCCATGTTACACCCTCATATTTCTACAGTAGGACAAACTTAATAATGAAGAGACGGCCTTTCAAGTTTTTCCACGGCCAACAGGTTCTCCGACACACTTGGTTACTCACCATCTTCAACTTTTTTACTAGATTCTCCCAGAAACTACACACAGTACCTTTAAGCCTCACTTTATTAACATTTAGAGTGATCTAAAAATAAATTGGATGTACTACTTGTATGAGGATGAGTCTGTAATAATGATGGTCAGAGAATTCAGATAGAGCTGTTCACATGACGCTGTTTTATTCTGTCCAGGGTCTTTTTTGATGCTTTTTTTTTTTCTTCATGTGGGTAATGGAAAAGAACACAGAGAGGAAGTCAGACCCAAGCTAAACCAACGGCAGTTAATGCGTCACATTGGAAATAAAACCCAAATACATACAGCCTTAATGCACTGACACAGATCTGCCCTGTTCCGCTTACTTGGGTTGTGTGGTGGAAATCTTTGCTCCAAATAAAAATCAGCTTGGTCTTATTTTTTTTTTTCCATTAACAAACTTTGCAAACACATCAATTCAGTATGACCCAAGGGGCATCTGCAGCAAACATGATATGGTAAAGAAAGTGATAAATACAATTTGGCAGGGATATTTTTTGTACAAAGAAGAAGGATATTTTAGCAGTAACAGGATGTGTGTATGAAAGGAATAAGGAATATATGGGGTGTCAGGCATGTTTTCTGCTTCACCTTGTGGGAGTCAGGAGAAAAAAAGGTCATCTTATAATTTTTTTTTTTTTTTCTGTTACAGGTTGGTACCTCTAAAACAGAACCCCACCTTTATGGTGGGTACAAATCATCATATTCCTATCATCATTGGAAAAAGCTCTGTGAACTATAACTAACCTGAATCCTAATAAAACTGTTCATGTAGAAAGTACTGTATAGATTTTTTATATGACATACTTAACTAGAAGGGCACTGAGAGAGAGCATACCTTAAATGGGATCCGCCCCAAAATTTTAATGGTCTGGTCTTTGGCCAATTCCACACCCAGTAGCTTTTCCATGATCCTGTTCATGGAAAAACAGAGAGAGAAACAGCAATGCCAAACAATGCCTTCTCATGAAGGTAATTTGTTGAACGTGGCATATTGTTCACTTTTTCCTGAGTTTTATTTAAAAGTGTGATATCACTACTTATCTATCATACCATATCATACCATATCATATCCTTTCATATCATATCGTTGAGTAGAGAAGAGCTGCTCTTTATATATATATATATATATATATATATATATATATATATATATATATATATATATATATATATATATAGCCCAAAAAGCCATGCTAGCTTTTTAAGAAACAGTATTATATATATGCATGTAGGCTCATCTGTTCAGGTTGGCGGAATCAATTCTGATCCAATTTAGAAAATGAGAATTCTGTCTTTGCATTGCAGTAGAGACAACTAGTGTCAATTTATCTTTACACACCATGCTATGAAAAGAAAATGTCATGTAAGACTTGCTAATGAAATCAAAAAGTTGTAAAGTTATTTAATTAAACTTGCGAGAGTAGTGAAATATATCCACATTCTCCTCACATGACTAATCAAGTAAATTAAGTTTCAGGCATGTAATACACAGCTTAGTTGAATTTATTAACATGTTGTAATAAGATTGGGAAATTATTCAATCTTATGCACATTCCTGTCTTTAACATTCGATAATGCTGTCTGCAGTTCTCTACAATTTTCTCTTTTGATGATACACTAGTTTGTCTTGACAGTGTTTTGTGTGTTCTGCCTCAAGCAAGAGTTTAGTTTTGCAATTCAAGAAGAAACGGAAATCGTGTGTAGAATTCCTGCTCTCTCTATTTCCTTAAATCTGTCTGTAAATTGCCTGCAACTCTTTTTTTATGTTGTGTTTTTAATGATACATTTAAAGCCATGTTTTTGTATTACACTGTTTACTGTTTGCTTTGATCTGTTCTATAAGAATGAGTCAATTAATTTTTATACACTGTGCAAGTATGTTTACTTATTTGTTAGTACAAAGGAAGTGATAAAAAATTGTATATATAAACACACATAGCAGGGAATGTGCAGGAAAGGTAAGAAACCCCTAAGGCTTATAGTAAATATCCCTTCTTTACAATGACTCCTAATACTATGGATATTTGTGTCCTTAACATAATGAGATAAAAAAAATAAAAATAAAAAAAGACTAAAAATACATATCCACGCATCTACTTATTTCAATGCCTAATGCATCTCTGGTTGCATGTACAGTAGGGAAGACTGTGGAGTCTTGTCAGACATTAACATTCTTTTATATTTAGATCAATATATTCCACTGCTAAAAGTCCCATTTTGTAATTTTTTCCTGTATTTTATTCAAAGTTGTGTTAACTGTAGCAATGTATGATTATGGTTTTAACCACAAATCATCTCTTCATACTTTTCCATCTCTTCTCTCAAGCTTCTCTCTGCTCTAGAAAGAACAGGTCGTTTTGTGTGTGTCTCATTAATATGATTGAGCCACTAGTCTGATTGGCTGGGTTGAATGTCTGGATATTTTTTATAGTTGTGACAATGCAACTCCCTGTTGTTCTGTTTTCAGGCACAGCCTGCATCTGACATTCCTTACGAACATGCCACTCACTATGATAAAACAGTGTGTGAGAACCCAAGAGTACATGAGGACTAGAAGACATTGAAATTCAATGCAGTTGTCACAATAATAACAACACAACAGTGGACAATTATACTTTAATAGTATATGGTTTAACCTTACTATAATATATTTTAAAATTAGTTCAGATTTTAGATTGGCACAGGTTATCATGGTTACACATGTCCAACTGGAAAGGAGATTATTGAGGTGAAAAAAAGAATAATGTCAATAATAATATGATAATATTATTTATATATAATTTTTATTATTTCAGCTTGATGCATCATCAAACAGCAAATGGGCAATGTGTCCATAAAGATGCATAATATTGTTTGTTCACACAAGAGTATGTTTAACAATACTATGACTATTTATGTAGTGTGATTTCAGACACGGTCACAGCTTCTGAATATGAGCTGTGTGCATTTCTCTAAGAATCATGATACAGGATTTATACACTTAGTCTTTCTTATAGTCATGCATATATTCAAATCGCTCTGAAATCGGACCTTTAAAGCTTGCTTACCACATGAACAACATGTCAGGCATAACTTTTCCAGTAATTTCATTTTCAAAACTTATTACATTCATTCATATTATATGGCATTTAAATGATTGCATGAGCTATCAGCTGGTAAATTGTCACCCTATGTGTGTCACACTGGATTTTGCAACAATTTTAAAATCAATTCATTGTCAGGTTATTATTATTTTATTTTTTCAAAATCTAAAATGGAATTATCTACAGAAAAAAAAGAAAAAAGAGTGATTCATTTAACTTGAATCAAACCTGGAAAGTTGCTGTTAAATTACAACAGAAAAACGTTTCTCAACTATTTTTCAAACAAGGTCTCTCTTGGACGACTGTTCACAAATGGCTCCACAGGTAATCATCCTCATTTGATAATGAGGCATTTTGTCATAACTGCATTACTTGTATTTGATGTTTTAGATCCAGCTTCCCTGCAGTTATTTAGAGAGATTTCATTTCACTTTGTGCCTTCCTTTCAACAGTAAGTTGCTCCTTCACTGGTGTTCCAAAGACAATAGCAGCTTTTCTTGTTTGTTTTTTGGGTGGTTGTGTAGTATTCTTGGACCGGCATATAATAATTATAAGAGATTAGGTTTATATATTAATTTAACTATATGTCCAAACCACTTCACATTAAAAGGGAAGGGGGTTTAACCAAATGTCCTCTGGAGCTCTTTGGTGGGTGGAGCTGGCATTATTAGGCAAGGTTGAAGTGTTGCTAATGGACAAGACCAGCCCCTCCCATCCCCCAGTGCTGGGACATAGGATGGTGAAAATTCCTATCTGCAAGAATAAAACAGAATATTCAGTGATGTTGCAGCCAGAGTACTGCAATTGCCACAATCAGGGAAGCAGTAGCAGACTCAGACTGTTTGAGGGGCAGAGGTGAAGAAAATAAATAGGCCATCAGCTGTGGGCAGCAGTGCATAAAGTTGTGATGCAGGGTAAGAGGACAACTTATCACATTTTGTCATGGAAGGGCACCATAAAGAGTACTTTATGATGTTGTCTTGCATATTAGGCCACACTAAAGGGCACTATAAATATAGTATAAGAATTTAGTCTCTATCAATTGATTGATTTGGAGTTTGTGCATGTTTTCCTTTTAACCATAGAAATTCACAGTGTGGTTATTTCCTCCAGCCAGATGGTGGCAAGTTGTAAAATGTCATAACTTTCCCCAAAATGACTGAGACAAGTTACCCAAATCTACCAAATCTACTAATGTTTGCTATACCTTAAATTTAGATTAAAGTTTGATGTCATCTTAAAGCCTGAAGCCTTAGAGAACATTTGTAGTGAGTACAAGATAATTACAAAAAAGACAAAAGTTAAATTTTTGTACTTTATAATGTGAAATCTTCTTGTCAAGCAAATGGTAAGTTACCTTTTGAAATTTTTACTGAAAAGAACATGTAAATTATGTGCATTCAAATCAACTGGTTTGAAGTGAATAAACAAAATTTACATTTTAAATAATGCAGAATATTATATAGGCTACATGGCAGTAATATACAGTGGAAGAAGTAGCAGAGGATGCAGGTCAGGAAAACAAAACAGTCATCTGTGAGAAAAATGGGGAGAAAGCTTCAGGAATTCACCATGAGTGAGTGTAACACCATGAGTGAATGTAACACCATGAGTGAATGTAACACTCATGGTGAATGTAACACTTTGATGGTGAAAATATGATCTTACCCATGTGATAAGAAGCCCCAGTCTCCACGACACTGGAGCATATAGTTTCATCATAATCCCTTCTCCTTTTACTCACCTACTCTTCCAATTTGATTGATTTTATTGCTCGCTCTAAGAATATCATACCCTTCCCGACAATGTCAGGAAACAGCTTCTCGTTGCATTAAAATCCTTTCCCTTAAATAACAGTCATATAACCGCAATTTCCCATCTCAATCTACTGCTCTATCCTTACTTGGGTCCCTGGAGAGTTTCCCCCTCAATGCAAGAGGGCCCAAAAATACTACCCTCATAAAAACTGATGCCCACTGTAATCTGTGATTTGTCACTTGCAGTATCAGATCAGCAGATCAGCCCGTGGAAGTCACTCCGCACCTGTCTCCTCATATTTCTACTTTGTATTGCCAAATATGCTTTGCAGAAAATGTAAATGCTGCCAAGATTATGTCATATCCAATACCTAGCATCACATTTTCTGGCCAGGACATTCCCCTCTCTTTATTAATCACCAACCTGTGTGTAAAAATTGACCCTCTCCTGTCATTTGATGCCCACATTAAACATCTGTGCAAGAACTTCCTCCACCACCTCAGGAACGATGCCAGCCTCTGTCCCACCCTCATTCTGTCAGATGCTGAAATACTCGTCCATGCTTTTGTGTTTTCGAAGCTGCAATGTGCTTCTCACTGGAATCCCTAAGAAGAGACTCCAAAAGCTCCTATCTCGAACCGTGCTGATAGGATCCTGATGCGAATGCAAAAACATGACCCCAGACACAGCCACCCTTCATTTAAAAAATGGCTTCCCATCTCCTTTATGATCAAATACAAAATCTTCCTACTAACCTCAAGGTCACTTCACAAACCTCCCTGCAAAACATTTGATTTGCTCCAGAAGCGAAAATAACATATTTATTTTTTTGCTAGATGTTTTAACTTTGCTCACAGCTGAGATTTTCCTTTTAATTGGATTACAAATTAATTGTAAATTGTATTTATAATCAATATGTTTGATATGTAAGGTGTTTTGGAGTAAAGGAAGTGCTATATTTTCAATAGCAAGAGGTGGTTAGGCAGGACAGTGTCACAAAAAGGTTAGTACTCTGATTTAAGAACATGGATAGGTTTAGGCTTAAGGTTTAAGTTCTTTGGTTAACCTTAGATTGGATTTAAAGTTTCACTCGATTCTTTCTGAGACAGTTTTTGTGCCTTTTTTTGGTAGGAATGGTGTCACTCTGTGGACTTCTGTAAAAAACAGAAAGGTGGTGTTGAAGTACCCATTTGCTGTTTGATGAGGGTCTCGTCTTTCACACTACTCTGGCTCTTAACTGCTCATCCTTCAAATCCGCCCAATGGCCCTGATAGTGGGGTTATCAGCTGAAGTGGGGGACATGGCAGAAAGAAGGTGCCCTTTGAACAAATGGCATCAATAAGTTTTATTCCTAATTGCATAAAACCTAGGCATAGTCCTCTCCAACGGAACAAGGAAAGTAATTTGGCTAAACAACAAAATGCCTTCAATGACACAACTAAAAATCCAGGATTTATTTGAGCTTTACATTATCAGGATGAATGAAATCACTCAATACAGACAAGACTCAGGAGCCGTGAGCACTGAAACTTGGCCATAACTGATGCATCTCAATAAAATGCGGCATGGTATATTCTCAAAGGATTTCAAAATACATGTATGTCCCAAGTAAGGACAACGCTCAGCATCTCTATATGTTTCAGATTTATGCATTACATCATGTCTAAACTCAGCTTCCCATGAATCCCCAGCATGCTCTCTTCAACGAGACAACATCCTAATTTGTCCTGACTATTCTCTATACATTTCAAATGCAGCCTATCTAATGGAAATGGCGCATTATTTTCTTTTCCTCTCTTGTCCTTCCCTAAATCTGTTGGCTTTACTCAGCAGATTCCCTTTCTCTGTTACTGACAACTCTACCTCATGAATTTTATCATCGAAACCATCTTTATGTATTTTAGTGTGACACTTTATCTGATTAAAATGTTACAGTCAGCAACATAGCTGATGATCTTAACTTAATCCTTCTAACATCCGAGCCATTGTTTTTCCCTTCAGTGTAAAGCATAAAGTTTGTTCAATTTGGATCCTGTGCATAATTGTCTCGGTGAGATTTGTCTAATGACTGTTGACAGTTTTTGAAAGACCAGGCAACAATAGTAATATCTGATGGGAGAGAAAAGACTCAACAGGGGATATAAATGATTTCCAACAGACAAGACATGATGACTCAACATGCTATAAACAGTACATCCCTTTAACACTACGAAACATTAGAAATGAAGAAGTTGTGAGTTTGAGCATGATTCAAAGGATTGTAAATGGCAAATCTGACCACAAGCACAGAGCTAAAAAGGTGGAATGAAAAAAAGGTTCTGACCTTGAGGTTGTTAGGAAATAACAGCTTGAAATGGTCTGAAAAAGCACAACAGGAATAGGGGGAGCTTGACAAAGGCAACATGAGGATCTCACAGTGAACAGTAGCTCTTGAAAAGTCAAATATAAAATCAATTTAAGTCCAGTGACACATAACAGACCGATATGTGAGCACAAATGTCAAAATGCTGTGTCTGGAAGGTCAAGAGTTCAAACAGCCAAAGAATGAAAAGACAAGCAGGCAGAACCATCCAGAGTAATGGTTTTGGGCTACTATACAAAAGGGATTTGTGAAAACAGCTTGAGCATGTTGGAGCATGTCATTCAGTATATGACTCAATGTTAGTTTCACAAAAACAAAGAGGCAGCATCAGAACCAAAGAGGACTACGCTTTACCAACCAGTTATATGAAGAGAGACAGTTGAAAAACGCAATGTCGAATGGTTTCAGAGAGGAAGATGAGACAGATTGGAATGTTAGTGTGAGCCGAATACTCGGATGAAATTATTATCTAGTGTAGTATAATGTACTTTTTGTATTTCATGATACTACATATGTTGTGCTCATTCATTCATTGAAGTTTATTTTATTCAGGTTTATATGTAAAAAGAAAAAAAAAAGTGTCCTACAGTCGTCTTACTCTTCTGTAAATAGTTTTCCCCCTTAGGGAGATTTTAGGTTCATTAGGTGCAAAACATTCTAAAAGAACCATATTCTGCACAGATGCTGCCCAGGGCATGTTCTAATGTTTTATCAAGGGCACCCGAGCCTGCGACCCATGGGGTCACCATGGCATCCAAATCCAATATGGCCAGAAAATAAACTATAGATATAAAACAGCAGCTTCTGTTCTCTTGTGAACATTCTGAGTATGGATACAGATCTTTTTTTGGTTGAAAAGTTACAAATATAAAGTTACAAATAATTGGTAATATATCGGTTACAAATAGATAATGATGTGGTGGCTCATCCCAAACCTATTCTGAAGCCATGGAGCTCTGGAGCTGAGGACTTGACTGGTCACCTTTAGTCTTGAACCAGGACTTAGGAACACCCAAAGGGCCCTGACTGACGATCTGAAGCTGAGCTCTTGCCTGTTGTGGAGGAACAATTACCAATAACCAGCTAAGACACATTAAAACAAGAGTAAAATGATCTATTGCTCAAAGCTGACCAGCTTTATTTTGTATCAACTTAAGGTAGAAGATGATAATTTTTTAATAGCACTTTGTAAGTATTTTTTGTAATACTTTCAACTGGATTACATTCATTACAACCTATTTTATCAGTTTCTGGTTTCTCTAATGTCCACATCAGCACATGGCAAGAGCGGCATGGTCAAGGTTATTGGGAATAAAACTAGAGACAAAATTACAATCTATGACAACCTCTGATTTTCCGCATGACACACTCCACACCAATCCACCACCTCCACATCCACAGCGCTTCCTGTCATGATATATAAAGGGCACACGCTTTCCTGCTTCGGCACTCAAAGTAAATTGTGAGGTGGGAAATCACCAAAGATAGCCATGATTGCCAGAGATATTGAAGTGGAAGAAATGCCACCCAGTGTGTGATAGTATGGCTCTATTAGCGTATATGTGTGACAGCTCAGTGCTGCCCTTGCTACATGATATGATCAGGTTCTTGTCTTACACCAGTATTGTTGTTAAAAATGTGATTTATTTTTTTAAAATGCTGTTTAAATATATTTTTTTATAGTAATCATGCCATATGATTTCATTAGAGTTCCTGTCTTAAAGTGCCTCTTATCAAAAGGAAGATTATCTCATATTTCTTATATTCATTATATATTCAAGAGAGGTTCCTGACACTTTTGAAAACCTCGAGTGTAGGATGACTTCAATGAACTTAGCCCAGCCACTGCTTTCTTTTGAGTGATGTATAGATTCTTCATAGCTGGTCATCCAAAATAGAACAAAGAGAACAAATAGCACTGCAATGTTTCACTTTCTGACTATTATTTTTGAGCAACACTGTGTAGAAATAAATGAAAAAGCACCCTGTAGGCTTACGCAATAATGGAAAATGTAGTAAAAATCCAGCCAACAGAGAGGCACCTTGTTTCAGCACCTTGTCTGACTGGCAGAGACAGCCAGTCTGCCGCCCTTGAGCTGCTTCTCTGCCAGTCTCCCACAGTGTGTCTGCCAAGCCTCTAGCACTCTATCACTGCTGCTCTGTCACCCTCTGTCTGTTCTCTCTTACTTTTCTGCCACTGTTAGACCACCTAGAAGCAGTGTATTTCCACTGATTTCTACTCTTAAAAAGCAAAGACCAAATGTAATAAAAAAAAAGAAAAACGAAAGTGTGACATGGCCACAGTTGGTCAAGCATTCTGCTGCTATTGTGACATATTTACCTTTAAACTAACAAAAAGCTATTGGCAGCTGTATTTGCCAGTGTCTTATTGTTTATTTATGCTGTCACTACCACTGTAATTTACTTTATCAGTTAATGACTCTAAACATTATCAAACATGATTACCTGCAGAAATAGTTCTGTGCTTGTGTTGCGTTAACTCTCAGATATCCAGTGCTAAGGATAATAGTATCTGCTAAATGAAATCGTGAATGTGTGTAACTGTGCGAATTGAGGTAAAACAGGTAGGTAGGAAAAAGAAAAGCTTTAATTGCAGACCTGACTTGTCTTCAATCTTAACAGCCCACTTATTAGATTATCTCAGTTTTACATTTAAGAACACAAACCCTTAACATAGCACAAAAGAGCATGCAATAAGTGCCAGTTTTATAGAACTGAACATTTATCCAGAGGTGATAAGTATGTGTATGAGAAGCGGATGTTTATGCTCTGTGGCATGCAGGCTTGCAGGCACATAGCTTATTGACTGAGAAAGAAATAAAAATCAAGAATCAAGTACCAAGTGACAGAAAAAGAAATAGAGCAATTGAATAGCAGTGGGAAACGTTTTAAACGAGAAGGACACATTACTTACATCCATGAAGTGACGTCAATTCTTCAGAAGAGAGGTTACGAGCATTCACTGTGAGCTTCTTTGTCTTCTTCTGCATTACTTTCAGACTTCTGTTCCCTTCTCAGGGTTTGTCACACTAAAACTAGAAACAGTAGCCTTATTCTCAATGCCACGGAAACATTCAGTTCAAGTTCCCTGACTGTATCCATAGCAACCTTTGCAAAGATCTGCACTCTTATTGCCCTTGTAGCTTTATATAGTAGGCTATTATTAATGTAATAGGGGATAAACAAGGTGCAGGTATAGATCAGTTTAACATTCACTGATATGTTGAGAAAACAGTCCAAAAATATCTTTAAAATCTTTAAACTAGATTTGCAAGTAGCAGTGAACATAATGTTTAAATACCAGTAAATCAAACTTTCAACTGCTGATGAATACCTGGAAACTGCTCTCTTGTGGCTGCCAGGTGCTTGCTAGGATTATATACTAGCAGAGATAAAACAATTCAATAATTGGGAACCGAGGCACAAGTGTAATTACATTTTCAGAGTAAGATGTTACTGACCTTTTGGTTTAATTCCACAAAGGAGGACGGATAATGTTAATGCTTGCATGTGGATTCTGTCCCCTCATTAAATGAATCTATTTTGCAATGTTTTTATACTGTAATCAGCTCAAATATGTTTGTTGATGTCACAAGTAATTAACGAGTGTTTGTATGTTCGAAGCTGTTGAGATGTGAGAAAGCAGAACATGTCAGGCCATTGCTATAAAAGTCCTCTGCTGTTATGGCAGAATCACCTGCATATGCATCTCCTCCCACTCTGGCACTCAGTTCAAGGCGATTTACTTATTAAACATCCTCTGTTAAGAATACCTATTTACTGACAAGCATTGTGCAGCTTCATGAAAATAAAATAAAGTTGGACAGTTCAGTGCTGCCAACTCTTGAGCAGTTGTTTTCAGATGAGCAGATCTGTGACCTGGAGTTCATCTCTTTTCTGTCCTTGGTCTTAAACCTACTGCCCAAGTGCTCTGCTCCGAGTTCAATCTGTTTGAACCTGGACCTTGTTTGTTGCTCACCTTTCAAAATGTCACTACTGAGAGCTAGCAACATGACATGAGAAGGAGCAGGGGGAAATAAAATAGTTCCATAGTATGAGTGTGATTGTGTCACAACGTTGTTACAGAAAAAAAAAAAAAAAAAAAAAATATATATATATATATATATATATATATATATATATATATATATATATATATATATATATATATATATATATATATATATATATATATATATATATATATATATATATATATATGGCTCGGTTCAATACCACTCTTCACCCCGCAAGTCTGTGGTCAGCATTACCTGCTATGTGGAAGCAAGTGTTGATAAATCAGTGATTTTCCAACTCTTATCATTGTCTTGATATTAAACAATAAAACAATACACATTTCAAATTATCATTGTAATGACAAATCATTAGTGTGAAAACTGTGTGTAGAGTGTCGAAATCACTTTTCTCTTTCTGTACAATGTTTTGGAGGCTTTGAATGATTCATCTTGAAATCCACCAGTCATATAAATCCCTACTTGACCCTTAGCTTATCTCTATTAAGAGAGTAACATCATGAATTGCAGGTGTGGATTATGGTCAGAAATCCCCAGTGTATTCACACACTGTGACATTTTGAGCTAAAACGCATATAAAAGTAGATATTAAGCTTATATGATGCTTCAGCAGCCTGAGTTGGTCATATCAAGTGGATATCTGACACATTTACAGTCTTTTCAGCATCAAATCCCCTCTTTGTGTGTCCCTGTTGAACTGTGACTGAATTAAAATATAGCAATAAAAAGAGGGCCTTTGGTAGTAAAAACACTGTTATGTTGAAACATATCTACTTGATTTGACTCATGTGGATGCTTCATATTTTTATATTAGATCTTTGCAGGGATGTAAATGTAAAAAGTTAGACGAAATAAACTTTTGCTTAAATCTATACATTTTTTGTCTTTTTTTTCTTTTCACTGGAATGTTTGCAAACTATTGAATGCCAAAATGACCAAAATAAATAATAAAACATGGAAAAAAAAATGAATGGGAGGAATTTTTGTCGTGACTGTTGTTTTAAGGCAGACTTAAGATATTGTGAACTTCTCCTTCAAAGTTCTAACAATGCAAAAATGTGGCCTTATCAGAATAAGCATTCTATGAGAGTAGAATGCAAAGTTAAATTCCAAAAGCAAAAAAAAATGGGAAAAAGGGTTCATTCAACCAACACATTGGTAAGAGAAAGAGTCATCCAGCTAGCTGAAAACAAAGAAAGTGCACAACACATGACCCAAATCCTTTTTCATCACAGCAACAACCACAGCCTCTCTTCCCCATCCTGACATCATCTGATGCTCACAACACAACCTCTGACTACACTCATTCTATTCCACTACTTGTAGTGGCTTCCTACTGACAGAATAATGACAAGATAGTGACAAAGGTCAAACATCCTGGTGGAGGAAAAGACAGAAGTAGTCAGAGCATGACGGTGTGTTGAATGAGAGACATTTGTGGCCTATATAGCAACAAAGGGCAGCAGGGGCCAGCCACATCAGTGAAGTGGTTTGTGTGTTATGCCATGCATGGCAAAAAGCCTCGAAGTCACGTTTTATATAATTGGTTGGTGCGAGGATACAGCTGTCAATAAGCAGTGACTGGTGCAGTCAGATTATAACGGAAAAGCTATTATTATGAGTGCTGCCATGCATTTGATGGGGCACTAACAGCTTACGTTTCCTTTTTATAGATGGAGCTCACTATCTAGAGCTTTTCTGAGGTGGTGAGAGAAGCAAGTCTGACTTTGAGCACTGAAATTGGTTTCTGGAAAGCATCAAGTCACCGGTCTCCACTGTGTCCCCAAGAAAGATCCATGCCTTCATTTTCTAATTGAATTCCCCTAATGGATATTTTAACATTTCTATTACCTAGCAACATTGTTATGGATTATATTGCAATTAACGCATTAATCCTCATTTTCAAGTTGTATGAAGACATATATCTCACACTGATATTCAGCTGGATGCTGAGCCTGCACCTCAGCCATTATATATGTAGATGCTGTCCTATAGAATGCCTGCTTCACACTGAATGAGCTTTTATCCACATGGTTAAAATATCTTAGGACAATTTTTGGTGACTTTAGTTCTTAGTTAATCAATCATGACTGTGCTTTCAGTCAGTGTATTACCTGCAGTAAATTTGGGTCGGGACGTCCCCAGTTTAGAGAAGCAGGCAGGAATCCTGGCAGAGAAGATAAGACATGTACTGCTGTGGGTGTTGCCAGCAGCAAAACATATTTTAGTCGCCTAGAATAAACAATATCAGTTTAAGCATACACTATATTTAAAATATTTTCATTGCTTCGCATTGCTGCCAGACAGCCTTTTCCTTTGTCATATTTTATCAACTGTAGAAGTTCTATAAGTTCTAGTCTGTTCCTATTCATGCCGAACCTTATATTATACAGCAGATCAGCTGTTTAGGTCAGAAAGTGATGTTGCGGAATAATACGGTGTCACCACAACCTCACATTCATGAAAAAAGAGTGTTGAACATATTTGTTTTCCAACAGTGAAGCTATGTTTATTCATTTCAGTTTGCATACTGAACTTCATTCAGGATTGCATACTGCTGTACAGTAGCCTGGGTCTAAACATACTTTATTAGATGCAAATTCACTTTGCTGCGAAATTCTGTCTAGACTTAATATTTCACTCATCAATGGAGGCAATCACAGAACAGGAGAGCATGCAACAAGACAATGATGAAACACAGAAGCGACTTTGTTAACTGTGAATCCAACATGGTGGCAGACGGTCATTTACCTTACAAAGTGTTCTAAGTAATTTAGACTGCAAGTTTATTTCGACAAATGACCAAATTTCAGTGCTAAACTATTGTCATTGGATATCGTTTATGTGTGACACGGTTGGCTAAAATCTATCTAAAGACACATTTAAGAGACATTTGTAGTGGCCAATAAAGGATTCTGGGATTTCATAAACTACGTCTCCAATACAAACAAATGAACAGATGGTTCCCAGACTGAATATCAATCTATATTGATATGAGGTCTAGTGTTAACCTGTACAGCACATTTGACTCAAAAAGCTAGGGACCCATAACTATGTATATGATATTTTACATAGTACAAATCACAGGTTTAAGCTGCTGGGTGGAAAGTTTTAGTACACGTGTTATGGAAGGTTTCATTGTAATTTCCCTATTGTAATTTGGCTCCAGACTCTTCTTTTGTATATTCATTGTAGCTATATTGTATATGTATATGAAGTGTCATAATCTTGTTTTTTTCTGATATAAGAGCATCTCCCCTGTAAGAAATCCTATGGGCTTTCTTTAACTTGATGTAGGCTAATATACACCACCGGTCAAACATTTTAGAACACCTTGATCCTTCAGTTTTTATTGAAATTGTCATAGTTTAATGTGCCATCTGACAGATGATGATGTGACAGCCCAGAGGTACGATGTGGATTATCTTGCTGTAGGATGAACTCCTGACTAACTAGGTCTAGATCATGGGGTTCTGCTTAGCTCTAGAGCTCTAGTTCTAGAAAAGACCCAGACATCAGGCTTCATCCATGCTGATATATAAACGGGGGTTAACTAACCAGAGAAACTTGGTTGGATCAACTTTCCACACTTTATTTAAATTCATTACTGCAGAAAAGCTGTATGTCTAAGTTGTTAACTATTACTTGAGTCCTGAAAATTAATATCTCTCTTTTTTAGATCGGGTAGTTAACTGCTTATTTTTGTACCATTTAAATGTCCCATATTATACACTTTCCTGTTTTTTATACGGAATGACATCACAACTTCACGTAAGTCATGACTGCTTGTTTTAAGGCACATTTTCTAAATAAAAACTGTGTATGTTTCTCTCTCTCTTTTGAACTGTAGTGTAGTAATGGTAGTTACCAGTGGAAACACAACTTGAGTGTACTAGTTTACATGCTATACTACATGTTAAATAACTTTGCTTTGAAGCATGTTTCAGGACTTAGTTCATAACTTGTAAATCTGTGGTAGTGATGCACAGTATGTTTGGATTTGACTGCTGCAGAAAAGATTAGGACATCGAAGAGGAAGCACAACACATCAGATGTAGATAGATAGAACATAATTAACATAGGATCACGCAATGAGGGGAATACAATGGTCTTAAACTGAACAAGGCTTTTATTCCAGTTCAGACCTTCCAACAATGGTAATGTAGCCCTCCTTCTAGGAGAGAGTGGTGTGTGTTCACAAATACTGACTGAACTGTCCTGGGGCAAAGGAAGAATATATGTGAGTTCTTAAAATGGGTCGTTTCCTTCTTTAAATCCTGCCTCACTTCACATCTATATTTCTGTGTCCTTTTTTTTGCTAATACAGTCCAGCATATCATTTGCAGAATTTGCAGTAGAAACAAATATGCAAATTCTCAAAGTAGATCAACAGCAGCTTTCCTCTTCTACCGTCTCTAACTCTGTGGGGGGGAAGAACAACTCACACTTTATACTAAATTATAAATGGATGTTATCATGCAACATCCATGATTTTTTGTTTTTCTGTTTTATTTTTTTGCATGTAATATACAATTTTAATGATCCCTGAAACAGTCACGTTTCCAATTATGTTTGCATACCGTGTGTGCAAATTCTCACACATCTCAAAGCAGAACATTGTGTCTCTTTTCCATAGACCTGCACATAAAGATTGTGAGCATTAAAAAACTGAGCACTATGCTTCCTGCATATACATTATATTACCATCAGAATCATTAACCTACATTTCCCATATGCCATCAAGCCACATATTTATCACATAATTATTTTGTGCAATAAACTATTCTCTCATTCTCTCTCTCTCTCTCTCTCTCACACACACACACACACACACACACACACACACACACACACACACACACACACACACAAACATATAGCTTACTGTTCAACAAACATTAAATGGTTTACACAATGTCATTGTACTTAAAACTTTATGTATCTTTTTATTTGTTTTTGCCACTGATTAAAACTCTGTAATTTGGTTATACTATATACAGTATAAGTCAGCTATAGCTGAGTTGCAATTTTTGAAAATACTACGGAATAAATGAATAATAAAAATCACCTTCAGGTTCTGCATTTTCATATCACATTGTTAAGGATCTGAACTTCAAATCCACTACAGGGTTCACTAAAAAAGGTACAGGAGGAACTATTATTTAAAAATAATTGTCATTCATAGTCATTTATGTGTTAATACCATGTCCAGGATTCTGTTATGGTGTTGGAGTTTAAGACTCATTACTTTGCTGAAAAATAAAATACAAAGAGGACACAAACACCTTTTGTGATGCTGTATCAAAATATGGAGCAGTGAAAGTTATGGCTGATTGTTGTTGTGCAGCGAATCCAATGAGTTCCATCTAACTGGATTGCACACAGTGAGACCAGACATAGCAATCGCTTTCACATGGAAAAGTGATGTATGGCAGATGGAGAATCAGGGATTGTTCTAACAATGTTTGAGCACATGAGTTCTTATATTTTTGATTAAATAACTGAAATTAAAATTGAATTTGAACAGTGATGGATTTTCACCTCTTCTACATTTAGTCATATTTGATTATTGTTATCATGACTTCCATGATGCAGTGATGTCATAACTATACAGCCACCGCCCAACCCCCTATTCACAGACATTTGAATCAGCCAATCTCAGTAATACTGATGAGACAGACATAAACTAACCTGTTCTTTCTAGAGCAGCAGAGCAAAGCTTGGGAAGGGAGAAGTAAAACTATATATTTAGGTACTCTAAGCCATGAATATTTCTTGTTAGGGATATTACAACTTATATGAGTGTGGTTGTATGAATATTTAAAAAAGCTTGCAACGTAGGATCAAAAAATACATTAGTCTTTGATAATAAACATGACAAAGTGTAGTGATATATGAAAACCAGACCATAGAGTTCTACAGTACATCTGAGGGTATATCTCTGGTGTATTTTTGTTTTATTCATGACCACTTAACAAAAGTAAAAAAGAGGCCGCATACACATTTGAATATATTTATTTGTAGTCAATCCGTCTTGATCAGTGAGAATTATAGCCTAAACTTTGCAAGCACTGCTGCTATGGATAACTGCAGTGTAATATACCCTGCACATTGATTTATATTAGTGGTTTAACTGTTGGCAGGAACTACATTTGTGCTGTCTTGTTATACGATTCCAACCGACAACTGCCACTCAATCAATTGAGTGATTTCTGCAGCCACAGTAGAAAGAATTATACGAAAGTGAGGAAAAAAAGCAGACACCGGGTGCATCACACCATGATTACACAAAGTTGGATAGAAAAGACAACAGCAGTTGTCAATGTCCACCAGATTCTGGATCACTGCAGGCCCATCTCCTCAACACACACACACACACACACACACACACACACACACACACACACACACACACACACACACACACACACACACACACATACACACACACACACACACATACAGTAGACACAAATGTGTACATCCATCAAAACATAGACATTCTGTCCATTTCCAAAGTACAGCGCACACACATCGGCCAAATCTCTGTCATGTAGCCTACCATACCCTGTCTGGTATTCCCTTAATTTTCCACTTGGCCTTTCAAATAATGGCTCACAGGGACGGAGAGATGAGCAAATCATTCGATTAAAGTGGAGCATTACAGTGAGTGTATAGAAATCAGGCTGACAGGGAAATGTCACAGATGTTACATTTTGGACAATGAATATGCACAGGGGGTGCGACTCTTGGCAGTTGGTATGGGTTCATTCCCTGCATTCAGATGGCCTCATTCCTGTCAGAGCCTCAGCCAGAGCCACACACAATGTCCGTCTGGAGAGCCAAGAATAGTGACAGAGGTGAGGAACATTGAGAACTGTAGTCTCTCAAGGCTACACTGACCTGAAGCCTGTTCATAGGTCAAGACATACATCATTGTCTTTTCTTACACAGAACAGTGCAGTGAATGTACAGGCAACTTATCTATATATTGGAAAGAAGAGCATGCCTTCTTTTATTATAAGTATGTGTTTTGTTGTGAAGTATTCGGATGTCCTAGATAGGAGGACACCAAAAATTCCCCTGAGCTCAATAGCATTTTTGAGTCATATGGTGAGTCCAGAGATCCATTCTGACTGTTAAAACAGACTATGCAGCATTTGGATGGCTTCTTATTTTGGACTGAAGCAATGATTGTCATGACCTAAATCAGACTGTTTGAGGGCAAGGGCTAAAAAATCAAAAGGGCAGCTGTATGCAGTGAGATTAGTGCACAGTAAGTCACAGTAAGTATGTTTTGTCCACTGGAAGGACATCATGGAGGGCATTTTATTATGTTTTGTACACTGGAAGGGTGCCTTATAAGGCAGTTTGTTATGTTTTGTCTTCTGGAAAGGCACCCTGAAGGGACATTTATCCCAATTTGTCCACTGGAAGGACCGCCTAGAGGACTATTTGTCCTGTTTTGTCCACTGGAAGGTCACGCTACAGGGCACTTTGTAATAATTTCTTGCACAGTGGGCCGCCCTTGAGGTCAGTCTGATGTTTTTTTCTACCCTCTTTGACATGAGAGCACTTTTGCAGCATTTAAAAAAAAGAATGGAGGCACCACTCCCCCCTGAGCCCACCCCAGAGCCAGATCTAAAGTGTGCAGACTGCATGACAGTTGTAAAATGTCCGGCCCACTCAAGCATTGTCGCTACAGCAGTTTCAGGGAATTTGTGCTGCATCCTTAGGTGAATTCAAGATACTCATATTCTTAAAGGAGTCAGAGGCTTTCCCCTGGCCTTTCTCCTCTCTCTGCAGATAGACTGTTTCATCCTTTATTACCCCCTCCAGTCAATGTCTGTTTGCCTTTCATGCAGATAATAAAGTGAATAGTTAGGAAGCTGTTAAGTTCTTTCCACTGCCACTATCTGTCCCAGTCCACCATGGTACAGTTGATACTTTACTTATTCAGTAAAATCTCCTCAACTTTATTCTTCTTAAACCGTGGATATGAGCAGCAGCCAGGCAGCATGCAGGCTGGGGATAGACTTAAAGAAAACTCTGGAACCTGTAAGCCAAAGTAAAAGGTGGAAAGCCACCTGTAATTCTGTGAGGGGTTCAAGCAGCGCAGGATATGAGCTTGCAAGGACAAAAAAATAAAACAACCTATAAACAGCCATAAATAAGGTGCGAGGCATGAAATTGAAGCATGACACAGGATAAAAAAGTATTGGACGCTTCACAGGGCGCAGACGGAAATATGGTCACCTTCCCACATCATGGAGGGCGTGAACATTGGTTGTAAAAGACTTCAAGCCAACACTGTCAACTGGCATATCTAGACAGAACAGCAGAATCATGATCTCCTAACCCAGTGGCCATATGGGAAGACCCATGCTGAGTAGTCTCATTCTGGCATAAACCATTTCTAAGAAGCTCCATAAAGAGTACAATCAAACAGAGGTGATGTTTTCTATTGGAAAACATGAATATTGGCAGAGAACACAAATGTGTTTACATAATCTAATTTATTATGACCAGCTTCTGATTTTCATGCTTTACATACAACGCCTCAGGGGAGCGCTGCTGTGCCCACACATATAGTAAAGAGCCAACTGTTGTTATGGTGCATTCAAACACTCAACAGAACTGGAAAACCTGACAATAATTCAACTTTGGAGTGCTTGTGTTGTGCTACAATTTTATAAATGACACGCGACAAAGATGAAAACATGCTATTGTTTTGTTTTGTTTTTTAAATAGCCAAATCGATTTCATGTACATGGTGACCCAACTGCCAGTGGTTATAATTTTTCTAGCTCCGTTTTGCCACAATTCTTTTTAGAAACTTGTGGCAGCTTTAAATCTCAGATTTTTTCACACTCAACCAGTGGTATAATACAACAAAGTTAGTCCAAGTGCTTGCTTTTCTATTTAAAGTATTTAATTGTAGGCTATTTTACTCAAAACTTAAGTACATTTAATATCAGAAAATGGCTTTTGATACTAAGTACATCTTTTTTTAACTCAATTAAATTTCTAATAGCAAACTTGAACTTCAACTAAAATAATTTTCTTATATCTGTAGTTTTACTCAAGTGTGGCTTAATATACTTGTGATTAAGGCAAGTAAAATGGATGCATGTCTCTAAACACCATGAATCACGGATTTTAGGATGTGACTTGAATGCAACATTTGATTGATTCAGGTGTATTCAATAAAACTAACATTACAAACCACACATTAAGACAAAAGGGAAGTAGTTAGTTGTCCAAGTTGGACTGTCTGACTGATAAAGACTGAACTCAGTACTGAACCACGGTTATAAGACTTTATTTAGTGAAATCTTTTTTTTTTTTTCACAATAGAAGACGGAGAAAGGACACCTGCTTTAAGGTAAGACAGCTCTGTGTCTGTATGATATTTTTTACTGTTGTTTTAGAAGAAGTGCAACACTTGGGGATAACTTTGCTAGTTTGATGAATCAGTGCCTACACTGTGTATAAATGAGTGTAATTCATGTTTGATACAGCTGTGTTTAATGCGTTAATGCAGCTGTGTCATGGTTTATTATAGTAAAAAAAATGTTATGACAGAATCAGAGCTCAACACATCTGCTGTTATAATGTATGGTTCTCCTGCAGCTGATTGTAATTGTATTGATTGAACTCAAACCTATTTTGTTATCGTTGCCTCTGAGTGAAATTTGGCTATACAGAGTAATGGAGCTACAACAGAGCTTCAACATTTAATAAATTAAAGTCTATGTATGGAAAATGAGAAAATGAATTGGCAACTATTTTGATACTCAGTTTTCAGCCATTCTTTAAGATGATTCTATACAAGCTTAGATTGTATTAGATTTTGGGAATGGTAATATCATAATATGGCGTGAATGTTTTCTTTACCTGGTTTTAAAGGCAGCATTATATACAGATTTTCTTTGTGTATATATCATTTCTTTAAAGATAGTTATTTTCTTAACTCATTATATCCACATTACTGATGAGTATTTATCAAAAAATGAAAAAAAAATCACAATCATTGCTACAGTATTGTTGCAATATCAATATTGAGGTTTTCTGTTAAAAATGATATTGGCCATATTATATTTAAAGAATAATAAGATTGTGGATCTGGATCCTGTCTGAAAAGGATGTTGAAAATATTTAGCCATATCACCCATCCTTATTTTCTGGTTTATTCGTATGCTTTAATAATAAATCAAACATCTTTGCGTTCTGCTAATGCCAAACAGCTTGTTTCTTATAAATGAGGCACCCTTTAAATAGGAAATAAACAGGCTTTCCAGCATATGTATTGCCAACAAGCGTTTCTGAATACAAATTTGTCAACTTTTTGTTCCGTGTTTAATATTACTGCATCTGTTTATGCAATATACTGCTGGTATGTGGGATTTATTCACAAACAGTATGAGTTTCATAGGGACTGGGTGATATTAGGTTAAGAATCAGGTTGGGATAGTCTCCACTGTATGTTGGCCCACAGGCCTCTGTTATGAATCTGTGATTGATGGCAGCCTCCTCTGCTGTATACAGGGATACTGCAGAGATAACACAATGTTTTTTGATGGAAATTCTGCATTAGTTTTAAGTTGAAGTGCTATGATCCAGAGGCTTAAATGCTGATTATTTGTTACACTAATATCTATTAAAAGGAGCTGTGTGACTGTTTCTGTATTCTAATGGATTGTTGATTAGTTAGTGTTATTACAGAGCCAAGAATGGGATGTTTGCCTGCATGCTGGCTTCTAGACTCTTAGTGTTACCCACAATAGGGTTTATGTCGCAAAAACTATTTAATTCTCCACATGCAAAACGGGTGCAGAAATTAAGGAACGGATTGTCTTAGTGAAAATGTTCTATACTTACAGTTGTCTTTGCTAAAATTCTTCACAGTCGCATTTGAGTTTCAACATGGAAAAGCTTGCTCACTGCATAGTCAACATAGATGTGCAAAAGGCAAACAAAGCTTTTCTCTTCTAATCACTGAACCGCATGTATGCATGATTTTATAAGCCAATCTTTTTTCCATGTAACAGATTTTCTTGCTTCTGAGTTTTGCTTATTACAAAGAGGCACTCAGGGAAATATTTGTCCTCATCATTGTCATATCCTTTGTGGCTGTGATTCTGATGAAGGACATCATGGTCATTTTGTGGAAACTTTAGAGAACTAGTGTCCAAAAGAGGAAAGCTCCAGCTACCATCATTATCTGGTCCCCCCACCAACACACAGAAACGCTACTGAAGTGCAACTTCCATGACCAAGTTTTGGTAAAATAGTTAGAATACTGAATTGTATAAAATATTGTGCAGCCAATATACTGTATCGTATCATGAGCAGAGTGTATTTCACACCTCTTGTGTTGGTTGTTGTTTGTGAAGTTAGCATTATGGTGTTGGCCCCTCCTCCCCGGCTCTGCATGCTTGAGACTAGGGGAAAGGAAGGAAGGAAGGAAGGGAAGGACCAGGCGGCGTTGGCGATAACAACACCATGAAACAGAGAGTTAAACTTATGTTCACTGATAAAACTACAGCAATTATGGTCTTAGGCTCTGATAGAGAACCCACACCTCGGTCAATGTCCTGATCTGACTCAAAAAGTCACAACAAAAGGAAAAACACACTATGGGGAACATTTATTACACATAGTAACCAAGTAAACATATATTCAAGGTGCTGATTAGGCCAAATTAGATAAGTAATTTATGTATTGCCCATGGATGTTAGTAAAATCAGTACTAAGTGTAAGTTTTTATTGCTGTATGTATGTGTGTGTGAGTGTAATTGTAAAGCAATGTGACTCACTAAATGGTATAACAAATCAAAGCAAAAGCAGGTGCCTGGAAGGGAGAACAGTGAGAGACAATACACCAGACTGGTAGTTATAGCCTTGGTGGAGGCCTACACAGGTGCCACCACATTACTTTAACGACCTTCCCTGACTGCAAGCTCCTGCAGGGAGAGCCTAATTCAACCACTGCAGTCATAACAGTCAACAAGTCCTCCAAATTAAATGACATAATGCGCTGTTGGTCCCTGCTCTCCAGAACAAGACACAGCAGAAGGTTGTATTGGATGAAGGATGTTGTATTGTTGCTCCTGTGAGGTGAATTTGTGATATGAGGCTTTATGAATACAAATGTGCACAACTTGGCTATGGCTAATGTCTAGGATTTGGTGTCATTTAGAAGCATCTAACAAAAATGTAATATAATGTTCATACATATGTTTTTAAAATTCAGTCAAAATAGGAATTGTGCATTATCACCTTGGATTGAGCCATTTTTATCTACATGGGGAGTGGTCGTCCCTCCACAAAGACCACCATGTTGCACTGCCATGTTCCTATAGTATCCCATAATGGGCAAACCACAAATCACAAATGTTTGTCGTATAACACCATACTCTAATATCTTCCTTCGTTTGACTCTGACTTCTGCCATTTGCTATGTTGGTGCAGAGTCTGAAGAGGTTGCCAACTTTCTGCAGAGTCAAATACTACAAACCTCCAAACGTCATGTGGTCTTCAGAGTAGCTCTAGAACTATATGCAGAGAGCTTTCATGGAATGGTTTTCCATGGCAGAGCAGCTGCATCCAAGCCATACATCACTGAAAGCAATGCAAAGCATTGGATGTGGTGGTTTAAAGCACGCCACCACTGGACTTTAAAGCAGTGGAGGCGCGTTCTCTGGAGTGACAAATCCTGCTTCTCTGTCTTGCAATCTGATGGATGGGTCTGGGTTTGGTAGTTGCCAGGAGAACGATACTTAAGTGCATTGTGCCAAGTCTAAAGTTTGGTGGAGGGTGGGGGATGTTGTGTGGGGTTGTTTTTCAGGAACTGGGCTTCGTCCCTGAGTTCCAGTGAAAGGAACTGTGAATGTTTCAGCATACCAAGAGATTTTGGACAAATGCATGCTCCCAACTTTGTGGGAACAGTTTGGAGTTGGCTCCTTCCCTTTCCAACATGAATGGATGACATGGATGACAGAGTCTGGTGTGGATGAAAATTGGCCTGCACAGTGATGTCAACCACCCAATAGAACACCTTTAGGATGAATTTGAATGGAGACTGAGAGCCAGCCCTTCTTGTCCAACATCATTATGACCTCACAAATATGCCTATGGAAGAATGATCCATATTAACCCCATAGACTAAGAATGGGATTTTACTCAAATTCATATGCGAGCCAAGGCAGGTGAGCGAATACTTTTGCCAATATAGTGTATATGTTCCCTGAGGTATTCACAAATACTTGGAAGATGTCATGATATGGTCCTGCCCACAACTCAATGAGATATGATTGGCTAAGACATTGGTCAATCTTAATTTATGCCCACATTGACTTGAATTTATGGATGTACGTATAAGACCTGGATAGGGTGACCAGATGAGACTGGCTAAAATTCTGGACAGTGTTTTTTGTGCAGTAAATCAAACACAATTTCTGAATTCCTCCTTCATGAGAGATGCAACCCTGAAACAGAGGCTTCATTCTGTAGCATGAACATGCATTATTTCACACCGTGGTAATGACATGCATACAGCAAATTCTGTTCTGATATGAATCTAACTGGGCTTTTAGATAAAGATCAAAGGCGTCTGGTTCTTGCATCTATTCCTTAGACACACAGGCACTCACAGATGCTCTGAGCCACGGAGGGGCTCACACAGGAAAAACTTTAGGAAGGGCCTAAATATGACATGATGCAATCTATTTGACACATGTGATCAGAGAAGCTAACTATTCCTCCTTTTTCCTGCTTGAAGCCCCACACTTCCGCCTCTCTCCATTCTCCCAGTGCCTGGTTGAAAAGGGTGCAGCATGCATTATAAGACTGCTTTGAACAAAAAGATTCAGTATGAAAAGGAATGGCAAATAAGGCCCAATAAAGGAATTGTGCAGCTGCAGTTCCCTTCCCCCACCTGAAGCTGTCATATAATTAGGTAAAGATAGGCGCTCTGCAGCGAGTCTAACAGTGTTGAGTATTTCTTTTGACCCACAAGTCAGCCCACAAATAGAAAGGCAGGGTGAACGCATTAGGTTTCTACCTTCATGTCAAGATCACATCACCTCTCAACAGTGAGGGAAAGAATAGAAAGGAATACTCTTAGAATATTGTATGAGGATGATTTGATTATAAGAGGATATAAGAAATGTCTTAACAGTTTTGCAATTCCACTCTGACAAAGATAACCAAGACAATCTATTACAATATGAAGGGAATTAGTGTAATTATGTTTCTTTAATTCACTCTGTGTCTGAATGCTGTTGGTTTGGTTTTTGTGGTGTTTTTTAAACTCGCTGCCTTGGTTCAGCATGTCAGGGACTTTTGACTATAATTTAAATGACTTTAATGTTCAATGACATTTTCATTTTACAGTGGTTTGAAGTCCCCTCTACTCAAAGCACCTTCCTGTGTATCTCATATTGTCACACTTTATTAATGGTCAGAGCTTGATACAATACACATATTATACAATGAAACTCTTTCCTCTCGTCAGGGCTGCTTCTTCCTTTAAACAGCCTTTTCTGATTTTTCCCATCTAAGGTGCCGAGGCCTTTAACTGTTCTCAACAGTTAACAGCTAATTCTCTGCACAAACTCTCAAAAACCACAATATGTTTCTTTGGTCACATTCCATGAACCCTTCTATTACGTTGATAGTACTTTTGTATGTAATTAGGCTAAAGTTATTTAAATTAAACTCACAATATGTAGATTTTTGATGCTAGGTGTCTTCCAATTTAAAACAATTAAATAAAGACAAAGTTGATGATGCCATGAAGTAGCGTGTGGGCCCCAAGGAGGAGTTGTCTTTTCTTGGTTACGATCGATCAGTTTTCATCGTTCAAGAGGTTTTTATCCCTAGAGGTCTCTCTCTCTCTAAAATAAATGGACCTGCTGATTCAAACAGGTAAAAACACTGAATAAAGCAGTTTCACGTTGAAAATCGATGCCGTTCGATGCTGCTGCCTGAGCTAATCCTCCTTCTTGCTCAATTTGTTTCTCTTAAAATCCAGATGTCTGATGACTAATATCCTTCATCTGGTTAAAGATAGTTAAAAATGAACCAATATGAAAAAAGTCCATCATAAAAATGTGGTTAAGCTCCTCGGACCTGGTGTCCACATATGTTTACTCCATGCATGCATGCAATGCAAGTTCAGGTCTTAGGTGGTTGAAACTGGATGATTAATGACAGCCTTGGGTTGGCATTGAGAGGAAGCAATGTACTGTTTAGATTAAAATTGATGTTAAGTTAAAATTAATTTCTCTAGGTTTAAATATTGTTGGAATTTTGGATAATAGAGGCACAACTCAACACAATATTTAATATTTAAGGCCTTGTAAAGGTTACCTGGTGAGATTTCGACTGATAAAACATAGTGGAAATCCAATTATGTGTACACTATATTCACAAAGGTGCAACAAAGATATTCAATCTTGCTTGCAGTATGTATTTTTCCTCACAAGGTCTGTAAGCTAAAAGCACACATTACAGTTCTCTTTTCTACCAGGCAGCCAATCTACTGCAAGGTAGAAGACACACTTTAACATGAAATATAGGGGTTATGCTAACCTCTGTGGTATGGAAATGTTCCTCATCAACTTATCCTCACAAAAGTGAGAATTCATTAAAAAAATTGACATCTATAATATCTCATATGTTGGCAACTACTATTCTCTGCGGGCAATCGATGTGATGCTCAGTGAAATATCTTTATATAAAAATCTCAATATATGAGTGTTCTTTTCCTCTAGGTAGCGCCATGTGCAGTTCAATCAATCCCACAACCATGACATGCCTTAATAAGCATAGGTGAACAATTTCCACCTCTAAATCTTTTGTCTCATTCTGACCCAGTTTTTACAAACCCTGCATGATATATACTGACAGCTAACCCCTCTGCAGCACACAAACATGCTTTGGAATTTGTTAAATCGCAGGCAAAGCAGGCCTTTGGGCGATTTGTTTTCTTTAGATGAATGATATAAATTCCTGGATATTTAGTGCAGCAAGCCTTGGAAATCAGTGTTAACGGTCCCATATTTTAAAGTTTATTTAATGTTTTGGTATGTATATAAAGATATATTTGTGGTTTTAAGTACCAAAAAAAAGCTAAATATAGCTTTACATCTCTTCACTGGATCTGGGTCTGTCTCAATAATATTAAGGACCCTCTCCTCTGATTGGCTGATTTGAATGGGCGGTGACTGTATTGTTGTATCATTACCACCTGACGGCTTGTTTTGAGGCATGGGGCACAAATGTATGGTTTTAGCAGAATGGCACAAGGCTCATGTTGGACATATATATTCAAGTCATTTTGGTAGTTAGAGGACAATGCATAGCATAAATGGTGCAAGAAGAGAGGATTTCTAATTTATTTAAAGGCATGGTTTGGGCGTGACATGAACTGTGTCATCTCCCATTTCCTTTAAAACTATGTTCTTTTCCTGCGTTTTGTCTAATTTCCCCATTTTCTTACTTCTTGAAGCTGACACAAAACACAAAACACCCATATACAACTTCAATAAACATTTGTGGAAGCACTGCAGTGATATGGAAACTAAAATAGCTGATCTTCTCCTCTGCACCCCATAATCAAATGGTAATCAAATGTTGAGCGGACTTTGATTTGAGATTTGATTTAGATTAGATCTTTTGAAATTGAAAGGTGCACATAGAATATTTATGTCTCAGTAACACAAGCAGGAGTTGCATTGCTGGCTTAAAATGTTTATGATAAAGTGAACAATTTACAGAGCTTTGAAATATAAAGTGCCTCCCCTCCTCATCTGCACATTATGTAAAATAGGCAATCATCATATAAAGGACAAAATAAATACCGTGTGACATTTAAACAGCAAAGGAATGTAGTTAAAACACAACAGAAGAAAGTCAACTCAATTTAAAATAAACATGATTAAATATTTAGCTGCTGAAATAAGTCTTCAGACCACTCTGTTAGACCTCAGCTTCATCAGGTATGATGTATGCACTCTGCACCTAATGAGAATAAAAGATCAAACTCCATAATCTCGCTCCTCTTGTTATCTACACAGTGCTTTTTCACATCGGTTTTATTTTCTTGGCCAATCTGAAGCAAGTTAGGGTGGGTCATCACTTTGTGGCACTGTAGGTTTAATTTGGCAAAATATTGTTAGGTTTTAAACATAGTGTTTTGATGTTGCTGATTTGTTCTAAACTAAACTAATTACTGACTGCATTATCAGGCCTATGTAGATTGTGTATTTTCAAACTGCTTGACTGTGACCTACAGTATCTGTTGAAAATCAGCTGAAAATAAATAACTGGCCCATAGAAAGAAAGAGTATTAGGGTTCTGCATTTTGTAATTTGGAGATGTATTCCTGTCATGTACCAGTGTGTGTAACGTTTACATCCTTGCAGAGAGATTGACCGCCCCGCCAGCTGTTCAGTGTGTCCAGGATCAATCACCTTAATCAAATGTCTTGTTGTGTCTTTAGGTACAACATTTCCTCTGTGTTGCATGCAGGTGTAACCATGGATACCCTTGCATTTTCTTGTTACAGCTATTTCAGTTTGATTGAATGAGACACCTCAGCCAAGTTTAAGTGTTTCTCTTTCTGAACAGACAACATTTTCTACACCATCTCTTCAAAGCCATGATACTTATTACCACTCGTTTATCCTCTAAAAGAGAAAGAATTCCCTTGTAACTAGACTTCATTCGGAACCACAGTTTCACAAATTCATTGACATGAGGCATTGTATAGGCAGCCGTATGCACCAAAGTTTGATTTATTCTGAAAAGTTTGACGTATATCTTGAAATGTCTTGACATTTTGACTTTGTCTTGAAATGGAAAATAATAAAAACAAAAATTAAGATAGACTACTTGCAAGATGAGAGAACATTTGTCAAATAAGGAATGATGTAAGGAATAGTTCAGAATGTGTAATTATGTGGCTGTCACTCCTCTATAGTCTGTAAGTCAGTACTGTTTGAAAAATCGGCCGCTCTTCAGGTCAGTAATGTTAATTTCATGATCCTTATTCCTTAAGTCAAGCAGCAGAAGCTAAGTGACAGCGTGCTATACTGCAGGCCCATTCTTGGGTGAACTAAATATGCAAGGGTAGTCATAACATGTCACTGTTTATAACACAGGGTGTTTATCCTCTGCAGGACTGGCTGCTTTTAAGTAGAATTTTAGGGCATAAATTAAAAATATATACCCATTTTTCCAGGCACCATTACACCTCTGTGATCAAGAGCAAAACAAAAAAAAAAAATGAGCAGTCTAATTCATAATGACGTGAAGGTGCTTTTCTTTGCTGTGTAGGAGGGTGAATCTCTGAAGTGACAGAGCCTTTATTTGAAAGTCTACCCTTGAATAGTTTAATTTCTCAATTGTCATTTGTCCCACATTTCTACAAAAAGATGGTACATAACCTAAAGCTTTACTTAATGATATTGTACTGTAGAGTTTAGTCTGTTCCTATTTCTTGAAGACCATGGAATCAGAATTGGCTGTCCACGTTGATGGGAATATCTGATCTACTCTTTCAAGCAATTAGAAATTATATCACCTGAAATATTCAGAATTGTACGAATGAAATGACTAAATGTCAATTAAATTATAATACAATTAGTCTAAGTCAAGACAAAACGTGATACTCTCTTGTTACAGGAGCTAGAATACCTCAGTGCAGCCTTCATTTAAGTTATTAATTACACCTGTGCTTGTTCTGACATGTCAAAATCCCTTCTGTGAAAAAGGTCTCTAGGCACATACAGGGCTAGAAACAAAAAGGAAAGAAACCCTATAAAATCGATAGGGTGCCAGTGAATGCACCGTTTGATGCTTTGTCTTCTAATAATGATCAAAAGTAGAATGTAAGATCTCTCACATTGCCAAGGGAATGAGAATGACTTCTCTAAACTCAGTGATCTTCCTCCTTTGTTCTGTAAAGATCTCCTCCAGACATGTTTTAAGATGTATATAAAATACTCTACTTTGAATAATAATGTGTCTGATATAGGCTTGCCACAAAAAAAAGATTGAATTATCTTGTTAAAATCCTTAAAACTGCATTAACTTCCAGTATAATATATCCATATACAAATAAAGAATTATCTTAATTTGATGATTATGACAAATATAGATCTATGATCTATGAGTAAAAGAAGATTAACTGTTTGAAATGTGTATGTGTAAAAAAGAAAAGATTTTTAGTTTAAAAGGGTCCATCATGGACCACCTGTATTTAAACACGTGTTCATATTGGTAGTGAATATTTACAAGGAATGAAATTAAAATAATAATACTTGTCTAGTAAACTTTATTATTACAGACATGTCTCAGTTTTAATTAAATGAATATTTAAAAAAATACAGCAGTAATGAAAAACTGTCCTCTGTGCCAGGAGTCATGTTTAACAATGTAGACGTGTCTCAGGAGGTGGATTTACTGCAGCTTTGTCTCTCACTTATATACCATATTGTCTCAGAATTGAGCTCTGATTACCATGTTTCCCTTATGGGGGATGTTGGTAGAAGTGTTTGAAAGCAAAGATACACTTTACACTTCACATCAGCAGCCAAGGCTCTAAGGCAGTGATTCTTGAATGCTGGAAAATCCCCTGTGGATATATGCTGCTGTGCATCTCCACCCAGTGTATGTGGTAAGTCAGTTATCCGTCTGTGGGCAGGGTTCAGTCCAACCTCCCTGGTACTGCAGAATCAAAGGTCATGGAAAGAAGCAGCTGGCTCCAGTTGGAGAAAGTATGAAAATATATCTAATAATAACTCAGAGAGACGCTTCAATTTATCATTTGAAGGCGCATTGCAAAAGTTGACTTGAGTATCCACTCAGTGTCCACGGGTCCTGCTGGTTTTATTTATTTTACATAATTGGTGCTATCGGGAGGTTTAGTAAATGCTGAATGGGCTGTTTCAAGGCTACATTCAGTTGTTCCATTAGAGTTTGATTGCCAGTACATAGCCCCTTGTTACTAAGATTGATGTTGCACTTGGAAATGATTTTCCTTAGATGTGGGGGGGCAGTGTGTGAACCTATTCACCTTATTTTCAACGGACATACTTGTTGTAGCTCATGTTTCATATATTTGAGTTGTTAGCAGTTCCACCAAAGAGACATTTCTTCTCTCGACATAAATAAAGATGAAAAATGAAAAGAAATTTAGAGCAAAGCTTAGTTTTTTTCTTTTTTCCTCTCCCATTAATCATCTCACTCTGATTTCTCTATTGACCATGGGGGGAGTGGGCCAACTCTTAGTTTGGGAACCACTGGACAAAACTAGCTTACTGTATATAAAGAAGTTTAAATTACATTAAAATGAATTTTCTGCTCACACTTCAGTATTGACAACAGTGATTAAACATGTTTAATATGCCAGTCACTGTAATATATTTTCTACAAAACTTGTACTTTAATTTTAATACTTTAATTTAATAGTAAATTTAGCTGATAATAACTAACTTTTTTTCATGCATGACTTGTAATGGAGTATTTTTACATTGAGGTATTGCTACGTTTACTTAAGTAAAAGATCTGAGTACTTTGTCCACCACATAGGACATGCTGCTCTTTAATTCAAAGTCTTTGAAGGTGAATCACACAGAAATCAGTTTTGAAGTAAGTCACACAGATATGCTTCAATTTGATCAAATGTATCAATCCACACTAACTCTGAGATACATGTAAGGTGCACGTTTGCCACAGACCTCCTGACTTCTTTCTTATGAGTCTATTTCTTTTTGTGGCGTGCTTAGTGAAGTGTAATCTCCACAGACAGCTGTTTAAATCAGACAAGTCTCCTGCTGTAATGATTATATGTTGTGACTTTATTGCTGTACCTAGAGTTACCTGCACACTGCTTGTGGGTGTGTTTTTGTTTTCTCTCCCTTTCTATCTGTCTGCTTTTTTCTGTGAGGGTCGAGGACCCAAAATTAATTAACCAGAGAGGAGAAGGGGACTGAAGGGGCAGTGTGTGAGGACAGGAGGGGCAGTGTGAGAGACAACACATGTCCGACAGCCTGCAGTGTTGCTTGTGGGGGAGATTTTCCCTTTTTCCGCTCCAATGGTTTCCCCCCAGCCCGTTTTGGAGTGCTGGGTTTGTGTCATCTTAGTTTGTTTTTTAGTTCACCAGTAGTCCAGTTATCGCTTTTTAGCTTCACCATCTTTGATTCTTTTTGTCTGGACTTGCCTTCAATATGAAGCATGTTGTTTTCTTCTTAATTCAGAGGTTTTGACATCCTTTTATGTGTCTCAATCTCCAGTCGATTCTTTTTTTTTTTGTTTGCTTCAAGAGGACATAACGCCTGTAATGATTGATCTAGTCAGCGGTGCTCTGATGACTGGTTTCACTACAGGCACTTGTGTTTTAATTCCCAGCAGAAATCAGTCAACATGTTGTTTTGTTGCTCAGTCTGCTCACAGCTGCTTGTGATGACAGGGTGGATGAGTATGGCATCATGAAATCAGTTAATCAGTACTGTTGGCTCCTTGTAGGCTATGGCAGGAGTGTGAACACGAGCACTTTTATACAGTTCAACTTAAAACCAAAGTGGGTTCTGCCAATAGTCAAAAACACAAAGTTGAATTTTATTTTAAAGTAAAAGGTAGTTTCACAGTTTAGTCATAATCATGATTAATGCAGGTATAATACATAATACAGGATTACCAAGTGGATCGGTAACCGGGAGGAGATCTGAGAATAGCTTTTATTACAGTATCATTTATAGACAACATAAATTAATACCTAAGGATTTGTGATAATTCTTGCAATAGAGACGCACACACATCCGACTATTTTACCATACAGATGACACCACATTATAGTTATGTTGCTATGTATGTCCAGTGTAGTGTTTCAATTCAGTATATATGCTTCACCACCAACAATAGATAGATGCATTTAATATTACAGGATCTATTTAATGGTTCTTTTTTTGCCTTTTATTAAGTTGTGTTTTTGTAGCACAAACATTTTATTAAAATGGATGCCAAGGTTTATTTATATAAATAATAAACCCTTTTAAGAATCAAAGACCAAGGCTTTTGCCCAAGCCCTGAAACAGAAGTGATGGATTAGAAATCTCTCAGATACACTTAAAGCAGCATTCATCTTTCAGTTAGCAGGCTTTCATCTGTAACACCCGTCTTTGCTTTTTTTTAAATATCAGAAATAGCTGGTGTTCTACTTTTAGCCGAACTGTAAGGATGGACAACTAACAAAGAAAAAGGTAGCCCAAAATGTACATCAAAGTATAGAATTAAATGGTCTTAGTACATGTTAAGTCTTTTATTAATTAATTCCCATTTGAAAAAGCAGAACATATTGCCACCTTCACAACAGTAATTCACTTTTATTTGTATTGAAATGGATAAAAAATGAAGAAAAAAAATATATATTCTAGGTTTTTCATCAAATCTTTGTTTAAAGAATGTTTAAATGTATCACTAAGCACAAACCAAAGAAAGCCTTTTTTCTTTTCTGTGCCGTGGTGCATAATAATCTGTCCTCTGCTGTGAGTCCTTGATTGTGGTCATTAACTCACTTATAGATGCTAGCCGATGGTCAGCGCTTATCCAATCAAAGATTTTAACACAAATTAGTCTTGGTGGTTGCTCCGTATCATACTTGCATCACTGTGGCGGCGGTGCCTTGTTGACAGTAATTGTGTACTGTTAAGCAAATTGAGTTTAGTCACAACCTCTTGGTTCAACAAATTGCTGTTAAATACACAACACTTGAATACAGGTGTAGGGCCAGTTGTAACCTGTGATTAACATGAGGAGATATTGGTCGACAGAAGAAGAGCACTGTGGGGTTTGGTTGGTGTATTTCCCACAGAATTAAATTCTAATTGTGTGTAGAGTTTAATCTAGTGGGTCAGCTACTACCACACCAATTAATTATATTGTTTAAATCATTATCAAATAATACCATATAGCCTAGCCTAACATTTGTTTTCAGCATAAATCACTTGGCACTGAGACTTTTTGCAGCAATTCCCAGAGTTCATATTTGGGCAAAATGCATATATAATACAGTAACTATCAAACACAGTAATAACAATACAAATCAAATAATAACAAATAATCAGCATTAAGCTTGTTTGCTGAGTTCATATTCATATGGGTAAGGAGGATATACCGTTTAAATATTAAATAAAAATAAATAACTAGCAGACAAGTCTGCATGAGTGCTTCACTGCACATATTTTAATTGCCAAGACATTTGTGCCAAATAGAAAACTGAATGATATATTGCTTCATGTTGTGTCAAACAATAAGCTTTATTAGCCAAGTATGCACAAACACAACAGACTGTTGTAAAAGAATATGGGAAATATATACAGACAATAGTGCAAACAAGACAAAACATGTTTTTCCTATGTATTATTATGAGGCAGAAATAGGGAAAGATAGTTTATCCATGATACATGTCCAAAACATAACTTATTGTTTATGCATACATATTGGTGATAGATTTACCATCTATTAATTCAACAATTCTGCAGTAAAACAACTTGAAAATTATCACAGGTACTTGAGGACCTGTTATACCAGAATATTGTCGTATGAATGACATATTGATGAGATTATTTGATGGGATCTGCCAATGTAGAAACTAATTGGATATCATTTTAGCATCTAATTATCAAAACTTATTTCAGTAAACAGATTCATAGACTTGTACAACAATATGCTTGATTAATCACATATACTTTCATTTCAACAAAGGACAATAAGAAAAAACACAACTCCCACATTTTAATCCAGCTTCATGGCCCTGCGTGTATTGATTTATGAGTTTAGGAGGGCCGATTTAATGCCATGAAGTTCCTGTCGGCACTGACATGCATTACTGTACAAAGTCATGTGGATTTCAGTTTACTGGGTGTGCCTGAATCCCCCATGAAGTAGTGCCTGTATGCTTTAGATTACAAAACAATGTAGATGCACAGTAGATTTTAGTTGCCTCTCCACACGACTCTCACTGCAATTTGCAATAGATGGAAAAGGAGTTGAGCGAATTTTAGCCATTTAAATTGTTAAAACAGAAACATAGAAAATCAAGATGTCAACGTTAAGGTTGTGCACATAATTTTCTAATAGACTTGGCAAAAATAATGCACAAGCCTTTTTTGTTAGTGGTACAGTGATAATTAGTTAAGTACACATCACTTTCGAATAAAATATAGTTTCACTGTTTGAAAGTTTAAATATGTCATATTTATTTAGGCTTACACATCAATTATAGATTCCCAAGACAAAATGTTTCATTAATGCTCTATCTGCTGAAATAGCCTAGCGTGGAAATGTTGTCCCATTTATCAACATATTAATAATGAATATTGTGTGAGTGTTTCCCTTTTTTCCTGTATTCTGTTTTCATATCAGGTCGTAACAAAAGTGATCATTAAAAAGTTTAAACAGTTGTGTATACCCTCTTCTTTTCCATCCTTGTTTCTGTTCCTTTAAGTCAAGGCATTCCTCCATGTACATGTAATGCAATGTTTTGAGGATGCCAGTCACAACTGTTTGCTAATTCAGCACAGGGTGGGAAGTTAAGGCATGCTTTCACTGAGCCTTAAATAATGAGCCTTAAATAATGCCAAGCAGCATTTTATGGCCCAGTAAATCACACAGTTGGAATGATTAGATTAATCTCATCACCCATTTTTGCTTAAAAATGGATGATGAGATGGTGCTTGAATTTAATATTAATCAGAGAAAAAATGCCTTCTTCCCATCTGTCTAAATGTCTAAATGACATGCAATATGCTTGAGCACCTGGTCAGCAGATTTTTTTTCTCCATCTATAAAGCAATAAGATCATTATCATGGTACTGTTTACAAGACCAGAGACTGGCTTTATATTATAATTAGAAGTGAATGTCAGAGAGACTCTACACCACCACCAATACATATTTCTCTACGTGTTCTGCTTTTGCTTAGAATTAAAGTTTCTAATTAGCATTTCACAAATTGACAATAAGGCGTGCGATGCTTCAGGAAAGTACTTTGATTTTAATTGGCCCAAAATGTAACCAGCAAAATTAAGAAATAATCTCCTCAGAAAGAACAATTGCATGAAGAGCTGCCTTCTTATGTATTCATAGTTTTACATATTTCCCAAATACGGTCACATTTCCCATGATTTTTTTTTTTCTATGATATTGTTAAAAGGTTAAAAGGTCTCGTATTGTAGAGAGTGAGATTTGAATATACTTTTGAGGTCTATAAATACTGTCCAGTGTTTCAAAACTCTTAATCTTAAGGAGTTAATACAGTACAGATTGGGATTTGTCTTCAATCTCTTGTTTCCAGGAATAATACTCATGTTGCTAAAGAAAATATGCTTCCTCTTACAGTTGCTTTTAACAGAGTAATATATCGTTAATAATCCCTTTGTGTGGACTTTTTAGACATCAAAGGCTTAAACACCATAGGCGTATCCCTGTTTTGGAGGGTTTCATCCAGGGAATGCAAACCGTTACTTGTGGGACTTAAGTATGTAATTGGTATTCAAGGATTTTTTTTTTTCTTAACGGTTTGATTTATTGTACCCCAGAAATATCCACTACAAGATTCTGCGAAAACATGAACTTGTCTGCAGCTGCTTCAGACAATGCTGCATTCTTGGAATGCTGTAGCAGGGGCGGGTTTGCGTCTGCTGTAAGGCTGCAGCACTTTGTAAGGCTAGAACAGTAGACTCCTTGTTTCCATGGTAACCCGGGAATGTGTGAGTGAAAAGGAGGGTGCCATGGTGAAGAGGCTTGAGGTGAGTTCATAATGTAAAATGATTTGTCCACATAATATATTCTCCCCCTAAAATAACCTGACTGGTGTATAGTGACATCTCGGATCCCTCCGTACCAAATCCCAGTTGTATTGTTATTTCACTCCCTGCTCGGCATGTGGCTCACACTTTGTTTCCTCCAAAAATAACACTTGAAGCTGATGGTACATTCAAGGTGGGAGACTGACATGCCTGATGAGGATATCTTCATCTTTTTTTCCTCCTTCCTCATTATTTCAGAAGGAAGAATTGCTTTGATCTGTAAGACAAACCTCCAGAGAGTTGAGAAGTTTGTGTAATGCACAAGGTGTAAAGCAAAGGTGTGTGTGTGTGTGTGTGTGTGTGTGTGTGTATATATATATATATATATATATATATATATATACACCTTTGCTTCTGAATCTCTAATGACCTCCTGAGAATCTCCTATGACCTCTCTAATAAAAACACAATTTTTTACCCCTGAAACATAAATATAGACAAAATATACTTAATGCTTAATATATAACTGTCAGATACAAGTTTGTTTGAAGTATAAAAAATGCTGTTTCTATCAACTAAATTGGAACAAATACTGATGATAGTAATACTGATAAATAATGGAAAAACATGAAACTTATCACTTAAATTCAAATAGTGATCCTCGCGATAATAAACTTTCCACATTTTTCTTTTTTTTAATATACACAGATTAGGACATCAAGACTAAACGATTGAAACCATCTCTATGTTGTATTTTAAAATTTTGTTATCCATTGAGTTAAATCTACACCTGAAAGAAAGTAAAGTTGTCAAATAAATGTGAAGTATAAAGTAGCAGCAATTTCTCAGGCAGCAAAAGTAACTTAAAGTCATATTTAAGTACAGTACTTTCCACTGCTACTACAACAGTGGAAAGTACTAAATGTACTTTCCACTGCTGTTTAAATGCAAATCAGCATTTTTATAAGAGGCAAATTTGCCTCTTATATTTATAATAAATTATGAGAGCTCAAAAGATCCCACTTTTAAAATTTAAGCATTTCTGTGTTTTTAAAATGAGTAAAAAAGAAAAGTGAGAGAAACTCTGAAATGAAATGAAAGTAAAGACATCATCCTATTTAATTAAAGGGTCACAAGCTGAAATGGTTGAAGATCATGCGAGAATTATCCTTATGTCAGTCAGCACTACATTCATAGTGCTACAGTCTTTCACTTTAGCATTTAGGACAATTCAACTACCCCTTTGTTTTTAAACTAGAACATGCTGGATCCATACATGTTGTTGTTGCTTTTGCGCATACAATCCAACAAATGCCCAATCAGCACTACTGCAGAGGAACAATTCCTCTGCTGGTGACATGAAGGTGTAGCTTGATGTCCCATCACCAGACTGTCTAGATGGGGGTTGTCTCAAAAAGCTTCTGCGTTTGTTACGGGAAAGAGGCCAAAGTACTTCAAGAGTCCATCTGGTGGCACATATAGCAGATGCTAATGTTTTGCATTGCCATTTACATATGAAAATGCTATTCCTAAAGCCAGATTTAGCCATCATCTGTGCAGTGTTTCTCTATAAATTACTTTTTGTTTGAGTTTGGGGTAAGAACAATAAAAAGTTTGAGATAAAAGCTGGGAGCGGGGAGCTGTTAGTGAGAGAATGGCTGTCCAGCAGCTGGAAAAAAAAAGTTACCTGGATAAGCATTTCATTTCATCTTGGCCTTTCTATCCCTGCTGCTTTCTTTTTCCTCTTGAGTAACAGGAATATTGCTGCTTTCTCATACCTCCTCCTCCCAGTACATGTGTGTTATGTTGTTGCTGATAATGTTTATTGCTATACTCTAGATGTTGGCCTGTTGTGCTGAAAATTGCAGCTCATTCCACAAAAAATACAGAAATCCTTCATGGAGTCCCCACTAATGTGCACCCATAGGACTAACTACAACACTGCAGTAGGTGCTATACCAGGAGGCACTACTGAAAGTGATGTGTGAGCTGATGATGGTAGTAGTGGGATATACTTTTATGCTTTTTAATTATTACCTTGGGAATGGCATTTCTAGAAATTTTAAAATCATTATGGATTTTCCATTGCTCTTGTGGCCAATAAATTGATATTTTTCTGTGTTGGAGACAACCATTTTCCCCTTAAGCTACTGCAACTACAACTCCTTCCTGGCCTCATTACCAAGCAAACTTCAGTCCAATGTTCTTCAGATAATAACATGATACCTCAGATGAGACTTTACACTCATTGGCTAGACACCTAGGGTTTATTCTGTCCTTGGTCTCTATTATAGTAATACAGTGATCTTTCCAGTATAATATTTGTTTTCCTTTAGTTTTCTATTGTTATTGATGGAATAAGCGGAATCATTATTCCAAACCCTGGAGTTGTTGACTTCAATAATGTTGTGAATGATAGTTTTGGTTTCCACTGTTGTCACACCTGATATGTTGATCTGCTGTACAATTAATTGGACAATTCTCATCCTTCCACCTGGGACAATACAGTGGTCCTGGTGTATAAAAAAGCATTTCTGTTTCACTTCAGTCACTCCGCATGTCTGATCTTTAAAAAAAAAAATAAATAAACAGCATCTCTTGATGGTGTACACTTTATAAATGAGTTCTGATAAGTGTATCAAAGCAGCGAATTGAAACATTTTGTATATTTATATTTATATTGAACGGTTTAGCACAGTTTTTTGAGCAGAACTTATGAGTGTTTAGCAGCATATGTCCTGCAATGACAACGACAAGAAAGATGTTGGACAAATGTGGAATATGTATTATTTTAGGTTAGTTTTGCCAGAGTCTTTGTTCAGTGAATGTAAATCTTTAGTTTGATACTATGCAAAAATGTGATGTTTCTATAATTTCTATGGTACGATCAGTTAATTAGTTATATTATGTTGTATGGTGTGACATGTGTGGTTAAGTTTCTGGTTTGGTTTGGGAAAGAATGTTTGGGTTAAAATGTGAATAAAAATGTCCCAACGTGAGATTAAATGCGGAACTGTTCTGTGGATTTTTCTTACCAGCTCTCAGCCTTTTACTCATATTATTTTCCGTACCTTATTTTACCATATGCATACAATTAAAACAAAAATAAACCTGGCAGCCTTGTCCAACCAAATGTTTGTAATTTCTGAAAACCCTTTCCTTCTCACCATGTTATTTGGTTTAATCTCATCTCTGATTACAGAGCACTGTGCAGTTTATGCCAACACAAGCAGATAATTACCATAGTGTGGAATACAAATATTAGGGACTCTCCTTTGTTGGCCCTAGTTTCATTGCTTTGAGTTTGTAATTTCTATGCATATTAACCTCTATCAGAACTTCACTGCTTTTGCAGCAAACATCATTGTCACTTTACTGATGAGTCAACTTGTTCTTTGACACGTTAATGATTTTTCTGTGGCTGAGACTGAACATAACGTATTTCCGCTGCTCTTTGGTGTAAGTGCAGTTGTGACTTGATTTAGAAACCAATGACATATTTGGAAACCCTGTAATTGCATGCTGGTTTTATTAAGATCAATTTATCAAATTTGTCTGCCTCTCCTCAGTGAGCAGCATTTCTTTATTATTCTGTTTGATCAAAGAAATCATTAGTTGTACAAGAAAGTGGAATCTCTCTTGGAAGAAATGTTTTGAATGAATGCAAAAAAGGTTAGGAGGTTAGAAAGGTTCCTTAAAATACACAATAGACTGAACATTGTCTCATATTTAATCTTGTGCTTTGGAGCCTCTTTGGCACTTGACTATAATGTACAATCTGGCTGTGGTTGTGATTGTTTGCCACCAACATTGATAAAAGCTAATTATACTATTCAGGTTGTTCCAAGATTCCTCACTCTAATTACACTGGGGAGAGCATTTGTTCATTTTAGTGTTCATTTGCAGTCAGTTATGAGTGCTTATCCTGCATGGTGGGATGGTTGAGAAATAAGTCGCACACAAACCCCTTTTTGAAGTTGTTTTTTTTTTTGTTCCTTCACCCATGTATTCTGCTCAGTGGTCTGACCCATATAGTGACTGTTGACAAATAAACCAGAACACTAAGTCACAGATGGACCTGCTGCTGGAGAGTAATCAAGCAAACACTGAGCCAGCTGCTCTGAAAATAAGTAAATATGTATAGTGATGGCCTAAAATTCATTATTAATATATATCTGGCTATATATGGCTGTGTCTTCCAGCAGATAATTACATGTATAGCCTACATTGGTAATATTATTGATGCCCCTGGCAATCCCCTCTAAATCTGTAATGAGATCTGTGCCCTTGGTGTTATTGTAACCTTCATATACATTTTCATTTCTTGCCAGAACATGTTTGACATATCTCCCTATCCACATCTTCCTGCAATTATAGTAGTTCTTCTAAGACAAATCAAATTGATACTCTTCACAAAACACTGACTTGAGTAGTCTTCACTTAATTTCCTTAATCCCTTAAATGAGTCCGCAGATGGGATTTTTAAAAATGCTGATGTTATGAAACCCAATTCCCCCCTTAAAGAAAGTCTGGATGCGCCCACAAGTACAATATTTCTTATGTATTTATTCATTACCCATTTCTGGAGATATACGTTTTCAAGGGGAACAAAGAGCTCTGAACTGAGACTCACAGACAGGGGAGGAAAGTCAACAAGAACTGAAAGACAGACTTTCAATACTTTGCTGGTTTTATTATCAATAAGAAAAAAAAAGTATATCAGTAATTATCCTTTAAATTTAAAGATGTTGAATCTAAAAAAAACAGCCACTACCGTGTGCCATCTGTTAAAATGCTAAATGGACTGCATTTATATGGCGCTTTTTCAACCTTAACGGACAAACCGTGTAAAGAGTTTATAGAGTGTACACTCTCCAGGTTGTTAAAACCACATGCGTTACCAGAAACCTTTCTGAGGACATGGCCGTGATGTCCTCAGTGGCAGCTGTGTCTCATAGATGTTTGATTGTCACTATTTCATTGTTTGAGGTGTTACATCTTTTGTGAACTACCTGCTATCAAACATTCAGTAATATTTACAGATACCAGGTATTTATAGGCTACTTTTTCCTTTACTTTATATCAATTCCGCTTTATACTTCTACATCTATTCTTCAGCTTCCTCCTACAGTCCGAAAACATGCTGAGGATAATTGGAGACTTTAAATTCCCCATAGGTGTGAGTGAATGTGTGCCGCACAATAGACCCAAGTAAGGAATAAGTAGATAATGACTGACTGATCTTTGCATCTATTAAATCATTCAAATCCTGACATTTGATCTTGTTTCAAGTCATACACTAAACAGTCTATCTCAAAATAATTGGAACTGACACTGGCAGACTTTGACCTGTATTTACACTTTCATTAAGCATGTGAAAATAAAAAAAGGACAGAAACGGTTGATTTTGTTTATTATGTAGAGTGCTAGATGTATTTTATTTTTTACTTTTGTTTTGATGGCTGTTTACAATGTAAATTGTACGAGGCATCACACAAATATACACTAAATGTATAAGGAATAACCTTCTGTCTGAAGTCATAACTAAAGACGGATTTCATTCCCTTTAGAAGTAGAACAAGCTTCTGCTGCAAATCATATAGAGCCTTGATGTCTGCATGCATGTCAAAGATAGAATCAAGATGTACTTAAGGGATAATAGTATTGTCCATCGATGCATTGTAGGGCCCACAGACAGAATCTGTTCATTTGTGTGACCTCCAGTGAACTCAGCTCATGGTTGAAACCTGCAGCTTCTCAAAAGACAGTCTGTTTTTTTCACACTGTTGTCACCAGGAGCCACAAAACCAGATCCCCCCCTCGTTCCTTCCTTCAGCGGCTCAAGTACTCTTCCAAGAAAGCAAGCAGGTTTCCTGTTAGTTTGTTCCACCTTATCTCCCCTGCAGAATGAATTTCCTTTAACCTGCGGCACAATAATATTCACCTTAAACCTTTTCATGTGACCTCAACCTTTATATGGTAGGTCAGTGGTATTATTTTGTCTCTCACAGACAAAGTAGCAGTCATCTGTCTCACACACGATCACTTTTAGAGAGCCTTCTAATATTCTGCCTTCAGGTTAACCCATTATTTCAGCAAAATTATGAATGTTGGCCAAGTCTTGTATCACTATAAAATGTTCCCCTTTTTAAGGGCACTCAGTGAATTAAAGATATACAGTACAGGCCAATAGTTTGGACACACCTTCTCATTCAATGCGTTTCCTTTATTTTCATGACTATTAACATTGTAGATTTTCACTGAAGGCATCAAAACTCTGAATGAACACATGTGGAGTTATGTACTTAAAAACATTTTAAATAACTGAAAACATGTTTTATATTTAGTTTCTTCAAAAAATAGCCACCCTGTGCTCTGGTTGATAAAGCAAGAAATTCCACTAATTAACCCTGATAAGTAGTTACCTCTTGAAGCTCATCAAGCGAATGCCAAGAGTGCACAAAGCAGTAATCAGAGCAAAGGTTAAATATACTATACCTTGGTCTCCTTAGAGTCGAAAGTAGTGTATTCAGATGACCAATAGTCCAAAACCCATTTGGATAATGGTATATGGACTGCACTTGTATAATGCCTTTCTAGTCTTCCAACCACTCAAATCACTTCACACACAAGTGTACATCCGCCCCATCACACACATTCATACACTAATGGTGGTGGCTGTCATGTAAAGTGCCGGCCATGCATTAGGAGAAGCTAATTATTCCATTGGGAAAAGCCATTGGAAGTGGCTTTTTTTTTTCCCCATAGTGTAACGTAAGACAAGGGAAAAAAAAATAAATCCTCACATTTCAAAAGATAGAACAATCAAAACATTTTTGATTAAAGAGCTCACGTTGCCTGGGCAACTGGCCATACGCCCTCCTCAACTGATGTTTCCCTACCGAGGGGGTAAAAAACTAATAAAACTAATAAATCGTTCAATCAAACTACAAGAATACAGAATTTCATGTAGGCCTAGGCCTATATTTGAAAAAGGAAAAAAAAACAACTCACCATTGAAAACATTTTTCATGAAATAAAAGTATAAATAAAAGTTATTCACTTCCATTTGGACATGAAAGTGAAAGTCAAAAGGCGAAGGGTGCTCTGTTAGATTGCTGCACAGCTGGACTATTGGCACCTTGTCGCAGTCTTCCACGTTTTGCGGATCCAGTCCTGAATGGCCCTGGATCCGAACCGTCCTCCGTCAACCCTCACCAGATCCATCTGTGCTGCAAAGTGTTGCAGCTCCGCCCAGCTCCAGTTTGCAGCGGCACCCATGAGAACTTGGGAATTCACGAATGTTTCTATATATAACCACATCCATACAGGGGAGGAGTATTAAAACAACTCAGTGCTGATCTGTTGAACTGCCTTGTGTACCTTATCTGTGAGATAACTATGAGTCAGCCTCAACCATGGATAGGGACATTTTTATAATTATGTAGACTGAGAGTGCCCTTTCTTCAGGTCAGAGCAACTGACCCTCAAAATTCCTGTGCATGTTCCTGATAGTAATGTGAGTTTACATTACACCTAATGTTTCCAGGCATTTTCTAATTCCAAGAAATCCATAACTTCAATCAAGGTAACAGCCTGTTTCACTGAAGTCTTTGATAATTTGACTTTTTATTGAATAATTGAATTATTATGACAAACTTATACACATGTGAAACAGCTTTATTTAATGTTTTCCTCGGTTTTCAGCACCGGCTCCAGTGTTGGTTTTGGGCAGGATGAGACCTCTGTAGATAATTCTGCTCCTGATAAAAATCTCCTGAACAATAAACACTAAAGGAATCCTAAACAAGAGAAGCTGACAGCAGAACAATGAAGACAAATCCCATGACCACATTCTATTTCATGGCAACACGAAATGCTGTATTTTGTTAGTGTTTTATTGAGAGATCATAGTGGCTAAGACTTTGTTTTTATTCCTTATAGTGGTGACCAAAAATGTACAAACACATCTTAGTTGCTGATTATATTCCAGGTTCGATACATACCAGACCTGTAATGGTACATTTCGTATCTAGGAAGTAGCCTACAAGGAGCCATGTAATCACACTCTTGAGTCCAGCTCTAACAAAAACTTCTTTTACTTTTTTTATGTTACTAAACCAACTGCCAGTGACCAAATTGGAAGCATTACAACAATAAATGTAGCTTGTTAGCCTGAAGATAGTAGACTTGGTATCCTGTGCATTATAGCGGCCTCGGAGGTGCGTACACCTAGCACTAGAAAACTCAAACTATTCAGTGCATTTAAAAATCCAGACTAAAGTGAGACAAGTCAAACATTCAGACTTCCCAGCACTATTGTCAGTCTTCATCATGCCTTGAACAGATTGTTTCTTCCTTATTCTAAGGCTGAGATATACAAGGTGTTTCAATTATTATCCTGAAGTAATGTTTTAGTGCTCATGTCTCCTCTGACAAGCAGGTGCAAATCTGAGGTTTGTGTTTGCAATGACTTTAGACGCTGTGTATCGCACATCGGCCTGCTGATAGTCACACACTCTGAATCTCATTCTTTCCACTAACCGAAAAAAAAAAAATTGTCAGAAGACGCCCATTAAGCAGTCAAGTAGGGCTCAAAGACAATCTAGTACCTCCATATAGCCTTCTCATTCACACACTATAATAGTCAAGCTCCATGCCGGGTGATATTTTATTCTTCTTTTTCTTATTAGACCACTGCAAACATTCACACCATCACAGCTGATACTGGAGGTAATTTTTATACGCCTAGAATCCAACAGTTTCAGAAGAAAATGTATGAAACACAGTGGCAGATGAGCCTTTTTTAACTATAATTCATAGAGATGTTGGTTGGTAAGATGCAGTCATCCAGCAGGGGAGGTTTACTGGAGAGCTGAAGGTTTCCAAAAAAAAGGCTGAGAGAAACTGTTGGGGCCGTATAATGGAGACTGATGAATGTTGGTAGGTTGGACACTGTAGGGATGCACATATCCAGCCATTTCTCTGCTGTTCCATATTGTGGTATCTCATCTCTGCAGGAATCAGGAGTACTGATCTGATACTAGTGCTCTTTTTCCCACTTTTAAAAATCTATGCACTCCGCTGTGCGGAACTCATCGGAGACAGCAGTCAGCATTGTGTATACCTGCACACTAATATGATCAAATTTGCTCACAAGCAGTCGCTCGCATGCACATTCAGCAGTTTAGTGAGCAGCATTATCATTCATTAGGAATCTGTTTCTGGCCACTCGGGTCCAATATTCACTCTATTTTAGCTTTGTTTCTGGTCCACCAGGTTTCAGGGGAAATATCTGCCTCTTTAGCGGTTAAATGCTCCACTGTGTTTACCACCAAGTCACCGACTATAACTGTTTACCGTTTGTAGCTGAGCAGGGAGTCCACTGTTGTTGTTTTTGTTTTTTTTAAGGCTTTTTTTTTGTTTTTTTCCTCTGAAAACAGGAGCCTGCTATGGTGGAAACAAATCCTATGAGAATAGAGAGAGTGAATGAAAGCAATAAAGTTGTAGCAGGACAGAAAAATAATGAACTGAAACTTTCTATAAAACTCTGTAAAGCTGCAGGGCGGGTGGGAAACACTAGTTTAGGCTGAGGTTTAAGACAAGTAGCTGGGGAGTTATCAGGGTAATTGTGGGCAGCTGGGACTGATCCAGTTCAACAAGATTCAGCTGTTTCCACTGTCTGTTTATTCCAAGATAATCCCATTATATGCATTTCTTTGTCTTTGTCTCTGGAGAGCATGAAACATGCTCAGTACTGGCTGTTGTGAAAGAAGAATTGCAATTAACGCAATGGAAAACAATTTCTCAAAGCTTTCTCTCTGTTTTTGTCTCATAGATGCCAAATAGATGGAACTCTACCACTGCTTCTTCTACTCTGTTTGACAACCATGTGGCTTCTGACCAAACTACGCTTTTCATCTAGTTTATTCCCTCTAATCCAGTTGACTGAATCTGTATTTTCTTTTTTTTATGAAATTGCATGCAGTTGTAGATGAATTCTACCATTTTAAACATAATGGTTTCTTTAAAATATCACCTATGTCTGTGAATTATGAACTAATTTTTGAAATCAGTGCCTTATGACTAAAGTGAGCAGACACAAATGGCATTGAATAGCTTTATACCTCTTTACTGTAGAGTATAGAACATATTTCCTCATCGAGCCCAGTTATATTGTGTGCAGGGATTATAAAAATAAGTCTAGTTACTTTATTGTAGAAATGTCTATTTATGTAAAAATAAAACCCACAATTCAGGCATCAGGTGACATTTGAAAATATAATGCAAAACAACTCTCTGGCATTCTGTATTGCTTTCAGTTATTTGTTCTCTTATAGATCAACTTCTATCATTTAATACTATCCCTGCTGGTTCAACATGGGCGACACAGTGGGGCAGGGGTTAGCGCTGTTGATGGTTAATTGGAGACTCTAAATTGCCCATAGTTGTGAGTGTGTGAGTGAATGGTGTGTGTGCCTCATGGTAGGCTGGCGACCATCTGGGGTGTATCCCTGCCTCTCGCCTGTAATGCGGATTGGCTCCAGCAGACCACTGTGACCTTAATGAGGAATAAGTGGGTATAGAAGATTAATGAATGAATGAATGATTCAACATGATTTATTCTTCTGTTCTCTTTTGTGTCTTTTTCTTAGAAGTACAGCGTGTGTGACAAAATATTCAGTGATTGTGTTGGATGAACTCATATTTTGTATTTTGAGAGTAAAAAAAGACCCAATGTTGAAGAAAAAAGACCTGTCCCTCTTAGATGTTTTTTTGTATCAAAGAGGTACATTATATAGTTTATTTAAAATAAAAATAATAATAATAAAAAGTGTGTGAATATTGAGGGGAACATATGCAGTCATATAAAAGTAGTTCCCCCTCTCTTATTGCAACAACATACCATCAAGCTAGTTTCCTCCCAAATGTAGCTACACATTCTTCACTTCAACAATAAACAGTAGTGGTTGGACAACACAGATGTCCTCTACAAAGAAGGCTAAAGTCGTCTTTCATCTCATCTCATTTTATGGGTTTTTTCCATGGTGGAAGAATAGTTTTGGTCCGCCCTTCACCACTATACAAAATGAGGAAAAACATCATATTTCTAGTCACCTGGCAGACTTGTCCAGCTGGATGAAGAAGGGTAATTTAATAAGGATAGGCAGAGGAAAGTTTGATGTCAATGATGCAATTAAAGGCACCTCCCACATTGGAACTACTAAGTTAATAAAAAAAATAGCAACAATTCCTCATAATTAGATTTTTTTTTTAGATACATTTTCTGTTGATTGACAAATCAGCTCATCATTTTAGGTCCAAATTTATTGCTGGTATAGAATTTCCTCTGAAAAATAAAGAAACATTATTATTCTAAATGAACACAAATCAATCCTTGGTGCCTGTTGCATTCCCAGCAAACATTTCTGGGCGAAGACAATAAAGGCTGTTTGTGTCATTGTTATCCAATTATAGACCGAAACTGGTGTCATTGTGGGTGGCAGGAAATAAACAATGTGTGTTTGTGGGTGTGGGGGAGGCATTTTTCAGTTATTTTTCAGTCGGTTCAGTCAGATGGGCTTTGCTATTGTGAGACAATCCAATAAAGGCTGTTCACGACCTCTGCTGAAGTATAGAGACAGCTCATAGATGGGCTCATTCCTGAGGTCTAGTGCAGTTCATCTTGCTCCGAACTTCAACAGTGTTCCCTCTGACATACAGAATGTGAAACTTCTTTGCTGTCCCTATTCTGCAATTTTGATATATACCCAATGTTATACCCCAGATAAGACTTGTTCATAGAAATATTTATAGTCAAACTGTAACATATCTTAAACCTTACTCGTTACTCTTTCTCGGTCGGAGAACATAATTTACATAATGAGCTCCAAAGGCCATCGAAGTGGGAGTTGCTGTCTGCAGCTTCACCTCTTGGTTTCACTAACCAAATGTCTAAATGGAGAATTTCAAACCGTTTTGCTTTGAGGACCCGTAGTACTGACTTTGTAGTGAAACTAATTCACTTTGGCAATCGCCCCACAAAATAACAGTTTGCCCATATTTTATGGAATAATAATCTGTTAATTTAGTGCAAAAAAAAATAATGAATTCAAGCGAACAAACTAAGTAATTCCGAATCACCGTTCATGTGCACAAGTTATTCATTTGATGTTAGCATTTTTGTAATTTGTATGCATGCTTACCACTCATACCTGCTGGGCCTCGTAGATGTTGACTTCCAGAGAACATTTTAATAAAGCCTGTAAGTCATAGCGGGGGAGCTGCAAGCTTCACTTTGATATATAGCTCCTATCAAGTCACCTACTTACTTCCAGACGGGCTCAACAAAACAGCAGGATATCTATCAATTACTGTCTCAATGGCAAACATTTAAAAACATGTTGGCTGCTGGTTTCAGGCTTCTAGATGAGAGCTGTAAACATAAATTCCTTTGGCAGCTTCATCATCAATATGTGTATATTAATGGCTCACATGTGAAAAGTGTGACTTGATTTAATTTCATCTAATTCTGTTTAGGTTGGGTTTGTTTGGGTTCTCTGGCCTGCTGCCGTTTTCAGAGGCAGGCTGCTGCTTTCTGTGAAACTGACATAAAAAGGGATTAAACGTAATGACGGATATTTAAAAGTTGACAATTAGCTGGTCAACATAGGGGAACATTCGGCAGATACTAAGGAGCTGAATATGTGAGAGATTTGCTTCCTTCTGGTGGAAACCTAATTAAAGGAGACCAGTGACTTACTTTCATCAGAACACAAACACGACTCCAAATTAATGTGAATGCTTCATGGCATATAATGCCACACACCTTTGAAAGGTGAGAAGATGCCAGTGAAGTTTTGGCAGCTTAATTTGTTGACCCCAAACTTGCATAAAAATCATCAGGTAATGCAGTTTTAAAAAGCTATTTTGGAAGTTTGTGATAGACTTGTAAAATTAGTTTAGCCAAAGCCAATATACAATTTAATTATAACATAGTGGCTAAATTAAACTAATGCATGTATTCTGCTCTATTACATCCGTATTAGTGTTTCTGTTACGCTGATATTGAATCCACTTCTTTTAGTTCGGAGCAAATTTCTAACCAGAAACATACTTGATATATTTGTTTTCATATTGAAATAGAACAACAAAATAACTAACAAAATTCTGTGGGACTTTGTCGACACTCATGTTCTGACACAGGCCATGTCTCTCAGTCAAGTTCAGGCCTGGGTTTCATCTGGATTTTCCTGGAAATGAAATGATTTATATTCATTTTGGCCTGGAGCTGGTATTAAAAGTCACTTGCAATTACTGACTGTGCCTGAGAGGTCAGGAAATTAATATGTCCTGTCTTAGCAATTTTACAGAAATCTTTTACAACGGTGTTCCACTTTATTAATGCTCAGAGCACAGCACACAGATAGTGTTTAGTATGCACACAGATGAAAACACACCTTATACTTTATACATTTGAACTCGTCCCTCTTGTCAAGGCTGCTTCTTCCATTAAATGTTCCAATGTGTTTTTTTCTTTTCCAATCTGCTGTAAGGTGCTGTGGCTATCTTTTTACCCTCTGATGCACTATTTTATTTTATTTTTAAACCCTTAACAGCAAATTCTTTGCTCACAAAGGCCAAGATATCTTAGGCCATACACATTTCATGAACCCTTGTGCATTCTTAGATATAACACCATCACAGTAAGAGGATCTTTATATTAGGGGGAATACATGCAAAGGTTCCAGGGGTACAGTGAAATCTGTACCAGTTTGAATGGTTTCCATATTGTAAAACATATCACATCTGGCCCACACTTGGTTCATTTCAGAGGAATAATAAAATAGTAATTTTTATTACCTGCGATGTCATACCACTCCAAGACTTCTCCTGTCCTCTCCTATATTCTGAAGTGTCATTCTCTAAAAGCTCATCCTTCACCCTGGAGGTTTAAGGTGGAGCTGACAGACTTATGGATCTTCTTGGTTGTCTGCTTCAATATGAGATATGGGAGATTATAAAGGACAGAAGTCCTCCACCTTCAGTGACCCCTCAGTAGTAAAAGCACACTGAGACTTGGTGTCCCTCTCTATAGTATACTGTAGATTAACAAGGTGGAGTGAGCTGTAATGATAAAATGAGGTGAGCTCTTCTATCACAGACAAACGTGGCTCCTTTGCGGCTTTCCGCCCTAATTATTGCCATATTTCCAAATGCCTAGTCAGCAGAGACAGACTGAAAAACTGAATGCTGCTTCCATTCCAGACACACAAGCTTGAGTGAAATACATTTGACATGTTGAGCTTTTGCTTCCTGAATTGTGAACAGTTTTTAAGCATATAGGTCTTCACAAGATTGATTCAAACGTCATGTTCTCCTTAAATTTTGCACCTTTTTGACACCTTTGTGACAAAAATGTCCACACACCAACAAACTACTATAAAATCAGCATACATCAATATTTTTTCAGCTTTTTTCCCCTTAAATATCTTAAACAACATATTTACTCCTCAAACCTACCAATCATTGAGTAATTTTCAGGATTTTAACCCTTTAAATTAGTAACAAAATTGTTTCAATTGGCAAAAAATGAATTATTGGCTTCCATTATAAACAGTTTTTAATCCCACTACCATTACAGTATAAAACCATACATTCTGTAATGTCTGCTATTTTAAAGAAAAGTAGTGATATTTGACATTTTGACTGTGAAAAAATGGTAAATCCTTTGCAGGACATGTTTCATAAATTTAGATGCTTGGGTAAGAAGAGCCTCCTGCTTTAAAACACACAAAAAGACAAAAACTAAAAGAGGATCATTTCATTAGTGAGCAAAGAAGGCGAAAGACCTGAAAAAAAGTTGATAAAAAATGCCACAAAGAGTCATTTCAGTGCATATAAGGCTTTAGAAATGGTCATACAGCCTTTATCTTCCAGTGAGCTGTGGGACTCATCTGAAGCAGACACAAGCTTTGAGGGTGAGTCTGACACAAAGACTCAGCAGAGTCTCAGATTGCCTTGACCTGCTGGTTCTCTGCTGTTCACTCACTCCTCAGTGTCCTCTCCATTTTTACAGGAAGGACATCTAAAGCCGCCTGCACTGAAATGTACCTTCAGTTTTGCTCTGCTGTGCTCCAGGTCTTTGTCCTTCTCTGCTGACTAATAAAATGACCCTCAGCCAAGCTGCACGTTTATCTGTGGCTGTGGGAGCAGCAGGTGCATAAACACAGTGTTGTTTATCTTTTTATTCTTCCAAGACACATGAAAATATCCCTCAAAAGATTTGTGCTTTTTCCAATCCTGAAATGATCAATGGATGCACACAGATGAACACACACATACACACATGTGTGCACACTCTTCCACACAAATACACTTGCTTGCCAATGCACACATATGTGCACCCATGCATACACACACCTCTTGGGGCCTCCTGGTAGTCAGATTTTTCATTAATATGAGGTAAAATTCTAAGAATTTCATGCATCAGCCTACTATGGGTTAATGTTTGAATCTGGTCAATTGCAGTTAAAATGTCACCTATCACTATTTTTCTTCAAAATGAAATGCTGACAATACAGAATGCATGGTTTTATATTGTAATGGCAGTTGGATTAAAAACTGTGGTTATAATGGAAGTCAATGTAGCAGTTTTTGCCATGAAGGTGTCCACAGGGAGTATCTGGAACTAAAATACTAATGCACTCAATATTCTTGTTAATCTTACACATATTCAAAATTTAAATCTAAATCTAAGAATCTAAGAATTCTTATCAAAATTCTTAAGCCCCACCATCCTACCATTTATTATATGGACAAAATCATTTTTAGTGTTTTTTATTTTTAATATAAAATTAATATTTAGAATAAACTGGCATTTAAACGGTTAAAATCCAGAAAATGATTGAATGTAAGCAGGTAAGAAGATGTTTTTTTTTTTTCTTGCGTGGACATTTTTACCACAAAGGTGTCAAAAGGGTGCAAAATTTGTCCAGAGAGTATAAGACTTGTAACAATACAGGACATCAGGTTCGGCTAAAAATTCAGCTAAAAGCAATAACACCACCAAAGTGATCTATAAAATAATGATGGTAAAAATAAAGGATTTTTAAGGAAGGCTAGAAGACCTGTTTCAAGTCTTTTCTGACCAATTGTGTGCTAATGGCTCTCCCTCAGCTAATTAAAATGACCATTGAAATGTAATTTTCACCATTTTCTACTCACCACTTTGGGTGTGGATGCATAGCTCCCTACCGTTCCAAATGAAATGTGAAAGTTTTTTTTTTTGTTTTTTTTCCCATTTAAGTCAGTCTGAGTATAAACGCATTGGAAGAGACATCAGCATCCAAGGACAATGTTAAGTTACACCAAACTGATGCAGCTGAGATGCACTTTAGCTGCAGGTCTGGTTTCTAACTATACACACTGCTTGAAGCAGAAAGTTTAGAAATGACATCAAATGCAGATGTGTTTAAGTTTAACTTTTCTGTGAATTCCATACACATAGAACACAAACAACTTAAAGGTTGCAGTTTTCCAACACTGACTTCACCTCACAGGGAATTGGATATATTAAGACAGTGTTTCCCCTAAGGTACATGATTACAACAGTACCTTTTTTCCCATTTGAATTCAGCTGGGGCCATTGATGCTGCAGCCTCTGCTGTCTGTCCTTTCAGGGCTACATATGCATGTACACAACAGAGAGGCTGCAATGAAGACAGTGATCGTGAAATTTAATAAAAACAAGAAGCCAATATGTTATTTTTGTTCAATAAGCAAAAACATGTAGAAAAACAATATTTGCAATATCCCATTTATTAAAAAGTAGTATGATGTCTGTTATATATTTAACTTTGTTTATCACATATATTAAAATGTGGCAAATCTTTCTATTTACTTTATTATTATTCTGTAGATTTCTATATTGTTTATTCTTGCTAAACTTCACTACTCATTTTGACGTCAATGTCAATGTAGGCAAACATTATTTATTGGTATTTGTGTGTACTTCAGTGTACTTTTTCAGCAAGCATGTTTCTTTTACATTCTGCTACTGCATACTGTTATTGTCTCTATGAATTAAGTAGTCAAATGTTCCCTTAACCCAAAGGGTAACATGTCAAATGTATCATTCAAAGAATTATTATAATAATACGATTATGTTAGAGAAGATTTCAGCTCACGATTCGGTTTGTATCACGATTTTCAACCCATGGTTCGATACACTCGATACATCTGCAAGCATCCTTGTCTACAGAACAACACTGTAACGACTATGAACCTCATCGTCGAATCAGATTGAATCGTTGCATAGTTGACTCGGTGGTCAGGCCGATTCAGTTTACTGTCATGTACGACACAGAAAAGCTTCAAATCTTCAAATTTAAAGTTTAACTTGCAAATATTTGTCATTTCTGCCTAAATCTGATTATCAACTAATTGATTTATTGTTTTAACTCTTCCTAAATCTTAACTGTAGCAGTAGAGCAGATGGTCGTATAAATGGTCAATGTTTGAGCGCTTAAAGATCCATTTTGGAAGATTTAGTGGCGTTTAGCAGCATTTCGTTGAACAGACTTAAGATAAATTATTCATAAATATGTTTACATAGTATATAATTAAATTAAAATAAGAGGCCACCATGTTGCATGATCATTTTCTAATGTTGCCCAGAATGGACAAACCACATGCCATACAGCTCTAGAATTGGCCTTCAGAGTGTTTGACAGTCAACAGATTTGTTAATCTGTTGACTGCACAATGTGCATTTTTTAAAGAAGGCAATGTTTCAATGGAGGCACAGGATCAGGGAAACTAATAGTTACATGGTGAAGTCCTGCAAGTTTTAGGTCAGGTTTACACAACTGAAAGTTTTCACCTTGCCAATTCCTTGCAGACTACATCTTTACACTCATGGCAGTCTGCCAGTCAGTCAACAACAACAACTCATTTGTAGTGTCCCGTCTTTGTCCTTCCTTGACCTGGGTTGTGACAAAACTAATTTACTCTCGCCAGTCATATTTCTGTCCCCTCTCTCTGTCTCTGCACACAAGCATTTTCTTTACTACTTGAATAATAGTCGAGTTTCTGTAGTTTCTGGGTTAATATCACTAAATATCAGTGGTGCTTCTGCATATTTTTACTTTCAGATCTCCAGTTGCACCAAAACAAAGGCAGATACACACCATCATTACGCAGTTTTCATTACTATCAGAATAAATACATCATCATGAACAATCATGCACAACAGAAATATTTTAATTAGTCCTGAGACTCAAAGTAAAGGGAGGAGGATTGTTAATAGATAAAATAATGTACGGAAAACATACCTGACAGAAGTAAAACAACACTATTCTTTGGTCAATTATCAACTTAAGTCACAGACGCCTACACAAATTAAATGACAGGAATATGTCAGCATGTTACACAATTGTTACAGAAAGTTTAAGCTAACAATTAAGCAAAAATTTCACACATTGCTTACCTTGCTATGCAGTACAGTAATAAACAGGGGAGAGGTAAAGGCAGGGGACATTATTTATAGGGAGGACCCATGGAATTGAATTGTAGGGTACATAAATTGAATATTAAAAATTCCTTAAGGGTACATAAACTCAGTATTAAAAATTCTTTGAGGCTTTATATGACAGGTAATACCTACTTAAACATTAAAATGTTGTATTTGAACTATTCTACCAATTAAAATATTTTAATAACATTAAATACAGTAGTTCTGCTTTATAATTGACATTTACATGGGGACCAATACAACATCTTTACAATTTCAGGTAATAGAAATAGTAAAATGCAATTACTTAAAAACTGCTGTATTATTCAGTCATTTATAAATTTAAATTAACTGTCATGAAGCGGCAATGAGCTCAGACTGAATATGGGGAGGTACTTTGTAAGTACTAAACTACTTAAAGAAGCTGTGCAATAGGCCGGGGAAGGTCAGCCATCCTTGGCCGCTGTGCTGTGGGATGGATTTTTATGGCAACGGCATTAACGAGACTTGACAGTTGTTATATGTTTGGGACGGCCAAGGGGCTTAATGAGCGGTTTCACAGCATCTAAAATCAAGATAGAGGTGCACAATTTTCAACAAAGGCCTGAGTGTGTTGTTTGTAAGTTCTTACGAAAGGTAGTGGTTTAGCTGCATCATATTTTTAAGAAAGAAATATCTGCTGATAATGAAATATGGTGTTCCTCCAAACCTTAATAGTGCCCTTTTTACTGCAAATATTCTGGCTGTTCTGACTGCTCTTGGCGAGTAACGAAAAAATAATTATGGAACTTCTTTTTTACTGAGATCTAGAATTTTTTCAGCCTTTGTTTTTACCCTCAGAGCAATATCTAATGAGGAACTATAGTGTCATCACATTGTGGTCTGTATTATGGGATGTCAAAGAAAATACTGAAAACAATGCTGCTTTGTCATACAACAATGAGTCAATTCGTTGATTGAGAGAACATTAATGGCAACTATTTTAATCATCTGTTAATTGTTTTTTGTAATTTTTCAGACAAACTTGCCAGACATTTATTTGTTCCAGTTTTTCAAATGTGGTCATTTGATGCATGTCTTTGTTTTACATGGCTGACAGTCTAAAATCCAACGATATTGATTTTATTCATATGACAATCACTTTTAAAACATCAAATTACGATGTTGGAAATTGTAATGGTTATTTTTCAAAAAAACACCAAATGAAAGGGAATTTGGGTCCCAACACAATGTAAAAGGCTGGAAAACAAGTTTTTTAAACCTTATTTTTTTTTTCTAAATTGTACTCTTATAATTGGTATTGATCAATAAACCCATCTGTTCTGGCTAGATATATTAAGTCATAAGTCATGTTGTGCTATAAGGCAGTAAACCAATGAAAAAGCTTAGATGATATAAGACGAACACTATAGAGATAATGTCCCTGAGGATGTATGTTAAGTGTTTCTGTTTGACTTGGATTTTCACATGATCTTGTGTAACTGTGTTTCAAATTGTGTCTTTAATTTATTAGTTTGTCTTTACTCAGTTGGTATTTAATCATTGTCAAGTACCTGAACACAGTATTGCAAATCCTGATCCTCTCTAATCTGACACCTATCGTCAGCATTCGCTCACAGGCAGGTTGTGAAGTTTTTATTAGCTTCAGGTCTACAAAAGTGAACATGATGTTCCCTGAGAGGTCATTGTTTGCCCTGCTAAAGAAATCAAAGCTCTTGATTATACAAAATTAATGAATACAAAATACAATACCAGCAGTGTACAGTGTACAAAACTGTATAATAATGATAAAAAAAACTTCAAAATGGTAATTATAATTTTATTTATTTTCCTTTTAATTGTTCATATGAATAGGTTACTTGCATTTTCTGTCCTTATAATAATTAATTTGCAAATATACTCAAGGCTGGAACATCAAAATCAGAACGTGCTTTATTGGCAAAATATGTTTATACATGCATAGCCAGGTTTCTTTTGGCTCTCAGTATACTTGCATGCAGCAATATTCAGGAGATGCACATAGACACACAGCTAAAATAAGGACAAGAAAGTTGAATAGAGATACCTAGATGAAAAAAAACCCTCTTAAGTCAATTGTCATCTCCACAGCTTTCAGGTTTTTCAGCTCCAGGTTGAAGTGACCACACCACAGGGCCAGCTCTTGCTATTCCACCTTCCATTTGTATGCAGATTCATCACCGTCTCTGATGAGGCTGACTGTCACCTGCAAATTAAACAGTTGAACAGACAGGTCTCCTGAGGTGCAGTGTGGAGAGATCAGATCCCTGAGGGACACCAATGCTGACCATTCAAGTGCAGGATGTGGAATTCCCCAGCCTCATCTGCTGATTCTTGTCTGTCAGCAGGTTTGAGATTCAGTCACAGGTGGAGTCGGGTACAGGTGATCTGGAGAGGAAGACTTCTGAGATGATGGTATATATTGCCAAGCTGAAGTCCTGAAACAATGGATGATGTGGTCAGTAAGGGATTCCCCAGAGATGTACATAAGGAGCCTGACTGTTTCACTGGCTGGTAGAGACAGTCTGGGGACTGAAATGATAGTGAAATGGTTGAAGCAGGAAGGGACTTCACACAGCTCCAGTGATGTGTTACATGAAGATGGGGGCCAGGTGGTCAGCACAGACTTTGAGGGTGACACACTGTCTGGGCCTCATGCCTTGCCTTGTCTCTCTGAAAGAGCTGAAAATACATCCTACTCTTTACAGATCCTGTGGTTAAGGCCACACTAATGTCTTTATTATAAACAAAGCTTCTAATCTCCATCTAATTTGAAAACTCTGGGGATGCATCTTAGTATGAATGGGTGAAAACAGAGAATTATCAAAAATAATGCTGCAGACACACAGACTGAGTCCCTGATTCATCATCCACTTATCACATGACCTTTTCTGGAAGAAAACACATATGATTAGCCTTGACTAGCAACAAAGAAATCCCTGGTCTTGTTTTTTGCTGTTGCTCTTCTTCCCCCACATTATTTCCTGCAATAAGCAACTACCCGCAGAGTAGATAATCTCTTTCCTGTTTACACGGGCATGCATATGCCTGGTGTATGTGAATGGTCATGTGATATGTATCTTCGAATGTGCTACTATTGAAAAACAATGCTAAAATCCTTGTGTGGACAGAGATTGTTTATTTTAAAATGATGGACATTGCATTAGTGCAGGTGGGGAGCTCGGTTGATAATTGATTTGGAGTAGGTAAGGCAGGCATGGGCGGAGGTGGTGCTCAAGCAGGAAGCCAGAAGTCCTTTAAAACAGGCCATGGTATCCAAATCAGAAGGCGAACATAAAAGTCAAAAAATGACAGTCATTAGGAATATACTGAAATAGAAAGCTGGAAATCTCTTAAGAGGGCAAAGACAATCTGGCACAGAAGGACAGGAAGATGGATACTAAATTCTTTAAATGAGGGGAGACAGTGAGCCCGTTCACATGCACACAGTAAACATTGATTATCTGATTTCTGGAGTTACCAGATTATTCAAGTGATGTGATGTTTCTTTCTGAGGTAAAGGCCATTACTGGATACTGAGAAATTGGATAAACATGCCTAACTTTTTACACAATAGTCCATTGTATTCATTGCATGTATACCGTTGATCTAGTATGTTTCGTATTTTTACATCTGCATGTGTGAAAGGGCATAGAAGAAGAACTGTGAATGAACAACAAACAACAAACAAATTGACAGCATCAGTAGCAGCAGCAGCAGTAGCAGCAGCAGCAGTAGCAGCAGCAGACATGGGTGCATTAGCGAAACCATTGTTTTTTTTGTTTTTTTTTTTCCTTATGGAAAAAATTGAAGGACAGCAGCAGTCTGCTGCCTAATTTTCTGGCTTTACACCTCCCACATAAGGGCAGCCTTAATTGTTAGCTTGCCTTCATATTCTTCTTTGTGTAGCGTTGCCATGGTGACAGAAGACAGAATGTTTTTGGGAAGTTTCTTCTTCTTCTTCTTCTTTTCAATATTATTGCGAGTGGCAACCAGCATTAAGGTGTATTAACCTGATGTAACAGGGAATTTGAGGTTCATGTCATGTACTTGAAAACCAACTAATGGACTGAGTGCATGTAAATGCATCAGATTATTACCATTAGCCGATTATTCCCAGTTATCGGTGTGCACATGTAAACACAGCTCACAGGAATCAGTGAATAAACAGAACAACAAAACAACATAACCTTAAAGGGCAGAATGGGACATGACATCGCATTTAATTTCTAATTCTAAAGCCGCTCCCTATATCAGACGCCCTGCAGAGCCACAAGATCCATGTCTTCCTAAACTGTCTCTATTATGACAGCCAGGTAACGATAATGTTTGCCCCAAACCCCATCATTGTCTTTCACTATTAATTAAACCAGAATTAAAACATCTCAACACAGCCAGACCAACTTAGCAATAGCTACCATTAAGTTCACTTGGGTAATACAGCGTCATCAATGAAAATGAGTGAATTACAGTAGGCTAGTTCCTTTTTTCAGGAAATTGAAACAAATAAATCTGCATTATGTGGTTAATAGTCCATGCAAACATATTTGTATTTCTCTCCTCACCTCTTGTTTCTTTCCCTCCTCTACAGTTTCTTGTCTGTTCCAGCTGAAGCAGAACAACAAGATTTAGTTTTATAGTTCAATTATAGTTTTTAATGTTTATTCTCCGGGGGGTTTTACTCTGAGAAAGGGTCAGGATTTATTGGTGAACAGGACTCAAAGGTCAACCTAATGAACTTTTACTTCCTGGGTGTAAAAGTGTAGATTTAGTAGTTTGATTTTGTTCTTAACTGCAGGATTTGTTCTGATGAGACAGTTTGATTAATTCTCTGTTTATTGTAAAATTGATCTAAGCTGCTCAAGGCAGTCCTTCTACTCACTGCTTGTGTGTATGTGCATGCATGTGTGTGCATGTATGTTTTTTTTTTCCTTTTTGTATTGAGTTTTTTTTTTGCCCTGCCCCAAAATGTCCCTCATCCCAGAAGTGAGTGGTGTGAAAGTGGACAGATGAAACCTGCAGAGTACATGTCACAATGTCAGTCAGGTCTGTAGATGCAGCTTCAAAAAAGGATCAGAAAGCCCCAAAGCTGCACAGGCAGCAGAGCAATGTGGGTCCTTCAAAGGAGCCATTTTCCTTCTTTTTCTATTTTCTTACTTTTCACACCTCATTCTCCGCCCTCTCCTCCCTACCAAAGTGCCCGCTCTGTTGTGAATGGCCTAGCACAGTTAAAAATGTCCCGTTTTTCAGAGAGTTGAGGTTAGTCGGAGAAACCAAAGTCAAGCACAAGCACTTTGCAAGAAGGGGGCGGCTACATGGATGCAGGAATGGTTACTAATAACTTCCACTCTTGTTGTGACATCACAACCAGAGCCAGAAATGGCTTGGGTTCATTCAACATTACTGAGGAGGCCAAACTACAAAGGAATAAGTGGGTGATCTTATTTCACAGCTTGTCTGAATACGAGACACTTGAATATTTACACACAATCACTGAAAAGGTGTTTTTCATAATAGCAGCCATTAAGGTATAGCAGTGGTTCATCAGGGTTTTGTCCATCACGGCACATTTAATAGGCTGGCTTTAGTTTGGATGTTCGTGACTGAGGTTTGCTCTGTTGAAATCCCTCTGGAACGATCAAGAGGGAGTCTGGATGTTTACGCTCCATGTGAGCAATCTGGTCAGCCAGGTGTTGAAAGGCCTCACTAACAGGCTTGAGGGGGAATGTAAATACTTACCAGAATAAAGGAGAAAAACTCTGGTGACTAAAGAGTAAATAGCCTTTGAGTGAGTGACCATTTCATCCATTTTGTTGGACAGAGAACAAACATTTGCCAGATGTAATGCAAGTAAAACACTTGACTGAAGAAGATTTTCACAGTGATGGGTGGGCATTATGTACGAGATACCAATTATCCAAAATATGAACTCCCCCCCCACCCCTAATAAATAAATTCTAAATGAATTTAATTGGAAGTATCTTGTTAATCGAAGCATCGAGGGCAGCAGCAGCTTTGTCCCTGATGTCGTGTAGACTGCCATGGTATCCTGCAGAAACTCTGCAGCCATTCATCCATGTTCATGCTTTTGCATCTGAATACAATTGTCAGTTTTTATTTGACTCTATATTATATTTGTGCCTGCAAATCACAGGAAACCTATTGCTATTTTTTGATTTATTCCATGACACTGAGGCAGACCTTGTCTCAAGTGACAGTAACTGTTCTCTGAATTTCAATGTAAGATAAAGTGGATTCTCACCTGTAAAAAGGCGTCCTATATAACATGCAGATTAAAAGCTTGTCACATCAGAAGGGAGAGGAGAATCTTCAGTGTTGCAATAGGTCGAACGGTTATTGACCCTGAAAATGTCTTTACAATATTCTTCTTGGCATTACAGGATGATGTTAAAAGGCATTTTACAACTGGTCAGGAGGTGAGTGTATTGAAGGTGGAAACTGCTGATATTTGCAAAAACAGGGGAGAGGAGATGGACTGACATGACATCATACCTCAAACAGATATAGTGTAAGCTTGACAACAGCTCGACAGACAGTCCGGTCAGTGAGTAGAGAGATGGTGGGTGGACAGATGGGTTGGATTTATTTATTTATTTATTTTTGTTTAGTGATGCAGCAAAATGCTATAAAATGTTATTTTTTAGGACTATTTTTTCACATCAAAAGAGACAAATCTAAAAGTGCATATAAGCTGTCATATAACTTTTCCTTGTAAATTTGCTGGCAGCATCTTTGCCTGTAAAGTGTTTTTTTATGTTTCTTACTCTATTTTAAAATTACAATATATTACTATTGATCTTTTGAGCTATTATTTTAGCAGTTAATTACTATATATTTGGCTACAGTATGTAAACTATAGGGGGGGAAGGGTTAGCGCTCTTGCCTCACAGCAAGACGGTTGCAGGTTCAAAACTTCCTTTGCATATTCTCCCCGTGTCTGTGTGGGTTCTCTGGCTTCCTCCCACAGTCCAAAAACATGCTGAGGTTAATTAAAAACACGACATTGCCCATCAGTGTGAATGAATGGTTGTGTGTGCCCCGCGATAGGCTGGTGATCATCTGGGGTGTATCCCTGCATCTCGCCTGTAATGCACTGGGATTGGCTCCAGCAGACCCCTGCGACCCTAATGAGGAATAAGCAGGTATAGAAAATGAAAGAATGGAGGTAAACTGTATCTGGATCTTCTGTATGTATCATGTGTTTAATGATAATTAAATGTTGTGAGCATAATACTCTACTGCTTGAAAAAAAATGCCATTTATTAACATTTTAATGCAGAATAAAAACTGGAGTTTTCCTTATCAAAGTAACTCTGGACAGGTGAGAATAGTCTGAACAGGTTGTAATGTGGCCTTTTCTGGCCCTAAATGGCCAAAAAGACTGGTTTACTAATATGCTACAAAGTTGAAAACAAAAACAAAGTACAAGCTGCAAAAACAAGTTTTCTAACAAAAAATTAAATTATTAGCATTCTCTCCAAATGCTGTAATCATGTTATTCTTTCTCCCAGATAGCAGATTTTGCAGTTCACGGTTTGACACTGTGGTGAATATTGTTCAAATTTCACATCAGCTAGTCTGCTAATCATGGGACATTTTCTCCCACCAATTTGAGTTCATAAATGATTGGATCAATTTTGCCAATTAAATTAAATCAAATAGGTTTTTTTTTATCCCATCTAGAATATATATTCCACAACTCTCCAGATTGATTTTGTCTTAGAATAGACATCTCATTAAGTTCAAATCAGCAGCCTAATTAAAGGTTCATCATTATTTCTAAACAATGCTTAAGAAAAAAAAATACATTCATAACTGCAGTGCATGTTCCAGTTATACTTTTTCCTAATTGTTTTTAGCTCTTAACTAATCAAAGGAAATGGAGGGAATTAACACTATTTGAATGCCTCTGGGTGTGAGAAGCTATATGGAATGTGTAAATAGTTTAGTAGTCTAGTAGACAAGTTCTAAGTGGGTGGTGTAATGAAGGCTCACCAATCAAGTCAAAGTCTGATGCACATTTATCCAGACACTACTGAAGTTATACTCATGCTGTTCAGCTTTTTGCCTCAGGTTTGCATTTCACACTGCTCAGAGTTGATGAGGAAGGTAGAACAGTTCCTCCATCACAACCTCCATCTCAGTCAAATCATTTACTCTCTTAGTAAGCTGATCTTTAAGAGCTGTGAATAAAAGAGCAAATGAAGTGGGCAATCTAGCAGACTCGTGCTATAAAGATTTTGCAGTCATTCATGTGTCTCAATTCAGAATGAACAACATAAGTTTAAAAACAAGAGGCAGCTCTGGGCTCTGTAATTAGATGCAGTGTTTAATTAAGTTTGTGTGCTTATAGTGGGGGCTATTCTTCACTGTCAGGATACAGCTGACCTTTGCTGTCTTAAAAGTTAGTTCCACCCTTTCTCCTATTTGCTATTGTAAAATAATGTATTGAATAGATGGGCAAATGGGTATAAAGGGATTAAATGGATTAAAGTAATATCAAATGCTCCCATTCTTCTCTACAGTATACCCTTAATGATGATTTAATCGATAGTTACAAAATGTGTGTTTTTGAATTAGAAATTCTAAGTAACAGGAGGAGATATGGCTTTAAATATTAATGTATTACAAAACAAATATGTATTCTATACTAAAACAATTTTATAATCAAAGTTAAACGTGGAAAAATGCATTATTTGTACTTTTTTATAAACATTTATTAGGAGTTTCACACTTACAAAACACTGGTAATCAACTTAAACTTAATCTACTTAACTTAATGTGATTTGTCAATTATTGACATCCTAAAATTCATCATTTTATTTTTCTATTGTAATAATATTGGTGACATTTTGATCTTGTTTATCTGGTAAATGTACATCCTGTAAATATAGCATTTTAATTTCTCATGTAATTCATCCTGTATTTGCTTGCTGGGGACAAAATTGACAACTTGAGGTGACGTCACAAAGCAAAAGTCCAGACTCTGCAAACAGAGTTACTTTAAGGACACAGCTCTGCAAAGTCATGTTGTTCCAGTTCAATATTGTTCTGTATTGACAGCAAACTTTGATACAGCCACATGCACACACCAGCACCTACTTGATGATCTTCCTCAAAGACTCCTTATAAACACTGTTTTTTTTTTTTTCTCAAATTGACTAAGCTCTTAATCTCTCTCATACACAAACATGCAGCCCACCACAACTAATCTTCATTCTATACTTTGCACATCATTTATGTAAATTCTGTGAGAAAAGTCACTAGAGTCTGTGTGGAAATATGAATATCAAAAGACGGTAATTTTACAATATCAAATGAGGATTGACTTGATGTATGTAAATTCTAGTGGAAATGCTCCAATTCTCATGTGTCGAGAGTTCAGGGGGAAGTGTCTCACTTGTTTTTTTTTTTTTTTTACTTCACTGAAATAGAAAGCACATTTGATGTTAGAGAGCATGTGGACTTCAGGAAGCCAATGATAAGACCTTTCTGGAAAGAGTTTCATAAAGCAATGAAAAGCATCCTTATGCTTATGATCTGCTCTTGCAATTTTCCACATTATTCTTAGGAAATGCCCATTTCCAGGCAAGACAGCCGGATGAATATCTATTTGAAATTTAGAAATTCGCTGGTAAAAAAAAAAAAAAAGTGTTTATTACTTCCTGAACCAGCTACACTACAGGATAGATAAGGTAAATTATATTTGTTTTTTTCAGTTTGTCTATCCATGGTCCTTTGTCTTCCAGTTTCTCTTTTAGAGATGAAGATGAAAACAGACTAGCATAAGGTGCTGCTTCTGCTGTCTTTGCAGTGTGTTCAAGTGATATTTTTTGGACCCACCTTCATCACTGCTAGTTCTTTGATGTTGGTTTGTTGTTGGGGCTTTTATGGACATTTTGCTGCTCCAAAATTGTATAAAGTTCCTAAAGTTTGGTTATTTTGATTAAATTCTTGTAATGTCTTGTATTAAACCTGGACAACAGGGGAAAATTTAACTATTTTATTATTATTTATGAAAACTTTGTAAGATATACTGCTATGGAAAAAAATAAAATTTAAAAAAAAGAATAGAAAGAAACGGGAATTAAAAACCAGTGTTTTCTTTTTTCCGTATTAAAAGAATAATTATAGAAAAAAACATAAAAAACAGATTATAATTGCAAATGAATTAGAGAAAAACAACTCAACTTTAATATAATGTAATTTAAAAAGTACTCATTAAAAATACGTATCATTAAAAATACAATTTAGAATACAGAATAGATATTTGGTATGAAAACCATCATTTTGAGTTACTAAGTGTTCTGCATTACACAGAACATGTCTGGCTACCCAGTCCACTGACAAATCAGTGAGTTATGAAAGCTGTAAGAGCAGATAGACCTTTTCCCACATTATACTTTGAATTTCAGGGCTTGTTGACACATCGATATAAAGACCAGCAGCTACAACAGAGGGCCTCTTTCTGAAAGTTAGTGCTGACACTGCAGGGCACTGACTTCCCTTTTGTGTCGAGAAAGCCGCTGAAGAGTGTGTGCAGTTGTAAGGTAATAATAACATGTCTCCTACAAAGTGAAGCAAATTACACTTAAATGCACCGTATTATCTTTACAATATGCAGTGCTATACATGAATACCAAGCAACAAACCATTTTCCTCTTGGCATTTGAAGACAGATTTCTCATGTAGCCCAGCTTGAGATGGAGTAATTGTCCTCGAAAAAAAAAATATACATGATTCTGCACAAACAGCGAGTGGGAGGCAGTAAAATGAAGACGGCGTATGAAAAACCCACACAGTCACTTTGATCTGAAATCTGTGTACTTCGTGGTGAGCTTGACCATCTTTCATCTCTCCTTTTGCATCGGCTGCTTGCAGCTCCGAGGTTCTAATAGCAGGTTGCAAAATTCACCAAATGCTGTCAACAGGCCCTTTTGTTTGCTTCTCAGCAAGACATAGACCCAACGGTGAGGAGGCACTCTAACTTGTTAAAAAAAAAAGATGAATTATGGTGCTAAAAATAGAGCTTCACACCTGCCATCTAGCATTTTCCAGACTGGACACTCTTGGATCCAGTGACTGCACCAAATGTCACATGAAGGGCATGCTGTGACCACCTAGCTGCTTTAAGCAGTGGGACACTTTTTAAAATTCAAACAAGAACCATAGAAATGTTTCACAGACTTAAAATGGATGATGGATCAGAATACTTGGATTACGGTGTGAAAGTTAAGCAACATGAGCCTACATACTGCCATAACATGGTAGAATGACTGATAAAACAGCATGAAAATAACATATTGAGTACATTGGTGCTTTAAGGCTTACTTTGAGCAGGATTGTTGTACGGCTCTGGTCACATTGTTACACCAGCAAAAGTGATCGCAGTGCCACATAAAGCAGCTTAAGTTGACCAAAGGTTTAGTTCCACATTCAAAAATAAGGTGAATGAATGACGCCACATGTAGAGATATGTTACTTTGTTGGACAGCTGTTACCAGGTTCAACTTAGAATGCTGCTTTTAGCTGGTGTTACATTTATACCAAAAAGTGTAGAACCAACAAATTTGGATACAGCTTTCAGTGATCACATAATACTTATTTAAACCTTGAAAAAGATATTGCCTACAACTGGATTATGACGATCCTCAGTCATCCAGGCCCTGAATATTTATAAATCCACAGACCGGCAGAATAAATCTAGGTGGAGAAAGGAGGAAAAAAGCAGATCCTGTCAGTTTGTTTTGACAAGGACTTTTAATTTTGTCTTCCTTATAGGAAAATGATATTTAATGAGTCATATTTGAGTCTTTAAATTTTATTTTAGTCATAGATGATTCGTTATGTTGTGCAAAATTACATTAACGAATAGGTTTTTAAAAATATATATTTTTTGTCATGAAAATAAACACTGCTGTAGCGGTGCTACTCAGGAGCAGCAGATCAGACTGTGGTTGGACTGGGTTTCAGCAAAGTAGGTGTCTTCTCAGTGAAACCGAGAGCTTGAGATAAAAAAAAAAAAGCTGGATTTGGGCATCAGATACCACATAATTATACAACATGAATTATCTTCTGGTGATATTTCTTCTTTTGAAATTTGAGCCCTTGTTCTGTGACCTTACATGTGTTGATGAAAACTCGTTCAGAAGTTCACACTGTGTAATTATAATCACAAGATGTGATTGCTCTGTGAAAAATCGGTGCAAGCTTTTCATCCCCTGATCACAAACATACTCACTCATGTCTTTCCCACGAATAACCATTTATTCTTCACACATTTACTGAAAATTACAGTTTATTGAAAGGACACAGAAAGGTCAGATAACACAGATACAGTACATGTAGCTAGGGGTTACTACTCAGTGCATGGCACATTCTCAGGGAGACGACCCATTGTGAGTCTTTGACTCTTTGCCTCTGGAGTGTTAAAGGCAGAAAGAGTGCTGAAATATTAAATGTTGAACAGTTGGCCAGCCAACTTGAGCCTCTATATTTCAAAATGTGGAGGAGTAAATAAACCTTGCTACAATGAGTGACAAACAATATTCTAAGTTGGGTAGTAGTAATAGTAGTAGTAGTAGTAGAAGTAGTAGGAGTATTTTTTTTCTGTCAATTGATATACTTATATCACAGGATACAGTGTCAGACCTCACCAGTGCAAAAGGATTTTTCTAGAAAGATCACACATTTAGAAAGCAGTGTCCTCACTCAATAAAACTCAGATAAGTAAACAACAAATGAACAATCATGAAACAAGTTACCAGTGCCATTGCTACCTTTTTTAAAAAGAATTTCTAGAATGCATGCCATTTTTACTACGGAGGTTTTCGGATGCCAGTTTGAAATTTGTTGACATTTCCAGTTTCTCAGCTTTTGCAAACAATGCTGAAATGTGTAGCTGTGTGGGTGTGTGTTTGTACATGTGTGTGTCGCGTGTGTCGTTTGTGTGTGGGCGCACATGTTTTTTTTGTGAAAGTGCGCAAGTGTGTGCTCTTAGAAAGATCCTCCAGGCAATACAGAAGCTCTGCATTTTGGATGATATGCCGTTGTCCGCTCAGTCATATTTATGTGTCTTTGTCTTTTTTCCTCCCTCTGCCTTCTCGCTGTCGTCTGAGGGCTTTGTGTTGAGTTTCGTCTCATTGTGCGCTGGGATCCTTTGCTGAAAAAGATAAAGACACATAATAAGCACAACTGAGACAATGATCCACAGTAGAGATGTGGTGGTATGTGGTGGTCTAATTTGAGCAGGGAATGCTGTTAAATATCTCTGGGATGCAAAGGAAGCAGTTAGGCATTTAAAACGATGTAATATTGATGAGCAGTGGTTCATTACCAATACTCAAATTATTCCATGTGGCGAGTTGTTTTTCTAAAGTTCAATTGTATTTTCATCCATTGAACACAGATGAGCCCAGCACTCCTGTGTAGAAGCAGATGGTGGAGTGAAGCTGCTGCTCTGCTAACATGCTGCTTCTGCTACACCGCCCGTGTTGACACTGTCAAACTGAAGGTTCACCGTTACATTCATGGTTTCCCGCTAGGCTGACGACCAGCTCACCCACCTGTCTCACTGAATGCTCATAAGATGCAGTGTCATAATGCTCTTTTTTCAGCATACTTAAATTGAGCTGTGTTTTTTGTTCTGTATCCTCTTAACTGAGGTGAAACATGTGCCCACATGATCCAACATGACATGTTTTCCTGCACCCGCCCCCAGCTTCTTTTACCCCAACATCTGACTTGTTACACAGTTTAAAATTACTAGGTGGAACACTAGATTCACTAAACGAATCCAAAGCTCACTCTAACTGGTTGTGTTCTTTGTCCTTGGGTAATATTCCTTTTTGTATTTTCAAGGGGTTATCGAACATATCGACATGCCGTATCTGTCCTGGTTGCATATGGAAGCTGCCATGAATCCTTACCACCTCATCCTCCATATTTACTATGAATCCTTAGAATTCTATTATCCTATTTAATGTTGAATTCTGTAATTTCTTCCCTGTTCAAATGTATTCTAAAATATTGTGAGTTGGATCCCGCCTTTGTCGTACTTCTTGAGCTTTCCTCCCTTTTTTCCCGTGTGAAAGGGGTTTTCTTGTGAGTTTTTCCATGCACAATGGGAGGATCTATAGATAGGGGGAGTTTGAGTGTTACTGTACAAACTTTAAAGCCTCCTGAGGTGAAACTCAAATTTATACGAATAAAATTGCCTTGACTTACTGAAGTTTGCTTGGTAAGTGAGTCATAATCTATTTTTTGGTAACTTTTTGATAGATTACTGTGCTCTAACAGCTACAGAATCCTGTTGGTTTTCATCCTAGGCATACAGAGGAGGAGTAAGACATGCAGAATGAATGCAGTTAAGTACCTGCGGGGAAGGAAACCAGCAGTTCTCTGGGTTTTGAGTACAGCAGTGACAACAACAGCAGTCTTGTTACAGTTCAGAGGCATGTGGAGACATTATGCAGTTTAATAGAGGTGTGTATTCCTGTTGTTTTCACAAATTCATATTTTAAGACGAAATCATTGGGCTCCGATGTTTTAACGGGATGCAATTTTCTTTAGCGTTCTGAATAATTTATTTTTGGCAATAACATTTTTTGAGTTTTGCACACAGGCAGTAGAAACTAATCTACAAGCAAAGCATCTGTTTGCCAATGCCACTTTGGGGAATGCCTTAAGCAGGGCTGCACAGTGCATACATGTTCCACTTGCTGTGGGGGAAAAAAAAAAAAGGTCTATGTGAAGAATTCATTTATGCGTGGGTTTGTGTGCTTGTTTGTGTGTAAGGTAAATGTATTTCACATCGCTATACTGCTTGTTCGTTAATTGTATTCTATCATGCGATAAAATATGTCTCCAGCTATGTAGAGTCCATACATATAACACCATTCCCACAATTCCTTGGGAACAACCCCATAATTTCTGTGCGGCTGTGTCTACGCTGGTTCCACAATGAATCATTCTGCTAGATGACAAGAGAAAATGAAGTGGTATTTTCAAGCTCTCAAACAAAACATCAGTGAGCCTGTGAGGAAGAAACATTACAGATTGAAATTAAGGATGAAATTATGCTGCACATAGTAGCTCAACTTTACCCACAATCTCAGTTAACATCAGTAACTGGGTTGCACAATCGTTTTTGTAACCATGTTGTTTCAAGAAGTGATGAAATTTGCTGCAATTGCCGAAATTATGTTGTAGATTAAGATGGAGTCATCATATGGCTGGCATTTTCACAAACTATGGATCTTACGACAAAATATTTCATCCTACCTAAGGCTTCTGCTGAGCTAGAGAGGACATAATCTGAATTGGAACGGATGAAGTTGAGGCCTGGAGGGATGATGGAGACATTTCTGAGCATTCACCCTGAGGGTGTGATACAGTAGCAAATAAGAGAACACATTTAGAGAATACATGTTGCAGTTCAGATATTGGTATTTAAATGTTGGTGTTAGCATGCTTTTCAGGCCATGGAGCTGAAAGGGCAAATTCCCTTGGCCGATGGTGTTTTCAGTAATCTGCACATGGCAGCAGCTGTTGACATTGCAGTATGAGGAGATGAGATCACGCTTCAGATGTTTGTTGAGTCAGTCAGAAGAAGGCGCAGTCGACTGCCTCAGAATATTCAACCATGATGAATGGCCAGAGCATCAAGGTAGACTATGGCAGGGCAGAGATTCAATTTCTTCTCCAACACTTTGGCATACTTTTCAGTAGGTGAATAGATAGGGTAAGATTGTAAAATGTAAGGTTAGATGTTATGTATTTTAATGAATCTCCCTTTTTCAGTCTTATTTGTGAAAATGATATGCCCAAGTTGTAAGTTCCCACATGTTGTTAGAATGCTCTGGCTATTGGTTATCAGATTTGGGTGGTCTCATCATGGGAATTTTCATTGGTTGGCACTGTTGTCTATCAAACCAAAGGTGGCCAAACATCTGGTCTCACTGCCTAGCTAGCTATCTCTCGACTACATGATTTGATCGGCTTGTGCATGGTGTCAATCAATGCAAAACAACTTCAAGACCTTCCGGACATATCCGGACAGGTATGGGGGAAATAATTAACATTCTTCAGACTTTACAAAGCCATAACTGTCTACTCTCTGGACGTAATAAAGTGAGTTTTACTTAGTTCATTTTACTTTAAAACTTCCTGCACTCGGTTGAAATACTACTTGTGATGCCAGTCCTCTTCACTCACACTGTGGGGCTTTTCGGCATAAAAGAACACTACCAGCAGCAGCCTCCATGTCTCCACTGCTGACGACTTAATCTGTAACAACACAGATGGCTACCCATCGGAGGTATTCAACCCTAGCCAGGTACCAGTGAACTGGATGTCCTCTTTTTATGAGAGCCAGGGATATATACATGTATATATGTGTGTGTGTAATTTTCCATTTAGGAGGGGTGAAGAATGTGAAAACATTTCAGGTTTGGAGCCTGTCTACAACACTATTGTGGTTCTTTTTAAAAGACGAAAACAGATGTTTTATACTTGTGTACAAAACTGTCAACCTCTGGTGCACCAGTGTTATGAGGAGCTAAAATGCAGCCCTGCCTTAAGGCTCCCTGGCTTCTTGCAAATTATGGAGGTGCACATTACTGTGCATGGTGGTGGATTATAGTTCTACCACCTAGCTTATAGCAAAATAAACAGAAAAGAGGCAATGTTCACCTCAACACATATCCCAGCACTTTCAGAGGAGGATAAAAGTTTTATTTCTACACATAATTTGGCAGTTGTTTTATTACAAAATACTGAGTGGTGTGTTTTTAACCAAAGTACATGTACTGTATGTGTGGTGACTGAGACTCGCTACTCAATAACTCTCACTTCCTTCTGCAGGCGAACGTGATCTCACTTACTGCACTCTTGTGGCTTCTTGCCAAACTCAGTTGCTGCCCACTTTGATGAAGGTTTACATTTTCCTTTTTGAGCGTGACTCTTAGTTTTCATTAGCAGAAACATCTCAAGGACATCTCATAGTTTAAATGCAAGGGTGATTTTTTAAAATTCTTTTGATAAATTAGGGTTTAAGAAGCGCATGTCTAATATACATGCATATATGCATACACATATGTATATAATGATTCATAATTGCTGGTTACTCATTGATTGTTGTTATACCCATTGTTGTGATATATCACAATTTAATAATGCATTGTAATCACTGCTTATAATGCATTAGAATGTGATTACAGGTTACACTATGTGGTCATTTGGGTGCTTTAGGTAAAGTCATGAAATGTCTGGGGTATAAAATACTTTACAAGATGGTAATAAGTGTCTGTATAGTACTATTATTGAATATATGGAACAATAACAAAATATTATCATTCATGTTAATTTTAATATTATTAAATTAATATATTTAAACAGGATTTACAGAAATTGAATACACCAGTTTGACAGCTATGAGTATTAGAATACACTATGATCCTTGAAACATTCTGATACTTGACTTTATAATTTATTATAAAACACCTTATAACGCGTTATGTTAAGGTTTTATGAGCATTTATAAATGCTTATAACTAAAGGTATAAGTGCATTATAATTCATACGTTACAATACAACTTGGTAATGGGAATTATTCAAGTTCATTTGGGGCAAAAAACATTTTTTTAAATAATAATACAAATCATATTTTGAACAGTTATTAATGATTTTAAACAAATGCAGACTTTGGGTATTACTTAAAGTATTAACTTTTTTCTACTTGCATTAACTATTTTCATATTTATGCATTACAGATAGTGTGTTTACCTTTTTTAAGAAGTTCAGGAATGTCAAAGAAACAATCCCATGCTACTATGTCGAAGAATATTTAAGAATGCCAAAGTTTGCTGAAGTGTTAGAGTTCAATTTTTGGAAACAATGTATTTCGTGGGGCTTCTGTTGCAAAGACAACCAGGACATGTGTTGTATTAAAGTCTGTTGTGCACCTACCCCAACCACAGAGGGGGTTAGGACCGAATGGAAGGGAAACATTATTTGAGGGAGAAACACACTTCGACACAACACCTGATCGTTTTCTATTTTCCTCAGAGCCCAGCTCCGTGAAGAAAAGATCAACACCACTTTGGAGATAGGAGAAATAAGAAGCATGTTCACTGAAGAGGTAAATTGAAATTGTCACCATTTTATATTGAATTTGGGAACAAACAAAAGCTATTGTAATGATGTGCACAATGAGTTACGTTATTGCTTCACAAGCAAGTTTCTACAGTAGGGGTTAGCATCAGGGTGGAAGAGGGTGTAATGTTAGAAGAAAAAGTAACTATTAGTCTATTCTAATCTAATTATGTGCCATAAATCCAGACATCATTATTCTCAGGGGATCTCTCTGTGTGGCAAACAATGCATAGTGAAAACAAGACTCATAGTCAACCAATCTAAATCCTGATTGTGTCCCCTGTGATGCTGCAGTAGGTGCTGCTTTACCTGTGCTGCTCCTGGCTATGCAGGGGCACCTGCACACTGATACCCGACACCCTGCTCTGATATTGGCTGGCGGCTACACTCACATCACAAACACACACAGACTGGGCAGAGGTTACACCCATGAACATCCTGGACCCTCCAAAATAATGAGAAAAGTAGAAATGGAGGCAGAGGGCAGCAGGGTCTCTGCATATGAACACAACGCCATACAGTTCAAGTGGCTCATAAGTGATGAGCGGCATTTCTGCTGTATGAGTTTATACATGTTTTTAGGGAAATCCTGCATATGCTGCCTTTAAAGAGCAACATTTTATACATCCTCTTTAAGAAGAACAAGTTACTTAACTGACAAATAATCTCAATGATGGGCTTTAGCAGATGCATTTGAAGAAATGGTTTACAGGTCAGAGTGCTTACTGAGTCTTCTCTGTCTACACAATGTATCAACAAACCCAGAACAAGGTTATTTCCTCCCCATGTTGTTGTCATTACAGTTAATCTGGCTGCAAACTCCACTGAGGGTATCTGATGACTGGTGTTGGGCTGTTGGACTGTCGATGTTGAGGCCACGTCCGTGAGAGCCTTTTTGTCTGATCGCTCTGCCGGAGGAGACGGAGCGAATCGATGAGAGCTTATTGTACATTATAGCTCACCTACAAAGTGCAGTTGTTGCGCTGTCTTTCATTTAAACCTTTAATTGGGGTGGAAGACTTTAAGAATAGTCTTTTCTTCCGGAAATGTTCAAACATTAGGAGAGATGACACTCAGGTTCTTACTCTCACAAATTGAACATGAGAACGCATAATGAAGGTGGAGTAGTGACAGGAATAGGAATTACCACAGATTGATCTACAGAGACTGAAATGCAAATCATTACTAATCAAATTGTTTACTACACTGTGAATGGCAACTGCTGTGCATGTGGGATACCAACAGCCAGCAAACAAAGACAGCTACGGTAGGTTCAGTTCTACCTCACAATGTGAACATTTTCCAATTAATTAGAAAACATGTAACGTGGTACATTATTTGAATTACTGTTCTACTAGTATTGCTATGCACCTTCTTTGTTTTACTGTGATGATTTTATTTTTCATATCCTCTATTTTTCCTGCCTCTTGGATGCTTTTTTCATATTAACACGTTTGTATCTATATGGCTTATTTTATTATGTATTATTTATGTATGCCTTATTTATTTGGTCCCGCATCTTGTGGTGCATTCGCTAGAACAAATGCCTTTGGGAATGCACTGCTCTTTTTGTGATCAAATTTTCATTTTGTTTCTGTGCAATGTATCAATAATAAATCATATACATATAGCTACTGATATATAACCCATGTGTCCATACACCCCCTTACATATCGTTGCAGATAGACCTCACCTAAACCTAACTTATTGTCCTTGGTATGTGCTGCTTTTGACATGTCACATTATGTAGCAGTGCTAACTGAATCAGAATGTCATTTTCTTGTAATGTTTTGAATCAGTGACACTGTTCTGGATTGTTTTACACGAAAAATGCAACCGACAGATTTTTTTTTTTTTCTGGCATAAAACAAACCAGTGAAGTCAAATCTGCCCATTTGTGTAGGTCTCTTCTGAAATATTCTCACATTCTAGTCTGTGTGTCTAAAAATGGAACTCTGCCACTTGGAATGCAAGACAGTCACACAGTATTTCACTGAATTGAAATGAGATGCATTGTTTTGCTGTACCATCTGCCACCAACCAAACAGGTGTGACTCAATTCAATAATATGATGAGGGAGGCAGTTATGCATAGGCTTTGGCAGGGCAGTGACATTGGCACACAGGATACTAGATTTTAACAGATTGGTTTTATACACACACACACACTCACACACACATATGTGTGTGTGTGTGTGTGTGTTTCTCTGTGCCACTGACCTCCATCCTAAAATCATTTAAATACATTTTACTCATCAGTATACACATTTACCATTATAAAAGCAGAAACGTTTTCAATTGTTGAAAATTAATTAAAATTGAAAAACCCAAATATTACATATCATTGACATTTAAATCCTTTATTCAGTACAATCTAAGCACCTTTGGTAGAGCCTCGAGTTTTCTTAGGTGTGACTCACTGACAAGCTTTGCACACCTGGATTTGTCGATTTTCTGTCATTCTTCTTTGCAGAGCCACTCCAGCTCTAAAATGTTGGACTGGGGCTGCAGGTAGAAACAGTTTTAGGTCTCTCCTGTGGGGTTTGAGTTCAACTCGGGGCTTGGCTGAGCCACTCAAGGACACACAGAGTTGTCCCTAAGCCTCTCCTGTGGTCTTGGCTGTATGCTGGGGGTTATTGTCCTATTGGAAGATGAACATTCAGCCAATTCTGAAGTCTGGACCAGCTCCCCGGTCTTTACTGCTGAAAAAAAACAGCCACTACCATACTTCACTGTTAGAATGGCACTGGCTAAAGATGAGTGGTGCCTAGTTTCCTCTGTGACGCTTAGAATTGAGGCCAAGTGCCTCTGTGTACACCTACCACTAGAATACATTTCTACATGGATTCTCAATTCGCTGCATGATAAATGTGCAACATTATTTCCTTTGCAACTCGTTGACCTTTTGTTGTATTTACAGTAATGTAACGCAACTTTTAGTCACCGTCTGCTCTGCCATGTGTGTCCCCTCCGTCAAATAGAAAGCTCAGAGGACAGAAATTGGTACATTTCAGCTTAATAAAAGTCTCTATTACGTTTCTCTATACTTTCTGGATGCACACAGAGTGGAGCAGAGGAAGGACAGACATACTACTGTTATTTATCCTGTTATCAAAGATGTTGAACACAGCTGTGGACATGGACCAGGAGGCAGCGATTCACTTCCTGCCTATTCTGGCAGAAATGTGTCCTCAGTGCATCTTGGGTGTGTACACACCTGGTATTAGAGCTGTCTCCTTGTGATCGGTTCACTGCAGACGCTATTTCCAGCTGTTCAGGGCCTGAGAGTCCTTTAGGTGCTTTTGCACAAACTCAGCGTTCTTGTTTTGTTCACTAAGGAGAAGCTATGGCCACTCCACCATTAATTCCACATCCATGGAGTCATTTTCCTTTTTTTTTTTTAAGTACCATCAGGTGAATGTATAATTTCTTTAGGGGACAAAATGTAGCAAGATGGACAAGACTGCTGTAACCAACAAGAATCATTCTCTTATTTCCATATAGATTCAAGTGGATCTCACCTGCTGTAGCTCTGGTAGCTTTTTACTGTCTGGAACAGATTCCTCCGTCTGATTCTGGAAGCAGTCGGCCATCTATAAAGAAGAGAGGGTAATTATTTTAGAGTGCAGACTGCATGCTGGGACTGTGAGTATTCACAGAAATCACATCCGCTGAATAGACTTACACCAATGATATTAATGATAGTCCACTGACTTCTGCAACCATAGAATCATTCTTCTGCTTTTTTGGGCAAGCTGTATGTGTACTGCACAGGACATGGTATTACAGTGTTATATAGTGTTTTTTATAGTGATGACATAATCATTCATCCTATTAATTCACTGTTTAAAGGTCTCATATTTATTTGAACATCTCTAACAACTTACTTTTGAATCATCTCAAAATAATTTCACATCCCTTCTTTTTTTTCAGAAAATGGGTGGTTTTGTGTCTTTTATTGGTATTCATGACCCTCTCCTGTGATTTAAATCACTAAGACTGATAGGCTGTGAGTGACTGGTTGTGACATCACAACTTCACAGAAGTCCCGACAACTGGTTTTGAGGTAAATTTTTTGAGTACGTGCTGTATATGTATTCTCTGTGAGTTGAGTGTTTTGAAGTATAGGACAGTGTTTATAGAATACCTAGATGTACTTAAAATAATTTAAAAATGATATTAAACACATGTGACCTTCATTAATTTTATGAAGCAAAATTGTAAAACAGTCACTAGTATCAGCCATTCAAATGTGAGGGTACTGCTTTTCTCATTTCACAGGATCATTATGAATTAAATATCCTTGGGTTTTGGGCTGTTTGTTGGACAAAAAACAAGCAATTTGTACACGTCACCTTGAGCTCTCTGAAACTGTGATGGGCATTTTTCAATATTCTCTGACACTTTTTAGACTAACTGATCAATCGTGAAATAATAAATGCTGAGGAAAAATCATTAATTGTGGCCCTGCAGGATGTGTTTTACAGAACTCTACAAATGCCTACAAGCAATGTCAGATATTTCCATTCTGTAATTTCTTTTTTTCTAATGTATTTTTCTTTCGGTAGAAGATAGTGAAGTGTCAGAAAGCAAACAAGGGGAGAGATATAAGTATGACTTGCTACTAAGATCACTGGCTAGAACTGAACCAGTGATGTTGTGGTTATGTGGCATAAATGGCAACCACAGTAATAATTTTACCTCCATGTAACATTTCTGCAAATCATTGGATGAATATAAATCATAGCATTATCATTACAAAGTCTCTAACCTTTAGCTTAATTGTATATTACATGCTTGTTGAACATGAAAACATTTAGAAAAGCAGGATCAGTGCTGAGCAGGGGTGGAAGCACTACACACTTCATAAAACTATAAGACAATCGAAAGCCTCAAGTGTGAAATCTGTGTAGAAGAAAATAAGGATTCGTTAGATTGCTGCAAACCCATCACATTTAATTTTCAAACTGAAGCACGGACAACACGCCCATACAAACTGTCCATCCTCATTTCCTCCCGGTCTACAGAGAGAGGCAGACAGGGGAAGATGTGGAGGCATTCATGAGCAAACACAATCTCTCTGTTTCAAATATGTCTCCTCGTATCTGTGTCAGAATGTTTCTCCCTCTCGCTGCGGGATTATTTACAACCTTGACAAAATTATATAATCAATTATGTGACAGCATGTGAACATTGTTTTTGGCACAATTTCGTTAAGAAACAAATTTGTTTCCTAAAATGGTAATTTCCACTCTGCATGGCATCCTTCCATACTCCCCTGTCTCCAGTGGTCTATCAACTTGCATCTATAATAGTTCTTGATAACCACTTGTCAAAAATCCTTTTTTTCCACTTCCCCTGAATTCTTCACTTTCTCTTGGTTTTGACAGGGTTGGAGATACTCATTCAGAGTCTTTCCGATAAAGGACTGCCCAGTTTCCTGGCTCCTAGACAAGCAAATCTGTAACTCTAAGGTAACATAGTCCTTCAAAGAACATCTGAATAGAAGTGGTTAGTGATTACCTCTGTCTCTCTTCCCTCGATACCAGCTTTCAAAGTGTCAGTGAGGCACTCAGCTCCCTCAAAGGTTCAAATAAAAAAGTAGGTTGGCACTGGAAAAGGGCAGTTGTTAATAAAAAGCTCATTATTTTTGTTGCTTACATGATTAGCCTATTTTGTTTATAAAATGACTAAAAATACTCCATAGTCCAATGTGCTCAAATATTTTTTCCCATTATATTCTACCATACCTCTTCCGAAAAGACATTATTTTTATTGCATGTTCCCTGAGACTCGTATAAACCTTTTTCTTCAGTCCTGTGTAATCCATTAGGAAAACTCTGATCTTTCATGATGAAATCTTCACCCATAAAAATGTTGTTCCATTTAATCATAATCTCCTGTGGCCAAAAAAGTTTTCTCAGCGTTTTCTACATTTCCACCTTGCAACAGCAAGTAGCACAACATTTGTGTTGCAAGAGGGTATTTATAATACTTTGCTCGTATTTCAAAATAATGGATTAATGACATCAACTTTAGGAGTAAGCTGCATTAAGTCCCCTTCATGGACGTTGACGTGTGTTATCATCGGACAGCCTGATATTGAATATTTTGGTGATGCTTCAGCAAAGTCTTGAATCTGGCAAAATGTCATCACTACGGTTTGTTGTCAGTTCATTGTTTCTAAGGAGTATTCTTTTCATTTACCTTACTCTATATTATATCTTTTAAGATCATTGAGTTGTCTGACATTGACTTTACCACAGCAGATATGTGATGTGTGTTTGTGGCACGACTGGAAGCTTGGAAGCGTAGAAGCTTCGGGCATAATGACAGTTTGGCAAGCATGGACAGGGGTCTGAGAGCTAAACTGATGATCCCAGGAAAAGGCATCTTCATGCTACCTCTCTAACACTTTTTTTTAGACTCCAGGAAGAAAACATGTAATATATGACTCAAATGTCATCAAGCTCTGTCTCAGTGAGAAAATCAGCCAAGGACAAGAATAATCTTGGAGGATAAACATCTGCGCAATTAGCTGCAATATGTTGCCTGGGTTCTCGTGACCTGAAGTCAATGGAGCGACATTAGACCAATACTGATGAGCTAAACCTAAGAAGCCCAATCGATGCAAATAAGCCTGCGTGGAATGTGGACTGATCAGTCTCATGTTGATTTCTGAGTTTGTGTTGTGACGGTTTTCCGCACAGTGAGGTTGGTGCCTCACAGCGGTTCAGTTACAATTCAAATAGAGAACACCGCAATGGGAGAGATTTCAGACACAAAATCTAGTTTGTAAATGTAAAAGCATTAATGGTAACCTTACTCATTTTGACTAGTTGTGTTAGCATTAGTGAAATAGATGTGATCTTCTGCTTTTTGTTTTATATTTAAATCAAAACTATCAATTAAAGCCTGTGTTGTCAGTGTTTTAGGATTACATTTGTTGCAGCCAGTTCTTGCATAAAGTTTTCTACAGTTAATGAATCTAATTAAAAGACAGTTTGATTCTGATGCAGGACATGAACATGAATTCAATGAATATTTGAACCTCATGGATTCAGGCCCTCGGGTCACATAGAGTAGGTCATAACCGTTTAATTACTGTAAAGGCTCACCTTTTCCATCTGGCACTCTTTACCTCCGCCACTCTCTCTCCTCATTACTCCAATGTTCACGGGTGATTTACTGGCAGTGACAATTCTCTGAACTTTGGAGATGTCCTGTAGGAAAAAAAAAGAAGGAACATTTCAAATCTGGGTTAAAATAACATGTTTAAATGGCTTGTTGATGCAGCAGTGGCTCTGGGTTTTCTTGAGTATAAGATAAAGTGCATGGTTCAAGGAGACAGTGTAGTTTATATCAAGATGAGGGTTCAAAAGGCATTTTTACCAAAGAAAGTTTTAGTTAGAGGAATGATCCATGGAATGGAGGCCATAACTTGACCAATCAACCAAACGCCGCAGCTGCTGCTGGTTTTAGACATCAGTAGAGAACACAGGGAATGAGGCTGCTGGTGCATTAATGCCTTTGCAAATAATAATGTTCCAATATAGATAATTAAATTACTTATGTTCATGGTAAAAGGGGTCATTCCTGCATAATGTATCCACTGGATTTCTTGCCTGTATTATATGACTAATGTATAGCACTGTAATTACTAGCATAATAACCCAAGGCTAATCATGTAGTTGAGGTTCTTTATATGCATTGCTTGGTTGAGACTTCAATAGCAATGTAAAAGCCATAACTGAACTGCACTGCTTCAGTGCACCTCTAAATGCTCACAAGCAGAATGCTTATCAACTTTTGGTCTGTAATGGCAGGATATCAGCTGGAATCAGGTGCCAAAGGAAAAAAAAAAAAAAGCAGTGGATACTTTTTTTGCCTGTGGGGCTCCCCAGCAGTTATTTGAATCAAACTCTTCCAAACTACTCTGAGTGGTGAATAATGTTTTCAGACTGCTGAGGGCTGTGAGCAGAAGGGATGTTGACATTATTTAGGTGCAATTCTCAAGCTTTCACCAAAAATGAGGTGCAAACTGCTCAGTACGCCAGCAACAGCCCATTGAAAAGTCAACTACTTGTACTTGGAATATGTCTGTGTAAGGTCATGGTACAGATGATCTGTGGGCTAGTAGCTCACATAGTCACAGAAATAGGAGATCCTCAATAAGAAGCACTTCCTTGTGATTCCTAAGTAATAATATGATGTGCTTTCATTTCATTTTCTGTTTTACTTGATTCTATATACAAGAGGTCTGGTACCTCTGACCTTCCTTACCTGGGTCAAAAAGGGTCTCCTGGCAGGGAGATGGACACTTACAATTGAAAACTGTCACTGTCAAACTTTATTTTGGCTCTGTCAGCTAAAGGAACACTTTTAGGCAGGTTCAGGGGATTGGCTTTACTTGGTGGAAATGATGAACATTTCATGCATTATTTCCAAACTTTTGACAGCATCTTCAGAATCAGCAGAATTTTACAGCCCAGCAATGGGAGAGGGGAGGGGAGGCATTTAACACACTACTCCACGGGGGGATTGATCTTCCAGTAAAAAGTTGTTAAATCTCTCTTGAAAATCTTGAAAATGTATATTAAAATTTCAATTTTGATTTGAAAAGAAAATATACATATACATGTATCAATTAAAAAAACTAATTTATCACAACAGACCTTATGTGAATCCATTTTATGCTCATCCAGTATTCCCCCTTTTTAACTTAGCACAAGCATTTTTCTTTTACAATGAGAGGAAAGAAGAAAGGAAGAAAGGTAAGGCTTCTATCTCATCTGTTAAGCACCCAGATCTACATTTTTAAAACCTCCAAATCAATACGGTTTGAGCTTATCATTAATAACATTAATTCTATCAAGTCTAATGGATCCTATCACCTGACATTACATCTCAAGGATGGAGCATTAAGTGTTTGGCTGCATTTCACTAAAGTTCAAACACAAACCTCAAAGTAAATCTGTTAAAAATAGTCCCATGAGGTGAATCAAAGCTCCTCATGACATTTAGCGTTAGCTTTTGGTGAGTATATTTTCTTTTATAAATATAGTTATTGGGGTTATTATTTTATTTATTTTTTTCAGGGTGAGGGGGGCAATTAATAAAATTGTCATCTTGTCTTTCCACCAAATAATAGAGAAGTATCTATAGTAGCATCAATGAAGAGTTGAATCATTAAAAAGTCAATGATGGTATCATTATCAATAAAAAAAATATATATATCCCCATCCCTAGAAAATGAGAAAATACCACTTGTCAATGAGATTTTATGCATAGCAAGTGAAAATGAAATTCCAGGCTCACCCTTTGCAAATAGATTTTTGGGCAAAAATAATAATAATCAAAATAATCAACGTTGATTTCAAATGACTGAATTGTATTGCTCTAAGTAAGCCAACATCATTCTTGTATCATCCCTACAGAAAACTTTGCATTCCATTTTTTTTTACAATCCAAATTTAACTGCTAAACATCTCCAACCTGCTTCTTTGTGTCACTCTGTTAACCATCTATGTTACTATCTCCTTGTCCGAGCACCAAAGATGGATATCCCGTCGATTTATACAGACAAGGAAACAATCATAATAGTAAATAGTAAGTGCTGAGAGCATGGCAATAAAATGCCTGATTTGTCCTCCTGCACAGTGCTCCGAGCCTCTAAGACATCATCTCCCATTACTTTGATGAAAATTGCAAGCTATCGGACCACAAGATTTGGCTCTATCCCCGAGACTGTTAAATATGAAGCAACTTCCACTGCAATCTTGCTGATCTCTGCATCTTCAAACTAATGAATCTTTCACCAGCAGGAGTTTTGTGTGTGTGTCTGTGTGTGTGTGTGCGCGCACGTGGGTGAGTGTGTGGTGTGTGTTTGAGATGCAAAGTCTGGGAGAGTTTCATCATTGGCCTCTACCAGAGCTTCAGACCCATTATGTTAACTCAAGCTCCAAGTGTGAAGCTCAAAGTGGTGTCAGTGGGTGCCCGAACAAACATCCCTGCACTTATCCACTTTGGATTTCAAAACACAAAGCGGATTTTAGTCTTAAGTGATGCTCATGAAACTGTAAATGTATGTTTTATCACCCAGTGAGTATAAGCTTAGCAGCGTTTTTCTGCTCTTTCTACATCGGTAGAACAGCTACCATACCCTGCTGTGTGAAGCAAAATTGCCTTTTGATCACCAGCAATAATTACAGTATGATGAGCCGTGCATTCTTCGAAATATTTGTAGATTTTACTTATACTAATAGTCCATGTCAAGTTTAAAACTACACAAAAGAAACACGGATAAAGGATGTAATAATGAGCCCTTGCATGCTGTTAAAGAGCATAATGAGGCACATCATGCGGTTATCAAAGAGTTCTTGACTTTTGCATCTCTGTCACACTGTCAGTGGATTGTTAGCCAACTTCTCATTTGTGGGTCATTTGGTTCTGTTATGCAGAGTAAGTGTTTTTCTTTTTTTTTTTCTTTTAGAGGGGTGTTGCAGTATATTATTCAGTCTTTTTTTAATATGGAATGAATTTGGCAATAATTTAAATAAGTCTTGACCTAACTCTGCATGCACAGGCAGAGAGGACAGACAGAAAACTCAGAGGGACTCACTCAGATTTATCAGACAGCCCGTCAAAGTGTACGGCAGCTACATGAGATAATGGAGTCAGCAACTGCTCACAAGTTGAGTGTTGCTATTTGTATGCTAATGAAGTGAGAAGAAATAACTTCATTAGCATAAAGAAAGCCCTACACCTAACTTGGGTTTCCTTTACTTGTCTTATCTTTTGTGAGATGTTTATTTTACTTGTATGCTCATGAGTATTTGGGATACAGTAATAGAATGAAGATTATACAGTGGCAGTAGCAGTATTCTGATCCTTAGTGAAAGTACAAATCCAGCAATGTAAAAATACGAAAGTCCTGCAGGAAAATCCTGCTTAATTACTGCAGTGAGAGTACATAAGTATTAAGAACTAGACGTTGTAAAAGTACTGCAGTAAAAGTACATATGTATTATAAGCTTGGTGTGTAACAGACAAAGTTCTGGCACACAAATCTGTTTTCTATATGTACTTCCACCACTGCAATTAAAGAGGACTATTTTGTGTGATGCTACTGCAGAAGGACAGTGGCGGCACTCGTAGGGATGGGCTGTTGTGAAGCAAGATAAGAAATGAAGAAATGTAATAAGATATCCTCTAAGTGGCATGTCAAATCTCTTAGGCACCCACGAAAGAGACAGAGAGTAAATTGTGACTGCTTTGAGGAGAGAAAAGCCTCTTAAAGACAGAATCACTCGCCAGGATCATGGCAGATAAGGCCGGGCGAAGCTGTGGCCGGCTTGATGATTTCAAAATGACTGCAGTGGCTGCTTTTCAGAAATCAGGACTAACACAATCTCTGATTGAGGCTGACATGACTGCTTGCTAGAGGGAAAAATAACCATATAGGCACTAGTTCAAGAAACCAAAGTGATAGATATCCTGCTGCATTTTCAACTCTATTTTTTTTAAGCCTATAGAGTCACACCAGTATATAGAAATGTTATTTAGTTCGTAATCCTCAAATAGGTTTTGACTGGATCAAACATTGACATTTGACATTCATCCTTCAATGTCAGAGTGTTTCACTACAGTAGCAAAACAAGAAGCAATATCTACACTGAAAGCATAATCCTGTTTTTACAATGAATTCTTTTGGCAGTCACCTTGTTTCTACTCCTAAAAGGGATTACATTCTGAGCCCTTAGATGAGTCCACTGTGACCTTGACTTTGAGGGGCTCTAAACAAAGACTGTGTCACATTTCATAGAGATCAAGTCCAATATACCAAGACTCCCATAAAAAAAGTAATAGCACCAGAGAATATAAAATATATAAATATAAAATGTCTGACACACGTTACTCTGCTTCTTGATTTACACATGTTATTATTCTGAAGAACCTCTGGAATCCTGTTTGCCCAACTGTAATATTTGATAGTAATTATTTCCTGAGCAATTTCTCTCCAGAGAGCCAGAGAGTGATACTCAGGGTATCAGATTGATAAATAGCCACTTGAAAAGGTGGTAATAATCGAGCTAACACTTAAATTCATATCCCAGACAGTGCATTATGTGCGCTCCGATGTGCAGTGAGGTGAATGCTTTGGCACCGATTTTTATATTCCGTGATGTCACCAAGCTAGGAGTTAAAGTGTGAAATGAATTTCAGAGTATTTACACAGACGAGAGAAGAAAAAAAAAATAGAAGCACGTCTTATCTTATCTGAAAAGTGAGAGGGACAATTATACTGTACCATTACAGAAGAAAATTGCAAATCCAACTCATTTCCCATTTTTACTTTACAAAACAAACTTATCTCATTTTCATCATGAGGCATTGTAGCCACTGTGTTCACACAAGGGACGTGAATGATAGTAGAGACCCTTTTCAAGGTAGAAAAGTTTGACATGTAGCAGGAAATCCAAAGATACTAAATACTAATACTAAATATTATTAATAAGAGCTGCAATACCTTCAACACAACCATTTCCAGGCACTACTTTTTATATACTGGTTTACTGACTGACTGACATATTGAGCTTTTCTTGTTATGACAAATCTATATGTGTCAAAAGGCTTCATTGGTCATGCTTTTGGCTGTAGTAAGACATTTTACATTCAGTCTGCAATGTTCATCCAATCCACTATGAATCAAACTGGCTTGTTAAAAAAAAAAAAAAAAAACACTTATGCACAAATTCAACACTCAACCATGATAACCACAATGATTTTAATTTTTTAAACTTAACTTTAGTAAATGTTTAGTAAATGAAAAATTACTGTAGTTGTTCATTTAAGGAGGAAATTACCCAAACCGTAACATTCCTGAATAAACTATAGTTATAAAGCTCTGTAATGTTCCCCTAAGACTGATTTAATTTCCAAATGCATATATTATCTGATCATAAATCAGTGTAGACTAAACTGTTAGAGACATATTGTGTATGAATATGACAAATGAGTTCACTGGATTGTGAATTGAAAGAACTTTTTTTTTGCACTTGTTTACCTGTTTTTTTTCCCTTGTTGCAGATACTTGCAGATGGTCTTAACTGCTTTAATAAACAACATAAGTTCGTTTAGAGATTGTGCCTCATCATCAGTTTTAGCCAGATGTGAATTTATTTAGCCTGGAACTTTCATGGAGAAAAAAAAAATGCTGATTTGAAGACTTAATGTGTGAAATCTAAATTTTAAGGAAAAAAGATCCAATTATGTGGGGTGTAAGTGATATGAGTGTAATGAATTACTGTTCATGGATTAATATATATAGTATAAATATTACTTCATTGAGATCATGTTATTGCGTAGTTACAGGTTTTGTTTATCAAATGTTAGATTTCAACATCAACGAACTGATAAACCTTCATTATCAAAATTAAATAAACAGAGAATTTTCATTACTTGTAACACACAGTAAAAAAAAAAAAGAAAAAAAGCTGAGTTGAAGTTTATAAATGTTCTAATTATGTGCTGCCTAATGGTTTTCTCATTAGAAAAAAAATGATTAGATAGTGAAGCAGAGAACCTCCACTTGAATCGATATTTCACTCAAATTATTTGTATAGTGTGGATTTACAAGAGATTTACCTCGAATGCTCATTTACATTGAATGTGCTTTTGGCATTTTAGCCATTTTAAATTGGAAATGATGCATAACTGTTGCAGCTACAATAAATGAGAATTAAATGGTTTTCAATGTGTCAAAAAGGTTTAAAGGCAATATAAATGCCTCAGTGTATAAACAATAGATGTAAAGGCTTATCGATTTGATAACTTTGCAGAGCATATATTGACGTCTTACAGTTGAGTGAGGCATAGCGTTAGTTCAAGGACAGCAGGACCTCATCTGCAGTAGACATGGTAGAGCATATCACTCGATAGATGCATTAAATATAAAAACACTGGATTTTCTTTTGGATAAACATTAGATCAGATGGAACTGAGTGGAATACTGAATTACCTTGGCATGTGGCTGCTGAAAGGTGACTCTAGAGCTGTTGATGAGTGATGAATATCTGAACAAGTGGGTGGAGGACGTGGGAAATCTGTGGCTGCTGCTGGGCTGGTTCTGCAGGACAGCTGAGAAGCAGATGTGAACTGTGTCCTTCAGCGCCTTCAGCTGAGACTCCTGTTCCCAAAACAAGATTACACGCACAAGAAGATGCCTGAATCCTTCCATTCCTCTTTCCATGCGTCCGCATGAGAAATGCACTTAGGACTTAAGCCATTGGAGGCCAAGTTTTAAATAAGGCATCACAAAACATCATCATCCATCCAGATTAATAAAAAAGAAGGGGAAAAATAAACACTTTTTTTTAATCAATAATAATAATTGCCATGATTGGTTATTTCACAACTGTGTCTATGTCAATACTACTGAGCTTTTCCTCGTCAGCAGTTTTCTCCCTATGCAATTTTTAATCATCTTAAAGTGACACACTGTCAATAACTATATACAGTATAAAAATAAAATTATTCCTCATGAATTAAATTGTGTGTTCAACCTGCTGAAGCTAAACATCCTGAAAATGCAGACATCCTCACTAAGGAGTATAATGCCATTATTATTTTACCTTTACCCTAACTGTTCAACCTTCAATTTCTACTTTCTGCAACATGGATTCTTACTGACTGATATTACTGCATATACTTCATTCATTAAATAATTCAGCTGCTGTTTCTCTATTCAGCATACATAACATGATTTAAATGGGTCACATACAATATTAGCTAAAAGTTAAACAACCTACATATAACAAAGTTACAATACTCTGATACTTACAGCAGATGAAATGAAAAACACTCGCTAATCGCTGTTTCTTCCTGCCCTCTTTTCCCTTGTACTCACCTTGTCGAGTGCAGTCTTCTCCAGTTCTTCCTTGGCTATAGTTAACTTGTGCTCCAAGTCCATTAGCTGCTGCCCCTGCAGAAAGAAATGACTTTTGAATCAGCTGAATCCTCTTTGTTCTGTGCAAACAAAGCATTTCTCCATCGCTGTCTTGTCTCCCCAGCACTATCAATAACACAAATCTATAGCACAAAGGCTCCAGACTCTGTATTATTTTGCTGAGCATCACTTTTGTCTTGACTTTTAAAAAATCTGTATTATGACACATTCTGCACACACACTCATACACATTGATCGGAACCTTTTGTACTTTATATGCATTTCTACTCAAAGAATCTCCTGTGTCATAAATTGCATTACACAGATAAAATATTATTTAGATTTTAGTGCGGAAATGCTTTAGCACACAAGCCTTTAGGTAACACAGACAAAAGGCACCGTCCAAGAAAAAGCTCAGATCTCTCCTTTAGACAGAAAAAAGTTGTAATCTTTACTATTATGAGAGCAGACCCACTGAAACCATGAATTCCCTTAATGAGCATCATCAGGGAGAATAGAATCCCTGAATGGCACAACACACAAACGATTCTTTGTCAGTAAATGAGCCAATATAACTCCATCTGAGGATCAACAGAGCTCCATGATGAGTCTTTTATTATTGATAAATTCGCCAGTAAGAAGAAAAAAAACTTTCTTTAGGATAATTTGCATTCAGTCTGTGTAAAACTGAACTTGGTGATAGACTTAGAGCCATGAACTTTTATTGGGCGTCTTTTACTGGGCTCTAAAAATGATAAACTGCATGGGCGTGCATTCTGAAACACCTAGGGTCAGCTTACCCAATAAACAGCTTCCACAGTCTCTGGGGAAAAGTCTATGGAATTTCAGAGAAGGGTGATTGATGGTTTTTAGTGTGTTTTATAGACTTCAGTGAGTTTTGTGACTCTGTGGGGACATACGACATGGTCATATCATTTTCATCTTGATTTCTTCCAGCAAACCTCTGAGTTATTTTAATATTGAGCATGTGTGTCACTCAACAGGGCAGGTGGAACAATGTTCAAGTTGTGCCTGACAGATGAGTCATACGGAGATTATCAAAGATAGAGCAACATTTCCAATATGGGTTAGTACAAAGAGTTCAAACAATCTGATCTTTCTCTTAGAAGGTCTTTTATTTATCTACAAGGACAGATGATTCCACCCTTATTTCTACCTGTAGCTGCACTCGAGAGTGAATCCAAAGTAGTACAGGTTTAGGAACACTTCTTTAATCATCACAAAGGCTTGTGTAATTTATCTTTGTGGCAAATAAAAGGCATTCACTGCTTGGATACTGACTGATATAAAATACAATTTTAACAGTTCAGACTGGTGACACTTTCTTATTAGAGTTTTGATATTAGATTAATGGCATTGGACATTTTAATATGTTACAAAAGGCCAAAAGAATACTGGAATTATTTTGTGTCCTTGAGTTTTTATTTATATGTTGACCTCATCATATAAACACAAAATTTGAGCGCTGCCCTGAATTCTTTGATCAAATGTTAAAAATATGGAGGGCTGAATAATGATGAGTCCAGGCTGCATTGTAGCCAACATAGGAAAAAAACACAGCCTGCTCTTTGTTCGTTTTCTTAGGGATCAGAAGACTCTGTGTCTCAGAGTATGTGTTAGTTTGTGCACATGTAGAGGTTAGCGATGCATGGATGGCCTATTAGTTCTTCCTCAACTGCATCACGAAATGCATCATCCACCTGCTATCTATTCACATCAATGTTTGTTGACAAACATGATTTTTGTTTAGGTCTATTATCCAATGCCTATAATATTTGAGCGAGCTTGCTTTCTGGCAAATAATTTAAGCTAAAGTTCTAGTTTCACTATTCACACCATGAAACTATAACCAGAGACGATTTTAGCATATTTAAAAGTATGCTAGCTCAGATGATCTAATGTTAGCTGTTAACTAGGTTATGAACTTGTGAGCTCACTTATAGGAAACTACTACAAACACCATGGCTATAAATTATTGGCTTTATATTAAAGTTATGTTGATGCATTGCCAAATGAATTTCATGAAATGCACAGTATTAATAAAAGTAGAGATTAGTTGGGTCTTAATTAGGCACCCACAAAAAGATTCTAAAGTAACCATTGATAGCCATTATATACATTACAGTGTGGACTAACCCTTGGAATACATCATCAGTGAAGAAACCACCAAGAATCATGGTCACATGTCCACTGACCCACAAATGTTGACTTTCAGGGTTAGTGCCTCCAAGTCAAAAGCTCCATATTCCTGTGCAGTCCATTATAGAGGTGTGGGGTTAGCTGGTTACTAGCCACTCTGCTAAACGAGGCATGGAACTCCGTCATTCATCATTTTTCTGTTTCTTCTTTCAAAGCTGATGGAGAAACAGCTTTAGGCGTAAATGTAAAAGTGGACTGACATAGAGAAGAAGACTTGAAGGCTTGACTTCAGCTGTTGTGCTAAAAATATTGTCTTGCAGGGAAATGCAGCGAAGGCACCGTCAATTCCCCTGATGTTTTTATGTTATGCCTGGGCAAGTCAAGGGGAACCTGCCTGTAGTGTTTACAGTTTAGTCCTGCCGCTAGTGTGGATTCATAGAGCAGGGTCTCTGTTTTAGTTGCCCTTCAAATCTAATGAAAAAATTATCAACTGAGGAAAATGCTGACATTTTCGGTGTTTTTTTTTTTTGATAATCAAGGAGAATCTACTTTATTGTTTTAGTCAAAGCATTTTTTTTTTGTTAGTTTCAAAATGCTATTTCCTCCACGGTCATATCTGTCAATCAAAAAAAAGGATATATGGATCCTTAGATAATTAGGTTTGAAGGTTCTCTTCTTTATTCTGTCTCCAGTCTTTTGAGATTGCTGCATCTTTGTTTACTGCGACATTGTACGTTGAAATGCACTTTGATGTGGTACAACAGCTGTCACAACCAATTCAAATGCCTTCCAGTCAAGGCACCTTGACTGACATCCCCCCCTGTGAGGCTGATGACTTTTCTGCATCTTGAGTGCGTCATCCCTACTTCCTACTCCCTCGTCCCCCGCTGGCTTTTTGATCACAGCACACGTGAGATACAGATGAGTTTTCAGGAATAGTAAAAGGGATTGAGGGGACAACCAGTCTCCCTCTGACCCCTCCTCCCCCAATCCATCTGACTATAATATTGTTTTCCTCTGACCTTTCCTTCTAAAGAAAAGAAAAAAGGTGAAAAACATTGTCATCTCCCAAAGAGATAAAACAAAGAGTATGATCAAATGGGCCTTATAATTCTGCAGCAGCAAATCACAAGAGACCATAATGTTTTTAAGGTCCACCTGAAAAGTCTGGTGACATTGAACAATAAGGTTGTTTTGGGTGGGTGACTGATGCAATCTAGAGACAACGATTTACGAGAGGTGACACCGAGCAAACAAGTCAATGCATCCATCATTCACAGGCTGGAAATAGAACAAGGACCAGGACATCCAGGGACAATATATTCAGACTTTGGTTTAGAATGGTTGAGTCCTTTTTATTAATTTATGTCAGTATTCTGTCTGGCACAGATGTAGGAATGATGGGTCTGGAGGATCAAAACATACACTCATGAAATGGCACTATAGGGCACTGTGGCAGAAATATTTACTGACATTTTAATACTGCAAACAAGATCTGAAAGGTCAGCTCCGGGTAAATGCCAATAAGTATTACATAAGCACTCAGATCTAAAAACGTTTAGTACTTGCAATACAAGGGGCAGTGGAGTATGTACAGGTGGGCAACCATAATAATTAGCCACTGTTTATATTGGGCTTCTAGAGGAAGTTTGTGAAAAGGAGACACATTTGTAATGCCTTGTAATATGTGCTACCTGCTGAATTACAGCAAAACATAGCGTCATCTGTAATTTCTATCTTGAAGATTCTTTTATATGATGTAATGCATAATTCTGTTCACTTCCTCCCTTGCTGTCCACATCATTTATCGACACACCTCCCGTTATTGAAGAGGATGGAATGAATCTTGTTGAGAGGGAAACAGGACTTAGCTGTACAGAGATAGAGTGCTGGCCAAATGACTTTGTAGGCTGGTGCCTTGCAGGAAGGGACTTTGTAATTGCATGTTGAACTAATTGAAGCACCTCCTGTGATGGGATCATCTTACAAGGTGGTCTGAAGTACCTGTTTATCACTGGTCTGGAGGTACTATAAAGCGCCCCCCCCACCCACCCATTCAGTTTGAGCTTACCTTAAAAATTAAATCCTTTTTCCCGTACCGCAGTTCTTTCAGTTGAGCCTGGATTTTTTTGGACTGCAAGGGGAAGATAAGAAAAAATATGTGTTAGCTTATTCAAATAGTGAAATTGGTTTTAGATCACGTAGTAGGATTCTGCCAGCTGCAGCAGAAGACTCCTTTTGTGAGTGTTCCCTGGGCAGAGCTCTGGCTTAAAGTAAGGCCCTACTGAGAGAAAGAAAATATCAAATCTCCCCTTCACTGAACTGCATAGTCCACACAATGATGCAGTCATGCACTGCCTTCCTGCCCAGTGTCTAAAACCTGAATTCACTCCCACTACACACATAACCGCTACCATCGCCACACACATCAGGGTTCCTAGGTTATGACAGACTCATGCCTGTCATAGGGTAAGCAACAAGCACACATGTAGACACACACACACAAAAATAACATTTTTTGCTGCCACCCCCTCACACAGTGACCAGATCTGTCTGACATTCCCTGTGCTGCTCCACATCAGTAGACACATGGAACACAGAGGCTGCCTCCTAGATAGCTTGATACATCACCATCCTCAAAGCTGCTCATGATGTGAGCATGAACACTGTAAGCCTCCACATGGGACTTAGCAGCAGATCACAGGGTGTTTTTCATGGTCCTCAGTGACATTGGGAGATAGTTATGGATAAGTTTTATACTAGGTGGATATTGTAAACCTTTGCTAGATAGTAACTGTGATTAATTTGCAAATAACATTGCCTGCATTGACTTAAATACCAAACATGTTTGAAGGGAATGATTAATAGTCAAGCCCATCATATTTTAGTCTATTTGAGCACATATGTAAAAGTATTGCTATTGTGATGTAAAATTCTATATCATTTCACTATTAATATTACCATTTTGACATACTGTAGATAAACTAAACTATACTAAACTGTATCTCTTAGATTTCAACAATCTTTACCTATTTTGTTTCCCTTATCTCCCCCTCTCTCTCTGTCTATATACACACACACATACACACCAAATGAATGGAGCATCAGGTCAGATTCATGTGGACTCATAAGGAGACATAAAATCAATATATAAAACAAATATAAATCCTATATTTCCATTGTTTGAGGTTGCCACTCCTTTCATTGCACCATTTTTGTCTGCAATGGTTTACTGGCACCGGACTGGAGAGTTAGTGCCTCTAACTGTTTATCTGGATCTAGTCCAACTCCTAATAGCAGCATAAAAGTAAGGGGCGGAAACAATTACTTTCCTTTGTTGACTATCTGTCCATTTGGTTAAATGTTGTGCTACATTTAGACAGACACTTGACATTATGGTGGGAAAGATTAGAAAAGATATAGCCAGCTCTTTTAATAATCCAATTAATAATTAAATGGGGATATTTTTCTTTTCTTTTATGATACTAGACCAGGTTATGGATTGCTGGTCAAAACAAAACATTTGAGGATTTTGCACCTGTGGTGCAACAATGATCGATACTTTTTCACCTTTAATTTATATTTCATAGATCAAACAATTCATTGATTAATTAAGAAAAATTATCAAATTAATTGATAATGATTATATTATTGTATACAATATCATTGTCCTCCACCTAATGAAATTATTTTAACACATACAATCAAAAAATGATACATGCAATTAAAACTGTGACCTATTATGACACACTGCCTATTTTTTTCTCAAATATAGAGTGATGCTCTATTAAGATGTTAAAAATGTATGGAAAAACTGAAAGGGAAAACTGCATCAAAGCCAAGGCCTTTAAAGTGCTTTGAGGTTGAATTTCAAAACAATTTTAAAACAAACTGTCTTATTAGATAATTACTGTTGATAATAAACAACAAATGTGTGCACCATATTCAACTAGGTAACAATAATCCTGAATATATGAAAAGATTCTGATTCACACATGATGAAGCACAGAGATGGTTCAAAGGCTCCTTTTCCCTTAATAACATGTAGCCCCCTTACCAACAAAGTAACCCGCTCCAAAGATAGTAATGCATCAAATGCATTAACATAAACACATGAAAAAATATGCACTGCCAACACACATCAAGGGGCAAAGAGACAGGTGCTCAAACACCCACACGTGCCTGCTACTTCTTTCTTTCCTTCTTTATACACATATCTCTTTCACTTTGGTATTCCGGACTGTGTATTTCTATAAACCTCTCTACCTCCCTTTCCAATCTACATCTATCCCCATACTTCCTTAACACAAGTAGTAAAATGTAACAGGAGGTCTAATCCTTCACCAAAGCACACTGAACCCGATGGTGAGGGACAAATTCCCTCTTAAGTGTTTTGTGTAGTTGACAAGCACCTGCTCCTTTTTTATGAGACTCTTTATCTTGTTATTCCTCTTCTCAGTTAACTTCCATTTCCCAAGGCACCCATATCTGTCTTCTGTAACTGAATTAAAAAATTGCATCCAGGGGCTCCTCATAAAAAAATGCTTAAATAAACAGTGAGGTACCTTTACATAGGGCGAGCCATTTATATCAGCTGGGATCGTTAAATCTGTAACACTGTGGCCCAGGTCATGAGAACAAATGTTAAGAAATTCATTTTTTTTCAGTTAAGTGAAGCTTTTGAGACATTACAATTAGCTCATAATATAATGAATCATATTAAGAGGCTGAAGAGTCACATACCACGGAGATGTAACTCATAAATGCAAATATCTCGATCTATAAATGTGCTGAGCTCTCAGAATTGCCAACGCATCAGTCCATTATTTACTCAGAATAAATCATGTGAGCTGTCCATGCTGCCCAGGAGAATCACAGCAGCATCTTAGTCTTGTTGTTCTTGATGGTTGAAGAAACCCTGCGAGGATGAGACCTGCATTTCAAATAGTTCAAATTTAAAAGAAAAACATATATAGTATAGGAATATTACATGTGCTGGTCAATCAACACTTCCAATATATCTGTGTGAAATGAATGGATACATTATTTTCACGTTTTGAATGGAATTACTGCAATAAATTTTAAATATTTTTTTCATGATATTAAATAAATAATTATATGACCAGCACCCGTATATATATGTCTCTATATGTCTGTTGTTTAATTGCTGGCTAACTTTTAGGGAATGTTGTGTATACTCATGAGTCATTTTTCTTGTAAAAATGAAAAGAATTCCTATACCACCCTTCCAGCAATCCATTCCAAGGACAAAGGAGTTGATGTTTCCACAAATATTGTGTTTTTTGCACAAATATTGTGTTTTTCGCCTTTTTACTCTGCAAGTCCAATATTTTTTATTATTAATGACAAGGTCAGAAGGAAAGACAATCCTACAGTGTCATCTTGTGTTCTTGTGAGACTGAAATATATCCACAAGTTGTTTTAAATCCTGTCTTTTTAGTGGCAATTGAACTCACTTTAATGATCTCATGAACTAAGTACAACTATGGACAGTCTTGTCTAGTCCAGTACATATTGCGTTAAATGTGCAGTGCAGGATTTCTGTCTTCCTCTACTGGCAGTGAGAACATAATTATGCAGTGAGAAAAAAGTCTGTTAAATACAGAGAGATTTTACTGGTGGTGATTGGCATAATCAACATTGTGTCAGCTTCTTGGCAACGACTTGGATGTATCAGATATGGATTTAAAGTGTTCTGAAGGACACAACAAAATGGACGTTGTTGTTAAAACATAATTTCTCTCAGGATCTCTTAAAGAATATCTTAACTGGATAACTGGATTTAAGAGTACCATTGTTTGATTTGTCCATCCTGGGGTACTCTAGAAATGTGGTGGTGCATGGTCCATGTAGATAGAAATGGGCAGGGGCGTAGCCAGAAAATAAATTCTGGGATAGCCATCTTGGGCCAGTCTTTTAATTGGGGTGGCCCAAGAACCTGGACCATTATCCAGTGGTGACGAGATTGCATTGCTCTTGCGCAGTTGTGCTGTTGACATGCACTTCTCTCCCTTGGTTGCAAATATAGTGTACAGGAACAGCTTCTGTGATGATACACTAGCTGCGTATAACTGGCCTAATCCTCCGGTTAGAGAAGACGCAGCAACTTCTCTCGTTTGTTGACTTTATTGACATCTTTCAAATAAAAAGGACACTGTAGTATGTGTGTATGGTTTGTGATGTCTGCAAAGACAATAATAAACAGTATTTATAATAATCAACCTACTGCAGCATTAACAATAGGATAACATGAATTACAAGACGTGTATGATGTGTCATACTGAAAACCACCCGTAGGTGTCAGTGTAGAATCATTGAACACAGCACAACATTGGCCACCCCCTGGCCACGCCCCTGGAAATGGGCCACTAGTAAAACACACAACAATGATTAATTTGATAGAATTATGAACTAATTAAAACATACTTCACCATTAACTATTACACCCTGTATTCATTGCGCATATTTAAAACATCTAACAGCATCCCAGTTACATTGAAACTATTTTTGAAGTCTTTCTTAATCTTGACACGTTTTCTCCACTTCAATAACATTGTCAATAATTTTGAGTTAAAGCTGAAGCTACGTATTTCAGCTCTGGATCTATTAAGACACAGTTTTAAAAGTATGACATAAAAAAAGCTTTTAAAGGTTTCTCATTATCCAAGTCCAAATAGCCTATAGTATTATGCGGTGTGTGTGGGCATGTTTTGAATTTAAAGCAGGGATCATGAAAAAAAATAAATAAAAAAAAGAAAAGAAAATAATAATAAACTGCAGCACAAGACTTAGTTCAGCTTGGTCACATAACGATTTGGCAGCACTTTGAGCTGCATTTCTTGAAAGGTTTGAAAGGTACTATACAAATAAAGTTTATTATTATTATAATGAATGGGAGTAGTAGTTTGGTTTTGTATGTGCTGGTGGTTCCTATAATTCAGTGTAGCATAAATCCTCCCTATGAGAGAATAGCACTACACTCAAGATACAAACTGGTGACATGACATTATAGGGTGGTGAGGTGAGGTTAAAGAATGTCCAGATATCCTTGGAATACATCTGTATGTAGCTCGCATCAGCATCACAGACCTGCTATGTGTCCTTTTCCAACAAGACATATTTGTGAAGTGAAGTCTATTTGATTGGCTGATGCATATGTGAGCTCAGACAGACCAATGGCTGGATGGCAGCCAAAGCATACCGAATGAAGTATGTATTTCAATTCCAATAGTTCCGGTCACGGTAATCTGATTTATTCAATACGGATAGTGAAGTAGCATAGTAATACAGTAATTCTAGTTAAAAGACCTGCTCTTGTATGCTCCCTGCGTTCGTAGCTAATTGTATTGTAGGGTTCATCAAAGAAGCTCCGACCGCAAAACATTCCAAACCAACATCAAACATTCACATATGTAGTACTCTTTCTTATGGATTATCTTATGATTCCTAAAATTTAAATCTTAGCCATTCTAATATAAGACGACGTATAACTTTATATGTTGTTGCTTTGTTGTGTCTTGATAGGACATAAAAACTAATACGATGTTCGAGAAGCCTTGAATGGTCTTAACCTTGACATTGACTCAGGTTTTCTGATCTGTCAGATGTTTCCCCTGGGGATATTGATGTCTGGCTCAGAAAGGTTGCATGACATTTTTCCCAATAAGGAGCAACATAACAAGATGCACGCATGTAGCAGAGGTTTTAGTATAAAACTGGGTTGTATAAACCTACTAGGTTTATTTTCCAGTTTTTCAAAATTGAACGGACATAGTTGAGTCAGCCCAGTTGCAGCCTGCCAGTGAGTTTCCTGACTGAACTTTCACATAAATACAGACAAGTCTGAACATTGATAATTCTATCATTATCTTTCCAAACAGTTTTTGAGAAGCAGAAAATAAACTTGGCAAGAGAAAGAGCTTCCATTTATTTTCCTATGAAGAGAAATCCATCTTCAAACCTCAATTAACTCTCCTTGATCTTTTGAAATCAATTTAATTTAATTTAATTTAAAATGAACAATGGTGCATCACTGAATTGTTTTCACTGATGCTGTGGCAAATACCATTACACAATGAAGTGTTGTATTGTCCTTGATGTCCGATAGCCCAAAAGCTATCCAACTGTAATAAGATGGATTTGGTATCGACGTACATGGTTGCCAAACACTGGTTTGTCTTCATCCTATCATTTGTTTTCTCTTATAATGCTAAACATGGAAGATACTGTTTGAATAATTATGATTGAACAATCCAGCATAAAGCTAATGCCTGTCTTGCATGGTTTAGTATGTGAAGTAAGCAGCCATATAGGGTTGGGTTGGGTCATATTGAGAATGACAACTTTTTGCATGGACTTTCAGCCTCAGTCTTGAGGTTCTAAAACTAAACACTGTAGAGAAAATTGTAATTGGATTTAAAATAAGTTCAGCATGCTTCCAGATTTTTCCAGGCACATTACTGTCTAGCAAGATGGAAAAATAGCATAGCTAAAGTGAAGAGCGCTTCAAAGACACTAAATTTATGGCTCCAAACAGGACATATACCTACATATTGGGATGAAAATGCAGATCAGGGGGAACATTTTTCAGGATTTTGGTAAAAACAGAAGTGGATGATCAGGAACCCAACCCAACATTAATGTTAGCGGCTAGTACAGCAGCACCAGTCAAGTTCAAAACAGTAAAGAAGTATGATTCAAGTTATATCAAAGTTGGAATCAGCTGGAGTGGGATAAAGAGCCCAGACTGCAGTGTGTTGACCCAAACATCACAAGACTGTGTGCACAGGGCTAGGCTGATCCTCCTCATTAGGCTTATGTGAGTTGTCACTACTCATCAAAATGCTGTGTCTGTGTGCATGTGTAGCCCTCTTTTATAGATAGACATTACTCAAGAATGCAAGTCCTCTCTTGGCAATATATTTAAGACAATTTTAAGATCATATTTGCAGTAGTTTTATTAGACAATAAAAGATAATGTTCTATTCTATGTTATTTTATTTATTTATTTATTTATTTTTAAAGTAGAGAAACAGAGAGAGTTTCAATGCCAATTCAAAGCTCCTTATTTGTATAGTGTGGCTGTGGCAAAAAAAAAAAAAAAAAAAAGTCAATAAATAACATTTTGTTCATAATAAATGTGCCTTCTGAGTATACAGTGCAACTTAACAGGGTACAACTTTATATTAATTTTGCTTATAATGGTGGTACTCTTGCTTTAAGTATAATGTCATGTCTGTCGCTATCATTCATATTTGAAGACACTTACAGTGTTCTTGTTTAAAAGGTGCAGCATTTAAGATTTAGTGGCATTTAGCAGCATCTAGTGAAGCAGATTTGGCAGAAATTGAATATAATATTTAACCCTTCCTCTTGTGTTTGGGTCAGACTGATTTTAGATTTTAAATGCATAGAAGAGTACCCCTAGTTCAAAAGAATAAATAAAAAAGGTGTTTTCACTAAAACATAAAAATGCTCTCATTGAAATCATGACCTTTGCGTTGTTAGGGTCGGTTTTGACACAGTTATAAAAATAAGACTATAAAGCAAAAAACTGGAGCCAAAACCAAGTCAAGTCATAAATGCACTGACAGTCAACTGAATTGTTCTGATCTTCATTCAATGTTCATATCATAGTTATATTGCTAACACCATCGATGTTAAAAATTAAATAAATAAAACAAATTCAATAAATATGTTCTAATACTAATATGTATAATAATAATATAATAGTCATACAACAACTTTTATGATTCTCGAGGTTCATTTTACCATTTTTTAAAATTGATATCAAGGGGTATACTATCAAAAAAAGGCCCACATCACAAATACGAATAAGCAATGCAATGAGAAACAAACTGGACAAAGACATGTGTCAAAACCAACATATATTACCTGAAATTATATGTCTTTACCTAAATTGGGAGCTGGTCTTACTGTGTGAAGCCCACATTGTTTCTACAGCAGCCAACCATACAACATACTTTCATATCTGTTTTAGCCAAGCATAGATTTTACTACACAGCATAGATCAAGAGCGCAAAGCTTGCACCTCACATACCAAGAAAAAAAGAGCCAAGCTCAAGTTAAAGCAGCTTTCTAGAAATAATTACCGCACCCAATGAAAAGTTTTCCAACATAAGGCAGGCAATTCCAAAGCCAGTTTTTACAAGATAAGAACGTAAATCACACATAAAGGATTTCTGCTTGTCTACAAAAGAAGCATGTGACTAGTAACTGTATTCAAGGCCAGCAAAAGAAAAAAAAAGTCCCAATCTCAGTCATTGGACATGGCTTCAAAGCCAAAACATTTCATCAGAAGTTTCTTTTTACTCTGACATACCCAAAGCTCTGAGGAGGTCTTAATTGAAAAGACCTTTGAAGCATGAAAAGATGATTTCTAGACAACACTTATGAGCATGTTCAAGGGTAAACATGCTCTTAAATGTTAATCTATTTTCAGGTGGGCGTACGCTGTCATGACTTGAATATAATTCAGTGAAAGGTGTAATAGGCTACTAAAAACCACAGAGCATATCACGACTTAGACCCCATTAACAGCAGTTATGTATCCAGATTCCTTAGCAATAGACACACTTGTAATGGAAGGATGTTGTGGCAATTGTTTTTCTGCTTTAGTATCCATCTCTTTCTGTCACTCTACAGTAATTGCGGTGAGATTACAGGTTCAGTCTCTGACCCTTCCTCTTTCAACATTAATAACTTTCCGGGATGAAAGGGGCATGGATGAATGTTACCCTCACTGATATACTTCAATGTTTATAGCATTCCAAGGGGAATTGAGGAGAGTGACCTCCATCTACCTGCATTCTAGAAAACTCTACTAGCTACTTGCTCCCTAAAGGACTACGTGCCTTGATAGCACTTCTGCAGAAATAATCACGGAGAACCACTGAACAAGCAGGGTTTTAAAGAAAGAATACAAAGAATGAGATATTAGCAGCTACAAGCACAAAGTCATCCAGTTATATACCAACAGTTAAATCATTTTCCCTTTGCTAGCAGAATTCTGGCTCAGTGTAGAGTTACCGACAACCTCAATCAGAGCCTCTTTGTACTCTTTCCAGCTTTAATAAGTGTTATAATCAAACTTGGCTCCATAGTCAAATGTGTCATCATCATCATCATCACAGAGTGTGAAAATGTGTCAATGACTTGGAAAAGCTTTGTTGGTGAAATGTCAAAAATGAAGTCAAAGAAGAAGCTGAAGAATTTGGAGACCTGCAATGTACCATGGCAAGTTTTGTGCCAATAGGAACTCAAGGATACCTTTTGTGTTGGAGCATGTTTGACTTTTTAAGGCAAATTTGCATGATAGGAAAGCCAAACACAGTTTGTTTTATGTTAGCATTACGGTGTGGATTGGAGTAAGTTTAATGCAGTATGGGTTGGTCATTGGTTATTGTGATTATTATACTAGCCTTCATAAAGTACATCTCATGAATCTACGTCTATATTTAAATTATAAAAGCTGTAGCTGACAAATGCTAACAGGATAACTGTATAAACATTATGGGGGCTCAAATTGGAGACAAAATATTGACATTAGCATATTTCAGGTTTTCATGAAGAATGATAAAATCTATGGAAAACTACAGTAGACACTCAGGTGCAACTGAAGTGCTTCATGATGGACTGTGGAAAAAGAAGAAAGATATGTACTCGATTAAGAGAAGAGAGGCAGGCACAATAAAGGTACAGTGTGTCGTTTCTGGCAGCATCTAGTGGCAAGGTTGAAGATTGCAACCAACTCAATACTCCAAGCGGTCGGACAAATCTTGTTTGTGAATAGTGGGCTTTACAGAGAGTGACCCACTCCCCATGTAGATAAAAACACACCATTTTCGTTTCTCCTTGAAATTGAATAAATTACTAAATTAATTTATAAAAAAAAAAAGGATATTATATTCCACTACTGCTAGATGCTGGTAAATGCCACTAAACCTAAACTTGAAATCATTTGAAAACATAAATTATTATTTATGTTCCTCCAGACATTATTCTGGGGGTACAGATTCTTATTTTAAAGAGACAAAATTTATTTTTTAGTAACAGGGTAGTATAGTTAGTATAGTTGAGTAAAGGTGATATATATATATATATATATATATATATATATATATATATATATATATATATATATATATATATATATATATATATATATATATATATATATATATATATATAGACTGCACCAATAATGTCCATTGTAAGTAGCCTGGATACTAAATCTAACTAAACCCATTTTGCCTGATGAGATGGCCCATTTGACCTAAAACCGCTCATGCAAAAAAAGTGCCATAGTGCATATTTCAAGATTTATAGGGGCTAAATAATTATATTTTATCACATAATTTCAACACAAAATTATCAGTAACCGTTATTATTAATTATAAATATACATGGGAAAGGCGTATTTGTTAATGTGTTATTGTTCCAAACGATTTACCAAAAAGTGGCCCAGTTTACCTTATCACCCTATGCCCATGTAAAGTAAAGATTCCCCCAAAAATACTTGTAACAAAGTATTACTACTATTGTACATTACAGTACTGCATGCAATTAGCACCAAAAAGCACCAAAAATGATATTGTTGTATTTTGTCATTAACATTGCTTGCTCATTTGAACACTAATTCTTTGCACAACCTTATGGATTACAGCATGATTCCATGGTCAATGAACATTTAAATATAGAGTAAACAGATAATTGTGTATGTGATAAAAACTAACAGAAAATCATTACCTCTTCGGCATAGGCATCACAAAGTTTGTGTCCCGAGAGTAGTTTATTTTTCAGGCTCTTGTTCTGAAAGAAAAGGAAAGAGAAGATGATTTCAATGTTTGTTTCCCGTGTTCTTATTTTACATTTTGTGTTGATTTGTAAAACCACAACTGAGTCACTGAGCCTCAGTTTATCAGGCAGGGCATTTGGCAAGTGCTGAGGAGCAGTCAGGAGTATCTGAGAGTGCACTCTGGTCATAAAATGAAGTTCAGAGCCAGACACCCACTGAACTTAAAAGGTGTTCAGTAAAGTCTAGAAATCATTTGACTGACAGCCAGAGCAGAGGGATGCCAAAATAGGGGTCATAAGGTCTTGTTGTGTGATGCCAGTTAAGATACTTGCAACAGTTTTTAAACAATCTGGATGCATGGTTGTGATTTCTGTCTTAGAAAGCAACAAGACAGGATGAAAATCATGTTTCTATTTTGCTCATTGTAGGAAAATGTTGTATATATTTGAATTTGAAAATAGGCCTCTTCTACGGGTGACATTTATTGACATGGCACAGGAGAAAAAAAATACAGGTGTTACTAATTATTAAAAAAAAACATTCATGCTCCGTTCTAGAGAATTATTCCAATAAGTGACACCTAACTGGATTTAAGACTTTTAATTATTCACACCTTTTTGAAAAAGGCAGATTATAGTCGCAATAAATTACACAAAAATTGATTATAAGTGTCTGAAATTTACAGCTCACAGTATGGTAAATTATTGTGTGTCTATTATGAATGGAGTGAATGTTTTATTAGTTAGAACTGCTTAAGAACAGCAGATCTCACATTATGAATTCGTAAAACTTAAATACTTAAATTTAAGATTCTCATAAAGACTTATATTTTTTTTTTCTTTTTTATAATTCAACTGATTTTTTTCCATTAAAAAAACAAAAACAAAACATTTTTACCACATTTCAGACAGTGTCTGCTGCTTAAGAATCAGCCCCAGTCAGTAATTTTGCAGGCTTTAGTTCAAGTGACATTGTTATAGCAGACATTCTTGGAAATGCAGTTCTGCCATGAGGAATTATGGCTTATAGAGGGCACATAAAAAGAGAGTCTAGGACAGCACTCCAATTTGACTTTTTAATATTGCCACATTGACGTTTTGGCCAAGATGCCCTTCTTCAGAGTTTATACTGGCTATTTCATTACAATAGTCAGGTGGGGTCAATTATAATAGACTACAACCTGCACAGGATGTTTCTTGATTGCTATTATGTTACTTAAACATGTAAACATATTAAAACAAATACATCCACTTCATAAGAAACAAGGATATGAAACCTTGTCAATCATTTATTTGGGAAAAGCAAGGACATGTATTCACTGTGACTCCTTTTGAAAAAAAAGATTCTATCCTTGTTACTGCCTCCCTCTGGCATCTCCACTATCTCAATGCGCATGTAATAGTTCACTAAAGCTGTGCTTATCACAATTAAAGTGCCTCAACACCAATGATTTATCGTCATGATTACAAATACAACACTTATGTTCACAGATCGGCAGCTGGCTCAGTGGTAGAATGAGCCTACTAATCAGAAGATCAATGGTTTGATTTCCTGCTCCTCCAGTCCGTGTTGCAGTGTCCTTGGGCAAGATACTGAACTCAGAATTGGTGAATTGATTACCCCTAATCATAGAACAGCAATGTATGCAATTATGACAGTAAGGGACATTTCCATTAGGAATCTGGAAACAAAATAAGACAAAATGTTGTTGTATGTTGTGGATGTCTGTGGAACCTGGTAACCATTCTACAACCAGCATCTGTAATCTGTTTCACACCAGCAAATCCTACTTCACAGTTTAAATGGAAGAAAAAAAATAGAAATAGAGTCTCTGTGTATCTGCTCTGGAGGCCTCAGGACTGACTGATCTTGGGCTTGAGCTGATCTGCAGCCGTTCTGGAGTTGGTGGACGTACAAGCATTGATTATAATGGAAACCGATCAGCTCCACTGCCATCCTGGAACAGCGCTGGACCACATCTAGATGGAATTTGAGCATTCAGAGTGAATACACCAACCACATTTGTAGGAAAAGGGGATCCAGAGGATGAATTAGGAACAGAATGAAGAGAACAACCACTCAATCATCAAAACGGGCCAAGCCGTATCCCAACAGCAAGCATAGGGTCACCAAGGAGCTGAAACACTGTCTGAACAATAATAAAATAGCATTCCTACAGGGACACAGATTCAAAGAGTTGAATAGCAAGCTGAGGTTGATGATCAGACTTGATGGCCAAACTCCACTATAAAAAATAAATGGAGGGAAAAATCACCACTGGCAACACAAGGGAGGCATGGCATGGACTTAATATCATGATGAGCAGAACCCAGAAACCAGCCCAGATGGGCAGGCAGTGGAGCAGGTAGGGGCAATCAAGTACCTGGGCATGGGGATAGACAGAATGCCCAGGTACTTGTCCAGCACACTGACTCATTATAAAATAAGACTCAACAATGTCTGTTCCTGCTGTGGAAACTGATAAGCTTCAATATCAGGAAAGGCATCTCATGAGCTGTGTACAAATCACTCTTTGAATCTGTATTCACCTTCTCTCTCTCCTGGTTCATTAACCAAACAAGTAAAATAACAGGCAAAACTGAAACTCAATTATCATTACGCTATACTATTTGAAAGAAAAGCCAACCTCATTACAGTGGATTCCATTCACCCACTGTGAAAATAGATATTAGATCTAGATATTTCCCTCAGGCTGCGGTTATAAAGCCCCCTGGCAAAGAAACATACCTACCAGGACACCTTCATTCCCACTTTCATTAACATATTTATCAAATGATGGAGCAATAATGAACACTTGCACATGCACTTTGTAGGCACTAGTTTGTATTTTAGTATGCGTTTGTACTGTACCTGCTGATATACATCAAAGATAATTTTTGTATGACAACAGAAAAGTAAAATAAATCAATATATGAATATTATTACATTTAAAAAAAAGGGTCAGGTTCTCACATGTGGTACAATTTGGCTTCTATCTTTTTCCCTTTGCAATTCAGTTCTCTCTCCTACACGCACCTGTGCTCCAACACATGCTCCAACACATGGAGTACATGCACTGTGTAGAAGTAATGAGCTGGGATGGCAGTTGCTTTGTGATTCAGTGAGGCAAAACTGGCCAAGTATCAATTCCAGACAGTTGCACCTCCTCTCTCCCCTACAGAGGGACCACAATCCGAGGACATGTGGAACTGGAAGCTGTCATAAAATGTGACGTAGCTTAGCCACAGGACATACTCAGAGTGAAAATGAGATCCTCTGGAGCTTATATGTCACAGTGCATTATGCAAAATGTGATACTCTGAGCTGCATATGTCGTAACGTGTTATTCCCGGAGCGGTGTCATTCTGCGGACCAGAAAATAAGAGGAACCATTTTTATGTTTACAGGTTGCTCATATTGTACATTTAGAAAAAAAAAAGAAAGAAAAAAAAACACCCTATAGCACGCATTCTACATAATCGGTTACAAGGCCCGTATCACTATGGATTTCCCACTTTTACTTCAGATCACACATAGTATTGTTGGAACACAGGTTTCTTTTATTTTTATGATTTAAATGTGAAATTAAAGAATAATTGTTCCTCAAGAATATTACAAGGTTGAATAATTAAATCTTGGGATAAATCCAATGATTAATTTATCAATTCCCATGAATAATCGATTGGCTGATATAAAATATCGGAAAATGAAACTCCCACTGTTTCCCAAAGCCTAAAATGCAACCTAATAGTTTTGTCCACATATTCAGTACTATTATTAAGAATTAAGAAAAGTGGAAAATATACATGTTTAAGAAGTGGGATCCAGAAAATTTTAAAATTTTCTTATTAAAAAAAATGCCTCACTTGTGAACAAGATTCTTGAACTCCTCCACTTGAGGCCCGACCAGGAGGCTGCAGTCTAGCCTTTACCGGCCTCAGATTTGGAGGTTCTGATTCTCAACCCAGCTGCTTCACACTCAGCTGCAAACTGCTCCAGCGAGAGCTGAAGGGCACGGACTGATGAAGCCAACAGAACCAGATTGTCCGCAAAAAGCAGCAACTCAATCCTGAGGCCACCAAACTGCAGCCCCTCAACGTCCTGGCTGTGACTAGAAATTCTGTCCATAAAAGAACAGAATCAGTGACAAAAGGTAGCCCTAGTGGAGTTAAACTCCCACTGGAAACAAGTTAAACTTATTACTAATGCAGACCAAGCTGCACCGGAGTAATAAGGACCAGACGGCCTGTGGGTCCGTAACTCCCATACTCCCGGAGCATCCCCCACAGGACTCCCAGAGGGACACAGTCGAACGCCTTCTCCAGGCCCACAAAGCACATGTAGACTGGCTGGATGAACTTCCATGCACCCTCCAGTACTGCGCCAGGGGTATTGAGCCAGTCTACGGTTTCACAACCAAGATGAAAACCACACTGGAGACACACTTGATAGACTACGTCTCTCAGCTGGCTAGGGAACATTTTAGGGTTCCCTGGAAGAGCTGGATGAAGTGGTCAGGGAGAGGGATGTCTAGGCTTCCCTGCTAGGCTGCTGCCCCCACGACCCAACCTCAGATAAGCCAGAGAAAAAGAAGAAAAATATATATATATGTGTGTGTGTGTTTTGGTTTGGTTTTACAATTTGGTCAAATTGTAAGTGGTCATGGAATAAATTTCCAATGCTACGTAGATTATATTTAGCTGTATGTGCCTACAAGGACTGGTGATCACACCCAAATGATTAAATGATAGACCTGCTGGGCTACTAAATGTCCTGTTTTAATTTAGATAAAACTGAGATTCTGTTCAGTGGCCCTGCTCGATAGAAACTAGTTTGATCAAATAACTCGGCAACTGCTTTCACAAAGAGTGGCAGCCAAGATTCTTGGTGTCACCTTGGTGGTCTTATCAAATTCTCACTGCCACCACAGTCCTCTGTTCATAATGCTGATCTGAATAAACTGCTAGACTTCATGGACCACAGGATTATATATTAGGAGAACTACAGGACTAATAATTAGTTGGTGTTCTATGTCTGCTAATGGGGATCCAAATTATAATAAACTAAACTGCTCACCCACATGGTGCCATAGACACTGTCAGACATGTGAAGATGAGCATTTGCCCACTCAAGTCGGTTCTGACAATCTGCAGTGGAGTCAAGACCCTGGTAAGGATGACAAGCAATAAGATGGGTTTCCTGTGACAGTTTCTGACTGTTTCTGCAAACCAACTGTTATAACAGCTGTCTGGGTGGCTGGTTTTAGAAGATCCTGCAAGTGAATATACTGCATGCTGAGATCCTATACTGCCGTGGGTTAAATGGTCTGCAGATGTGAGGTTGATTTAATGTACTGCCAAATTGCAAGATTATTAGAAAAAAATGTTGGGAATGGTAGTGAAATAAACATTGGCAACACCTCTTCTAGACATTTCTACATTCAGCATGCCAATTACACACTCCCTCAAATCTTGCAGTATCTTTGGCACTGTGTAGTGTGATAAAGAGTTTTACAGTTGTTTGTGTGCAGCCCAAGGCACACCTGTGAAATAATCATGCTGTTTAATCAGCAATTTGATATGCATTACCTATCAGATGGATGGATTATCATATCGACAGATGAGAAGTGCATATTAACACAGATTAAAACATTTTTTTGAACAAAATTTGAGAGAATTTTTTTTTGCATATATGAAGTCTTAGAAATATATTTAATTAAAATTCATGAAAAATGGGTATAAAACAAAAGTGTTTATATTTTGGTTCAGTCTATGTTAGTGAGCACATTCCAAATCTAACATGATCAATTACAATCATTGTCCAGGAAAGTGTAACTAGATAGTGATATTGAAGAAAGCAAGAAAATTGTAGCAGGAACATATTGATCTATTTATCCTTGCCTGGAAATTGGGGATGGTTGGTATTTAAAAAAAATAAATAAATATTCTCTGTGAAGTAGCCTGAATTATTAACAGCATAATATTTGAGCTCCAGCACATCTCCGCACTAAGACACCCACCCGAATACTAATATTTCTGGTCATTTTCTTTAATTGTCATTCCTTGTATTTGTTCAAGCGGAATCAAAACTGGCAGAATAATCTGGTAAATCTGATGGAAATGTTGACAGTGACGCCTCTTATGCTCAGAGTGAATTATCTGAGAGATTAATTGAAGCACTACAACAGTAACATATGACTAAGCCTAGACAAATTGATATTACTTCAAATTGAATAAATCAAACCCTGATGTGTTGGTACTTAGATCAAAGCACACTTGAGTGTGACTCTGAATGTGAAAACAGTTCCATGTGTGTGTATATATAGGAAAAAAATGTAAGTTGCTCTAGATAAATGTCTTTGCTAAAGTTGGCCTACGCCATGATCTGGTCTCCAGGGTAAAAGCAGACAGATCCATCCATCATCCTGACCTGTACACACCTATCTTTTCTAGTGCTAAACCACACACCATTTCCAGTACTAGAGTCTAACATTGGCAATGGATGAACATCGTATATAGGGTTGTCCAATAGGGAGATATTGGTGGTGATTTGCCTTTACTGCTGGTATCAGTATTTTGACCCATTGGAATGTTTTAAAATCCTTTCAAGATAATTAATCTGTAGATGGAAGGATTCATTATGCTTAATGATGTTTGAAATTATACTATTCCATGGTACCACAAGAGGCTATTCTGCTCTTGTGCTATTCTGCTAAGTGTTGAATGTGTTCTAGTGTAACTTGCTAATAAGGATATATATATATATATATATATATATATATATATATATATATATATATATATATATTTTTTTGTGTCTGTACTCATGTTAATTACTGTTTCTAATAAACATGATTTCTATGTATAAACAATATGAATGCTGAGTAATTGAACAAAAAAAGTACAGAAAATGACTACAATCTCACTTAACTCTTTTCCCACCAAAGACAAGACACCTTCTCAATCGTGTTTTCACTCGTATACTGTAGGTGGTGCTGTTATCGATCATTTGACAACAAATGGTCATCACAGGAAGAGGAAGGAGCAGTGGTTTAGCTTGGCTAGTGCTACATGATGCCATGGCATAATGCCCGGACAGCATTATGAACCAGCCATACGCAGAAAAATTCCTTCAAAAGGTTTACAGCTGAACAAGCCTTGGTATTATTGATGGACTCAGAGTCCAATCATTCATTTTTGGATCTAGAAGCAGGACACAGAGAGGCACTGCAGATGGGATAGGTCACTTCAGCCAAGACACAGACAACCAACACAGCTGATCATAAGTCACTGCAGCCTGTCCATAGCTGTTGGGGCCACTGTAGCTGCAAAGACAAAAGCAAGTGTCTCTAGCCAGCCTGTGGCTAGAGACACTAGAAACAGCGACTCAGATTATGATATTTCAGATGTGGGGTCAAGTGATTCAGAGTGCAGGTAAAGTAATAATTGGTATTTTTATATGCTAGTAAGGAAAAAAAAAAGATGTGAAGTCAATATTCTGCTTGACAAAAATGCATTTTTCTCAGCTTTTAGTCTGAAAATTGGATTTTTTGATGAAAATGACCTAGGTTTTAGTGTTTGTATTAAAGAATAATTGAACCAAGAAGATTTTTTTATTGTAGAAATAGAAATCCGTCTTCCTGTTGATATTATTATATATTTGCTATTTATATGTTCATAGAACTAAATATTTTGGGGTGTTGAAAGTTGAATGAATTTGGTCAATAATGCTGGCAATTTAGAAAATGCAGATTTAGCTTCACCATCTATTAAACCACTAAATGCAGACCGTTACCTGTGGTAGCACAAACAATGCAATCATACTTATACGTGTTAATGTCATCATAGTCATTTATTATTTTCTTGGAGCCTGATGAATGGTCAAATTAGTAGAGGCAGAATGTGTGGCAAAACCAAGAAAGCAAAGTATCATAGATATTAATAGATGACTTGGATCTTTAGTGGAATTTTGGAGGTAATTTACAGTAAAATTATTATTTTTCATGTTGGAGATATGGTAGATTTGCAGAGGGAATTATTAATCTATATGCTAAGGTACATTTCTGATTTATCACCCTTATCGCCTTGGAATTTTAATCTGGTCCATCTTTAATCTTTCCAGAACCTGTTTGAGTAAAATTTCCATTAAGTATTATGATTTTGTGTTAAGCTTCCAGGAAATGATTTTTACAAAATAAAGCCTCACCATTCTGATGTTGTGACACTGTCTCATGGTGTCAAGACACTTTGAAATTGAATGTCATGCAATGTTTGTGAAGACTAGACCATTATAACATGTGTATATATAAACATCAAATGTGATTTTCTGAATATCTCAAAGACATATCTGCAGTCAAGACCTTCATCAATCTTGAAGCGTTTGGGTGAATTTCTGCAAAAAAAATAGACCATCCAATTTTTGCCGTCAAAGCTGAATACCACAGAAAAAGGGTCACTTGTGTGGAAGCTGAGGGCCAGAAATCAATATCCATGGCAGGCTGTGAGGAATAAAGCAATGCTGCTAAGTGACAGCATGACACCAGCACTCTGAGTAAATGTGGCCACTAGAGCGCATGAAGCCACAACATTTAGCAATAAGCGCAAAACAATGTGGAGAGTGACACGGATACAATCCCACTTGTGGAAGAGAGTCTATGACTTGTGCATAAATGTAGGAGTTGCCAGCGGGTGGCTGAGTTATTCAGAGAAGACGTCCCACACACTGCACATGATGAAGGAACACAAGGGAGTGAAAAATCTTTTGAAACTTTGTGGCTGAGTGTTACTTCACTTTCAGTGTGGAGCTGAAGGTCACAATGATTGAGTTTACTGATGACTTGCATGAAAATGCAACGGTATGCCGCTCTATTTCCCCAATCACTCCCCACTCTTCACAGATTCATCAGATTCATCAGCTTCATCTTTAGCCTCATCAGCGTTATCAGCCACCATCAGCATCAGTGTCTGGACTCCACAGGGGGATTTTTCTTGCTCAACTCAGGGCTGATGCCCCTCAGACACAAAATTTCCCTGTAGAGTCTAAGCACTAAAGACTTTCTTGATAAGACTGAGCAGGCGATGAATTGGTGATTTGTTAGTCATATCATATATAGACGTGTAGGTTGAAACTAGGCAAAATTTGGTTAAAAAGTGATGGTTTTCAGATTTTTATTTAACATGTAATAGTTGTTTCAACAGCATGTGAATGACTACATTTCAATATATAGGCCATACTTACTTCGTATAGAAATAAAGTAATGTAAATAATGTTGAAATGGGAGTTTTACTAACTTAGAAGGCTTAAAAAACTCCCCTGTTTAAACAAATATCCCCCCCAGCAAATCATATAATCAGGAAATGTGTTCTTTGATAAAAATAACTGCATTTAATTTAGTTAGTATTGTCTTGATATTTAGGCTAGAGCAGTTCAAAAAGTATCACTGACTTTCATCTAATTGATCCGCATCAATAAACTTCAGGCAATTTCAGAAAAGTGAATTTCAAAATATAGAAAACTCAACTGACAGCATAAAATCTGTTTTCTATGTACAGTATCAGTTTACATTTTGGAACAGAAAATGCTGCTAAATGTGAACATATTTTCTTTCATGAAAAATCCCCTGGGACACAAAAAAACAAAAAAATTAGAGACTTGTTTCTGTGATTTCTAATAGAGTTAGAACATGGTTTATGGCTTCAAACTAATTGGACATTCAGATAATATATTGGTATTCTGAAAGTGAGAAATATTACCTGTAAATAAAACAGGATTGCTGTATTGGCTATTTCACAGATGGTAACTGCAATTTGTCTTTTTGCATATTATAGCACTTTGGCAGTGTTTGGAGGAATTGCAGATTTAATATAATCCACCCTCTGGCTCCCTGAAGAAACACGCCCTCCTGTTAGAATCCAACACTGAACCAATACATTTTTAAGAGGTTTTAGTCTGTCAGTGTGCTTTCAGGCTTACCTGCCACTCCAGATTTCATTACAGACAAGCAGTGCCAGAATTATTTTACTTCATAATTTGAATATTTTCCATTTTTCCTCTTACACCCCACATGGCTGTTGATGTTTCTGGACAGACAGACTATGGAATACCTTATGAAGAATCGGAACTCATCACAAAGCATTTTAATAAGGCCCAACTATCTATGCAAATTCCATAGCTCTGGGTCATCAGTTCTAATGAAAAAAACAACAACACAGAATTAGCAAATTAAATGTGGAAGAGTTCACAAAGTGAATCACCCCGATGTCATCTCTTGCATAAGGAGGCCTAATAGTAATTAATCATCAGAACACAACACCGGAAACCATCTCAGCAAGGCCTCTGCTATGGATGCAAAGTTAATTCAAATCAAAGACGCTTGTGTAACTCCACTGCTGGTATTATCCACACTGCTAAAACTAACTAAAACAGAATGGTCATGTTGGCAATAAGGAGCAAATAAGTAACTTATCTTTGTTTGATCATTTTGAGAACTTTATATTATGCACATAAACATAATGTGACCCTCTTTCTCACATTTTTCCATGGGTGCTTCTGTACATTGACTGTACATTGACATTTAAAAAAAAAGGCATTGCATTAAGTGACAAATCTACAGAGCTTGGTCACTCAATTCTGTAGATTCCTTTGGCTTCATAGTGAATTTTATCTTACTGTTTGGTTGTCCAGCTGCACCTTTTTATGTCAAGTCAGTTTTATTTATGTAACGCCAACTGATGACTCATGACACTTTTCAAAATAGAGCAGGTCTAGGCCATACTCTTTATGATATTTACAACATTCCCCCATGAGCGAGCACTTGGCAACGGTGGCAAGAAAAAACTCCCCTTTAACGAGAAGCAACCTCAAGCAGAAAAGGGCTCTAGGTGGGCGACCATCTGTCTCGACCACTTGGATTTCGAAAGAGACAGAAAGACAGAAACAGAGACACAGAATGAGCAACAGAAATATTAGGAATAACAGCTCAATAGAGCTGCCAGATATAAACTATGGAACTAGAAATATGCCTAAAAATAAACGTAACGTTTTGCTTCACTCTCAGCACTCTTATAGTGCGGTTTCCTTCTGCTGCTGATGAACTAGCTGGTGAACATTGGGGAGCAATGGGAGTGATGAACCTTCATTCCAATGGGATTTTTTTTTTACTATTTTAACTATTATAATGAGTCATCGGACCAATGGGATGGCACCAACATTCCCTTAGTAGTTGGTAGCATGAAATGAGAGTGAATACTGTACTTATATTCATCAGGTGGACAGAAATATGACTGCAAATGAATGATAATGTTGCTCCATAACTGCTGCGCATATAAACAGATGTTTGCTCGTTCAACATATCATCTTAAAAGGTGATGATATACCAGAATTGTGTTTACAACTTGTTTACGCTCAGTTAATGCAGGTTTAAGTGCTTTTCTTCACTTCATAAACCACAATAAATCAGGCTTTTGTTTCTTCCACAACGGATTTATGCACTACTCCTAGAGCAGCATGCAGTGCTGCAGGAGGCTGTTGCAGAGCTCCTCTATTTGGAACAAGGTTTTCGTCAAAATCAGGGAGCGGACAGTGACTCAGTATTTAAGCTTAAACTTAAGACTAATTTATTTAATTGAGCATAATTACAATAAAGCCACTTTCCTCATATTTTCTCTGCTGAACCGTAAAAGAGCAGGACCAATAGCACTATTAAGCAGCTATTGGCTGGTAAAAAAATAGCATATATTTTGTATTCATTCACTCCTGAAAAAGACGAGGAAAGTCCACTGTGCCAGGACCCTTTGACTGTTCAACTGTTCAATGAAATGGAAGTGTGTCTGTTCTCTGTGGCGAAATCAAGGATTCACTCTCAAACTTCCTGGGTGAACTCAGTGGAGGGAGAACCCATGCTGCATATGAGAGAATCATTTTTAGTGCTTGAAATTTAGTGAAAAGTGTATAATGTCATAATGTGAAGGTACATGCTCTCTTTATAAAAAGTGAGAGAAATACAAAAACAAGGATTGTGTGAAAGGGAACCAACCAGGAAACCGGTATAGCACTGAGCCTGCAGATGACCTGGTTCAGTATACTGTATCTTATAATATCTTTCTAACTTTGTTTTGAAATTATGTGTAACTAAATAGGTTTCGGTGGTCGTGTCATCAGCTCTTAGAAATAGGGTACCATGAATTTTTATAATTTGTTTCCATGTTTCTTGCTTTTTTTCTTTTTGTTTTTTAATTAAATCTTGTTTTCTCAGGATGCTTGCTGAATACCTTTACTGTTTGATTAACAATCATGCTTTTCATTTAGTTTCTTGTTGCTCTACAGGACACTTGGTTACGGATGTTACAGGCGGATTTACAGCTGTGAGATTCCTCCATTACTCATTGCTTACCAGGCTTGCATATTGCCATAGCAACTGCAGAAACATAGATTTGATGTCTTGATTGTTCAGTATCTAATTGACTTTCACATATACCACTGTGGTTCTTTAAAGTCAAAAAAGACATTGGGGATGTTTAGCTGTTTATAGCTCGCATTTCTTGTACCATGAAATGCTTGAGAGAAGAGATGTAAAACTCTATTGATTTGATATAAAACCTTAAATACATCTCGTTAGGTATATCAAAACTTTAAATAAAAAAAAAGGAAAATGTATACCATATGGAATCTTTCAGCACAGAATTGTTACTACACATTTTGGAAGACAGTCAATTTTCAAGTTCAGGTCTGTATCAGTTTATTGATTCTATGATCATAATGATTTACTGGACAATTATTCCTATTAATCCCTCTAAAAGTATTCAAATACATTTATCTGGGAAGGAAAATGTATCATGAAGCTAAGTCATCTCTATTTTGTAGACATCTTGTGAGTAGGGGCAGCAAATGAAAATTAATTTGAAGTAAAGCTGGAAAGGAAACCACTGCTGTCTACTGTCCAGAAGTTGTGAAACAAAACCACCAAATCAGCACTCATCTGAAGCCACAGTTTGGCATTTTAAAGTTTTTTTTGTTTGTTTTTCTTATGAACAAGGCATGGCTTACATTAAAACAAGGCTTTCCACTGTCAGTGTAATACAAATATAGATAATTATGTACTGTCATGACATTTTACTGCATGTTGTCTGTCACTGCCATCTAACTATGCCTTTCTTCCATTTGCAGTACACACTGTCACTCCTGCAGGATGTCAAGTCCACCATCGCTCTTGTGTAACAAGTCAGGTCTCGATTTGTGAGTGCAATCGATCAGGCTGTTCCTCCGCCTGTCTGTTCAGTGCCAAAAGTGACATCACGTGGTGTCACCCGCTTCACCCCATTTCACTTGAATCTCCATTTTTGTCAGTACACTTTCACTGTTAATGCATGTCAGTGATCATATGTGTGAAATTAGTTCTGATAGAGTATTGATGGCATGGAGAGCTGCCTTGTGTTAATGAAGCCGCTCTTCAGTTATTGAGTAATGTACTGAGGGGGCAAGAAGGCCATTAATTCTTCAAGGCTATAATGCCATGCAGCCATGTGTGTGTGTGTGTGTGTGCATGCGAGCGTGTATGTAATTATTTTTTATTGTTTTATTTATTGTAAGATAGAAATTCAAGCATTTACGATTATTACTGTAAGAAAAGCCTCAAAGGGAAGCAATTGGATTTAACTTCATAGCTGTAGTTGAATTTCTTACAGTGCAGACTAAGCTTGTCTTCTTATTTTATGATATATTTGCAATTTCTTTAATAGTTTTATCTGTCTAATGTGTTTTGTTGCTGTGTGAAGTAATTGAGATCCCAATATAAATGACTCCACCTAACTGAAAGCGTGCATCTTGATACAGTTTTTCATGGCAAATTTTTAATGCTTGCCTTTTATCATTTTTTAAGGTAATAAGCTTCAATCAATGGTGCTTTTAATTAAAAAAAGAAGGAATGGCATAGCTTGCTAGATTATGTTATTAATCTCCTTTAACATCAGCAGCTATGTCTGTTTGTCTTCATCTCAACACAAAGCAGTTTTCATTTTCTGCCTACTTTAGTTTCCTTTATATTTTTTCCAGTAAAAGTACTAATGAAAGATCGATTACATTTTTTTTCCTGCCATTTAGCTGGTGAAATTACCAGTAAAGAAAGGAAGATGACAATGATGGGAAACCATTTTAGACTAAAATCATCAGCATAGTGCAGCAAGGAGCTGAGTATGTGGCAAAGCTGTCCATTACAATTCTTTGTGCGACCTGGATGAATCCCAGTAGGATTCAAATTGGTCTGTCTCCCTCAAAATACTCATAATAAACCCTGAAAGTAAATCATTGATGATGACTTCACAGCGAATTGTAGCCATAAAGCTTCCCTGCTGACACCACAGCACAATACACAGTGATGTGCCACATAAAAACACATTAAAACACTGAAGCCAGTGCTGGTGCAAACAATGGGTACGGTCAGCTTGTTCCTTTCAGCTTCATCAGGACTTGATATACACTTGACATGGCCACAAACTAAAAAAATATGAATACTAGTAATATACTGTAATATTACAACATGCCTTCATGACAGTTCTAATATACAGCTTTTGCAATTTGTATTTTATACAAATTTTATTATTAATGGAAACTAATGCAATACTCCTATAGAAAATTGGAAGCTCAAGTAGAGTTTTCATGTTTGGTCAAATTAGGGTGTGTTGGACTGTTACATCTTAATAAATAAATTGAAAATTGAAAGTGTGGATCTCAATATATATATACTGGTTTTAAAATAGAGTTGAACCGGACTAATGATAAATCTTCTACTCCGTACTTTTTTGTGTATAGTGTAACAACATGGACAAGTTATTGTTATATGTGTTAATAAATAAGTTTAGACCCAAGTTTGGTGATAGTGCTGGGATTTTCTGAGGGACAGTGAACCCATTTTGGAGTAAGATGGCTCACAGCCCACAGTAGCCTGTGTTAGCGAGGAATAAAGCAGGAGCTAAACCGGCTAATGTCTTAACATGTGATTTTTTGAGAGACGTTACATTGGTGCGAGATGAAAAGGGACAACTGAACTTTGAATTGTAACAAAAGTGCTGGGAAGCAACATGAAGAGAAACCGTGAAACTGAGCTTTACACACTAATGAAAGTGCTGCTGCAGGATAGCACATTGATATATATGTCTATGTCTTTTAAATGATAATGATGATATTTTGAGTATCGATACAAACATTTCCAAAAAAATGATATGGGGGAATATTAGAAACACTTTCCAGCATAATGCATCAACAGCACCACAAACTAAAGACTTCAAAAGATGACCATGAAGTTCAATCAACACCTGAAACAGTTACAAAAAAAAGAAAAAAATGAAAAAGAAAAACTATATGAATAAGATGATATGATTAATTTGCAGGGCTGTTGAATTTGAGTCAATTGCCAACCTATGGGAACTCACCAAGCAGGAATCAATAGAAATCCCAATCAGGGGGGAAATGTATCTGGATAGCTTAGAAACTCTGAAGAAAGAAAGAAATCAATTACAAAACTGCTCTCACATGGAACTGCAAGGCAAGGGTGAGGAAGTAATATATGTTGTATTTGACTGTATTAGTAGGTGCACCTAATAACCTGTCAACTCAGTGCAAAAGTATCCCTAGGCTAAATATTTACATATGATAATTGAAATGTAGTAGTTTAAGCAATTCCATGTTTAACATTATATTTCTCAGAAGAAAATCTGCAATTTGTTCGGGTTACTTGAAAGAAGTGTACCACATCTTGAGTTGGACCCTGTGAAGGCACACATATATTTGAAAGTTGTTTTGTTTTTTTCCATTTTTTTTTAATACCTGTACAGGAGATTGGTACATGATGGTAAATGACTGAAAACTGATGGCACATAAACAGCATGTTGGTATTTAATAAGAATATCAAACTACTTCTAGCATCAGAACATGTTTGAGGCTACCGTAGCACCGTTGAGACACTTAGCAGGAATATACTAAGTGTGGATGTCAAGATTCTGTCACATCAAATACAATATAACCTGTTGTAATTAGGTAAGAGCTGTGTCCATCTATTTCCCTTCTAAGATACAAAGTTTTGACATGTACGGTGGCCTTGAGGTGCAAAACACAGCAACATTTCCCAAAACACGTTTTATTATGTTTGTGAAATGTTGTTTCCTGAAATATTGTGATTTAACCTCTTGATTTCCTGCATGTAGCCATAACTAACTGTCAGAATAGTCCATCTATTAAACATCAGAGTAGTCCATCTAACAACCACATATAACTATGTCTGCATGTGAATGACTCACAAACTTAGAGAGGACATTTTCCAATATATAAAGATCTAGGACAGAAAAAGGCGAACATGGACAGTGAAGCACTGGTATGATCAGGTCTTTGCATTTTCCTCTCGGTAATTAAACTCATTATTGCATCAGTTGGTTTGCTAAAACATTCACACATGGCAATTGTACCAAAAACTACTCTTCATTATTCAAATCTCTTCAATTACAGCCCAGTTAACTCTAATTCAGGTCAAACTCTTGGCAGCGCTTTTTGCCAGCTCTTTGTTTTGGCAAGATTAGTGTGTACATCAATGATTGGCTTACGATAATAAGATTCAACAGGAGGCCCGGGATCACAACATATATAAATATAAAACAATAGAGAGAGCTGAACTGCTTGTGACCAACAGTAGAACACAGATCATGGACTTTTTAGGGTGTTGTTCTCCTTCTATTACAAAATAAAGATATTGTTTAAGAGTAAAAGAGTCTCTAATTGTTCATTACAAAATGAAATGATGGCCTCCATTATTTAATCGGTTAAACAGATCGGCTGCACAGTATTGGCTAACGTGCAACCTCCAACTGTGTAAATTACTGCATTGATTATTGAAGTGTCTCTTCATTTACCTCTGATTACCCCCTACAGAGTACAGCATGCAATGACAAATCCAATGTATAATGGTCACAGACATTCCTTTATATCATCCGCTACCTTAGATATTGCTTTTTAAGTGCAAGTTGACCAGCATTATATTTCAAGTCGGTTACATTCCCCCACTGCTTTGTGGGCTCAGCTCTAGGGTTTTATACGGGCTAAAGAAAGGCATTCTGTTGAGTATCTGTCCACTGAGTGAAGTGTATGATGTTGTTGCCTGGTTAATATCAGAACAGTTTGTTTTTTGTTTTTTTTTGTGTGTGTGTGTGTGTGTGTGTGTGTGTGTGTGTGTGTGTGTGTGTGTGTGTGTGTGTGTGTGTGTTGCTAGGGAGACAGCTTAAGCATTGGGACTCATTGGGACTACTTTAGTTTAATATTTTGACCTGTGATCCCATTGAAGTTCAGTTTTAAGAATCAGAAACAGAAACACTCTATTGCCAACTAAGTTTTCACCAAAAAGGAATGTGTTTGGTTCTGGATGTTTCACAGTAACATGTTAAAGAAAACAAGTAAGATATATAAAATGAAATAGAAATAAAATACAGTAATAATAATAATAAATAATAATAATACATTCCGAAACCTGGAAATAAATGATTAATCCACTAGAACACCTTGGGGTTGAAGATTTCAATGGACTTGATGCAATAATATGGTTCCATTATGTCACTGCTGATGTAAACTGTGCAACAAAAGAGATTCTGGGAAATAATCTGTAATTATGTGGATGAATATCCATTCAGCAGTATAACAAGAACAATAATCACAGAGGCATATTTTTTTTAGATTTTGGTTACTACCACAAACAGCCAACTCTTTAGCTGTTGCTCCTTTGGTCCTAAATTGACTGCATTCATGCATTTTTGGAGTCTAACCAAATCAGACATTTATGTAAATTAAATTATTGGCTCAAGTAAATGGGTAGTCAGGAGGCAGCAAAGCAATGGCAGCTCCCAGTTAAAACAACACAGAAATCAACCACATATATTAAACTACTTCTGACTGCCAAGATTTATAATTACAAATGCAATCAGCTGATTACAGTGACTTTTGAGAAGAGTTGAGGACCTGATATGGCTGCAGGAAGGTGTGCTTTTTTAGAGCTCTACACAGTGGTGTCAAGTATTGTACTCAAGTACAGTTTTGAGATACTTTTAGTTCCATGTGCTGCTGTTTTAAACTTCCACAACATTTTAGAAGGAAATACATAACACATAGTTCAAGATGCAACCAGTAGGTTTACCCTTTTAGTCTTAGACGTTATATAAACTGCAGTGTGTGGTCTGGTCACATTTCACATGTAAACTAGATAACTATATATAGTTGACACTATGTCTGCCTCCAGCAACTACAGTAACATGCTGCTCTAACACTGATGCTTCATCTTATTAATCTAATGACATCTAAAATAATAATATCAGTCGGAGAGACCAAACCGGTACATATTTTTTATTGCCTTAATTTAATTACATCAAGCTCATAATATGTACATTTTGTAATGTGATTTTTCATGGAGGATTTTTCTTTGCTATGCAATATTTTTATATTAATGGTTTGGTACTTTTACTTAAGCAACATAAATATTTTTTTCCATCCAGTCTCTATGAGTTAAAAAAACAAAATAGCAGCAGAAGCTCTGGTGTAAGGGAAGCCCCTGTCATTAAGTTTCAAACTAATAATAATAAATATGAATTGTTCTCTCCTCTAAAATCATACCTCAGTGGCAGAAACAGTGCTGCATGCAGCTACCAAGGTAGCTACCTAGATAATGTTACAGAATAGGCCACCATTAACGTTAGCTCTGTGAACTCAGACATTAAGTATAATTGCACAACACCACTGGTAGGAACTTCTCTCAACAGATATATCCCCAGTGAAGTGATGCCATTATGTCGTTTATACTGTATCATTGATTTTCCACCTGAACCATGTGATCTTGTTACCAAAGCAGAGTTTAGTCAAATTGGTCTCAAATTAATTTGAACATCTGGTGATAATCAGTTTTCTCACTGCTGGATTGAGCAGTGATAGCAGAGTTCTGTTGAGCACCTCTTCATCATCGTGATGCAATTAAATAGTCTGCAGTTCACAGCACTGGAAATACACTGTGTGAATACTGCAGGTGGCATTATGATCATATATGTTGCCTGTAGAAGGTATGACTTGTATTTCTCACATGCTAGATGGAAAAAAAAACAACATTATAGCTAATAATGAGTGTAAAAATAAGCCACCACAGGTCAAGTCAGTGTGGGTCCAGCAACAAGGTGGGAAGTAATTAGATGTCTTGCTTCTATAAAAATGGCAAATATCCAAAAGTACAAGATTCTCAGCAAATTCACTAAACATTTAAACAGTGCTCATTGTGAAGCAGAGTAGCCTCTGTAACTGTTATTACATGTGTGATATTGGATTATTATTACTCATGTATTAACATAAGTAGCATGCTAATGTGGTAGCTGTTTCAAAGGTAGCTTAGCTACTTTATAGGCTTTGGGTAGTTTAAACAGCAACAATATATTTCATAAACCTTGTGTACAATAATAATCTGGTGTTAAACATATGTCTTCCTCAAATATAGTAGAGTACAAGTAGAACCCTTTTATCCCTCATATATAGAATTATGTAAAGTGCAAGTATCTCTGAATTTTATTCATGTATAGTTGTATTCCCCCACTGCTATCATGTTGAAATCTGTATTTATAGAAACAATTTAATCTGTATGTGTGAGTGTAAAGTACTGTCTTGTGTCAAAGCAGCAGAACTCTTTCTATTTTTACTAAAGATGAGTTAGGGGTCATACATACACCAATTATGTTGCTGGTACTGTGATTTCCGCAGGAGTTCATTTTCATTTTTTTTGTCCTATTTTCATGTCACATAACTGCCAGACAATCTCCTATGTGACACAAATAACAATAGAAACTGCAGAAACTCTTTAGAGTCAGCTGTTGCCCTTATAGCTATGTTGCATTTAACAAACTGTTTTTGACAGTATATTATTCTATCGTATTCCTACAGATAACAAGCCAAATGATAGATTATGTAGTGTCATATATGTTGTATCACTACAATGTTACCTACCACATCATGTGTCTTAAGCGTCAGAGAGAGAAACACTTTTTCAGAATAAATATTTTGTGCTGACATTCAACAATCACACATTGAGAAATGTCTTGCAGATGACGCAGAAGAAGATAGACCAATTCCTCAACCACCACAAGCCACAGCAGTCATGATCACAATAATAAGCAAAGACACACTCCAGTGTTTTCAAAACATTTGGTAAAATAGATACATTCATCCCAGTGAATGTCCGCCGCTGATTGAAAGCAACAAACTCTTGTTTCCCCCCTCGTCTCTGGGGATTGTCAAAAGGCATTTGGTGAACAGAAAATCATTAAATGGAATTGAAGCCGACAAGGCAGGAAAAGTGAGGCCCTGATCGGTAAATTAGAACAAACTCTGCATTTCATGGTGAAAGTTTGAACTGAGCTTTAATAAAGTGTATTCAAACAATCCTGAAATGATGCTTTAAATGACTCACCTCTTGCTGCAAATCCTTGATGATCTTGGTTTTCTTCTCCATCTCTACTTTAATTAATTTGATCTAGAGACAAAGAACAGAAGAACAATAATGAACATCTCTGTCAATTAATGAACAATTTACAGGAAGGTCAGACATTATTATACTGATTTATATGATATATAAAGTGCTTTGAATATGTGTAATTATGGCACTTGAGTATCTGTTTTACTGTATTACACTAATAACAATTCTTATTTCATTTATATATTCAGATACTACCATGGGCAAATGTTTTTCCTAATAAACTAACAGAAGTGATTTTTTTTTTCTTTTAAGTCAAGGTCACATTTTGTTTCACCCTGGGGAACTATAAACGAGTCTGCTCCAGCTGACTCACATCCCCGAGCAGGGAATGATAACATCAGAGCTCATATTTGAACCTTTCAGTCACTGCCACTTCCCCTGATAATGATAAAAGGAAAAATATATATATATATATATATATATATATATATATATATATATATATATATATATATATAAACAAAGATAGAAAAAAGTGCAGCATTTAGTGACATTAAGATTTTGCTTGCAATTAAATGCTAGAATGAAGAAAAAATTAAAAGAAAAAACTGTCAGTATTTGATTCATTGTTTTTAATATAATCAATTTGAGCAGTGTTGGTAGGTTTACGCCGTATATCGAGGCTCCTTCCATAATTGAGCGCTGTGGCACATAAACTGGCAGGCACAGAGGCTCCCTCCTATAGTGAAATTCAAAACACAGTATTTCACTTTGCAGACGGCCACCTATCAAGGCTTAAAGACTTTTAACTCTGATAAAAACTGCTGCCACGTAGTATATTTCCCTTGTGCCTTATATAGTTAGTTTAGCATAACAAGTGTCCAGAAATTTTCGATCCACGACTCTCTGATTGCAGCTCACATGGTTTCGCGGAGGCATTTATTCCTGCAGTGAGAGATTGCCTATTTTTCCACTGTGCGCCTGATTTAATAGTCCATATGCCTATCACGTCAGAGTGATATCTTTGTTTATCGCAATCCTTTTATCATGAGCTCAGCATGTCTTGCTGGCGCTGGCCTGGAGCTGGTGTTTTGCAAACAGACAGAGGTTCAACCACTTAGTGCAGATGGAAAACTGCTGCCAATGGTTACCATACAAAAGAATGAATTATCCATGTGGCTAGAGGGTGGGGGGGAGTGGGGATATATAGGTCAAGGTTTTGTCTTTCTTACTGTTTGTCATTCTGAAAAGGCGGCTTTAGAGTGTTGTCTGTCCTTGAGGGAGGTCATCGAGATAGGGAGAGAACAAAGGGGAAAAGATTCACTGCGCTGGTGACCTCATACTATGTCTATATACCTCCAGGGACTGTAAACTAACTGAGCTGACTTATATCCCAGAGCACAGCATGGAAACATCAAGGTTCATGTTTGAGCCTTTCAGTCACTTCCACGGTCTTGTTAAAATAGCATCCTGCTGCAGCATTTGGGTCTTTAGTTCTAAAGTTTGCTTGATTTGTTTGTTTTAGCTCTATAAAGGGTGATGTAAAGAATGAAAATTGAGCTATGTGTCAGATTGGTTCATCTATCTGCATATTTAACCACTTTTTGTTCTCTTTTGGTCCATGTGTGCTTTTGCTGACAGTATCAGTATTCCAATGTTTGCAAAAGTGTTCTTTTCAATCTTGAACCTCAGCGGTGGTGATAAATACCATTTAACAGAGCAAAAATGTCAAACCATAAGACCCTGCAACCAGGAGCTGTCAATGGGCTTAGGCATGAATGTCAGTTGAAATGTTGCTGCACTATTGTTTTCTCATGGTGCAAGTGATTCGGTTGTTGATGGCAATGTCACCGTGTACATTAAACCCCCTTGACTGTGCATCAGAAGCCAGGACTGTAACAGGGAACGGTCTTTTAGCATGAATGATTAGCATGAATTGAAAATCACAGAAGCATTCCGTGGCTAGTAGAGCCAGTCAGGCTTCATGGTGATTTGCTGATAAGAAGTTTGAGGGCAGAACAGGCGGCTGCCTCTCTGAATGTATGAGGTTACAGTATAGAGCAGATGCATAATCTGATCTTCTAAACAACCCAACAGCTCCAAGGATGAGCTGCAGTACACTTAACCCTCATCCTCAAACATTTTTGTAGATTTTTTTATTTATTTTTTTAAACTCTTCTTTTTAGTTGACTGGTAACTAAGAAGCTTAAAAAAGGGATTTAGACTAAATAAATTAACACCTCCTCCCACTGCATTTAACCTGCAATAAACAAAAAAAATAATAATAATTTTAAACACATGATTATCTGCATTTATGTAAGCTGGTGTTGTGGCTTCCTGGGCAGGAGAATTCAAATGGAACTACCTGCTGCTTGCAGGTGCTATTGATACAGAAAGAAAGTGGGGCTGAGACGCTTTCTTGACTTGTAGTTTCCTGCTTCATCTGGGCAAAGAGATCCTCAGGGATTAGGATATATTTGTACTTGGATGGCTGGCTCTGCTTTCATGGGCTTTGCTGTGCATTCTCTTTGGACTCTGGAAATTGACTTTAAATTGTGGCTAACCAGCTGATGTTGTTGCTTCATGGAAAGTCATGAACTTCTTGAGAATCATTCTTGTAGAAATCACCAACAAGAAACTGAACATCTACAGTACATCCAATTTCCCCTTTTACAACCTCACTCATTTTTAAGATTGTTAATAAATGGATTTGTCTTACAGTCATTCAATTAGCAATCTATTAACATTTGTGTGGCTCCTGAAGCACAAAAAAGTCCAGGAACTAGACAAAAACATCTTGTCCCTCATCCGCCATTGTTTTCACAGAGAGTTTATATTGATTCCTTTTTTAGGAAAGGTTTAGTGGTCCTGTGTTGTACTGACCGAGGTGCATATGTACAGGTTTTTGCCAACTGTAGCTGAACCGTTGCCATCAAAAATAAATTTTATCCACTCAGCACTTCTGTCCCCTGAGGCCGGGGGCCGAAGTAGAGATTTGCTTGTCTGTGCAACCAACAACAGAGCAGATCCCGGGTTTAGCCCTTAGCTTCAACATAAGTCTAGCACTTGCAAGAAAAACATGGCGCACTGTCGCAAAGGTAGCCACCTCTGCAGCTGACAACCATTTTCATGTAAGTACAGAAGTACAGAGCCCAGTTATTTTTCAGTAATTGTAATAGTGTCATTGCATTATTTTTTTTAAAAGGAATTTGCTACATTACAAGTTACTGCCAAAGGAGTGTGGAATCACAATAATGTGTTACTTTCTATACCTCAACATTGCTATTAAAAAGTCAGTTTTGTGTGGGTTATCTAAGGCAAAAAACATATGATACAATGAGCCATTCAGATTTGCCTCCCGCTACATCAACTGGGAGTTCATTAGAATTTTGCCACCCACATCTGAGTATCTCACATGGACAACACAAATATGTCATCCCCATGTCTATAGTGAGCTGTCAGTGTTGTATTGTCAGTGAAACAGAGATGTGCTTTGACGTCAGCAAGTATCATGGTAGAAAGCTTGTGGTAAAACAGCTTTGTCTCTGGAGTTATAACGTTATATATTGAAAATAATCATTGTTCATAATCATCAATGTGTAAAGTAATTTAATTACTCTTTTGAGAGGAGCACTGCAACTAATTACTGATTTTAACAAACCTGCACAAAACTGGTTAGTAGGCACATCATCAGAGACCCAAATCTATGTGTGCAAGGACTGAAACAAAAGTTTATCATGATATGTGACCTTCAAGATGCTTGTGTGGAATTTAATTAGACACAGTGACATTCATTTGGGGAGGGAAGATGGAGAGATGGAATGGCCGATACCGCAGCTAGAGAGATGGAATGGTTGATACTGTAGATGTAGATGGAGAGATGGGTAGACAGATGGATAGGCGTACTTAGGGTTATAATGCCTTTGTTCAATCTTGTTAATGTCTGGGTGGGGGTTGGGTGAACAGGACACAAAGCTCTCTCTTGCTATTATCTGAGAGTTTCAATTGAGTGGTGAGGTGAAGAGCCGAGAGGGCTGGCTGCCGGCTAATAAGCATGGATCACTGAGGGACCTGTGTGACAGGTGACAGGGCTGGTTAGAGAAGACCGGATGTTGATGGTCAGGTCAGTTCTGTCTTACCGTGGCCTGCTGCTTCTCTGCTCTCTCATTCGCCTCGTCCAGCTGCTTCTGCAAGGCTGCCTGGAGGGACTTCATCTCCTCCCTGTCAAGTGAGAAGGAAGTGAGAAACACTCTGTTAACACATCCTGCTCACACTCTCAGAGGCCTGCACTCTGCCACAGAAAGACTGTATTTAATATACCATAGTTTTCGAGATGTATTGCATAGAAAATTATATGTATTTTTTTTTTAAAGATATTTTGAATTGTGATTTCCCTAACAAGATACATATGTAGTTTTAAAAATACCAAATTGTCTCAATATAATTTTCTCACCCATTCACAGCCATTCAAATCAGCCAATCAGAGGCTCATTAATATTAATGAGATGGCCACAAAATGATCTGTTCTTTATAGAGCTCCAGATAGAAGCTTAAGAGCGGAGATATATAAACAATATTGAGATCATTTTGCTTAAAGCCACAAACATATATTGTTAGGGATATCACAACGTCAGTGTAACCTGTTATTTCTTAAATAAATGCACAAAATCAACTTAATGAATCTTTTAGCAAAGACAAATCAATATACATATAAATGGAAAAAGACCGATTGCCTCTAGGTCAATGGGGAAAACACTGTGTGTACTATTCATTATGTTGTATTATGTAGTAGCCTATGAGCATTTTGAACACCCAACACTGATTTTATTTATGCTGTATGAAGACTCGTGCTGCATTTATTATGTGTTTAACATCAATGTTAATGAATTAGAATGCAATGGGTATTTCATAACCGTTTGATGATCCTGCGCACAGATAACTGCAATGCACACTGAATTATGAATCAAGTGGGCAAATGATATGAGTCAGTGATTAAAAAAAAAGAAAAAAAAAAAGGTATACATTTCATTTTGATGCAGCTCTGTTAAATACAGGTATAACTTTTGCTATACAACAAGGTCATGGTCAGTCAGTGGTGTAGTAAGGCGACAGTATCTTTGAAGGCAATGCTCAACATTCTTGTGGAGAGGATCTCACTGCTCAACAGCAATATACAGCGGTCTCATATTTTATGTGCCAGTGGTCTTGTCTCTTGGCATAAGTTCAGCCTTGCAAACATTTTTTCTTCACAGTGACCAGCCAGCCTCCACGGCTTTCCTCTGGCACTTCATTTATATTCCCATCTCATGCATTCACAACTTGGAACCATTTTGTATAAACAAGATCAAAACTGGCCAAACTGACAGAACAGCACAGTATCACACCAAAGCGTGTAATGCACCCACCGATCCACTAGAGGATACCATGTCAGTCATCTAGGTGTGAAAAATACACACCTGTACAACTTTCAAAGAGTCTCTCAAGTGGTGTGGTTCAGAAAAAAAAGTCTAAGCAAGTGAGAAATCTCCTTATACAAATCTCTGAAAAAAGTCAACTTAGCGAACTTTGTAGCAGGAGAACTCTATTCTTTCTCTCCTTCTTGTTAATTTATACCAGGTGCTGCTCATATAATTAGAATATCATAAAAAAGTTGTTTTATTTCAGTAATTTCATTCAAAAGGTGAAAATTGTATATTATATCCATCCATTACACATGGACTGATATATTTCAAATGTTTATTTCTTTTATTTTGACGATTATAACTGACAAATAATGAAAATCTCAAATTCAGTCTCTGAAAAAAACTAGAATATTACTTAAGACTGATCCCCCCCAAAAAAATCTAGAAATGCTGTCCAACTAAAAAGTATGACCATGAAAAGTATGAGCATGTATGGCAGTATGGTAATACTTAGTTCACTTAGCTCCTTTTGCCTAAATTACTGCTATTACTGTCAATCATCCTTTTGCACTACTCGGGTGTTATGCGAGCCCAGGCTGCTCTGACAGTGGCCTTCAGCTTCTTTGCATTGTTGGGTCTGGCATATTACATCTTCCTCTTCACAATACCACATAGATTTTCTATGGGGCTAAAGTCAGGGGAGTTTTCTGGCCAATTAAGAACGGGGATACCATGGTCTTTGAACAGGTATTAGTAGCTTTGGCACTGTGTGCAGGTTCCAAATTATGTTGGAAAATGAAGTATGCATCTCCATGAAGTTGATCAGCAGCAAGGCACATCATATGCTCTAAAACTTGCTGCATTGACATTGGACTTAAGAAAACGCAGTGGACCAACACTTGACACCTGACATGGAACCCAAACCATCACTGACTGTGGAGATTTTACATACGACCTCAAGCAACATGAATTCTGTGCCTCTCCTCTCTTCCTCCAGACTCTGGGACTTTGATTTACAAAGGACATGCACAATTTACTGTCATCAGAGAACATAATGCTTCTAATGCTGTCTTTTGTTCAACAGTGGCTTGACACAAGGAATGTGACAGCTGAAACACATGTCTTGCATACATCTGTGTGTGGTGTTTCTTGAAACACTGACTCCAGCTGCAGTCCACTCTTTGTGAGTTTCCCCCACATTTGAGGGATATTCCTATTGCTTGTGAACATCTTTCAAATAGTAAGGGCTTTACAACAGAAAAAAAAATATATAATAAATAATAATAATAATAATAATTTAAATGATACAATGGAATGGATTGATTGATAGACAATGAGAGAGACAAAAAATGATCTGTTATTAAGACAACACCTATATCTTGGACATCAAAACAGTAAACATGAGATCAACATACCTTGAAGACAAAGAATAGTGAGCATACAGTACAAAGTGACTACAAATAGGTTGTCAGCAGGTGAAATCACAGCTGAATTAATTGTTGCTATTTTAAAACCTTAAAGTGCAACAATGCTGCTTTCTGCTGTTGTCTATGCTATTAGTGTATGTAGCAAAATTATTTTTCACAAAGCAATCAAATTGCTGTTAAGAGTTGTCAAAAATAAATGACCTGCAATGAATCACCTGTCTGCATAGACCATGATGGAGTCAGCGAGTAATCACACTTGGCAGACATGAAACTCCAAGGATGGATTAATAACACTTTGATAAAAATTGCGGCTCACAAATGCTTGGCAGGCAACATTGAGCCAAGTTGATGCTTTATGGTTTTTAGCTTGATGACATGTGAGAGCTGCCATGGACTGGTGATAGGCTATTGATTGGCTATCAGGATACTGCACACAAGAGGTTGGACTTCAATCAGGCTGACATTTCAGAGAGCATGGAGGCCACAAATGACTCCTAATCATTAACAGTCTCATTACACACAACATTAATCAGACAATCCTAACTGGTAAAGCACTTTAGGTAAACACTTTTACAGGTCGCCTGCATAAAGATATAGCACTACATCACAGATAGAAAGCTTGATGCGCCTTTACTCAAAAAAAAGCAGACGGGTGGATTATTTTCAAATATAAGAGAATGATTTATGAGTGGATTCTGTATTATCCAACTGCCTCTGTGTGTATTGCCATGTATAAGAAACAGAGCAATGCTTTAGAATAGCCTGCATCAATATGGTAAATAAATCATTATATAAAGGCCTTACGTAAGCTGATTTTACTGATGGGATCCAAAATGAACACAATATGTTCTGCCAATAAGTTAGAGTTGTGGTTATTTCACGTAAGAAATGTCAGGGTTTTTTTTTATTCTGTTCCTATATCATTGATTTGATGTTGATGAGGTTTAGAAAAACGGCAAGATGAATTGCATCAATCAGGATCTACTGTGGCAACATTTCACATCAAAATATGATGACAGTTGGGGTGTTAGTCTGTGTCACTAGCACTATCTCAGCTCAAATCACTTCCATGCAGTCCTGATGAGGCTACATGTGTGAGAAGAATGTTTTGACTGTTTAACTTGAAATAAATAATACCTAAAAAAGGTGTTTTTGTCCACACTTTAATTATTGTTTATTTATGAATGCATGAATATTTGACGTTAAGAAGATTTGACTGAATAAATGAATAATGTGTTATTTATTTAAAGGTACTGTGTGCAGCTTTATGGTGGCATCTAGTGGAGGTTGCAAGCAACTGAGTAACTAAGCATGAAATGTGAAAAATGTGAAAGGCCATCTCTTAAGTTTAGTTTGATTGTTTAGTTTGTTCATTTTTGCCTATTGTAAAAACATGGTGGCTGAACATGTTGGTTTTTATGGAGGTCTACCCACACCCCTTAAAAATCACATGCAATTTCACCATCTATTAGTGATGAATATTGTCTTAACCTCAATTTCTATCACTATTGTGAGTAGCCACTGCTTCCAACTCTTGTCTAAGTTGGTCCTGATGCCTCACTTACCTCTGTTTGTGGCTGAGCTCCAGAATCCTCTGCACGTCCTTCTTGGCCACTGAGTCATCATTTTTCAGTGACTAAAAGAGAACAGAAGAGACTCTTGTTTTTCAAGGAAAGATGAAGTGCTCACAAGAGACAGGGAAAAAGAAATATTCACTCGCGTTTCAAAATATAACTTGCTTTTCAAAGTTGAAAGTTCACTTCAAGAAAAGAAAATCTTCAATGTTAGCAAGCTGTCGGGGTACAGAATGCCGACAGCAACAACATCCCGAAATAATTGAGATAAATAACGGTAATATAAAATGATGCAGCAGATGTAAAATGTTGTTGATGCCCCAGAAAAATGATATAGCCGATAACAATCTGTGATGAATATCTTCTAAACATCCTAACTGGGGTAGAGGCAGGCGAACAGATTGGCTCCATACTGGCCCTAAGCACCTGCCTGATGGGTAATTATGGATTAGTCAGATCTCTGATTACCCTATCAGCCCTAAAGCTATTTTTTTATTTGTTATGAGTTGGAGAGAAATTTCCTAACATCTAAGAAAATGTGGCCTTAAAGAGAGAGGAAGCTTCTCTTTAAATAGTGCTGGAACGTGTTATGTGTGGCAATTAACACCATATTTTCACAAAGCCTTTACCCTCCTGTCATAGAGGAGATGTTTTAATTCCCTCCTCCGCAGCCCCTGATGTCACTTCATGTATGTTTTTTGTTGAAGAGTTAGAAACAGGAAATAGGCCAACAAGAGTACTTAACAATTAGAGAATGCATATTTACTCAAGGTAATGTTGAGTTGAAGCGATGCAGTTAGAACAGTAAAACTGCTCTGCATTGTGTATAGGTAGAAAAATCACTACAGCTCCCATTTCTCACTCAAGGGATGCCCCCTGTAACTCTGTGATTTGTATCATCTGTCATAGAACCAAGAGCCAAATGAGCAGTGTTCTATGCTCCTCTGCAACACTGTCCACAAAAACCCTGATAAAAGCTTACGCCCAACATTTTTACAAGCCTTATCTCGTCGGAAAACAAAACAAGAGACAATTTACAGTTTGGATGCCAGAAATCTCAAATACACAGTCTGGCCATTTTCCAAAAGCAGGCGATAGATTGTTGGGATTGTTGATTGTGTTTATTTACTAGAGATGTGGGCTTCTGTCAACTGCAGTATGACGTGGAATTGTAGTTGAAAAATGATATAGATATCTATCACACCAAAAAACAAATTGTACTCTGTTGTATTGTATTAAAGGTACATTGTATATTTTGCAGCATCTATTGGACCAGAAGTGCCAGAAATGGAATATGATATTCACAAATATGATTTAATTAGTATATAATTCAATCAAAATAAGATTTGTTTAGATGGGGAACATGGAACCGTGTATTCAACATCATGGGCTTCATGGAGGGAGACCTATTCCCCATGTAGATAGAAACAATTAAAAATTCTTATTTTGATTGAATTATATATTAAGCAAACATGTTTATGGATATTCAATTTGGGCCAAGTTTGACAGCAAAACATCTACTTTTAACTTTTTTGAAAAGGGGTCATGAGGTTATTGTCCAAAGTACAATCTAAATTGTCCCCAAAGGCCACAGTAAGAGGGCTGAAGAACTCCTAACGCTAAATGTTATGCATCTTACCCAGGAGCTGCCGCCAAGAATAAATTCTCCCATCACACAAAGTTTAATCATCAGGGTTGCTGACCTGAACCTAGAGGACAACTCATTAAAACTATAAATACTTGCTCCATCAAATCTAATCCAAAGTACTTCTTGTCCCTGTTGACTTGATTCTCCTTTGAAAGATGTTCTTTTTTTATGTAGATAGTGGCTCCCCCTGATACCTAATAGATTTGTAACAGCACATTATTCCAAATCTAACCCAACCTCTGCCCTGTCCAGCATGCTGGCACAGGGCCTAGAGCGAAGATAGATGCCAACCTTGCAAGCCTGGAGTGAATTGACATCAAAGCCTGCCCTGGGGACGATGGGACATCTCTTACCAACACACACAGATGTAGGAAAAGTGTGCATTTCATTAGTTTTATTATCGATTTACTGGCAATTTTATTGGCCAACAGAAGTTGCCTGAAGCTTAAAAAAACATCTTGGAAAGAGAAAACTATAACTCAGACTGCAGCCTTGGGAGCGCTGTGCAGAAACCCAGGGCATCTGGAACCTAAGATCTAAATGTCAGAGGGAGGCTTGTTTTGCAAGATCATTGTTGCATGTACTGATGTGACTGGAAAATATTGAATGATTAAAATATCTGAATGTATAATTTATTGCCATTGCCAAGAGCCATAATGAAGTTGATGTGCAGTATCCACCACTGAGATAATTGTGTTTTGTGAGAAGCTTAGATTTATATCTACAGCATAATAAGATATATTACTCTGTAAAATATTCAAGACCAGTATTTGGTGGAACCAACAGATAACTCCCTTTGCAACAGGGATAATAATTATCATTATCATCCATCTAAAGATTTCCTCATGAACCCATATTTTAACTCACTTTATATATATATATATATATATATATATATATATATATATATATATATATATATATATATATATATATATATATATATATATATATATATATATATATATATATATATATATATATATATATATATATATATATATATATATATATATATATATATATATATATATATATATATATATATATATATATATATATATATATATATATATATATACATACATACATACAAGTGGGGTCTGGGTGTATACAAACATCTCCCTGTCTTTGTCAGTGTGGTCCTAGCCCTCCATTTTTTGATGGAGGGGTAGGGCCTCCAAATGAGTACTTTTTTCCAAGAAATGCCTGGATTACAAAAATGGAAGGTACCCTATGTATGTAATAGCTTCTGCATATATAAATATTTTAAACATCTCATATTATCTCAGTATGATGTGACTACAGCATTTTCTTTCAAACTAGCTTGACAAAAAAGGGCTAGTATTGTTTATGTGTATATGTGTCTTGTCATTGGTGGTTTGCAACCAGTTTTAGGCATATAACCAAATATATCAACAGATCAAATGGTTGGCCTATTTTCATAGGGGGACATTTTTGAACCCCAACTTCTTGTCACTCCGTTCCAAGGATAGGGGCAAAAAGGAGGGGAATTGGAATTGGACCTTAGTCTACAGTATTTATGTGTAACTGTCCTTTGGCTACCTAAACAGCATTCATCCAATCGACTCCAGACTTGGCAGGTGTGTTGCTTATGACCCAAGCAGCAGTACCAGAGGCCAAGCAATCAGCCCATTGCTAGCAGGCCCATTTTAAAAGGGTCTGGACTGTATTTTTTGACAATAAATCTGCATGGATCTCTTATTGAAGTCACAGGTTTGTTTACTTTCTGGTTTGACAGGAGCCATCACATTATTTTAAAATTACTGTGCCTTGATTTATGAGGGATACAATTAAAGGAAATCTGTGGTTCACAGCTTGGGTTTTATTTTTGTAGCTTAGTCTCGGTTATCATAACATTGTCTTTGTCAAAATTGTTGCTGGAATCCAGAAACAATGTAACAGTGACAATTTTTCCAGGTTAACGTTTAGGTACTTTAAGTGTTGTTCTTATCTTGATTCAATTATATAGGCCTACTATTTAATACATCTGAATTTCATTTTTGCCGTCTGTTCTGCTTGATGATGCTAAATGCCACTAAATCCTACACATACATCATCTACTTTTAAAGATTATTTTTAATAATACATAATTATTGTGGAAATGATGATAATGTATTTGATTTATACAGAACTTTTCAAGATATACATATGTGAGGTATGTCTTTTTAGAACTCTCGAGTTGTTATGGTAGGAAATGATAAAACTGATGGTTGAAACTGTATAAATAAAACCCAAATTGTAATAAACTGTAGTCCCCAAAAACAGCTTATTGATGTTTACAGTTGAAGGCTTTGCAAATGAAAAAGTTTGCTCATTTGACTACTCCTATTTCCATCTGTGCATTGCTTATTCAGAAATTGTATTTCTAGTAAAACATCACATACGTACCAGTGGGTTGACTCACCGAACAGAAAAGATTTCCATATAAATATTTAATAACCATGAGGAAGACTGATTGGAAAATAAGTGAGAAGAATAATTGGAATCACTCATTTCAAGTCGTGTAATGGCTGAAACTAAAGGCTGCAAATCACCTCCAGCCCAGAACTCACAGTCAACAAAGTCTTCTAACATCCCTGTATCTATTGAAGTGAAACAGTAGAATTCCAACCTGAATGTTGCCTTTTATGCTGTCCAGTTCCTTTGATGTCTTGGAAAGCTGGTGCAGGATGCTGCTTCTTTCACTGAAGACTTCCTTCAGCTTCTTTTGCAGCCCATCGTAGCTTTGTCTGTTGAGGGAATGAGAGAGGAAGATTTCACTATTACGTGTGTACCACTGGCTGTGACAATTCACTCTTTATTGTCATCCATGTCATCCATAGGAGAAAGAGATGTTTTAAACTGGATTAAATGCACCAGTGTTAAAGCTAATGGGGAGAGAAATAGGGGAGAAAATGAGTATCTACTCAGCACAGTCCCTAGATGAATAAAAATACATTTAAAACAAATTATATTCCTTTCAATCAACCAATTTATTGAAGGGTGAAGGTGATGGTTTTACAGCGATACGTCTTTTGACCAGAGGCATGCCCCTGCATTTCCATTTAAATATCCATGTAGTGTGTCCAATTATGAAGGGAAAAATTCTACAAGGTGTTTTGTCAAATGTAGGTTTTCTCTTTGCAAATCTGAACGCCTATTGCATGGCACTGCAGAGGCTTTTACAACTGAGCATTCATGGGAGGCATTATATTACTGCAAACATTACTTTACAGTATATTTCCATGAACTATAGCCACAATAAAGATTTTCTTTTTCTATTATTAATGTATTCTTCATTGAGGGTAGAAGTACTAAAGAAAGATGATTTGAGTACAAAAGGAAGCATTAAAAGGACACAATGTACCATAAGTGAGCACACACAGAGGGTAGGAAAGCTCAGGAGTTGGATATCAAGAGTTAAAAGAAGAACCGACACATTTGATTGTTCATAGTTAACGTCTTGAATGCCTTTTTACCCTTTTAATTGACATGATCAGAGATAAAGGTATTGTGTTCACTTTCGCTGCCTGATACCCATCTAAAAACTGAAAAATCCATTTTTCATTAAATCTAAAACCCTTGTTTACTGACTCAAGGACAGCAACAACTCTTCTGGGATGTGTTTAAAGTCAAATGTTTCTGCATGTGGTTACCTTGCTAATAAAAACACCTAACTGCTGTAAATTTCCCCTAAAGGCCATAAATTTGATTACTTCAATAGGCTCTTAAGTCTTTTAATTGTAATAGATTAAAATAGCAGTCACAAAAGGCCTTCTGCAGATGAAAATGAGTAGACATGTAAAAAAGAAGGTGTCAAGTACAGGCTTTATTTCCTTAATAATAGAAGCGAAGTCTGTTATTTTCCCCCGCTAGGACAAATTATGTTTATCAGGAGACAAATTGAGGTCAGTCGGTAAAATGGCCCTGCCTCACTCTGTGATCTTCATTTACCCCATTGTACTTCAGCCATTGCTTTTCAACTAATGTAGATAAATAGTTTCATATTGAATGGTCTTTGGGACTGACAAAATAAACACACAAAGAGTGGTACATAGACCAATCCAATTTCACTCTTCAACAGGCAGAAGTTATATTGGAACTAATTTGAGAATGGCATGTTGAGGTTAATAAAACATTTCACTTACAGGAATTCTCTAGTTGACTCATGGTTAACACACCCCTGTCTTCTAAAAATTGCATTTACATGCATTATGCAAAATACATTTTGGCATTGTGTGTTTGTTTGATTGTTGCCTGGTTGATGTTAAAGTCCAGGAAGATTTAAATTTTGTAGCACAGAAGTTGCTGGGAGGTGGTCAGGTAGTGGGTGTACAAACCAGGGCTGAGCGCTACATCCATTGTGGTCAGATTTATGTTACTATGAGCAGTTCGACATCTAATAGTCCATTTCTATTCAGCTTCCTGTTTCCACCAGATGCTGATACATTATTTTTCACCCGGTCAGTTTGGTTCCCTTTCACACCTGTGTTTTTTGCTCTGGTCCAAAATGCAGCCACAGAAGCCACATGACAACTTTAATTTCACCATGAAGACAATTGTGCACACTGATTTTGACATTGGTCATTGTGTATTATATGGTTTACATTCATCACTTTTGGTAAAAGATGTGGTTTAAAAATGAGGCACAGGTGAAGGATCAAAATTATCTACCTCACTATGCCCAGCCTTTTACTGAAACCTCACCCTTTTGATAACTTGGCATCACAGAAGTCTGTAGATGCCACAGGGGGAAAAAAACAAAAAAACAAAGTGCAATGCCTGTAAATGGTGATTTCCTGCTCAATTTAGGTATGTGTCGAAGAGGCTTTTTTCTCCGTCTTCATCTGAAACGCATGCCAAAATGTATCAAAGTTAAAGGAGGGGGCATTGACTTTGAAAGTTGTTCCCTGTTATCATAGCTATCATGCTATGACTGATTCAAAATGGTTAGGCAGGCGTGCTCAGGGTAGACAATTTGTGGTGGTATCACAGCAACCAAGGAATAATGTAGAAAAAAAGACAACCTTTCATCTCCAGTGTCAATGAAGATGATTCAGAGCCATTTAGAAGTCAGTGTGATACTATCCCTAAGCCTAGTTTGTTCAAATATGATGTGTGAAAATTGTGAAAAGTGTCATTTGATTCAACATAGTCAACTTCAATTTGGTCTTAGGGTATTGGAGACTTTTTTTTGCATCTTGACATGTTGTACATGTGTAGCAAATTTGTTTGTTTATGTCAATCAGGGGCAAGGTACTTTACCATTTAGATGGGTTGCTACAGAGACATTTTGTCAGAATTGACTCAGACTTGATTTTTAGTTAAATTAGGCAATGCAGTCTTTATATTAGAGGAAGGAAGTCCCATCCCCTCAGCTAACATCTGACAATAGAGTGTAAAGGAAAAATAAACTAGTAGTGGGTAAACATCTTAGAATTAGCTCAACTAAAGCAAGTACTACTTGCTTGGATTCATTGTTAGCTGCAGCAAAAATAAATCAATCTTACTATGTGACCTTTAACAAACTTAAGACTTTGAAAGTGAAACTCACTTGACTGAAGTTACATGAAATGACCAAAGGAATCTTGAACTTGTTTGCAATTAAGAGACATTTTCTTCTATTGAGATTCATCACACTGTCATCAAGATGATACCTGCTGCTCTGTGTTGTGCTTTATGTCTCCTGCTCCAGCCTCTGAACTCTGCCACTTACACCTGTTCCCTCTCAGCAATCAACCACCTGTTTGCTGAAGCTCATTACCAGCCAGTATTTCAACCCTGCCCTGATGTTAACTCTCTGCTGGATTGTCTCTCAGTCAGCATGGTTTGCTTATACAGAGAATATAGCCGCTTAATGTTAAAGTAATTCCCTGAGTTTATGTGGATTTTTGCCTACCCTTTGTTTCTTTTTACCTCCTGCTTCTTTGTGAAACTTCAGCCTATCTGCCCTCCAGTCCACTCAAGCCCTTCAGCAGTTCACCTTCACTGGAGTCTGGAGTCCCACCCTCCCCATTTTCCTGGAGCATCATCCACCTTCCCCAGGATCACAAATACTATTTAATAAACTTTGTTCTCCCCTTTCTTTGGACTCGTGTCTGCATTTGGGTTCGCCTGCAGAGTGTGACGAAATTGAACTGTGTTAAGTAACCAGTTAAGCAAGTGACTTCATAGATGTTATTTAAATTGTGAAGCACTGTGAAAACTTTTTCCCCCTATTGTTCCACTTGAATACTGTTTAAAGTTGAAGTTTTTATTTTTATATTGTTTATTTTTGTATTTTATTTCCAAAGTAAATATATCTTAAGTTAAAAAATTACCCTGTGGCTCCAGTTACTTACAGTGCCTGTTGTTCTGTTTCAGCCTCTCCTATACAGACTTAGATACTGATTCTCCCAACTCTGTTAAAATGCAAGAGGTTTGTGTCAGGGAAAAAAATAGCAACAAGATGAATAATTTCACAACTTTTTCCATCTTTAATGTGACCTATACCCTGTACAATGCACTTAAACTTAAAATAATCTGGTTGCATAAATATGCACACCCTAACCATTTGTTGCAGCACATTTGACCTTTATTACAGCATTCAGTTATTTTGCGTAGGAGTCTATCAGTGTAGCACATCTTGCTGTGGCAATATCTGTAGTCTTCTAAGGAAATCTGACATCTGTGCAAAGATCATCCCACAGATGTTTGATCAGATTCAGGTCTGGAGTCTGGTTGGGCCATTCCAAAACCTCAAACTAATTCTGGTGAAGCCATTCTTTAGTTGATTTGGATGTGTGCTTTGGGTCATTGCCATGCTAAAAGATGAAGTTCTTCTTTAATGATTTTTTTTTAATGCCAGCATTGACTGGTATTTAGTACTGTTAAAAATTCCCTCCACCCTAAGACCCAAGTTCTAGCAGAAGAAAAACAGCCCAAAAACATGATTCTTCCATCACCATGCTTCACTGTAGGTATGATGATCTTTTGGTGATGAGCAGTGTTGTTTTTGCATCAAAAAGCAACCATTTGGATTTATGGCCAAAAATGAAGCCAGACTTTGATCTTTGTATTTTTTTATTTATTTGTAAGATAAAGCTTCTGACACCTTACCCCATAGCCCAGACATATGAGGACGGTTCTTGTCACATGTACTGCACAGCAAGCGCTTGTCAAATATTCCTGCGGCTCCTCCAGCGTTGCTGACAGCCTCTTGGCAGCCTCCCTGACCAGTTTTCTTCTCGTCATCATCATCATCAATTTTAGACAGACACCCTGTTCTTGGTAATGCCTCTGTTGTGCCATATTTTCCCCACTTGATAATAACTGTCTTCACTCTGTCCCATGGTATATTTAATTCCACAGAATATCCATCTCTTGTATCCTTCACCTGACTAATATTTTTGAGTAATATGATCCCTCTAATGCATTAGAAGGTCTCTGTGAACTATGGCTTATTCTGGAAAAGGTGGCTACAAAAAAGCCAGTAAAAGTGACTAGAACAGCTGGACTTTATTTGGGGCATTTTTAGTAGTGACTCAGATTTAACATGAGTTTAAATGTAATTGCTTAAATCCAAACATAGCCACATTCCCAGTTATAAGAGGGTGTGCACATTTGTGTAACCTAGTTATTTATTTTTACTTAACCCCCTAGAAAGATTTCAGTTTGTTTTTCAATTGCATTGTACAAATTATAGGTCACATTAAATGTGGAAATAGTTATGAAAGACTCTTATTTATATCCACAGGATATATGACTATTATGTAGGTGGGTTACACACCTGTCTCTTTATCTAATATCTATCTAACATAACCATAACAACCTAATCATGCTGAGCCACAATGAATAGACATCCTAGCAAACAAATGGTATATGCTGTCAGACAACAGCCTTGCATATGTGTTGAGTTATTTCAGTATACTACAGGTTTTCCCAACCTTGGAATTCAAATAAAGTTGGTTGATTTTTTTATTTTATTTTTATTTTTTGTAATTGATCGCTTGACGCCAGGCTATGTGCATTCCCACACTTCAAATGCTCAAACATGAACAAAGCTTGAGAGAATATCAGAGAGACAGAAAATAGGAAAGATAATGAAAAGATTTCTTTGTCCATCTGGGACCCCAAGACATATTCGAGAATATGATGAAAGCTTCCTTCAGTATGGTTTTACTGAAAATGCCGAGCTCAAAGACATCTAGAGATGACACAAAGAACAAGTTGGCAAACCAAACTCTTTCTTTAAAAAGAAATATGCTGAACTGAAGAAGCAGCGAGTGTACTTAAGAAAAACAATTACCGTCAGTGAGCAGTGAGCACTGAAAGCATCTTTTGAGGCCAGCTATATAGTTGCTATGAAGCCACATGCCATTGTTGGGCTGTTATATTGATATTGCCAACTACCACTGAAATGGTAAAATGAATGCATGAAAGGGAGAATGTTAACAACAGAAGCTGAAGACAATGCCATTGCCTAATAGCACAGTGAAAAGAATAATAGATGCAAGAGACTGGACCATGAACAGAATGACATTTTCCAGCATATGATCTGGAAATGGATTTCAGCATAAATAAAGATGCACATGCTTTGGTATTTCTTCATTACATGCAGGTGAATGCAATACACAAGGGTTTTCCCTCTTCATGAACATGACTGCAAAAGGTAATGTACAATGTCCTTCATAGTTGTATGGGTCATGGCCTTGTATGATGGGATTTTACAGAGATGTGAGCAGGCCAATGGACACTGATCATGCAACTGGCTGGCCCCATCGGCAGTGTTGAATCACTGCATGATTCATTGTGAGTAACTGTCATCCAAGGAACTCATTGTGCCCATAGCAGACGTATTGCAGCAGGTCAAAACCATGGTGAACTGTGCACTGTGCACATCTGTATGCAAAACTGTTCAATGACATGGACTCTGAACATGACATATTGCTTTAGAGGTAGGATGGTGGGGTGTTTTCTTTAAGCTTAGAAATTGGCTCTTGGAAAGTTAAATAAACTTAAGGTGATAGTTTGGTATTTTAGACATCTAACCCCATTTCACACATTCTCTTTCCCTCCGACTGGATTATCAATATATCTGAAGTGCACAGGACAGATTTAAATTGTAGTTGAAAAACCTATTTATCTTTGTGAAATCTGAATAAACACCTTTGAAAGACTTGGAAATGAGCATTGTGCTCCTATTTGCTAAAGAGCGACAACAGTTTACTAGAATCGTACATTGGTCTTCAAAATAGTTAGGAAAATCTAGTTTATGTCAATATGTAATTGGTTTGCAGGTCATCTATACATTGCATGTCAACATATTGAATAAGATTAAACCTTGAGCTTCCCAATGCACTTTCTGTTTGTGAAAAAGCTAGTGAAAATCTGCCCTGTGCACTTCTATAACTGGCCTGAGCTTATTTCTGGAGGGATCAGTGAAATCATGGTATCCATGCTTCAGACACATTCCAGGAACATGGGAAATAGGGCTAGATAGATGGAGCTAGTTCAAAAATACCAAACTGTTCCTTTAACACAAGCATGGAGGGGGAAAATAAGAATATCCTTCAGATGAAATGGATTCAGGGGGAAACTCTCATCCTGGAGAGGCAGCCTTTCAAAGGCAAACTTCATCCTCCAGCTTCCTACAGCAGATGTGCAACCACCTGAAATGGCTAAAACACCATGTTTACACTTGCTTTCCAGACTAGGATATGTCAAAGGTCGACGATCCATTCCACTGTTAAGAAGGCTCAGTGGTCCTGCCTGCCACTGCTGTTGAAAGAACTGATTCAACTTCTATGTGAAAAAAAAAAAAACACATATGGGAATGTTGGCATGATTGGCAGTGGATAAATTCTGCTTTTGGGCAAGAGAAGAATACCCAGAGATCTCACCCTCTGCTTTAAATCAAAGAAAGCAAGTATATGTGCAAAGCCCAATGCTCTTACCTGCATTAAGTCAAAGTACTGTAACTGGATGTTCACATTCGGCAGCGTAGTAGACAGAGTGCTCTGTCTACTACACCACCTGAATGTGATAGGCTACAGCTGTGCAAGCTCAACCATTCCATTAAATGTGGTGAGTTAAGAGGGTCCATAATAACACATAAAGACATGACAAAATTATGAAGTGAAGCAATGTGGCTCTGTAAAATGTCTTCATTAGGTGGCCTGTGAGAGAGTGCAAAACCTGAGCTGTAGACCTATTTGCGGGATATGTTTTACACAGATATAGACCATATTTGTTATTTTGCTCGTTTTGCCCTTTTTCCATTATTCATTGTTTAATTCATGTCATTGTTCAGTATTAATTTTCAGCCTTGTAAATGGAAGCTCACCTCACACATATCCTACACTGGGAAAATGACATTCTCACTTAATTTTTATTCCTCTGTCCACAATATTATACATGAAATAGCTTTAATGTGGTCTAAAATAAATGTTTGCTTTCAACACAGTATAGTAAACCGTTACATGATAGAAAAAATATCATTTTTGTCAAAAAATAAATAAATACATCTTTGTGTTTTCAATGTCTGGGTTTGCCAGATGATGGGTCACAAGATTAAAAAAAAAAAAATCTTTTCAATATATTTCCTCATTACATTATTTTATTACTACTACTAATAATAATAATACTGATAATAGTAATAATACATTCAGGAGGCATTCTTTCAAAACAATAAATGCAATTGTTACAAGACAGGAATAATTAATTTATCCAAATCTGTGTGGGACTATGGGACTTATCAAAGCTTTTACATTTAACGTTGTTGAATAATTTCTTCCTAAATAGTTGCAGACACAAAAGAGCTCACGTACCCCTCCTTTAATAATAATCAAGATTTATAATGAAGTCTAGCTGACTATTCCAAGGTCCAAACACAAATAGAAAACTAAAATGCTTGAGGACGGGGCCGAGTGCTGTCACATTATCCCAAATTCATGGCTTTGTTTCAGCCCAGGCCATCTTCCAAAATCCCTGCACAGTCGATGCCATAGATCCAAGTAGCTGATCACATGCAACAACACATAAATCACTAATGGAAAAGCAACACCTGGGAAATAAATAAATAACTGGGTAGTGGTGAATCCCACACATGGCTTGCCACCATATGGCATTGGGTGGGAAATTTATTGCAGGTTCATGCAAGGGGGGAGATGGGGTGAGAGATTCCTCCCTGTCTGCCATATTATTCATAACCCGGTGGAATAGGCCCTTGGGTATCTGCGAAATGAATAAGACCCATAATTTGAGGCCCATTGACACAGAAACATGTATATCACAAAGTTATAAGATAAAGCCTTTATTCCTGTTTTAGCTGATCCACTATAAAAATTCCCATTACAACAAACAAATGGTAACAGCTGCATGATTGCACTGCAACCTCTTATGAGTCCAGTATTCTAGCCTCCTCCTCCCTAACAAAGACCCCCCTTTTTCAAGGCAGAGGAGTGTGATAATGAGGACCAGAATGCCTGGCAAAGAGGCTTATGATCAGAAATGGCACCACCAGGCACATGGCCATAAAGCAGTAGTGATGAGATAATGAAATCTTTTCATTTCAGACATCTGCAGTTTGAAATCAGTTCCTGGCTGTCTTCATGAGACTCATCAAACTACCAAGACTGAGAGGGAGGCATCGTTTATTGGATCCGATTATTGAGGGCAAATATTTCTTTACCCTTGGAGTCATAGCAGCTCTCCGAGTTATATGAGGCTGACCCTGCATTGTAAAATAGAACTGCTGAGGCTAAAGGAAACACCACTGAAGACTACAGTCAACATCCAAGGAATGGCTCTATAAAAGAAGCCAAGACTGAGGCATCTGTCCTCACAGAGAGCTGCAGGGAACTCATGGCCCATGGTTGACAAGGAAAAACTATTCAAGTGTACTGCATGGACTGAAAGAAAGAACAAAAAAGCAACTCATTATCCGTGGTGAACTGACCCACTCGACCTCTCTCTGGCCTTATGAAGCTACACCTTTATCCTCCAAAACATAGAATAAGAACCTCACAGAGTGCCTCTGACATTCCCTATAATATTCTTTCAGATCTATCCAAATAGAAGTAATATATAATCAGGGGAGCAAATGTAAAAAACTGCAATTAAAAACAAATTTCCTGCATTTCTAAACCACCTAAGCTGTTCGAAAATCTATTATAAAACATAATTTTTTCATGTTGATGCATAATGGTTTTGGAAAGTACAGATAGAGTCTGCAAATTAAAAAAAAAGTGCTTCGGGAGGATGCAAAAAAACAGCCACTTGCATTTGCACACAGAGCGTCTCCATAACCATAGTAACTCACTCTCGCTCCCTGCCTGCACACCGCTGAGTGAAATTACTCTGAGCAGCATGCATGGGAATAAATATTACAATATAATAGATCCTATATTTCTCGCTGCTGCATTTTTTTCTGCTGCTGTGCTGTGCCGCTCTGTCATGTCCGTCAGTGTGCTGTTAGTGTCCCCTTTTCATTATCAGTTATGCATTTGTTTTTCACTGTGAGAAAATGGATGTGTGATGTGAAAAGTGTAAATTGTGAGTCTTGCGGCCAACGTGTGAGATTTGGCAGCCCTGCAGATTAAAAATATAAACTGTATAAAAGTGTCAAATACTGTGTGGACTGTGCATAAATAAAAACAACATATTTCATGTTTTGACAGAAGCTATTCAAGGTTCATACAGCTTGGAACCAAAGTAGGCCACTCACATACTGTACATCTACTAGCATGTAAAAGCAGCAAGTAATGTGGGTTTAAATGCTAAGTAAAGTGTGCTATCTGTTTGAATTCTGCCATTGCTTATTTTTGTCTGACCATGTTTCATCACATTACTCAAATCTATATTTTCAAAGTAAAACTGCGGTATGTAAAAAAACTGGCTTGTAGATGAGAGTGCAGGGAGTAAAGCAGCCCACACAATAAACTGACAGCAAAGTGATTTCATAAAAATATGAAAACACTAAAAGCGGGGAGTTAATGCTCATTCTATTGAGAATATGCTTTTCCTGTTCAGTCCAGTAGTGACTGGAGCTGAGGATTTATTCACCTGCCTGTGTTGTTTGCTCTGTTGATGCCAGAAGATAGACGATAAAACCAAATTGATCACAGCCACAAAAAGATCCACAATAATAATAATAATAATAAATAAACAATAATAATAATACAAGAGCACTTAGGATATCATCCACCACCACTTCCTTAGAGATTAGTTGCAGCAAAAAAATCACAGAAGGGCACTAAGTGTTCCCAGGTTCAATAACTCGATCACCCCCCCCCAACCGAAACTTCCGGTGCTATTTTTGGATAATTTGCAGAAGATGGTCTTGAAAGGACAGACGGCACAGACAAGGGCGAATATAAGGCCTCTCCCAGACGCAGCATCTTTTGAGGCTCCTCCAATACCAGAACGATTATTTTAATGCCCATGCAGGGTCACATCGGAGCACTATCAATCATTCATTTCGCATGTCAGCTGAACACATATACATACAAACAGATCCAATGACCTTAATACATATGCAGTGAGGAAGGTGTCCTATGTCTCCTTCGAGACCAATGTTTCTTCCTTCCAAACAGATTGCCTTTTAAGACCTTTAACTAAAACATATATCATCCATAATGTCGATTTAATAAAATATAAAACTAAATTGCCTAACTTTTCTGGAATAAAGGGGGACATATCATCACTTTCTTGTTTCCCTTTGACCTCTCTTAATTTATCTTGGAAGTGCTGAAAAACAGTTGAGGAACACCACTTCTTCTTTACTTCTTTTTTTGTTCTTTACTGAAAATGTGAACATGTTAAATACATCCATACATGTCCCTCCCAAAATCTGAGAGTGGACTACACAAACAACAGGAATGAAGGTTAGAGAAAACCAAGACAAGATCAGCTTATCGGCAAAGCAGAAGAAAACATCGCTCAAGCCATGATCTGACTGAGGTTTGAGGCTGTCACAGCTGTCAATCATGACCTTGCATCCCCTTTTTTATCAGAAAATAACAAAACAAAATCAAAAATATTAACACTGGAAGAAACCTCTGTGTGATAAGAACAATGAAAACATGGAAAGTATGTTGGAAAAATATGTATTTGACCTTTGTTTGTGGTTTGACTCATGTTCCAAACATGGAGGGGGCCAGGCACCAGGGAGGATGACATGACGTCTATGTTTATATTAAGTCAATGAATTACACTATGAATGCTATGGTAAAAGTCTGATTCTTTTCTTTGGATTTTTAATTTTGTTCTTCACTTGAAATGTCAACTTCTCAAATACATCAATACATATTCGAGCTGAAATCCAATCCAATTATAGTGTAGAACAAATGTAAAAGCGACAAATAACGAAGTGTTCAAAGCAGGTTGAAGGCATGACTTTGACTTCCAGGGAGCGTGCTACATACTTTATATTAATCCTTTATCAGTTTTAAGGTAGGAAAATTCCCCATAGACCAAGGTGACAACAAAATATGTCTTGTTTTCTCCACAACCAAAAGATATTCAGTTTACTGTCATAGAGAACTAAAATAAATTGAAAATACATTTGAGAATGTGAAGTCACAATTTTGACATGTTTTTTTCTTAAAAAAGTAGATTTTTAAAAATAGGAACTGAATTTAATATTGACAACGAGTTGATTAATGGACTAATTGTTTTGTTCTGTTTTTTTGTCCTCATTATGTCAACATTTATCACAGGAGGGTCTGAAAGATTCCACTGGTGTCTTCTCAAGTATTGGACTTGAAAATGAGAACACATTTCTAATAGTGAGTAAAATGTCAATTTTAAGCATGCTAATGCACCATGATATGTCCTTGATCATAGGGTGAAAGTTAAATAATACATATTTTACAAGGCAGCAACCACAGACACCAACAGCTACTCAGCAGAAAAGGAGTTTATTTGCCGTCATGCAGATTATGTCCAGACAGCGGTTTACGTGGTACTTCCAATTTCAGGCTGGATTAATTATGCCATTAGGAGGGGGCAGAGAAATAGTTTTAATAAAGGGGACTGCCCAAGGCCTGTCAGAGAATTAATGTATTCCTCTAGCAGAGCATGACCACCATCCAACATCTGCAACTAAAGTCAGTCATGTTTACAAACTGCTGTATAAACAGAGACAGTGGGGAATATTAATTGCATGCATGTCAGGCAGACGTCTGACAGTAAATCTTCTGTAATTGTATGGTGAGCAGATGTGATGGGAAAAAAAAAATCTGTGCTAAAGATGCCAATTTTGATTTATCGATAAAGGTCAAAGAAGACAAGGACAGGATGCAAAGTTTCAATTAAAATGTGAAGTTTGAGATCCTGTTTAACTATAACTCTTGAGAGTGTCTTTGTTGAACTGACTTGATTGTGATTGCAGGAAAATGTGTGCAAGAATCACACTATAAAACATCATCTTGCATATTACTGTTGTGATGTCTACAGTAAGAAGCCTATATGTCTATCTGTATGTCTATATGTCAGCCTGTGGGCAGAATTCCCACTGTTCTTTCAAAATCCTGTTTGTGTTTCCCCACTTTCAAAATCTTTAAATTCTGGTTGAGAATGTGAATTGAGCTATTGATTGTAAGGACCTGATATGCAGCCTGCCTACATGGTTCCATAGTCCATTTTAGTGTCTGAGGAATGGTCTGTAGACACGGACACGAACGCTGTAGACACGGAAGTTCCACAAATGCACACTGAATGAGCAAACAGCAGTTCATAAAAATGTAACAACAGCAGCAGCAGTTAAAGTCATGTAGTGTATTTTGACTGAAGGTAGAACAAAAGACTGTCTAATTTTAGCTATCAATATTAGTATCATTACTGGCAGAATTTAGAATAATGGCCATCTTATTTCCCATTTTTTTTTTTGTTTTTTTTTTCCATATACCCTAAATCTATGTAGAATTGCAGAAAATGGGATTCAGATCGTGATTCCAGGGGAGGACCCCCTGGGCCCTTCTTCATATTGTGTCCCCGTGCACACATACATTCATGCGCATAAATAAAACTATACACTTGCATACGACCGTGCATACATTTGCCATAAAATTGCCATAAAAAACAACAAAATATAACACAAACACATAAAGAAAAAAAACACACAAACCCCAGAGACAACTGCTATCCGTCTTTTATTCCATTGAGTTGTGTATTCTACAGTCTGATTGCTTTAGGCAGGGTTGCTGCTTTCAGCCTATTTGTTCTCCACTGGACCTTTGTAAAGGTTTAGTAGTCTCTGTGCTATTGTCTGTGGAAATAACTCATGTATGAGAAAGTCAATGACAAAACCAAAATGAATCATAAATAGCGTTTCTACCAACTTATGATCATATTTCAACTGCCCAGTTGAATCAAAAATGTTGTTTGGCATTTAATGACAGAAATCTTTCTTTGATATATTTGATGTTTTTTGTTTTTGTTTTTTTAGTTTGCCTCATGGGGGAATTATTCTGCAGCCAACCACCAGGGGGCGATGAATATATATTTTTTTGCTGTTTATATGCAGTCAATATGCTACACTTTGTACAGTATGGTTAATGTCTGTTTGGGTTTCTTTAAGGTTAGAAACTAATTAAAGTTAGGACATTTTTGTCATCTTGACATTTCACAATAATGACTACGGGGTTAAGGTTAGGTTATGTCTTTGGCAAAAAAAAAAACTTCCAGGAAACAGGACACGACGGTCTCCTGTGTCAACTTTTATATACGTCATCTGCAGCACTGCCCCAGATGTTCTACCACTAGATTTTATTTGTCACTCACACATAATAATATGTAATATTTGAGCAACTGACTGAAATTACGAACTCTTGTGTTTTGTTGGTGGAAACAGTCTCACTGACACGTAGCTGTTGAAATTACAAACAATGCATTATTCTGTAAATAATGCACCAAATGACTCTGAAGTCTTCAATAAAGATCGGTTAACAGCTGAATGGTAAAAATTCTTATAAAGCCCAGAAGCATACTTAAAGCATTTACATTTGTTCATAAAGATTCAAATTAAAACGTCAATCTGATCATAACACACAAAATGATGAGATGAAAACAAATATGAGTGTGGATACATCTTTCAAAACACAATTAAGTGCAGTACAATGTGCATTTGTGCATGTTATTGTTAAGACAGATGAAATTAAAGTAGTGTAAACCAATTTTACACATGAGTAATGAATGCAGATATGCTGGATCTCTCACACATACTCGAATTAAAGGAATGAAAATGACAGCATTCAGCTGTGTTTGTGTGTGTGGATTTAAAGCTCAGAGAAGTGCATTTGACCTCTTTTACATCAATAATGTAAACTATGCAGCAAATATTGAAATGTGCTTTTTTTATTATTCCTTTTGCAGCTGTGTTTGAGCAATTAACATGGCATTACAGCGGTAATAGGTTGTTCATGATATAAGATTCATCCATTTTCACATCTCTGAAAAGTGAATGCATTCAATTCGTTGAGCACTTAACTTATGTCATTTTCCTACCAAGAGAGGTCTTAAGGTATTGAAATAGAAATACTTAGCATATTAAATGAATAATTCAATAATTACTTGCAGGCATTTTCATGCATAAGATGCCAATTACTTTCTCCCGGCATTAACGCCCAATCATCACCTTCCTTGGAAACAATACTGTTTCTCGTAAGGCCGAATGAAATACACAATATATTAGATACTGAAAAAAGAAATGAACATAAACAAAGGTTTTAAAGTGCATTATATTCTCAATGATAATATATGTTTTCTTCATGGGGTGAGTTCAACTAACAATGCACTCCGCGCTCTCCATTGTCATGTATATTTAAACTCACACTCAGTGACATGAAACACTTTTAATCAAACTCAGAGCACGAATGGAACAAAAAAAAGAAAAAAAAAACTGCCTTTGATTTAAAATTAACCAGGTCAAAACCAAACCCCCTTTTATTCTGGTTATTTACATATTCACGGTGGTTATACATCCTCCTTCTGCTTTACATAATACATACATTTGGCAACACAGAGATGGTGACGCTCACTTTTCAAGTCTTTTTCTCAGCAGGATGTTGACTCATTCTCTCTTCAACTGGCAAAGGCTCTCATCTAGGTACCTTTATCACATAAATGACTGTTTTAAAAGCATCCCAGGAACCGCTTACAGTTGCCAGCTTCAATTAAATCTAGGATTTGAGTGTATCTAATGCAATTCTGCCCATCCTGGCTTTGAGAGGATATGCAACATTGTGATTCCAGCAGCAGTAGTTGTGCTATTCAAGCTGGATTGAGCTCAGACTTTTTTAGGTGCTTTTCTTCAGCTAATCCACCCCTGTTATATGTGAACCTTTACATTAGGTTTTCGCAAATGTATACTCTAAAATGATATGGAACATGTGTGTTTAGTAACTTGTTTTAGGAGGAGGGTGAGAAATGGAATAATAAAGTGTGAGCTATACTGTATTATGGAGCTTCCATATACAGTATGTTTGTGTCTGTATGTATGCATATGCGTTATAACATTTTATATTATGTATTACAAGTACCTTGGGATACCACAGATTAATGGAAACTACAAGGCAGCCATAAGCAATTCAACCATAGCCAAATACCTCCAGAGACTAAAGAAGGACCCTGAGAAGTAAGTTGAACGGTAAGAACAAGGTCCCAGTCATCAACAGTATGCACTGCCAGTCATCAGACACCCCGCCTGGATCATACGATTGTCAAAGAAGGAGGAAGAAGTCACAGACATCACGACAAGAAAGCTCCTCACCATGCTTGGAGGGTTTCAGCTGAAGTCCAACACCCTGAGGCTGTGCACTAAGTGGAAAGAGGAAGGCAGAGGACTAGTGAGCATCAGAGCCACTGTCCAGGATGAAAGATAGATAATCCAAAAATATATCAAGAAGAAGGCCCCCGATGGCTGAACAAGTGAATGCCTCAGACAGCTGAAACCTGAAGAGAGTGAGGAGGAAGAGGAGCAGAGGACATGGAGGGACAAGCCCTTAGAAGGGCAGTGGTGATAAATGTGGCAGTACCAGCCTACAGCAACATCAGGATCTACCAAGGGTTGAAAGAACAACTAGAACAGTGGCTCCATTCCAGGACCAACTTCTGAACCCTTGTCCAGAAGACTGCAGTCTACTCAAATTATCTATCGATCTATCTATCTATCTATCTATCTATCTATCTATCTATCTATCTATCTATCTATCCATCCTATATATAGGAAATCAATAAGTGAATTACTCTTAATCTTTCTGATTAATGTCTAAATCTGAATCAGAACATAACATTACTTATGGACACATTCAGTGGCTTAAACTTTAAACATTTAGCTGATATTAAATATATTTATGACATTTCCCCAAAGGGGAATGCTTTGAGGAGGCGGAAATCGATGTACGGTGGATTTCAGCCACAGGGTGACACTGAGCACTTCTTTGAAATACATCCGGCATGTGAACACACTCATTACCATAAACTAAACAGAACAACTGATACAAATCCAGCTTCTGAATTATGAACGGTGAACTTTCAACCAACTTCGACCCCCAGAGGTGACTTTTACTTTTCATTTTCCCACTTCACTCCCACACCTTCCACTGCGGTGACTGACTGACCAAAAACATGTCTTTGTAAGTTATATATCTAATTATTGCAATACATCATGTTTCAACAGTATAACAGTGGCTGCAGCTAAAAATAATTTTCACAATCAAGTGATCTGACAATCATTTTATTAATTAGTGCAATCGCTTGATTTCTCATGTGTCAGAAAAAATATTCATCGCAATTTCCTAAAGCAAAAGAAAACATTTTCAAACCGCTTGTTTTGCATGGCCTTCAGTTAAAAAGCACATATTTTCTGTTTGCTGTCACATAAAAACATGCAGCAACCACTCACAATTGAGAAGCTGGAACAAGATAATGATGGCAGTTTAGCTTTTTTCTGGCTTTGCTTTTCCACAGTCAAAACATCTCAGACTTATTGTGAGACTATTAAAAAGCTTAGTTGCTGCTGATTGAAACGCAGTCGCCTCGAGTCTGACACCGTGTCTGAGGGATACTTAGAAGTCCCTGGTTAGAGGACCTAAGATGTGCTCATGCTCATGGTGTGGGGGTTGGAGAAGGTCCATGATGTAATGAACAGGAAGCCAGTGCAGAGACCTTTTGACAGGTGTGCTATAGCAAAAATAAAAAAAGAAATTGTCAATCTTAAGAAAAAAACACCTATCTAGCAGGAGATCCTTGTGTCTGCTTCACCACACCTGGATAATGGCTGAGTTGAGAACTGAAGGATGGATCAGATTCACATCAAATGTAATCAGGGAAGCCTCTCCCCAACTTCCAAGTGGCACTGCACAATAGTGCATGAGTGTGTGTTTGTGTGTATGTGTGTGTGGGGGGGGGATGATGGATGTGTCTTGATTACAAGTTAACTACCCTGCTGGTGCACCACTGCAATGTGGATGAGAAACCCACTGGTGGCTGGATTATCAATTTGGAATATAAGCAAGACTCTATTTGAATCTATTATTTCATCCCAGGCAGGTTGACAGTTACAAGGCCCCTGTCTTTGTCTTTGTGTGAGGCTTTCTTGCTCATGCTTGCCACAGTGATTTACCACCTCACCAACTCTTTAATAAAATCTCCTATCAAGCTTTTCATCAAATTTATCAGCAGTCTGTTTCTATATTGAAACACCTGCACCAAAGTTCCGGTTCTCGCATGCACAAACTACACAAACACACACACACACATACACACACACACCTGCTGGCAACAGTTAGGAGTGACATGGCGATGGTTAAAAATAATAGGTCAACTGACAAGAGGAGATATCGATCAGGTGGAAATTCACAAATGAAAAGTCGGACAGGCGTGGGCACATTTTAACCATGACACACAATCTGCCGTATAAAAACCTGACATATTGTCTGATACTTTTGTCAAAACTATAAAGATGATCGTTGTTTAATTAGTTTTTCCAGTATAAAGTCATATATTAAAGTGGATTTCCACTGGTTTTACCTATTAATAGTGATGTGCAGGCCAGGAAGAATACCGTTTGTGTCTCTGGTGGGAGTGTCTGAAGTCTGAAAAGATGAAATAACTGACAGTATTTGAATAATCTTGGCTTGATGAAGGAGTTTAACTTGAAAATCCACTATAGCTATATTATAGAAAGTATAGTATCCAGGGTTAAAAGACAGGGAATCTCAGCCTCTGCTGCATTGACATTTAATCATTTTGATTTTAATCTGTTGCAAGACCCCTAACTTCTTAGCAAGTGCTAAATCACTGGAGTCTCCCTCTTTTTTGTAGATATATTTCAAAGAGAATTAATAAATATATCAGTGTATAGCTACTCTATAATATACAAAAACTTATATTGAAGTGTTTCTTTTAGACATATATTTGCCTGGGACTGATTTGGGACTTTTTTTTTTTTATTTTTGCTTACTGCCATTAAAAATAAAACACTTATGTTAGAATAAGATGTTACAGTACAACCTCATGTCTTTCCCAAAAGCCTGCAGACTACTGCAAGTTCTGCATTTTCATTTCTCCTCTCTTACAAATCTTATTAAATGTGCAGTTTATAAGCTCAGGAAAGCACCTCCATCTCTAGTGGATATTTGTTTGGGTATGTTGCCTCTGATGTTGTTACTAGTTTTTCCACAAATCTTCCTCAGGCAAAGAACCAACCTGCACACGAGTTGCAGGATTGTGATTATCTACACTTACACGCTGCAAGCAGCTTTTTTTATGTGACCACAACAGCAGATTTGACATTGCTTCAGCGAGTAATTGAGTGCTCTGAGTTACAGGCGTTTTTCACAGGGGACACCCGGTTATTGATTTCTTATAATCCATCATATATTTGAAAATAATTCAACACTTAGCAACATAAAACTGTTTTTGAGATACTACCATACCCAGTCCGTCACTGAGAAAAAAAAAAAAAATCAGGTTTATAAGAAACCACCTGAATGGACCTGAATGGAAACGTGGTAAGCAGTTCATATATTGTAGAGATTTATTTTAGATTAAGGCATATTATTGGGATTTGCAGAGATTACCATTTAAATTAGAATGCATGTTTTCCATGGGTAATGCTGCAAGATAAGTGTAATGATGGTAATTAGGACAAGACGACTGTCACAGGATCAGTGCATTACGCATCACAGTGCGATATATTAACATGGAATGGGTGGCTGCTGATATTTGTCTGCTGCAAATAATTTATTACGTTAGTTAAGGCTGACACTGAATCCTTTCTCTATCGAAATTTTGACATGAAAGAATGCAGGTTATAAAATTGAAGAGCTGCAATTTTTATCACACATGCGTCTGCCGATAGTGCTTGCTCTCCGCATACAAATGTCTGCAATTTATGCTTGCTCAGAGATAGTTTTGTTGAAGCTGAGCTGTGTGTTTTTAGGGTTCATAGAAGATAAATGTTTGCTACAATAACCATGCAGGTGATTAGCTGAGTAATTTCAGACAGATATCCACTGAAGCAGTTTGCACCACTGTAGTGTAGGTAACAAAAAGCTGGTGAACAGACTTGATGAAATCCCCCACAGATACGTGTAAGCTTATCATCATTATATTATGCATATCACTTTAACAGCTCTAAATTAAGAACTTCAAGATTCAAGGATCCGCTTCCCAGATCCAATAAGATATACCTTAGTGGTAACTGTGTCATAAAATCTACCTGCGTAAAGTCCTTCCTTAAGCTGCCGAGCTGTTTCTCAGATCCTCTCTTAGCCTGACGTTTACCTTCACTAAGGAGGATCCTACAATTGCCTGAAGCACTAAGATCTCCCGAGTGATACATCTCATCCTGTTTCAGCTGTATGAGTCCAGCATGGTGCTCTTTAAGTGGTAATATAGTGCATGACTAGGAGCTCCATGAACATATGACATCCATAGTTTAATTATGAACCTTTTTTTTCCCTGTGTGCAGTACATCATGAGATGAATAAAGACTTGACTTTAATTGCTTGAGCTCAACATTCATTCTGTAAACATTCCTGCACTCCGAGCTTCACTGGATGGAGCACACACTAGAGTTAATCTGCCTCCACTTACAGTAAGTAACTTCATCACATCTGTAGAAGTGCACGGCACAATATACTACACACATCTTGTATTTTTAGAAATAGATAACCAAATGATATTTAGCAGACCATGGCTTCATCTTCTACAATATCAAATTGATTTGAGTTTGACTGAGTTTTATTAAAACTTCACTACTAAGGCAGATATTAAGGTAGAGTCTGAGAAAACACTGTAGCTGACATAGTCAACTATTTCTTCTTAGGACATTCAGGTACATTATAACTGGGAAACATAGCCCTGATCTATAAAGCAGCTTATCCTATCAATCTCTTAAGCTAACATAGCTCAAGCAACTGCAGTGTAGCACAGCTATCGACAGTATGAGACAGTTCCATTTTTTCTGTTATCAAAAAAGTATATAATCACTTTCAAATATCAAATATCATATGTGTCAAATATCACCATTTTGTCAAACCCCTCGATGACTTTTATATTGCACACTTGATGGTTAAACTGTCAAAGTGTGTGGTCTGGAACAGTGCTCTCCTGCTGTTTGTGCAACTTTTCATCTTTTTGCATACACTCTAACCACCACCCAACCCCTCCTCCACTCCAGAGGAGAACAAACTTTGTTCGTTGTGTGAGTTTGGTGAAGTTGAGGATTGTTTTATGTTTTACTCTCCTGTTTACAAGGAGGTGGATGACAATGGGAAAAAAAAATAATAAAAAATGTAAGTGTGCTTTTTGGAAGGGAACCTTTTTTGTAGCAGAATTTATTTGCCAAGTGTGGCAGAGGAGAAAGAATATTTAGTTTAAGACTGAGCTGTAAAATTATCTAAATTTATAATGAAATGAAATGTAATGGGATGTAGTTTTAGTGTCTTATAAACCCGTGTGGATTGGACACTTTATGTACTTGTCACAAAACTGAAAGAAATCACTCATCTCTCAATCACACACAGACATCAATGGCCTCATTGTGTCATTGTGATGTAGTTTTATAAAAGACTATGAGACTACACTCTGTTGCTGAAATGTGACACTGGGGACAAAATGGCAGTATTTGGCGCCCTGGGACGGGTGTAAAAACAGAGTCATTTCTTACCAACGGAACAAGTCAAATACTATTCTAACCTGTTTTCAAAAGGAAAAAAATGTCCAATGTGTGTGACTTTCATACAGTCTATTTTATGGTGAGAGAACAGACATTTCCCAGCACAAACTGTGGTTCCTTAAAATGTCTTAGATTTATACTAGGTCATTAAGTACAAACATGTGTTTCTCTTAATCAACACTTGAGAGTGTGGACAGTTTGAAGACTGCAGACAAAAAGGTGTCACACAACCGCTCGGTGTGATTAAAGCACCGACCAGGATAATGTCCTGTCTGGTGAGTGAGATGACAGACGGCAGGATGCTGATGGAGGCGTCGGGGTCAGAGTGACAACCTTGGTTTGAACAGCAACCACATATTGCATCCACGTTCAACAAAAGCAATTTTCCTGGGACTAGACCCACTTGCCGGCATCCAGTCATGTCGGTGAAAACAGGTCAGAGTGATGCAGAAATGCTAACGTTAACAAACCCATCATTTAATCATTCATGTTTAGCGGAATTCCATCAGAAGCGAAACACGGGAGAGCAGAGCAGGACACATTCAGTGTGTTGATTTACTGCATAGAAGAAGCAAAGATTGTCTGCTGAATCTGCACTTGTGGATTTCATATCACATTTATAATGACACTTATTAGCATATTAATAAAAAAATTCCAAGTCTAATCTGCAGTCCATTTACATTGCTTTTCATGAAGTATGCCGAATCATGTATGCTGAAAGTGAAAAGATATCATGCCCACAAATACCACCATGTGAAAAAGGGCTGAAATGAACCAAGGTTAATAGAGGTCTTCATCCTCAGTGGGTAGAAATGGACATGTGCTGCTGTTGCCTTGTTTGACAAGGAAACAATCCAAACATGATTTTAGTTTAGCCTTGAACCTAAAGGTCCCATAAAATGAAATCTATATTTTAATTGTGTGTCCCTGTGTTAATTGTGTATTTATCTCTTGTCATGTTTAAAAAATAAAGCGTTTTTACATCAAAATCCTTTTATTTGTTTAGATTTAAATGGTTGACAATTCATCCTGCACTCAGGGATGTTTATAAAAAATCAATCTTTTCTGATATTATATCATTATTATTATTTTATTATTATTTTCTTTTTAATATGCATCAAGCCAAATGCTATGATCTTGTAACTGTTCAAACCTTAAACAATAATTTTCTCTGATAATCTCACAATAGACATTCTGACTCCCATTTGAGGGGGGGCTTTAATAATTATCCAGATACCACATGTGATATGTCCCTCGAAAAGACAGTACCGTCATGTCTCATAGCTTCAAGTGTGACTGAGAGCTGGATGATAATTTCTGAATACTAGAACAGTTACATGAGCCAAGAAGGAAATTAGGATTGTTTTGATAGGGAAGTTTTTCTAATGATGAAGAACACACTGTAGACCACATGGCTGAGTTCTAACAGTCCAGATTCAAACACAATAATTTGAGATACAGCTTCAAACAGAATATCATAGATACTTCATATTATTTGTATATGAGATCTAGAAAAAATATTCTTACTTAATAATTTAGCTGTGTAGGATTCATTCCAAAAAAAACAACAACAACAAAAAAAACACAGTGCTACAGTTTTTGTTTATATGAAACCCTTTATACGTTGCCTTCTCTCTGGTGAAGATTTCACAGATATTTAATGAAATCCTCCTGAAAGGCACCTGTGTGCCTTCAGTGCTTTCAGGCATATTCTGCCAGTTTTTTTCTTCTTTTTTCCCCCTCCCTGCTGTTGAATTGGCATAACTCAGCTCTTAAATATTGTATTATTTCAGTGAGACTGTCAAAGTCGAACTGTCAAAGTGTTTTCTGCTATGCTCCGTGGTACCTAGCCTCTCAAGCTTTGCCCATCTGTTAACATGCATACTGTGCTGGATTCTCTTTCAGCTTGACCCGGTCTCAAAACACATTCCTGCAATGCAAAAGCATCCATCTCTTTGTGTCGTGCACTGCTGGCTTAGTATCTTTTTCACTTGAATAAAGCTGCTATGGAAGTTTCCTCAAATTGCATGTCTAAAGAATAAACTATTACATGAATATTTTGTAAGGGGGAAGCCTCTTTGCCCTAAAGCATGGGACAGTTTGAAATGGATTCATCATTCATTTCTCAAATCTCCTGCAATAGACCTACATGAATATTAATAGCTTCAAAAATAGTAATATCTTGCAGCTGAATGCTGTTGAAAATGCATTTTCAGTGCCCATTTGCATACTAGTGAGGTAAGATATGGGCATAATGTGCTGTCTTTAATTGGGCGTGAAACCGGATTATACAGACTTATTTCTAAATGAAAAGATTACGGTCACACATATTTGCTGCTGGATTAGATTTAACAGTATAAATCCACTGACTTTATATGATTACTTGAGGTGTTCAAGTGTTCACTTGCTGACAGATATTATACTCAGAAGCTCAATTTGGACCATTAGCTAAGTACCAAACCAGTAATGTGTTGGTCTTTGTTTGAGTACTTTATGATTTTCTGCTCACTGTGATAATCATACTTTTTATTTTAAAAAACAGACGAGCAATTCCTAAAACTAGCAGGGACAACTATTTATTGTTTTAGCAATTATCATTAAAACAGAGGTAATTAGAATTAAATAAATAGAGGTAAATAGACCTAACCTTCACAGTGAGGCCTACAGATCATAAATAGCAAGTATAAATGCAAAACTTGCAATGTTCACATTAACTTGATAAAAGGTCTAACCCATCATTAGGAGGCAATACATGTATTAGGGATTAATAATCACCTATAATGAGGTGATCTTTCTGGACCAGGAGCACAGAACATGAAAACAAACACAACAGGAGGTTCAGTAAATCTTCTTTGACATTTTCAACTACCGCTTTGAAGTACGTGCTTGATCCAGCAGTGATCCTTCTGCATAAATAAATTACACATCACAGGCTGCTGTTTTCACTCCTATCGTAGAATGATGTGCTTTTACAATCAATTAAAGGTGCTGAAATTGTTCCCATGTTGAAACATCCAAACCGACTTTAAGGCAAAGTTATGCTTTAATGATCCCACGATGAGAATTTTATGAAAGCCTTACAATATAGACAGGCGGTATGAATTATGCATGCGGCTATCTGCATGAACATGGTGTTGTTGCACAGACTCTGGAAGGGAATGGCGGGTTAAGGGTCCCCTCTTGACGGTCTTGCAAATCAGTGACAGCTGTGTACAGGAATACCGTCTCTGGATTTAAATCCTCCCTGGGCTTTTGCAGCATGTCACGCCCTCTGTCCCCCATATGTTTTGTCTCTCTTCACTGTGAACTGTATAATAGAGTTGAAATGTCATAAAATGGTCTTTAAAAGGGCGCTTAACCAGAAATGCTAGAGGGGTCCGAGGCCATGAATTTCCTCCAGTGAGTTCTTTTTTTTTTTTGCAAGTCTGCTTTTTCACGCTGATTTTAAATGGTAGCATGCAGATGTCCTTTAAACAGAGGTTAAGCTTTAACTCACATAAACACCGTCTCTCATCTATTTACCATTGATCTAAATGATGTGCAGCATTAAAGTAAACTAAACAACAAACAGGGCTCCACCACAGCATGTCCCTTCTTAGGTATACGGTTGGATATAATCACTTCAAACTGTCGCCTCAGCACATACTGGTTAGAAAAAAAAGAAAGGAAGTGCGTGTCTGTTGGCTTTATGGAGAGAATAAAAACATCCCTGCGCCCTTTTACAAGCTCTCCGTGAATGAACATCAGTGCTCAGTAGGCTCACAGACATTAAATAACCTACACAATGAATAGTGGTACTCACTGAAGGTTATTCAGAGCATTATATGGCCTTTACTCTATAGATCTTCAAATAACTAGTGTTACAAATGTTCCAGTGTCTCAGTATTCCACACATAAATCAGGATTTTCCGATCTGAAGCCACTATTCAGCAGTAATCATCCACACAACATTATCTGGCTCTGCCTTCCACAGAAATCACTGTTGGAACATAAAAGGTTTAATGTTATGACTAAAAAAAAAAAAAAAAATTTTAGGTTTATGGAAAGATAATTGTTGGGGTAAAAAGAACTACTTTCTTTAGAGATCTCCGTTGTCATGGTTAGAATAATAACCATTAAATGTCACACCACTGTTGAAATTAGACTTATGACTCACATCATATTTAAGCCACCTGCTTGCATTGTCTGAATTTGAGGCTCCAGTACTTAGCAGCAGGTCTTACTGCCAAAAGCTGCAGGCCTTGAATGGCCACTTGGGGCGAGCTACAGAAGCAAGTCAATCCCTGTAGACCCTCTTAATATTTCTAACTTTACAGCAGACATAAACATGTTTCCAGACTATACTATATTCAAAATCTCCCTGTCCATGACAACTGACATTTACATTTTAATAAAACTAGAGCACTGTCTGTAAGGACAAAATTTATATACATTTTTCGTGTTTGGACAAATGAAGGTGTCCTCAGAATCACTTAGACCATGATCATGGATGTATAGCAGAACAATGAAAGTCTGAATAATACAAATAAGGAAAATCAATCTATCTGTCTATCCATCAAGCGATAGTTGGGGGATTTTCAGAGGGTCTTTGAATTGAAAAAATAACGTGACATTATTATTATCCATCATTTAGTCTGTGATTCATGCACCTCACATTATCCAAACCCACGGAATGAAAGCAGGAACAAAACCACTTGAGGAAAACACTCGCAAAGATATGATACACAGTACGTTTCTTTATCTGTATTGAAACAATCAACGCCGCAATGCTGTCATCAATCTTGTTCAATGTCGATCCTCTTCAACGACATTAATTAATGGGGTGTGTATTGGCAGCAGCTAATCTGTTGCATTTAGACTGTGAATACAAGTTCATATGAGAGACTTTGATAAAAAGTGATTGTAATCCATCTTATAAACAGCAATTGTTTTCATGGCGAGACAGTGTGTTTTGACATGATTTATTTTGACATTGGACCAAATGTTCTCATAGAAAAGGAGGATGTGAGGCTTAATTAAGCATGTTATGGCATCCTTGAATTCCACATGACAAAAGCAAGCAGTCACTGCCTGGGGAGAAAAAAGAAGAAATAAAAATCCCATTAAATTTGCCAAATTATCTATTTTGATTTCATGAATTTCAATGTCTTCCTATCTTGAAAGCCTAAATTAAAGGTACCACATGTAGTTTCTGGCAAATCTCGTGGTAAGCTTTAGGGCTGGAACTTTTGCCCAAAAATCATGTCTGAAATGTGTTTCTTAACTAAAATAATATTAAAATATATTCAAATAATTACTAATAATATTTTGACCATGAAATACTCACAGTAAGGCCTACCTATCAAAACGTTGTATGTTCTCTCCACTAGAGGGCTGTAATAGTGAAGACGACAGGTTCATCCCTCCTCCTCCTTCCTCCTCCCACTTTTCCTTCTCTAATTTCCTGGGATGTAACAGCTCGGCCCTTGAGTTGCTGGTTATCACATATTTGAATTTGGTCTTATATATTTTACAACTAACCTTTTCTTTGCTAAAGACTTTCCCTTTTCCCAATGAAACCCAATGTATTGCCACACGTTGGCATGTATATTTCTAACTCCTGCTGCTGTGTAGCCATTGTGTTGATAACTAGCCTATCACTAGGCACTAATGTCACCTACTTACTACATGAGCCATAACCTTCCTATGAGCTCAATATTTCATGTGAAAAAACCTCTGAATCTGAATTGAAAGCATTTGCAAGGCAACACATTTATGAAAAATAATGCCCATAAGAGGTTTAAATATTAAAAATGATGAGCTCCTGTAGAAACATGGCAGACATGTTCCCCATGTGGATACAATTTTATTAAATTATTATTAAAATTAAATTATAACATACTTATGAGTATCCTTTTCCATTTCTGCCTAATCTTTTCCACTAGATTCTGCTAAATGCCACTAAATTATACACTGTACCTTTAAATGTTGCCCATTTAATGCATCACACGTCGGGAACTCTTAACCTTTTTAACTTTAAGGCTTCTCTTAAAGCCACTGCCATTATTAAAGGATCATTTCGTGCAAACTATATAGATTTTTACTTGCCCCAAACAGCATTCAGCCATGCAGAGAATTGGATCTGTATGTCAACAGTTTTAATTGGGACTATATCTTCAATAGCTACAAAAATTGTGGCAAGACTCATTCAGTCTCATCCCAAAACCTCATATTAATGTAAAAAATAGCAAGACATAACAGCAGAAACAATGAGCACAGATGCTGGTTGAAACTCTGTGAATCAGTGATAATGACTTTTATCACCATAGAATTGATTTAAACTGTCATCTTACTTTGGAGAAGCATACACTATGCTTCTACAGTGAATAGTAATAAATGTGACATATGCTTGATAAGACCCATTTTTCCTCATAAGTTGGACAAATGGAGGAAGAAATGCATGCTGAGCACAAGAGACAATTCCATCACAGACAAGTCTTTAATGATGTCTCATCTGCATTTTTCAATTTGAACCGGGCCAAAAATAGATCACTGGCCAGGCTTTGTTGAAACGAGTCACGTTATATAGATATTACGTGTCTGCTTTACTCATCGTCTCATTGATGTTTTTGTCAAAACCCTTGCTGACAATTAAATGATAATATACTATTGAGCAAAATAAATACTTTCTGAAGTGATTTGTGGGTACGTTTTACATTTTATTTTATTTTTTAGGTCCAATAAATTCCACTTTACTCAGTTTTATCTGAAGGGGTGGGCAGTGACTGTATAGTTGTGAGATCACAACTTCATTGTGAATGCAGACTGTGTGCTTGTGTCTGTTTACAGAAGCAAATTAAGATGTTTGGGTTCCTTTATATATATATAGTGGACATGAATGTTATCAAAGTAAAATGATTAATTATTTAATATGTAATATGTATATGTATACAACTAATTATAAATTAATAACACCACTTAAACAGCTATGATAACATATTAATAAAAATAATGATGAACTTTGCCCCAAACAATTCAGTAACTCTGTGTAATTTATAACGTAATCTCAAATATTTGCTGGTTTAAGATTCTGAAATGATTTGCTTATTTTCTCAGTTTGACATCAGTTTGGGTTTTAGAGTTATCGTTTATTTTCATATGTCGTAACATTTCATGGACTGAATAATTAATCAGTGCATTAAAAAGTAATCAACAGACAAATCAATGATGAGAATAAACAAGTTGCAGCCCTGAATAATAATACACCAATAATGTAATGCTGTTTAACTTACACTAAATTGCATTAGAGTCATTATGAGGAAGTGAGCACAACAGAGAAGTCATTATGTCTTCAGCTGCACATATTCAATTAAAACAGATACAAATTAATCCTAACCTACATTTAAAATTTAAATTCCAAGTGCTGACTAATGCTGGCAAGCATCCTCTTCATCTGTTGCTGCATCTTATCTGAATATGTCCCATGCAATATGAGCCACCATGTGCAGAGTTAGTGTTACTTTCCCCAAAAGAGGTGGCGGCCCTGCTCAAAGCTGGAACAGAAGCTTGGCCATCCACTTCAGATACTGGCTGAGCCAGCGACAACACTGAGGCTCTTCTGCCACTGCTACCCAGCCAAGACCATTACCATTTGGATGAATTCTGCTGGGAGACTGAAGAGCACAAGATCATAAGCTGATGCCTGTGATGAAGAGAGACAGATAATGGCTAAAGCTCACTCTATGTTAGGGGGGCAGAACGCCGTGTGTGTCATTCTGGATTTCACATTCTCCTCTCAACATGGCTCTCACTGTGAAGACAGAGCAAAGAGTGCTGGCCTAGGCTCAATCCTCCCTCCTCCCTTTTTGGCTCGCATGTCTCCCTATGTGAACGTCAAAGTCAGGAGAAGCTCTTATTCTGGTAGCTCTGGGTCCTCAGTTCATTCATGACCTTTAAGATTAAAGATAAGCCACGGAGTGTTATCTACAGTTCACTAGTCCCTTAGCCTCCTCTTTTTTTCCTCCTTTTTTTTCTGGTGGTTTTTGATTAAATATTTAGAATAGCATTTGAAAAGGCTTCAAAGTGAGCTGGCCCCACCTCCCTGACTCATTGAGAGAGGGAGAAAGAGAGACAGCAGTGGTGGCTGAGCATGCCAGAGAGTGAATGACGAGTATGAGCAGCAGCAGCAGCGAAAACACCTCGACAGAGAAATGTCATATGTGATGATTACTTTGGTATGAGTCTTTATGTTGTTGCTTTTGTAAATGTAACACACACAAAGTCCACATGAAATAGCATTTTGAGAGATTCTAACATCCTAATGTGATGTCTTTCCAATATAAATAAGATATACAGGTGAGACAAAATCTTAGGAGGAATTTGATAACAAGTGGCTGATTATATGTATGTGCTGAACAGATGGGCAGCACTACAGAATAGGTACTTACAAGGCTAATGTCATACTCTCCTTGATTTCAGAAGGATGAAATCATACTATTGGTTAAAATTGTTCTGGGCAAGATGATGAAAGTCACATTATTTTGTAAGGGAAAGAAATGTGATTGCATGTTGATATGAAATACAGAGAAACTGTTTTTTTGTTACAATATGACCAGGGATATGATTTGTTTTTGATAATTTTTCATCTGCAATGATGCTGCACATCTCAACTGTTCATATTCCTCAACAGAGTCAGAGGTTGAATATCCCAATTATATCTGCAGATGATTTTCTGTGATTCTCCTAAGGAATTGAACCATTCCTTCCTGCAGGTACTGTCGGTGTTAGTTTGGTTTTCTTATAAAGCCTGATGCCAAACACTTCCCACAAAAGACCTTCCCACAATTATTTCACAGGATCAAGCAGACTTTATTATAGATACAGTTTCAAAATTTTTCAAACCTTCATAGACTTTTCAATATTATTCACACTCTGAGTCCAAACCTCTAATGCCCAGAGGTGCTCATTTCATTAGATGCTGAAAAAGCGTTTGACCAGGTCATGTGGAATTTAATTTGTTCTGCCTTGGAGAGGTTCAGGTTTGGTAGGAAATTAATTTCTTGGGTTGGTCTCCTGTACCTCTCACCCTTGGCTTCCATTCAGACCAATGCCTTTAGGTCAAAAAACTTCTCTCTACAGTGGAGCACAAGTGTTGCTCCTCTACTATTTGCACTTTCCATCCACCCCTGGCCATTACCCTATGCTCACTCTGTAACTTTTAGTTTTTCTTTTAAAAAAACAAAAAAAAACAAGGTCTCTTCAAATGCAGATAACTTATTTTTTCTGTTAAAATCCAACTGAATCAATTCCATGTATCATCTCTATACCATAGGATAGGATTTCTGGGCACAAGCTTAACTTATATAAGAGTTAATATATATATATATATATATATATATATATATATATGTTTGATGTATTTTATATGGTGTTATAATGAAAACAAGTTGCTGAGGTATGGCCTTTTGCTGATTGCATGATGTACTGCAAAAGAAATTGCTGAGATAAAAATATGTTTAATAACTTATTGATGAAAAGACAACACATTGACTTAGATGCACATAAACTGTATTAAAAATATCACAGTGTTGAGAGACAAAACCAGCATAAAAAACTGAAAAAAGAGTTCTCCAACACCTTGAACTCAGACACACACTATGAAGGTGCTTCATACACATACATTTGCCAGAGCAAACACTTTCAATGATGACAAATGGCTGCAGCATAAAGACAATTATTTGTAACCATAGCAAAACAAAAACTCTTAGGACACAACTGTTCAAGCAATATTAAACCACATCCTTTTGGAGGCCTCACAAATAAACTTCAAGTCAAGACTCGAGTCTCTCGCCAAGTACTATAAAACTATTCCCCTCGTTGTGCTGAGCCTGCTCTCCAAGGTGTGAAAGCAGTCTTTTGCCAGCTCAGTGCTACATTTTATAAAAGGAACCTCAGTGGAGTGTGGCAGAACAAAACAACATTCATAATTAAAATTTATATATATATATATATATATATATATATATATATATATATATATATATATATATATATATATATATATTTATACCATAAACATGTGTTCATTCATAGTTTAGATGAGAAACTACAACGTAGGATTATATATATATTGTCAAGTTCAGCTTTTGGTATTGTATATTGTATTGTTTACCAGGAAAAAAGGAAAACAGAAAATGGTTTCCAGGCCAACATTCAATCTGTAAAAATGGATGTGTTTGGAGGTCTGGGCCTACTCTTGTTGCTATGGCAAGATAAACTTGGCTCTTGGTCATTTTTTATTTTTTTTTTATTTTTCCCAATGAACAAACATTTGAATAGCTTAGCGGAAATCACAACAGCTCTCAGTTGTATGAGAAGGTCAGCAGGATGTCAATGTACAATATTTCCAAAGTGAAGACAGCTTTTGTCTTCTAAAAATGATATTGTAAACCCTGATAAAGAGTCTCCCCAGATAAACACTTATGTGGTCTTCCTCTGCTGATCTAAGTACATTTTTTGTTCAACAAGAAAGTCGCATGAATTCACATTCAGTTCACGTCCCCGACTGACAGAGAAGACTTAAACAAACACATAAATGAGTTGCAAATCTGACAAATACAGATTCAAACAATGACGTAGTTCCTTTCTACGCCACTAGTGTGCCAGAGAAAATACTTCAGACAAGTTAATGGGTAATCTGGAGCTTAGTACAACACAACATGGCATTTGCAACTCTTAGCATTCAACAATTTTATAGATGCCTGTAACAGGTGTTCATAACCATGTTATTAATTAAATACCAGACATCCGAACTAAATAGCAGCCTGCTTGAATAATAAAAAAAAAAAAAAAAAAAACATGATTGCCCCCTCGAGACAGTCTGATGAAAACCTCTCTCACTACAAAACAGCACATCTGCTGGTTCGACTAATACATGCATGGCCAGGTGATACATAATTCACATGTGGAACTTTGAGATTTCTATAGACCATCCTCCACCACACATAAACACACACTGCTTTACCATATCATATTTTCTATCTTACACTATATCATACTGTATTTTGTCATTTGTTTCAATTTATTACTTATTTATGCAAATACCATGGGGATTATGTATTATTGCCCTCAAAAAATATGTTAATGATGGGCAGTTGCCATACTGTAGGTGAAATCCAGCTGTTAATCTCCAGTGGTATTTTGCATGAAATCACATTGAACTATTTCAGTAGAGATTTAATTGCTAAATCCAGCAACAGGCTTAATGTTAATGTAGATGTACATTACTTTTTGTCTTAATCACAGGATTAAAAAACAGTCTAGTCATGAGAAACACCTTCCTCAAAATTCCTGAAGTCAAAAAGGAAATGTATGCAATGACAAACACCCTTAGGTGACTAAATTGACAAAAAGCATCCACAGAAACTATAAATATGCTGGGGAGCCTGGAGAGGTTTGCTCAGCTGAATCACAGTTTCATGTGCTCACTGGAATGTGCATGATAAACTACATGCATGCAGCTGTGTTCATTTATTATATTAATGGAGTACAATGAGGTCTAGACCATGCAGTCTTGCACATTTGTAACCTCAAGGGAGCTGACAAAAGGGTATGCATATAGACCCAAGGCAAGTTTTTCCAGGTCTGTTAGATTTTCATATTGCACTTGTAAAATATGTTTTCATTTAATAGTGAAAATAAATCTTAAGGCAGGATTCTGCGACACTACCCCTTGGCCTTGTTAGCTAGCACACAACTTTTCTATGCAGCAGAAGTAGTAATACTACAATTGCTGCATGGTAATCATTGATCTGGATCTTTATGTAATAGCAGGCAACTAAAACAATTACAAAATGTGATGTTGATCATGACTGAAAACCTCTCTTTCTGTATGAGAGGTTGAAAGCATAATAAGAAAACTGTCCTGGCATAAATCAGACCATCCACATTGGAGGAGCTCTGTTGTCTACATATATACATCTGTATAGGAGCAGGGATAGTTATACTGGATAGCAGAGATAGGGATACTGAAGAAAGAACTGATTTGAAAGCGCTTTTTGTTTGGAAGTTATAATAACATATTTAGTAAGAAATTATTCCTATAGTATTTAATAATAACAATTATTCCATCAATGCCCCTGTCAATCTCATCCTTTTTTAAAGGCATTCTTTATTTGATTTCAATTTTTAAAATTTCTATCACTATCAGTAATGTGCACACACATACGTGGGGCAAAGTGATGCTAGTGAAGGAAAGAAGGTGAAACTAAGTAGAAAGAGATAGTTGTGAGTTTGTCACAATGAGTGAATATGAGTGATTACATGTAGCGATTCATTCATTGATGAGACAAAAGTATTGATTGGAGCTAAATAAGCCTCAAGTTGTGTAATTATTTGGTTCGGCCTCGCTGTTTAACCCGCCATATTGTTATTGCACATATGGAAAGAATGAGGCCTCGCTTATTCTAAGATGTTCGTTTAAATAAGCCAATACCCATCTATTGTGTTTAAACAACCTCTCAAACAGCAGCAGACTGCCTGTAAATTACTGTATAGAATAAAGACAAAGCATTAAAATCTAGATTATTGCTAGTTATATGCCTGTCAGCTGTGAGCATTTTGGCAAATAATGCAGTCACTAAAAGCGTGTCTTTCATTAAAAATGAAATGAATGCTTTCAAAACTTCCTTTTCCCATTATAATCTTTGAGTAAAGCATTTTATATTGGATGATAAAAGATTTGGAGATACTCCAGGCCTATATGTCAAGGGTCCTGACAAAAACACAGCCCCAATACACATTACACACAATTCAATACTCAGCCACAGTTCAAGTGCAGCCGGTCTCAAACAAGTTAGGTTGAAAAGTAATAGAGTTCAAATTATAAAAGCTTTGCTGATTATATTTTCACTCAAACATTGAATCATCACCTGACTTCTGACGTTTCTATGTTCTTTCGAAGGAAAACTAAATCTGGCACTTCCAAACATCTGTTACATGTTACTGTGTAAACATGTAAAGCTCCAACGGTTGATTAGTCAATTAATTAATTAGGTGCCAACTAACTGACAATTATTTTGGAGTCATTTTTTCAATAGAACTATGATGAAATGAGCTGATTCCAGCTTTTCACATGTGAATATCTGTTTCTTTCGTGTTTTACGACAGTGATTTGAACACGTTGTGTTGTGGACTGTTGATCTGAACTGCATCGATCCACATTTTTCCTAATTTTTCTAGCACCTAATCATTAATTGAGTAAATAATTGACAGACTCATCAGTAAGGAAAGTAATCATTACATGCAGCCCTGCATACATCAAACACAAAGACATCCTCTCTTTTCCTGCAAGATAACAACCAAAAAGCCAAGATGACTCGTCAGAGGCCACTGGAGAATTCATTGCTCCAGTTTTACCACCTTAACACGTCGTGTTAGTGTTTTCCTTACAGGAAGCGAGCATTGCCAGGTGTAAAAATAAAGCAAAGGCAAGAGGTGGCCAGATGGAATGTGTTTTTATCTGTCCGGATAAAGACGAAACCGGTGACAGGGAGACAGTTGCAGGAGCCTGTATGGGCACACTATCAGAAGTGAAATCCCAGGGACAGGACAGCTGACCTGGTTCAGATGTGTGGCATCGCCATTTCTAAAAGGAGAAACACATCATAAAATGTAGAGTGTGCAGGATTTTGTCAGTTACGGTTTGTTAACACAGAACTCAAAGTTGACCCCCCTCTTCCTCAGATCCACCAGCGAGAGCAGTTGTGGTCGAGTGAGCAAGGGTATGAAATGAATGAAAAGAGTGAGTGCTAGTAACAGGAACAAAGAAACAGATAAATAACTTGTTATTTTCAATATTTTTTCCCCCCCACAGCTGTTATTTTCTAAAACACCTCTGCACAACCCGCAGGAAGGTGCTGCATTGTTGGATTTTGTGTGAATGCAGAATTTTATCCAGCCTGCTGTGGCCACTCTGCCCCTCTACGCGTGTGTGTCCGTCCAACACACAGCAGCACACAGGGGAAATCTGAAGCACATAAAAAAAATACAGCAATGTGACAACCCCTTCTTATCCCATGTTCTGTACAGACACCCTTTTGTGACAAAGCAGTATTATCTCAAGACCTGGAAATGAGAATGGGACAAACATCTGAGAATCCAGGCAGAGTGCAGGAGCGTTTCTGCAGGAAAACACACCATCATCCAGGGGCGAAAACCCCATTTCATTGATGGGGGGGCAACAAACAGTACATTTTCAGAGAATAATAAATAATAATAAACATGCTATACTACCATACTATTGCAGCTTTGAGCCCTCAGCATGTTCAAATATTTTCAACAATATTATTAAAAGTAATAATAGTCGTTATAGTAATACTCCATATTTATTTATATTTATACATAAGGGAAATACGATCATGAATCAATGAGGGAAAAAAACTAGTAAAATCTTTCATGGACCCACGTCCCTCCTCTCTCTCCTCTTCTTCAAGTTTCCTCCTTCCTTCCCCCAGTTGCTGCCACTACCATAGCTTACATCCTTAGAGCTTGTTAACGATCATTAGGTCTGATCTTAACCAGCAGACTGGTAAAAAAGAGGCTGATTTTGGATTGATTTTAAACAAGTGGTGTGATAAATGACTTACTGGCTTCTCCATATTGGTTTCTTCCACATGGCTAGCTACTAGCTGCCATTATCCACTGGCCCCGCCCACTGGAAAACAGCATCTGGACCAAACCACTTTGAGGAATGGGGGGTCATTGATTTTCAACAATAACACATTGTTTTATATTTGGCAGCATTTTTTTCTGCGCAATTATTTAACATTTGTTTAATGTTTCAAAATGACTTACTTGTGTTAATAAAGATTATTGAGGGGCACAGGCAATGACAATAAATAGAGAGGCATTCAAATTCTAACCAATATTAAAAAGAGAAGAGACAGTTGTAAATTTGGTCCTTGTATAATTGTATTTATTATCATTACATTTGCAGCTTCATTATTTAAAAAATAGTTAAAGTAGATTTCAGGCAAAATCTTAAAACATCCTATTTTTTTCAACCAGCAGATCCAAATATATTTATCCCACTATCAAAGTAGTGGGAAAAACAAAGAATATTTAGATATAACCTTTTCTTATATTTTACTTGAAGAAAACGGTGCAAGGATTAATTGATTATCAAAACTCAAGATTGACGATTTATGGATTAATCAAGTAGTGTTTTCGCTCTAAATGAAAAGACTTTAAACAGTAAGAAGGCTGAAAAAGCTGGAGGCAGAAAATAGAGCAGACAGGAGCAGCTACTGACAATCAGAGAGGAACTGATTACAAAGGTAATGAAGTCTTGTCTTTTTTTGTTATTGAGGGCAATGCAGGAAATTGTGCCTTGTTGCTATTATTTTGGCTGATCACCAGGCATCTTTTAAACCCTGGACATGCTGGGTTGCATATCCTATTTTCAATCTGCATAATATTGACAAAATAAATCACTCACAGTAGGCAGGAACTGAGGAAGTGTGTGTTTTTTTTATCTTTTCTCTGGTCTCATTACCATTCTTATTACAGGATACAGGGTAAAGAATAATACTGTGCTTCTTAAGATCAAATCCATCACCCTTTCCTGTATTCCTGCTTGTCTCTGCAAACAGTGTAGCTGGATATCAGGGCTCATTTTGCCTCCTTTAAGATGGAGTCATCTGCTGTCAGTCATTCTTGTAAAGCAAGAAAACAACCACAAAGGCTTGAAAGTTATCTGAGTAAAATAATCTCCTGCAGTAAATATGAAGCCCTAATTTGCTTTATTTTTCACATTCTGTTTTTGCCTGAGGTAAGTGCTGTTGCTTGACATCCACAGCAAAGGATGACTGAACGGAAACAGGCTTAATTGCCATTTAATTACGAAGCTGAAAACTAACGCAATAGCCCTGGGATAAATAATACATTCATGAACATTATAATGATCAGTTGTGTTGTATCTGATTGAGGGTGAGGCAGAAAGTTAATTCTTGACCCCATGGGTCAGAAAAATGGAAATTTCACCATCGACAATTCCATGACGACGAGGCAAACCACATCTGCTGACGAAGCGGAGGTCAAGCTGCATGTACTGTACAGCTGGAGTTGTGTTGCTGATGAATTATACAGCATTATAATGAAATATTAAATCAAAGTGGGTCGACCGCATGAACCTGAACTTTTATAAAACCGATGACGGTGATAATTGAAGTGGTAGCAAAATAAGAACAAATGTCATGCTTTGAAATCTACAACACTAATTTAAAAAAACTGTTTTAGACATCATGTAGTTGTCAGTAATCCTATGGAGGTATCAATTAAAGGTCCAGAATTAAATACATATTTAATACACATACACATTTGTACTCTGCTAAATTGAAAAACCATTTCAGTGGTTTTTGTTCCACTATTTCCAGAGTCTGTTGATATAACAGGTTTAACTGTTGACTATGAAGCCTGGGTCCATGCATTTTATACCATAAAATATATTGGCATGTATGAATAATTTAGCTGGCTTAAGAGGAATTTTCTGGGACATTAAAGGTTCTTAGTTCCATATGTATTTATATGCAAAATCACAATTTACACTAGTTACTAATGCTGTGAAATACTGGACTAAAATGTATAATTTTCCCTCTGAAATAGAGGGACTGTGAAGTAGCAGAACATGTAAATACTCTTGTAAATGTGTACTTAAATGTCTACTTCAGACATGTTTAAAGATGTACTGTATATAAAAGACTTTGAATAATACTGTTTTGTCTCATATATTTTTTCCACTAAACAAGTTAAATTATCTTGTTAAATAATGAATGAATAAATATTGGACCAGCATTGGATTTCAAATAAGTTGTGATACAAATCCTGCTCATAGGCCCACTCCATAAATTAAATTGGATTTTAAATTAGCTCAGATAAACTTTAACCTGGATATGAAAGTGAAGTGCCAAACTGTGCATACATCATTATATACAGTGGAACTCAAAGAAAAAATAAATAACTAAATACATTTTTGAGTGGAGGGGGACTTTAAGTACAGTCCTTGAGTACATTCCACCGCTTTCTACTGTATATTACATTGGTATTAATCCTGAAGAGCAGTAGGTGAAAATACCACCTGCATTGTAGCAGAGGAAATTCCACGGCATATCTAGAATGCATTGTATATTGATTTTCCAGCTCTGGGCCTGTGGTGCACTGCTGATGCCCCTGTTTTCCCCCATATGAGCCTCCCTGGTATTCATGTAGTCTCCTAGTGTCCACAGTATCGTCAGAGAGCAGATGGCTACATCAGGAAAAGAGACATGGTGCATGCTTGTTTAGCAGCGCTGATTTAAAACGGAAGCTTTCACCCTGAGATGAGACATCATGAAGAGAGGTGCTGAGTTATGTATCTGCCTGCTTTCATCGAAAACCACTCATGAGATAAGACTGTTGGCTTTACACACACACACACACACACACACACACACACACACACAGAAATTCTATTGACCAACTCTAACCCTTAAATGATAATTCAGCTTTTCTACGATAGGACTTGTTTCTCTGCCTTTCCATCTCAGAGTGTTTGTGGATGTTGCTGTTTTGACCTTTGTTGCTATTAATGGAATGTTCTGGATTTTAACACATTGTGAAATAAATAAAGCAGAAATTCTTGTAACATGATATAAATGGTTCACTACTGTGGATGTCAAAGCTGTAGCTGTAGCAGTCTCTACATTTCAGTATTGACTTATCTGACAATCATTTTATCATGTTTTATTTTATTATTTTTGTATCAATCATTTGGTGTATAAAATGCCAGAAAATAGAGAAACGTTCCAAATTAAAATGTCCTGAAGCTCAAATAGGTTAATCAGCAACCTGTTACATTCGAGGGAACCCCAGATTTCTGGGGTGAAAGGAGACTTGCTCCCCATTATAAACTAATTAAACAACGCTTAAAAATATTATATCCCATCTATGACAAGTCTTTTCTGCTAAGTGCCATGGAATTGTGAACCTAATGTGAAATTGGTATTATTAGTAGTTCCAGTATTTTTTCAGAATAGTAGTAATCATTTTTAATTTTTTGCCCCAGGCAGGTGCAGTCAAAGCACTGAGAAATTCACTCCATTTAAAAGTTTTGTAGAAGAATTAAGTCTGATGTTATTCATGATAATTCATGATAAATAGACATTGGAGTTAGAAATATTAATTTAAAATGAAAACATATTTTTGCCTCTTTCCTTCTCCTCTCTGGGTTAGTGCACCTTGTTGGTGTGTACTCATTGTTATTTGAGACCATCTCACACCTGTCCACTAGACGTCCTCAGACATGCAGCTTGTCTTCCTGTAACTCCTCCTGTGATCCACCACCTGTCTGTGTCACTGCTGGTCATTTAGCTCATTGGATGGTAGTTTATTTCTTTCTGTCTTAAGCTGTCACAGCATCCTAGCTTCTCTATTGTCACTATCGGGATTTTTATTAGCATTTCTCCTTTTTTTATGCCTCTTTTTTCAGATGCATCTGCCTGCTTCTTACTGACTTTAAGCCTAACCAACAGACAAATACATTTTTTACCTGATCTGTCTGAAGCTCCAGCATGTGACAACATGTGACCTCTGATTCCCTCTCATTACAGCGAGTGCTGAAATACGCTCTGACAGCCGTATAGTCATGACAGAATGACCTATGTATGTAGATGAAAGAACAATGGAGTTCCATGTTTAATTTACATGTACAGCTGTATGACTGTTGCATCTTATTGTGACCACAATGGCAGAGAAAACCTCACATTATTTTAATACAACAAATGAACCATCACTGAGTGCAAAATGCAAAAGATATGTTCATGTCAGCTCAAAGTACTGCCACATTTCCCTGAATTAAATCTCGGGGCAAATGTATTCTTTGAGAGAAGGTCAATAAACCTCCAGCCTCCAGTCTTGTGATCAGTGCATTTGCTGGAACCTGAATGATTTTCTTTTTCCTTTTTTAATATCTGTTGTTTTCTATAACTTCTAGTTTGACATTGCACAAGTTCCACTGCTCTTGCCCAAATCCCTCAAAGTGATTTGCCATTAACCTTGAAATGGTGACTGACTTTACTTAGATGACAGCAGAGTCTTGGAGCAATTTTTCCTTGCATGCTCTTTGATGAGAAGCAAATGGCTGAGAGCCTTAAATCTGTCAGCACACAAGAACAAATGTTAGATGTAAGGAATAAATCTGGATATTATAGTTCAGAGGACACTTACAGCATGTCATCATTAAAACAGTGATGATTAATAGTGTTAGTCCTGGTGAATTTAAGTTTTTCTGAAAGTGTGATACTAACAAAAAGGACAAATTAATAGATGAGTTTACTAAATGGTGTAAACAGTAGTTATTATTTATTCAGTGTCTAGAAAATATATAGGTAATGTTCGATTAGAGATATCCCAAAAGAATATTTTGTGAAGTAACGTGTTATTAACCTTGATAAAATATAGATTAGATCAGTCAGTGACAATTGTTAATCTATGTTTAGATTTAAAAGGGGAAAGCAAACAAAGCCAGTTCATAATGACAGCAGGCATGGGAGCTGTGGGTCTTTGCCCAGAAGAGATTAGAACTGGGAAGTTGAAAGAAATTGCTTCCACAGAAAGAAGCATTAGGGAGTTTTATGGGTATGGACAAAAACAAGTTACTATACTGAACTCAGTCATACCAGCCGCTCCATTTTTTTTTTCTCCCACATATGATATCATATATATATATATATATATATATATATATATATATATATATATTATTCAGGAACATCAATTCTTGAAAATGTTCCCTGCCATCTGAAATGAGACACAGGTCTGTGCCAGAGTTCCTCTGAAGGTCAGTCTGTGTGAGTCAAGTGATTATCTGACCTTCACAGCTCGCGCTGAATCAATAAAGAAATCTAATCAAGAATGTTAGCCAGGGTTCTAAACTAAATTATATTTGAATAAAAGGAGCTTAGCATTTGTGGGCATCCTGTTAAATTGGGGCAAAATGTTAAGTATAATTTCATTAATTGGCCAGAACATCAATGTTTACTTTAAATTAATTTCTGTATACATTACAAGCACGTTTTGGGCCTCATGAACATCCCTAGTCTCTAGTCATTTCGGAGCTATAGCATGCACTTAACCTGCTTTTAACTGCACCACACCAATTTAAAAAGGTCATTTATATGCAAAGAACAAACAGCATTCACTGTAGGCACACCCTCACTACTGCATTTAGTTTGCACACAAATACCATTGAGGTGTTTACATGCACAGATTAATTAGGTTCAGCTAATATTCCTGTATTTATTGCAAGCTCACATTAATCAAGTAGACTGTCATGCACTCTATCAGGTCCCCTCGGCTACTAGCAACATCAATCATGTCCATCCTGTTATAAACTGCAGTCATGTTGCCGCCCTGAAATTCATATTACATCCATGTAACTTAATTACAATTTGTCAAACAGACTCGTGCTATGAAGGCTGGATAGAAAGAAAGATAGCTGGAAGCACAATTTAACAACTTGAGATGTTGAGATGTTAGAATTGTCAAACATCACTGTTAAGATGTGACTAATTTTGCAGAAATTCTGTTTTTATTATAATGTGACAGAATAGAAAAGGAGAGGAGGCATTGTATGTATAATGCTTAATAGAGAAGTCAATTAGTTGACATCAGTGAACACAATATTCTAAAGCTTTAAAATGGGAATACTGCAATAAAAAAGTTTTGAGTTTCTGCACTTGCTTTAACTGATAAGAGGTTATATCATGATTCCATGGACTGGATTTGAAAACAAATAAGCAATTACTTTTAAAATAACCCAAAATGAAGCATTAAAAACTTACTGCCAACTGGGACTTTTCAAATAACATATGAAAATAACTTGAGAAAGGAAGATGAGTCATTGGTGTTCGTTTACAATAGTAATTAAATAGCAAATTGCGATCAGCGTGGTTTGGGGGTGTGCAAACTACTGCAGAAGATGAGCCCACAGATTAGCAAAACAAAAGATTCTTGGTGATTGACAGTTTTCTTCTTGCATGTCCCAAAACAGTGAATCATAAAAATTGTGTCATGAATAAAGAATACACCTGCAAAAACCCTATACAAGAAATGCATTATCATATCTGAAAAAACCTAACAGGCATCAGACCAGCATAGAAGGCTTTGGTTGAATCCCTCCTGTGAAAAATCCTCTTCCTTGCCTGTGGCATATTGATTTAAGGGATTGGGTCGGATAGGACAGTGAACATTTCACCTTGGTAATGCAGTTCTTAGTTGAGTGTTTAGGTTTATAGTGGATGGCACTTGGTATTCATAGCTGGCTGCATCGCTATGCACGATAACAAGTGGATGCGCATGAGTTACAAATGTGAGGCAGTGCTCATTCAAGACCTCGCTCACTCGGTCAGTCAGCTTACAAGGTTCCAATTTTCACAGGAATCTGCCTATGACCAGGAGAATGAGTCGGAGAGTTGGTATTTGGATCACATTCAGGCCCTCTCGTCTTTCTCATCAGTTTTCCAAAGCAGCCACTCCATCAAGTATCTCCTTGGCTGCTTCTCTGCAGCTCCTTAAACAGAACTCCTCTATTAAGAGATCATCACTCTGGGGTTCTTAACTTGGCTGAAGCATGTGATTGCATTGGAGTCCAGGAGATAGTCAACACACTATCATATAGTCGATAAGCATTTTGATCTGTGCGGAGCATCTGTTCACATTTATCTGAAATGGGTGGAATTATAACCCCAATTCAAAAATTGCACAATCCTTTTACTAAGGAGTGCACTAAAGCAATGATTTTACTTTTCTACACATTATTATTGCAACGGACATAGGGAGTCTGCCATTGAACTTTTTTTTAAATTTTTTTATTTGTGTACGATTTTGGCTAGCCCTACCACAGCTAACACAAACACTCCATAGATAACTATGGCTCCAAGGAAATAGTAGGGTTTATTTTATTCATTTAGCTTTATTTTACCAGGTTAGTGTCGTTAAGATCAATGATCTCTTCTACAAGGGAGACCAAGCAAAGCTAGCAGCAAAAGAAGTTACAGAACAACCAATTAACAACAAAGAGACATAAAAGCCAATCCAATTAAAATGTCAGCAAATCAAAGATTAAAACATCCAAGTAACGATTGAATCATTGATAACTACACTAATAAGAACTTTAAAATCAAGTGGTGAGACTAATTCACCAAGTTTCTAGACTTCTTAAAGGCTATTCCAAGTTCTTTAAAAACTTTCTTTCCCAATTCAGCTAGATAATACCTAAGAGTCTAACTACCAATGGTTTGTTGAGCAATGAGAGAGTAGATAATGGAAGGGGGTTAACAGGTTTTATGAGTGAGCAGGTACTAATAACTGGGTCAGCGATGGTAACCAGCCCTGGATTACACTGTACTGTGATGAGTCTGCGCCTTACAGTTTGTGACAAATCTCATCAGTACAGTGTATTTTCTTTCGTCTCGTGTCACATTACTTAGTTAAAGGCAAGTTAAATCACAGTGAGCTTAGCAAACACAACTATATCCTCCAGATGTTTAAATTTGTCAGAGATGTCATTGATACATATGTTGCACAATTTCCCCCAGCAGTAGAATTAAATGAGTGAAAAAAGGAGATTAATAAATAAATGAAGAAAATGGACGAGCAGAAGAATGTACATATACATTTGATAGTGAGTAAAGATAAACAAAACCATCACAATTAAGTCATTTCCTTAAATCCAAAAGGCAAACATTCTAGTTTCCATTGCTGTAACAGAAAATCTTAGAATACACTTTAATTTAGAAAGATGTCACCTTATGTTCTGTAAAACGATGATGGATGTTTGTCACTGTTTTCATGGCAGCTTATATACCAGACATTTAATGGATAATCGAGAATATAATGGGCAGATTAATCAATCATGAAATTAATCATTACTTGCAGCCCGACTGCCATCTATCCCCTAGTATGATATTTACTTTGTCTTTCGTGACATTTAAAGGTATTTTCTACTTGGTTGGTGCAAAGCAGCAAGTATGAAGAGAATAAATGGGATGATCTTCATCTGATATAAAGAAGTGATCTCTGCTGGCACCACATTCTCATACAGAACCAACAACACTATAGGTTCTGTTGGTGTTTTTTTGTGTGTGAAATAACATTTTCTTTTTTTTCATATTTAGCACATAGGCTATTTGTTTTAGCTGTTGGACGCATTGTGACAGAGATGACAAATTTTGACACATTAATAGCTTTAGCAAAAATACAACACAAGTCAGTGTTTCACCTTAAAGTAACATTTCAAACAGCCTCTTTGATTTAATTTGATTTTTTTCCCACTCAGAGAGCAGCAATAATAAAAATTGAATTCAACTAAATCGGAAGAGGAAAGAATCTTGGAGATCCATTAAAACATAATAAGTCTGAAATGCCATACATTTTTTAGAACAACTCTTAAATATCATTCATTTTTAGGAGTGGAGCCCAGTAATGGCACGCAGATTGCAAAGAAGTTGGAAGAGAGTAGCATCTGCAAGCTTTGCTTTATGCAGTCTTATCAATTCATACAAGCCTGTTGGGGTTTACTCCAGGATCTATCATCTATCATATAAAATGTATAATGTCAGATCCTTTCAGAAAATTGAATTCAATTTGTCCCAAGAGAAGCTGTGCAACCATTAATCCGATGATGCTCTCACTCTTTACGTTTTCTTGTCTCCAAAAGTGTTATTTTGTTACATAAATGCAGTAGTTTACAAAGCCCAGAAGGCTGCACTGTGTGTCTTCAAGCTTTGCAAACACTTCAGTGTCATTTAAGACCAAAATCAACCTCAAACTGAGCCATTGATAAGACAAACTATATGCTGTAAATACTAAGCGATAACGATAAAGGTAGATGTGTGTGTTCTGTTGGCCTAGTACAGCTCGTGACTGCCAAGCTGTTGGTCACAAACATGTTTTCTTTTTCTTTTTCCTTCTTAGCTTCTCAACACTTATCCTTGAGTTTCCCTAATTAGATAGCAATTATGCCAATAACACATTGGCCACCGCCAGATATACTTTTAATATATTGATTTTTGTGATGAACTTTGAAATTAAAGTATCGTTACATGTCCGACAGAGAGCCAAGTATGGATTTGGAGCCAATGTTTTCCCAACCATGGGGAAACAGGAAAAAAGATACAGGCATTTGTTACAGTTTGTTTAAATGGCATCTTACCATCTTGTCCTATGGAAATGTAGTTGTATGCATACACAGTATAACAGTCATGGTGTGGTCCAATATGTGCTTAGCCCATATTACTCCATCTTGTTTATTTTCTTTCATGCTGTGGGATCCTGTGACTAAAATAAGATAAAAAGAGAAGACTTTATTTTTCGCGAAACCCTGAGGGAAACAAAAATGAGGAACTGCATCTCAATGCAGGCCTTTCCAAATTAGCTCTGTGAAATCCCTGTGAATGCTGACAGCTGAAAATTATGATGGATGCACTTGATTTCTCCAGCCCCAATCCATATCAATCAATCGGGGGGCCCGATCCAGGTCAGAGTGCTCCCACGTCCCCGTCATCACCCACACTGCAAGTTTGTTTCATGATTATGAGCCAAGCCTAACAGTCTCTCTTGGGAGGTCTAGATGATGTGCCAAGTAGAGGCTGGGGGATAATTAACTCTGCTTTCCAATTAGGACAAAGCATTCCACTGAGGATACAAGTAGGGAGACGAATAAATACTCAAGCATCAGCGAGGGAGGAGGACAGGGACATGAAGACAGATAAATAATGAGGGGGCTAATGCTAAACACATAATCAGATGCCACAATATGTGATTGATGCTACACTTGTTCCATTTCATAGATGTGAGCTTCTGAGCAATTATCATCAATTTGACTGCACGGTAGCTCCATATGAGGTGGGTTTTATCTATGATAAATGCATATAATTATTCAGAATTTAGCATTTTTTGTAGGAATGTGACAGAATCACAAGGCCTGCAGTTCATAGGCACTGTGTTACTACATAAAAAGTGGTCATACAACACGAAATGGACAGATGTGGATTTGAGAAAATGAATTTTCTCCAGTAGAAATGTACATTGTTAAAAGGACTCTGAGACTCTGTAGACCATCAGATGCTATAGTTCTCTTTCGCTTACAGTATACCAGCATTTACTTTACTACAATGTCTTGAGTATACAGCCCTGGGATTTTTTTTTCCATGTGGTGAGCAAAATGTTTTTTGTAGTTATCAAGTGGAGGACAAACATTGGTCCTCTGAGTTGGGTTTTATTGCAGTTCCAGGGACTGGCAATTATTTTAAATGTTACTAATGACGTTATCAACTTTTGTTTCTAATCTATGCCATTGTAGATCACATAACCTTTAATCTCTGTGTAATGATTTCACGGTTCAGCTGTGGTCAATCTATTTGTTAGCTGCTTTTAAGTAAGCTTACAGAGGAATCTGGTACACTGACGAAAAAACAACAACAACAACAAAAAAACATTTGGCATAATCTTATCAATGCTCCTTTGTTCTGCTTAGTGAGATACCAAATAAATCCAGTCTCATGTGGTGCAAGAACAGATTCAAAGGAAATTACACACTGAATGATTCACATTGTTCCAATCATGTTACGCACTCCAGCCATGGTTTCTGCACAAATACTGATCTGCTGGCAGTGAATTTGAACCTGGCATGGTTATTTCTAATATTAACTGTTTAATACCTGGTGGAAAAATAAAGCTCAGCAAATAGTGGACATAGGAATCCAGGTTTATCCGAATATAAATTATTAAAATTAACGTGTCAAAGACAATCACCACCCCCATGAATACTGGTTTATCTGCTGAAGTCTATTTTACAATATTAAGTCAACCTTGTATAGGAGCACATTTTTCTTTTTTTTCTTTTTTTTTCCCATTTACCTGAAGTCATTGTCTCAATGTACCCACAATTAGTTTATCCATCATCATATCTAAAAATAGTGACAGTTGCTAAAGCAGCTGGGAATCATAAATACAAATCAGTTCGAGGACATACTGCACACTCAGAATTTATCCCAGCATCTACTGGGATAAATGAGAGAACCTTTCCAAGTTAAATTGTTAATTCCCTAAAGGAAGGGTTAGGGCTCTTCTTTGTCATTTTGAGAAAAATGATGACAGATGATTTCCTGTTAAAAAAAAACAAAACAAAACAACAATAGAGAAAAACGGTCTGCCAAAAATGATTGCCAAATGTCTTGCAAATTAATGAACAAATGTAAATCCTGAGCCGGGTGTGTTCTCAAGAGCACAAAGTTTATCATCAGATATGAGCAGGAAACATTTTTTGTGCAATTTGGCAACTTGAAAAACATAAATGAGTGGAAAGTTTAAAACCATCTGCTTTTACAAAAGATCACATACATGTTAAAAATCAGCATAAATTAAAACACTGAGCCTTGGGAATAGCTCCTGAATATTACCTATTTCAGATTATGGAATGTCAAGAGAAGATAGAGCTAGAGCTTTTTTGATGAAGCAGAAAGGCCGTGGCCGAGCACATCAGAGAGGTCAAGGATAGAAGACAGCGAGACACTCTGGAAATGGAAGTACAAATCTACAGCCTGAGGGTTTTGTGTTCAGTAGTCTTGTGATACCAGACAATTGGAGCTCTCTCTGCTTACCAATCGTCTGGGGATTTTTAAAAGCAACATAGCTGCTTGGACTGTGGCAAGAATTGAGCTAATAAACCAAGGCCCTTTACATTTACATCAAGAACAAACCTTTCCAGCAATGTACCCTTTCTCCCTTCCCCTCAGAGTGAACAAAACTCCTGCATGGATTTCACCATCCCACCACCTACACAACTGCAAATGTTGACTGAAACTAAGGTTTGCTTGTTGTGACCAATATTAGCTTAGCATGCGGCTGTGTGTATGCCGCTAGATTGTTGTAGGATACTCGGGAGACGATTCACTACAGGGTTCTTGTCACGATCACCAGGCAAAATGTCAAACCTTGACACCATCCGCTCATCACTAATTCTGTAACCACTTTATTATTATACAGAAATATTGTATGAATAGAATAGTTAAAGATAGACATATTTATGGATTTATATTCATTGCCGTTAAGGTTTGGATGTGTACATGCCAAAAGAGTTCCTGGCAACTGCTGTATGGGGGTTAATTAATCATTTTAAAATTCCTGCAGGTTTGTTTGTTTACATACCTAATTACCTTTTTTATTGTAGTAATACATTCATAAAATTATGTATTTATTTTTTTCGTTTTCTGTAAGTGAATTTTCTGTGGCACGCTGGACAGATGAGAGAAGATTTATCCCAGTCTGAAACGCAACACTATTTTTTGCCCAATTTTTCTTGACTTCAAATAAAGCCCTAAGACTTGTCCTATTAAAAAAGAGCTAATTTTCAAATTGTGTTTACAAATTTGATTAATTCTAGTGTTTATGTCTTAGTGAGGACCTTTACTTCTCTGCAAAGATTTTTCATCCACCTGACGTGTGTCATATCAAGGTGCTGATTTAACAGCATGGTTATTGACCAGGTCTGCAATAGGCTGGTCATAATAAAAGGCTTTAAAATTTGCAGTGTTATCACACAACACAATGCCACAGATACTGCAAGATTTGAAGGTGCATGCAATTGGCATGCTGACTGCAAGAACCAGAGCTATTGCTGGTGAATTTAATGATCATTTCACTGCTATAAGCAGGCAGCACATACATTTAGCCTCACAACTGAAAACCACATGAAACCACACCAGCCCAGGGCGTCCACATCCAGCATCTCCACATGCAAAGCTTTATTGGCAGAGAAGACTTGGCAAGTTTTATGAAAATACTCAGCTATGCTGCTCATCCCACAAACACATGTTCCTTACAAATGGGACATAATTTGAAAGGTGTACGTATTTCACAGCAATTCTATGGCCATAATAGCTAATAATGAACTTCAATAATATGAGAACCACAGTTCAATGCACTTTTAAACACATATGATTTTCTAAGCTCATGAGTGACCTTCTTTCAGCCCAGAGGCATTTGGAAGCACTGACGAGAAGCAGGCTTATCGTAAATGCCACACCATTATGGAGCTATTCCAATATGGGAAAATTTGTCCTCCAAAACTGAAGGGTTTTTTTCCTTTTAGTGAGCGGAGATGTCAACTAAATCACAAGTGTGCCTTTCATCTGCTAAAATGCACTCCGATGAAAATGTTGTCTATTATGTGTCATCAAATGGATCCATCTAAAGTTTGTACACATGCTTTTATAAAATTGGTACTAATTGATTTAATAGTTCTTCAGACAAGTCCTGCCTTTGATCCATCTAGGTCCAGGGGAAATGGCAGACTTGAAATGTGTGTCCCCTAAACAGGTACACAGGGGACAAACTATTCATTTTTATCTCTTTCTGATGCGATTATTCAGCGATGAGAGGCTGAACTCTATCCAGAAGTCTGACAAAGTTCACCCTTCACCTCTGATGCCTCCGACAATGGCGTTTTGTCTTTGACAAGCATTTGACATCGTAAATTGTATTATGTAAACATGATTGATTAGGGGCAAATTTAAATCACCGGAGGTGGACCATGAGGTCGACCTGACAAATTCACAGCGAATATACATTTTTTAAAAAAGATGGATGTGATGATGCAAGCACATCAGAGCTGTTAGTGGAGCTACTATTTATCGTCAGTGTCTGTCTCTGTGGCCTTCCATTATATTACTGGTAAGGACAGCTGTCTACTGCAACATAAATATGTACCCCTTACTCCCAAAAGGGTCACTGCAATTAATGCCCTCCTGAGAATTGTCTGTGACATGAGACGTATGGGGGTAAAAGCATGAAGTGAATGAAGTGGAGTGTTTCACATAGACTCATCAGGAGTTGGAGACAAGCTGTCTGAAGGACGTGTAGGACGGCGGCAATTGATTAGACACCTTGAAGATATTGTTTTTCTTTGGTAACATGTACTGTTTGTGTTATTGTGACAGGAACATGCACACAGTGTAAACACACAGCATGTCATGCATTGAACAGTGGAGCAGGAGAAATATCTCCTTTTTTAATGACATGAGGCCTCTTTTGTTAGGCTACAACATAGCCATATAACAATCACACAAATCTGAATAGATAGACTGCAGTCATCCTCTGGAAAACAGACGTTCCTGTTGGAGGTGCATGCAACAGGGCACCATATGTGCTTGCTAAGATAAAACGGAAGGGATGAGCATTCCCCCCTGTAGGTAAATACTCATTAGACCAGAGTATTGGCTTCTGTGTTTCTAGATTATTCCATCATTTACTGACAGTGCCAGGCACTGTCCTGCAGTCCCTGATATCCTCTGAAGAGTTTGGACCCTGGTGAGCTAGGAGCTGGCTCAAACGAAACCCTTCCGCATCCCTGGAAGGAGCACATATGTCTCATTTTTGGGGTGTGTTTCCATTTAGTCAATAGGCTTGGCTTTGTTTTTGGGACCGACTACATATTACTAACAGCATCATTTCAATGAAGTGTTCAGTATTGCTCATAAAAAAATCCCCATCATTATTTTATTTTAGTATATGGCATAGGCACCACATTGCACATCTACTTTAATATCAGGTTTGAGGATGAATCTGATGAAATCAGATATGTCTGCATATGTTTGCATCTGGATGAGATTTGTAGATTAAAAGAGTTGAAAGGTGCAATTTAAAGTTGGAGATCACATGGCAGCTGCACATGCAGAATTCATTAACCACTGTATGTTCTATTTGCATACTGCACACATGGCCCCATAAAAATTAAATTAGAAGCTATTCCATATTCTCCTACATAGAACACTGGATTGTTCAATTGACTTCAAGACACCCACTTCACATGCAATGAGTTTTTCATGCCCCGATGACGATTTAATAATAATTCCATAACAGATTTTGGCTTAGTCTGCTCTCTACAAAGATAAGCACTGTAGTCTTGTTGGAGATGGAATAAGATGAGATAAAACTATCTGCACTGATAGTGAAAGCCTACACCTGACCATTTCAATTCACCAGCACAGGATTTTCTTGGCCATTATGCGCTAATGCCATCTTTTTTTATGGCGGATGCGATTATGATGTTACACCGTACACAACAGCTACTCTCAGCCAGTGTGTGTTAGGAGTCAAAGGCACCATAACTCAGGAATCATGTGTGCTATTCTTTGTGGTCCGAGACGACCAAGTCAGCATTTGTGACTGTACCATGCTTTAATACCACTGGTGATGTATCACATCATCTCCAGCCTGGACCTTTTCCAAACGTCACAGTAAAAATGACTTTTGTCTGCAGATTCCTTATGTTTTGGATAGGATACCATGTTTGCATTCTATTGTGACAGAGTCACAAGAATATGGACAAAGCATTTCACAGAACTGTTTTTCTTTTTTGTTTTAATAGTAATTAGACTGAAGAAGAACATATGCTAAGGTAGAATATGTCTCTATGGGATTGTCTAGTGTATTTTTGCATTAGTGGTCTTTAAGTGTGTGTTATGGGTGGTAGCTAAGATATTTTATTGTATAAGTGGTTTTGTACTTACACTTCTGTGTCAGGGATCAAAAGGAGGCAATTGTATAGCTGCATTTAAAGCAGCTTAAAAAGTATTTAATTTATTTTATATTTTATGTATTTGCACTAATGCACCTTGAGCACTCAAACTTCTCTTTGGGGATAATACAGATTATCTTGACCTTGAGCTACAGTATATGGGCTTCACTGCGTTTGTTGGAGTCCAACCTTCCCCTCCCAGTCCTGTTCTGATGAAACATATCTCAACATACTGAAGCTGGTTACCAGAGATAAACTGGATACTGGATTCCTAAAAGGAAGGAATATGCAGACATTCACATTTATTTAAGAGCTTTTTTAAGAGATTTTTTTATTTAATACTCTTCGAATAGTAAGAAGATACTTGTAAAATTGTACATTTTATCCATCAGTGTTTATTTACCATGCCTCTGTTTGCTTGTCATTCACTGTGCACATAAGAGTGTGTGTTTCCATTTCTCACAGTTCACACCCTCTTTGTTTTTCCTTTTTTTTCTTTTTTTTGTAAGAGTCAGGAAGCTGACTTTTCTTTTAACCTTATCAAACTAAGATAAATGTCCTACTCACTTTGTACTCCCTTGCGGCAGGGTTGTCTTATCACTACGAATGTAATCCCCCTCTGACCACAACATGGGTATTTTTTTTTCTCAAGAACCACTCATCCAAACAACTTCACACGTGGATGGAAGTTACTTTTCTCCTTTTTAAAGTAGGCCATGTAATCTGATCTCAGCTGTGCTGTCAGTGTGATCTGTTCAGTCACAGACCCATGAAGAAAATACGTATAGTGCAATAAATATTAAAGTTGTTTCCCTTCTTTAATTATGAGTACTTTATGTAGACAACTCTATTCATTTTCCTTTGAAAGGTAGCATACACATCTCAATCATTTCACGAGAGAAAACTAATGTTTTGTGCAGTTCAAATTTCAAAATCAGATAATATATATGTAGGCATTTTGAGTTCTCTTTTTTTTTTCTTATTTACACTGCTGAATGGTTCGCTTATGTGAAATGTCAAACATTAAATACCCTAATTTAAATTTGACAAAACTAAAAATGCCTTTAAGCAGAAAAATATAGAAAGAATGCATGGTATTTTTTTAACTGAAACTGTCGCTTCCTTTTTTAGTTATTCTATTTCTCTTTAAAAAACCAACAACAAAGGAACAAAAAGTATAATTTAAATCTCACAAAAAAAAACATTGTTCATGTCATTTCTATTGCCATTTATTATGCGTGTTATTATGCTTGCAATTCAGAGACACATTCCCTTTATTAAAATAGAAATAAGAAAAATAATGAACCCATAAAAAGGTTAACTACAGGTCCGTGACATCACATCTACTGAGTGTCACAGGGACAGCAGAGATGTCAGACATCTCATCTCGATAATGGGAAACCTCAATTAGTGGTATTGTGGCAGGAAGAGTGGGTGACAGCAACATGGCATCAGAGACATGCGACTGATGCAAGTGCCAAGAGGGAAAATCTCTTCCATTTTAAAGGAGTAAAGCTAAGCACTCATTCCAAATACTGCATTCATTGGGCTTCCCATGATACATACTAATACAATTATTAAACAATAAAAACAAAGCTTGTATCATTTGCATTTGATGCAGTGATTGTTTCCATAGATTTTGTTTACCTGTTTCATCAGAAAATGTATATTGTTTTTTGATTTTGATTCCCATAGAAGTAGAGTAATTAAAACAAAAATCACTAACATCATGTTAATTATGTATGTTACAGTAACATCATCAGGCTCTGCTGTAGCCTATCCTATCCTGTCCTGTGCTGCTGTGAAACAATGGACAAATCATTTTGAGCATCAAATAACCTTTGTGACTTGTTTCTCTATCAGAATGTGTGTTCTATTCGATTGGATAATATTTTTCGAGAAGGTTGTAGAAGAGCCACAGGATGAGATTATTTCTCCCTCATTCAAGATACCAGAGGGCTAACTGGAAGTTAGTTAACAACCCCGCACACTGTGAAACACAGAGGTTTTCCTGGCGGTGTTGAGCTTAATCAGCGTTCTGTGAAGTTGTTTGGAAAAGACTTGAATATAATGTAAAATTACCTGCAGAAAAAAATATTTGATAGACTTAAACTTAATCCCTCCCTCAAATTATCCGTCTTTGGTTAACTTCTCTGGTTACTAAATATGAGCTCTGTACAGCTTTTTCCAGTACATAGGTCTTTCACATTCATAAGTATATGGGATTACATCACTTAATTATGTTCAGATTCTTGACAGAATTAAAATGAATGTCACAGTTTGCAGTTCCAACTGCAGGATCCGCAGTATAGGGCTTCACTACCCTTTCCTAGGCTTTGGATACTCAGTGGTGTTTCTGAGTGTAAAAATACTTCCCAAAACACTGTTACTGCTTTTCAAAAACAGAAAGTCAAAAACATTATTAATTCTAGTCATTATGTGTTCCTGCAACATCAAATGGATCCTGAAGGTGGAAAAGACAGTTTCGCATGTCGATCCACCAAACAGATCGCCTTTGCCTCCCTACTATCATCGCATTTACTCACATTGAAACTCAAGCATCAAACGCTTTCCATCTGAAATTACCTTTATCCTAAATGAGCTTTTAACCCTAACCTTTATGAATAGTGAATGGAGCTTTGGATACCTACAATAGACAGATCGTGGGGTCAAGAAGATGTGTTTCAGAAAATGTCCTCAATACATTTTTCTACTGAGATTCTTAAACTGTGCTAAAAGTTGGAGTAACATAATGAACATGAGAAACATGCCAGGATGCATGTATAGATGAGCATAAATCCAACAAACACAATGAATAAAGATTTTCAAAATGACCAGCATGAATAAAGAAATGCCTCACTCAAATGCATTATACATATAACAAAGTGCATCGTTATATCATATTCACCAATGGAATATGGAAGTGCACTTAATGTATTCATGCCAGAAGATTAGTTCATCATTAGTGCAAAGCTGCTTGGTTTCTCTCTAAGGATGCAAAAATGATTAGACATAATCACTACATTTAGATAGATAGATAGATAGATAGATAGATAGATAGATAGATAGATAGATAGATAGATAGATAGATAGATAGATAGATAGATAGATAGATAGATAGATAGATAGATAGATAGATAGATAGATAGATAGATAGATAGATAGATAGATAGATAGATAGATAGATAGATAGTAGATTCTCACTGAAGGCATCAAAACTATGAATGGATGTGGTGTTATGTACTTAACAAAAAAGTGAAATAACTGAAAACATGTTTTATATTCTAGTTTCTATAGCCACCCTTAGCTCTGATTGGTAAAGCAAGAAATTCCACTAATTAACCCTGATAAGGCACAACTATGAAGTGAAAACCATTTTAGGTGACGACCTCTTGAAGCTCCTCAAGAGAATGTCAAGAGTGTGCAAAGCAGTAATCAGAGCAAAGGGTGGATATTTTGAAGAAACTAGAATATAAAACATGTTTTCAGTTATTTAACCTTATATATATACTGTACATACACATAATATGTTTTATAAATCCTGATATTGATATTATATCAATATAGTTACTATGACAATGAATCAGCGATGTGAACAGGTGCCACATGCACTTTTAAAGACAATACTTCCCCAAACAAACAGCACTAAAGAGGACAGAAGAGTAAATCCTGCCTTATGTGTTGACACAGCAGGGAGAATATTAAATGAGAACAGTTGATCTACAGGAGAACACAGTTTTCAAAGCACAGATTATCTGTGATGTAAAGCTCTAAAGCCATAAAACTGTAAAGCTGAAATATTATGAACCTCGAGCATTAAGAACATAATTCTGAACACGATTCATTCCTTAAAGTTAATTATGTGGAAGCTGGAGTATAATAAAGTTTAGTTACTGTTATAAAGTGCCTTTAGTAGATTTGTACATGCTGAAACATGCTATAAAGCTTCTTAAAGATGAGGGGAGACGCAGAGTCAGGTAACAATTATCTGCAGGTTCATGTCTACAAAGTGACACTTTACATATTGTCATTCAATAGAATATTATAAATATATCAACTACAGCCACTTTAAGCTTAGTGCTATCTTATGAATTTCTTAAGTGCCATTATGGACTACATTAACAGTATCACAAGTGATGCTTGAAGCTTTGAGTGGATAATAACGACCTTCATATCATTTAAATTCTTTTATAATGAAAAGAAAAAAATAAATCAATACAAAAATGTCACAAGTTAAATCCTTTTAGCTGGATATTTTACATCTGCCAGTTGATCTGGAACCATTTGTAAGTCACCTACAATGGTTAAAATGTGCACATTCACACGAGGGCTGAGGAAGTCACTCTTCACCACAAGTACTGCACTTCTTACCTTAAAGTATCTCTCTGTCTCCTGGCCCACTGGAGAGTTGTGACTGGAATTCCAAATCTGCATTAGTTTTATGCACCAACCAGCACTGGCAACTTAATTTCATTGTATTCTGAATACAATGACAATAAAGGCTTTCTATTCTATTATTTTCCATTTTATCCTATCTCTGCAGTAATAACCACAGCTATGAGTCAAAACTGCATTTGTCAAAACTGAGTTATCAGTACTTTCTCAACATATAGCTTGGTACAACTCTCTACATAGACATCGCATTAAATTAGATCAGTGGTTTCCCACCGGTCTTACATCAGGATCCACATGTTTCCTTAGTCAATAAAGGTCTTTAAGTTTTGACATACAGAAAACACGTTTGTTCTTCCTACAGAGTTTATGAGTCTACGAGCAATATTTTTCAAGATATTCATCCCCAAACATCTCCACACATACTTACACTACAAATGAAATAATATCAAGGGCAAAAAAGGTGGAAAATGAAGATGGTTGAAACTTTGTACTGTAGTTTTAATGAGCTTCTAGATTTCCAAAAAAATCCTATTCCTATTCCTCATTGTTATTGGGGATATTGTATATTTTATATTGTATTGTTGGCTCAGTATCAGCACTATGGTATCAATCATTATTATTTTTCACTGCAAATACAACTTCTTTGATCATTGTGTCCCAGTATTTATGGTCTTTACCAGCAAAAGACATGAAGATAGAAAGAATAAAACAGCTTTTTAGCATATTTTGGACATTTTCCTAGGACCAAAATGTATGAGGTAGCTGCCTGGTATGAACATGAAAATGTAGTACATGGAAATTGCTTGATATTACTGGTTTTCATTTTATACAAACCTACCTATAGCAGAAAAAAAACATCCATTTCAGGAATACTCTTTTCTGCCTCAGTACCTCCATAATTATTGAATTACCTGTGTCATTGGAAACTGGTATATGAAGGACTATGTGGTACCTTACCGTCCAAGCTCCAGTGGGAGTATCTACATGTGTTTCCACACAAATAGTTGAATGTGTTTCTACATATGTACCACAAGGAGGGAATTAAACACTTTCTAGCCACCAACCAACCAATCAGTGAATATTAGAACATAGGGATTCCACTTATCAAGAAAACACCCAAGCGGTTTCATTGTTAAAGTTATATGGTTAAAGGATAATAGTTTTTATCACAGGTAGTTTCCAGGACGCCATTCGCTACATGGCACATCATTTTCAATTAAGTTATTTTAATGTGTTATCTTATTATTTTTTTTTTAAATATTGGATATAAAATGTAACCACTCTTGAATATAACATCTATCAGATTTAATGCCTGTTCTATAGTGAGATATTAAAGAATACAGCTGCATTAATGAGCCGCAGTGACATAAGCTCACAGAAAACATACATTCCTTTAGTCCAATCAATATTTCAGAGGCTGGGACTCTGGAGATAGAGTAGAGATAATAAAGGAGGACCTGCTTCTTCATTATCACAGTTTGTTTTCTGCCTTTAACTGTGTGTGTTTATCTATAAAGGTAACATGGAAGCAAACTGGCAATCTAAAAAAACAAACATTAAGATATTTCCACATATATTTTCATGTTCTTACTAGGCCTGTGGTTAATTCATAATACCATCATGGCCATCAGCTGTAAATACCTTAAATATTGGTACTGAATTAATTAAAAATATTGTTTTTGAAGACTACTCTAAACTAAAAATGATCATTGATGGATGCAAAAATAGGTTTATAATCCCCTCAATATTGCTTTTGTTAGGAATTTTGCACTTTGTGTTGCAAATGGCCTTATAGAATGTCAATAGGCATGCAGTACATGCTTTTAATCATTACTGACAACATGTTAATCTTAAGTTTGGTGAGTTTAGGGATACTACTATATTAATGCCCAAACATGGCTTCTGAATTCTAGTGTCCAAAATGACAATGCTGATATTCTGATGTGAAGTGATTTTGTCTACAATTTTCACCGTCTCAGTTTAGTATGTTAGCATGCATCATTAATTGAGAATAAGTGTAACTGAGGTCAATGGGGACTATGAAGTACTAGTTTTGCAAGTATTATTATATATAATAATATTATTAGATAATTTGACAATTTTGACCTTATAATGATGCAGGAGGAAAGTCAATTAATCCAGACAGTTATTGTAGTTCTTTCTGGGAGGAACATTGAATGCATATATCAAATTTCATGGCAAACCATCTAGCTGAGACATTTTACTAACAGCCACAAATGTCAAACTGATGGTGGCATCCATGAATAACTGCACAACGTGCCAAATTTACAGCTAATGAAGATGTCACATTTGGACTCATTTAACATCTTTATATTCCCTGAAAGCATCACCTTCGGGATTTGGTCTCAGCATCTAAAATCAGACAGTAAAAGTTTTCTATTTTTACTGTTTATGACCAATAACAAGGGTAAGATTGGGGACGATACAAAGATAGAAATCAGCCTAAGTAGATCCTATGCACAGTGTTCTCTATTATTCAGTCCCCCGTTACTGATTTAGTGGGCCTCACTTTATCTGCACTCTCTACCTGCATGTATCGCCCAATGCTTAGCATTCCCTAGGTGACCTAACTTGCGTGTACTTGGCATTAATTCAGCTATACAGTGCGGTGCAGCAGTAAGAACACAAACAGACTATTTAAAAAGCCCTGCTGCCTTTTTCTCCTCCTTGTTTGTCCAGCATGCATCTATTATCCCTCCTCCAAACCACGAATACAAAGAAGCAGAAGTGAACTTGCTAAAAAAGCTTTGTGTATAAAAGGTGTTTATGTGAAAAGGCAGCTCAACAAATCCCCAAGAGCATGAGATCATTGTTAATCCGGTTAGGTTGGAAGTAATATTTTATTATTAGTTCTATCCATTTTAAATAATGGGATTCTGCTCGCTATGCAGCCAAGCGCTATATTCAAAGGAGCCTGTTGTCAACTCAGGTCGGGAGGTGTTGGATTAATGTAAATTGTATAACAAGCTTTGAGAGGCCCATGGGAAGAACAGTTAGAGATATGGAACACCCCCAATATGTTATGAGACTCTGCTAAATACTCCAGGCTGGGAGGGAAACTAGTTTTTATGATGTCCGACTTTTACTAGCAGCAAGCGTTTAGTTTCTTAGATAATAAAAGGTGAAACTGTTCGGTTGGATTTTTACAGCCTCTAGGAAAACGGATAATAGATGTCATATTTTTTTTAATCTATGGCCTCATAGTCAGTTTAATCCATGAGGTTCATATGAATGTGGACTTGTCGGTCTGGTCCTGCAAGACTCTTTTCAAAGGCAAAGCCAGACAGGCCTATACCAAGAGCTGCTCCTGGTGAGTTGTCATCAATGCCCACAGCAGGTGACACAGCAGACCCTTTGTCTGGATGGTGGCTGAGAGGGAGAAGATTGACAAGGTCGAGACAATTTTAACTCCCACAGGTGACCATTATTCATGTCTTTTCGAATCCGTCAAGTTACAGCTTGACACCCCTCTCCAACGTTCTCTCATAAATTATGAAAGCGGTCCCATGCAGACCCTTTGTTTCTCTATTATTTAGCTTAATTATCATATAAAATGTATCGCAGTGACAAAGACCGGAAATATACCAACTAGTCTCCAGTTGGAATCAATTAATGCTGGTGCTTCACAAACACTGTGAATGCATCCTTGTTTATTCAAAACTTTGTGAAACCAGCACCAACCTGTTATTCAGGATTCACACAACAAGCATGCATAATGCACTCGCCAGAATGAACACATTAAAACACTTCTGGCAATAGAGTGAATTATTCACAGCGCCTGCAGGTGGGCAGACACACTGTGCTTTGTAATGCAGATGAGCACTAACTACCGACATACGCGCTACTGTATCCTAACACTCATGACTTTGTGATACATATAATTAGTGTCTCTAAGTGAAAAACATACTGAACTATCTGCACATATGGGAAATCATCAACATCCCGAGTACTGGATGAATGTATACACTGTTTCTTGATGCTGAATTTCAGGTCGTCACTCTGGAGAGGTGACAATAGTCTAAAAAGTATTCTCATCACATACTGTGTCAAACAGTTGAAGTGAAACAAACTTATGAGCTTATTTAAGATTATGTGTAAGATTAAGTTTATACTTCTCATTGAAGTAACTTATTTAATTACACACACAACCACACACACACCCTTAGGTAAGAGAGATCTGAGAGTCAGTTGTTTCATGACTGTCAGTATCATCATCATCTATACTTTATACTTCTTTCTTGATAAGTATATTGGCAGCATGTTTACTGTGTAAAATATAACAAAGTGTTTTGAGTCATTTTGGACCTTGCTCCTATGATCTCAGATTCATGCTAATAATTGCTTTGTGGGTGTTTCAAACTTCAAATTAATGTTCATCATCCCATTCTTAGACTTATCATTAGCAATTAACAATAAAAAGGAATATAATTAATTATTCACATTTTTAAAAGAATCAATCAGACACCATGCTTTGCAAAAGTCAAGTATTCAGTTTTAATTGAACTCATTCATGTTTTTCAATACACTGATTCCTGATTTCATAGTTTTCTTGAATCAAATGACTCATTTCATAATTTGTTGCACTGCACTGTGACCTTTTTATTATCTTTTCTATTATGCTTGTCCTCCATTTTAGCTTATCTCTTTTGTTTGTATTCTTGTATATATATATATATATATATATGTGTGTGTGTGTGTGTGTGTGTGTGTGTGTGTGTGTGTGTCATGTTTTGCACTTTGTCCTACTTTAACCTTGAACCAACAGCAAGTCTATATAATAGAACCTATAAGATCCATGACAACTTCCCCCTGAGCACCCAGGACTCACCATCACACTGCACTCTCATATACTGATGCCCTTGACTTTTCACACAAATAATCTAGCTATTCAATTTTACTTTCAGATCCAAAATTAAAACACCTGCTCTACCTCCATGACACAATACAAGACACTAACATCACTGAATCAGTTTTATATGAGCTTATTCCAGTATCTACTTATAAGAAATAAAATCTGGAGTTAGCTCCTATATCACATTATAGCAAAATCCTAGATGTCATACTTCAAAAAAGCAGATAAACATGATCTGATAGGACACACTCACAAAGACTGTTTTACCATCTCAAAGTCCTCTCCTTGGTAGTGTCTGTATAGCTGTTTAAGTTATTTATTAATTACTGTTTGCAAATGTAAAATTTGTTTTAACCGTTTCCTGTAGTAAAATAAAGGAATAAAAAAAATAATAATTGACTTAATCCCAGGCTTAAGACACAAAGTTCCCATTGTACTGTTATGATTGGAGTATTTCTGTTTTGTTTTTTATGTTCTTTCTCCTCCTCTCCCCCTCCTTTTCTGTATGTTATGCTACTGTGTGTGTGACAGGAGGCGTGGTAGGTCAATCAACCTGGGGTCATTTCATCAGTCGGCTTCTCCATTAATGCCTGGTCCCACCTCCGGTCCTGTCTCAAATAATTCTTCCTCATACAGTAGAGTCAAGCAATCTCTTGAGCCCTTGTGTGATCTGCCCTAATTTATATTTGTGTTTTTTTTCTCTTCCTGGTATCAGATCTCTTGTTTTTTCCCTGCAGTTCATACCTCTCTGTCCTGCCAGCCACATCCTGTGCCAACCTCTAAGTTTGTGTTACAGCTCTCCTGAGCTTAACCTCCAGCCTCTCTTCTTGTCACTACCACCAGCCTCTTGTATTTAGTAGCAATATTCCATGATACCTCTTTTGGGAACATATAACTTCTAACATCTAAAAAAAAAATGAACTTTGAATGTTGAATCATGCACAACATGTAGAATACAAAGAAGAGAGGTCTGCACACTGTTAATAATTTGTTTTTGCTTTTTTTCTTTTTTGGCTGAGCATGACTTTATTGATTTTGTCACCAATATTTACTGAGGATAGTGCATCAATTGGTCCATCTTTCTGTCCATTTCACCTATTAGAAGTCGATGTTTTCATCCGTAAGATCTTCCTCAGTCAAATATGAATTTTAACGATTAAGTCTCTCAAACTTTGAGCTGATGACGGGTTGTCACACATGGAACATGTTTTTCTTTTTCTTTTTCTTTTTTTTTAATTTACATACATTTAAATGAAAAGTAATTCCAACTGTTGTAATGCAGATATAATACGATGCATATTGGAAGATAAGATGCATCTGAGTCTGATCTCACAAGAAATGTTTTATTTATACCAAATATCATTTTTCATCACTTTGCATACAGAATATATTGCATGATGTGAACTATAGAAGCCTAAAGGCTCTGAGAAACAATTTCCTGAATTGCCTTCTGACTATGAGAGGTGGGATGTTAATGAATAACTTCTACAAAGTATCACGTTAGAACAGTTTTGTTTTCATATGAGATTTCTTATTTGTTTTTTCTTCAGAATTTTGGATCAGAATCTGATGACAGTTGGTGGATTTTTTTAATTCTTTTTGATCATCATTAATCAGATATGATGAAGAAGCTTAGCAAACTAGTGTAAATAACATGAGATTGTTTATGTTGCTTATTTACTCATTGGGGGTTTAGCTACTGGTCATTTTCTGAGTCAAAAAAGTTGTCAAGTAATATTCCTCCAGCTAAAGATAAATAATCTCTAAAATAAGGTCATTTTGTCAGGTGCTGATTTATAAAAAGTTGTGTGGATGCTTTTATGTTTTCTTGGCCCTGATCTTTATTCAGCTTTCAGCCATGGCCCCTCGACTTCAACTGTCTCCAATTGTACCAAATCCTCTAGATGTGTGGTTTATCCTCTCTAACTTCTTTTTAACAGCCTTGTTTGTTTTTTTCTTTTCATTTTGTAAAGCACATTGTGAAATTGTTAATGCTATTATTGTTAAGTGCTCTCTAAATTTGGTGTGTATCATTATTATTATTTTATGTTAAAGAGAAATACAAGCCAAGGTTTCAGGGGCTTTATATAAAATTTAAACCGGAATAGAATTAAAAATAAATTGAACATATGACCAAATCTCTTAGTCTATCCAAGCTGAGCCTGAATTTCGATGAACAGATATTTTAAATACATTACATGAATAGAAACTGAAAGTAGAAAAAGTGAAAACAGCTGTTGCTACAAAATTCCTCCAAGAGGAATGATCAAACATTTAATGCAATAATATAAATAAGACGAGCTCTCTTCAAACTTCAAAACATAAGCTTCCTAATAAACTGTCAAAACATGCGCTACCTTGGAGACTGCTGCCTTGTAAACAACTGTGTGTTTCCAATTTAGTATCAAGACAATCACTTTTATAAAGACAAATCCTGGGGAATCAAATGTTTTGCCGCACATAATGTAAAATTCACATCTCTGCAGTTAAGACATCTGTTTCGATAAAAGCGGGGGTGTAATGCGCTGCTCCTGGTGGGGTTTGCACAGATAAAGACATGAACACATCTTAATGGATTGGGAGGAGAGATTTTCCATTTGCCTGTCTTTAACAGTATCCTGGAAGATGGTAATCCCCAAACACTGCATTCATCCTCCTGGGACTTTGGCAAAGCTCATTAAACCAGTCTTAATCCAAACATGTCATAAAATGCTAATTTGTGAAATGCTCAAAGGGAGGTTAGTTGGTATAACTTATTCAACATGTGTTAGTGAGTTCTGTGCCTGCGACTCCGGACACTTGATGCAGTAACAAACAGTCGCGCTCTGTGAATGTCAAGTTTATAGATCCAGATCTGTAGTAAACGCACTCAATAACCTTCACAGTCCCATAACTCAAGCTCTGCTTACGTTAAAGGGCTCCAGTGCAACTGTGCTCCTATTAGACAGATTATAAGATTAGAGACACATTTGAATACATCTCTAATCCTGCTAGTCAAGTCGGGACAGTAAACAAGCCAAGGCAAAGCTCTGGGAACACAAGATCTCCGCGAATCAATGAACGACACTAAAAATGTGCTTAGACATAAACCATCACCACCTTGTCACTGACAAAATGCCAAGTAGCAAATAATTGCAGCTGCCAGGATGCAATGTCACTCCCAGTCTCTTTACATTAAGAGCGGGCACCGTGTGCAGTATGTTGCTATATATGCATGTGACCCTGTATGTTTTATGCAAATTTTTCACAATTCTTCGGGCTCGCCTCTTACTGTATAAACTACAGTTCTCTTCCCTTTCTGTTTGGGTGTGTGGGAGCTTCGGTACTCCTGGGGAAACGGTGCTTTGCAGCTAAATTGACATTCACTGGAGTGTGCTCCCCTCCTGTCATTTTGTCAACACCATCACTGTGTGAAGCTCAGCCAAGCAAGACATCTGACAGACAGGCAAATGGGAGTGGTGGACTTCAGCAACATAACACCGTCTCGCTGCCCTCTCTGTGCCCAGCGGTGAGGTTCAGTGCACATACATACACACACAAAAGGAGAACAGCCATATTCTGTAACCTGAACTGTCTCTATATTGCGGTTATCTCTGGGACAAAAAAAAAAAAAAAAAAAATGAAAGTGAAAAGAAAAAAAAATAAAAGAATCAGGGACAGACACGGATTGATCAGAGACGCAATCAGCAAGAAAGTGGACCTGCATGAGTGAGTTTTCCATTTGTTGCCAACTAGTAAACCTGACACTAAAAATTGATTGGCAAGTGACAATGCTCCCTTTATCCTGGAAGAATCATCTATAGGGGCTTCACAGTTTCAGGTCAGAAATTATGGCCAGGTTCTCCACAGGATGTTTGCAATTTAATTTATTTAATGGCAGGCTCACAAAGGAGAGCATATTTCTCAATGTGTTGGAGAGTTGCCAATCTATGGAAACAATAGCGTATTGCCGATTCAAGGCTGTGAATGCACGATAAAACAGAATCTCAACAAAGGCACAAAATATAGGTCTAATTTAAATTTGACATTCGTTTCATAGTGGCCACAAATTCATGCAAATTGTGGCTCCTTTGACCAAAGCCTGGGGATTAACAACATCGCTGACACTTCACGTTTCCCCGAGACTCCTTTTTTTTTTTTCTATTGCAGCGAATAAGCACAAATCTCAAAAGTCCCATCGAATGCCGAGGTCTGCAGGCATGAAGTCTTCAATCAAAATATAACACGGAAAACATTTATGAGATAAACTGCCACCGTGGGCACTATTGAACAGCTTCTCCCTCTAACTGCTATGTGTCATCGGTGGAATCCTTCCGCTTCTACATACACACGGAACAGCATACTTATCAGTCAGGTGTCATGGCAAAACACTGGAACAACAGGGCGATAGGGGTTCAAATGGAACCAGCACTTGTCAGCCATGATGGATTCTGACAGCAGAATATGCTCTGGAAATGATTAGATAAAAATAACAAAATCCACCCTGGCGTCTTCCAGGAGGTGTGCGAGGTGTGGAGGTGGCTGATAAAGGATTCAGATTTATGTAGCCTTCACCAAAAGAAGCAGATATTATGTTTCTTGAAAAATGGAACATGAGAGCTTGGCTGTGATGTACAGTATACCCGGCAGAGAGCACCGAACAAATAAGGAGGGGTTAATAAAACACAGGAAATGAGAAAAAACAGTTTGGCAGCTCTATGTGATATCTTTGGAAATCAATTTTCAGCTCTGGAACGTACAATTTCGTTTTGTTTGTCCTTGAATATTGACAGTAAATCTTTGTCAGACACTTTTTTTTCACAATTGTTCCATGTGTGAGGATTCAGAATTGAAGAGGAGTGCTCAGAGATAATGCAGCAAGTAAAAGAAAAGGGCTTATTAATCCAGTGAAAACTTTACATCAGAGATGTTTTGTTGAATTACCCTCAAGACCACCGGCAGCTGTAGAGTAAATTCTGGCAGCTCAAACACTCATCCAATCCCTGCGCTCAACACCGATCAGACCACAATAACTCAGCTTCTACAACACGGTACCTACAGGAAGGCCGATGCTTAGTCCACTGTAATGCACCAAATTCATTTAATATTTGCTCAACTGTGATAGCCTGTCCCAAAACAGCTTGCAATGTCCAGAAATCCTAATGCACCAATCAGAGATCTGAAAACTGATGCTCCATTTCCTGTTGGGACAAAGGGGCATGAAACCTGTTGTAGCAGTAAGTGTTAAATCAATGAGCTGCATGGAACTATCCCACCATCTCCTCATTTACATTGGTTAGATGTTGAAAAAGACACCAGTTAATGATTATTTCATTATCAATGAATTTACCGGTGATTTAACCATTTTTTAAATAATTGCTTGCCTATAAATTATCAGAAAATAATCAAGAATACCCCCTTTATGTGTATGTAATGTGTGTTTTATCAAAATTTACAATTACAATTTAGTGCTGAAGATTTAAATTGACCTTCATTTACCCATTGATTCGTTACTATAACTAGTGTATTTTTTACTTTGTATGATTTTGAAGAGATGCTGTTTTTCATTTTAGAGGTGAGGAGGACAAATTGTTCAGAGGTTTATTGAGTTTATCATCCTCTCACATTCTACTGCACCTTTATAGCAGCAAACTTTAGCTTTTTAAAAACAATATATTATCAAAGTAAAAATCTAAACTCTAAAGCTGACAAACCCTAGTTGTGTTGACAGATAATGACTCCAGGGCATCTACAGTACAGGGTGAGTAGCCAAAACACTGAACATCAAAAATTCTGTACGACACCATTTCTGTTTAACATCATCAGCAGCAAAATAAAATGGGAGTGAAAAACTATTGATTGATTGCATATTGATATTTGGTATTAGATATTCAACAAAGCGATTGGTCATATACCCACTCCTATTTAAGATGGCTTTCTCTGCTGACACAAAGTTTTGCTTGATGAAGGAATTTCACTGAAATAACACAATAATCTATCTCTATGTTTCTGCCCATTTGGCAGTGTGTACGGTTTTTCTTCCAGATACCATATATCAAAATTCAGTTATAGAGATTGCACATAACCTTGAAAAACTGGTGTTCTTTTTCAGTTCCTTCTCTTTTTTAACTGTCTCACCCTCAATTTTTTTTAAATATGTGCAAAAGAAGCAATGCATGTTTTCTGCAGAAATAAAGTCAGTTTATATATAGCTAGCTTAGCAAAATTAAATTGACATTGATTTGTCAAGTTTTAACTAGTCCTAAGCACCAATATACAATATGAAATGTATCTGTACCTGACTTCCAAATTTGTTTCTGTGTTATTTGACCCGTAGAGACTACACAGTAGAGTCACTCCTCATTATGCTCTGGGGCCTCCCATCATGCCCCAGGCCAATGAGAATGTGCAAATCATGAAAAAAATATAACCTTTGAGTTTGAGTTTAATTGACTTTGCTGACCACATCAGAAACTTTTCAGTTTTTAAACCCCCACCGCCAAAAAAAAAGAACGAATATAGCTAAAAATAGTTAAAGAATCAAGCATGGTACAGACTTATTGTAAAGTGAATACCTAATATCGTCCATAGTGACTTTTTTCTTGTCTGAATTTCATTAAAGAAAGAAAAATGTAAAATATGGAGTGTTGTGCCCTTTAGCACTTACACTCCTATTAGTGGCCGTGTGGTTTGTCAAAGGAAATGCATTTGCATTATAAAAGCAAGCCTACGGCATGGTGTAGCATTATTATCTGCAGGTGTTGGTGTATTTTTGTTCTGCTGGGGGGAACAAAAAAAAAATAATTGAGAATTTTGACCCTGAGCAGCTAACTGGACTGCATTATGTTGCCCAGGTGTGTCTGCTATTATGTCCAGCACTTAAGCTGGAACAAATTTCATGTTGCATGTCCCTTTATTTATTTAACCCTTATTATAACTGAGGTCTTTACACAGTTCTAATTATTCAGATCATTGAATTGTAGGTCTCTAGGCAACATTTTGTTGTAAGGAACTGGTAATTATGAGTTTTTCTGCATAAATTTCTTTCTACATAAATTCTATTTTTTTAACATAAATAGGCTAATTCTTCTTCTGAAGCCAATCATTAAATCTACATTACCCTTCATTGTACACGCTGGGTCTTGCTAAAAAAAGGTCATATTTCATCATACTTTCTTCATGCTAATTAAAGTCTAGGGTTTATATGAAAAAAGTTTGATAGAACTTCCGCAATCTCTGTTGTTTTTAATTCTTCAGATGGATTTTAATATAAGATTTTATTTTTATAAGTAAAAAAAGGACAACAATATGCAAAAATAGTGTTTTATTCATTTAATATTTGGCTTAAAATGCTTAAAGCTTAAATTTTAACAATTATCTGTGCAACTAAAAACATTTTTTAAATGCAATAAAATTACATTGGAACCTATGATTTAATTTTATTAAAAACAAAGTTTACAAATAACCCAACAAGCATTTGTGTGACTGCAGCAATATGAATTTCAACACAGTTTTAAACACTAAAAATAAATGTGTATGTCTAGTCTCTACATGTGAATGTAAATATTTTTTTTTTACACACACACACACACACACACACACACACACACACACACACATATATATATATATATATATATATATATTCCTGAACAATTACTGCAATATTATTTGTATGTTTGTGTGACTATGACTGCTCCACCCAAGCTATTTTAGTGTGCACCACTGCTCTAGCCACAATTGTCAAAGAATAAAATCACACTGGATGTGTGCTGTCTCTGCTTCATCCACACACAAATATATAGGAGGCTTTTCAACCTATTAAAAACAATCTTGTCCTCAGTACACTGAGGGAACTAAATTAAATAGTCCTTTTGAACACTGATGTCTAATTTGAATTCAGAGTAAAAAAAAAAAAAAACATTACACAGATATGAACAAATAGCATATTTCTATGAGCCTTTAAGCTGATTCACTGATTGAGCCTATTTTTAAGGTATTGTGCCTTGGATAATGACTTTTGCCCATCTGGATTGAGGAGACACACACACAAGGAACGTTTTCTAAACCAAAACATTGACCATTTTATTTTACTAGGGTTGTCAAAGCGTTAAATTGTTGTAAGAATTCCCCAAGACCAATTATTTTAACACAGGGACACGTGAGTAAAACACATCACAGATCTGTGTGGTTGGGTTAGGGTTAGCTTGGTGAATTACAGCATTCTCCCTCCCCTTGCATAACATAAACTGAAATCTGAAATCCTCTCTCTCCACAGTAAATCATCTTTTGAGTGTTTGGTGGTTATTTTATGTGCCTTAGAATATCAACCTGCCTCTCTCCCTCCTGAATCCTCTCACATGATTCTTGCTGGACTATAGACTGTAAAAATAAAATCTGCTCTTTTTTTTTTTTTTTAAAAAAAAAAAAAGAAAAACCTCAACCAGCTAGCTGCTTCAGGCTGCTCTCCTCTCATTCACATCATCAGCCTTTAGGTCTATTTAAACGTCAAACATAAACTGCTCGTATAGCGACTGGATCTAAATAAGCAGTTCAGAGGTACTACTATCTACTATTTCTCATAATTACAATCATAATAAATGAACATTGCCTAAAGCATATTCACTCACATGATTAAGAGTATTAAAATCTTGAAAAATATCCCTTCAAGGTATATTTAGAACAGATAAAAGAAATATGAGTGATTAATTTGTGATTACTCATGATTAACCATGGACAATCATGTGACTAATCGCAATTAAATAGTCTAATCAATTGACAGCCCTAGATATTAACAATTACTTCCTCATCTCTGGCTGAAGGTGATGCAATCACTAAGTTCAAGTGGCCTACAATATATAAGGAGAATTATGGTCATGCAATTATCATGGCATTTATAAGCACTCATTTAATGTAAATGTTGGAGCTGGCTTATAATATTTTTCACTACACTGGAACTTTGTTCATGTTTTTATCTATTTATTATTTATTTCCTTATTTTTCTCTTTAATTGACTGTTTTTAATTGTGTCCTCATGCGTTTAATGTTTTATGTAAACCACCTTGAATTACTTTTTGAAATGCAATTTACAAATAAACATGTCTTGCTTTGCCTAAGATGTCAAATTCTTCTTCCAGTCAATACGCTACCTCTGAAGATCTCCATTAAGCATGGAGAGTACCTGTAGAATGGAGATAGCAGAGGTAGAGTTGATGTGCTCAGGAAGTCCTTATTGATCTGAAACACATGGACAACGCTCTGACTCAGATCACATTGAGGAAGCCTGAACAATGAATAATAATGATGCATTGTACATATGATGCAGTGCAATCTTGCACTGCATCATATGCCACTGAAAATAATGAATAATTTCGGTTTAGTATTTTTGGAACAAAACTAAAACAATGACTGATAATTTCATGGTGCTCGTCATATAATGTACATGATGTCCCAGAATAATGCACATTTCCATAACTTCAATCATTTTAATAGATTTAACAAAATAGTCGTGCTATTTTCATCACTCTGAAACAGTACAATTACTCGTTAGATGAGTAATCCAGAACATCATTCAGTGTGGTTCTATGTGTGTTGATGTGTCATCTAAACTGTATTTTGTAGTAAGTGCCAGAAGTTGGAATTAGTGAGATTTGAAGAGCTGTGTGGGAACTGTACAAGTGATTTTTTTTTTCCATTTCTGAAATGAATGCAGGAAGTGTTGATGTGTATTATCAGCATACTGCAGTAACGAAATTTAACACAAAAGAATGGATCAGCAGATAAGAGCACAGGTTATCACCAGATTCAGCTCAATCATTAAACCTCAAAATTTAAATATGTGTACATGTGATAACAAATAAACAATAATATGACAAAAAATATTAATTTACCATGTGATTTTGAGGGTGTGCGGTAAAAATTGTGATTGTGATTACATTCTGGTAAATAAAAAAAATCAATTTAAAATGTGAATACAGCAGAAGTAATACTAATTTCAGTAGTATAGTATTACAATTATATTTGAAGACTATTACCCAACTATATTGTATAGAACCAGAGAGAATAAAAACAATATGCAATATTCCAACTTTTTTACTGAATTCAAGAATTAACTTAATTATAATAGCTTCTTGTAAACATGTAAAATAATAATATACCTGCTATTAAAGTTAAAGGATAATAAAGAATGAAGAATGCAGACATCAGTCAGTATCATTATTCCCTTTTTGTTGTGACTCACTGTCTGTTGGTGCTGCAGGAAACGCTGGTTTATTTCAGACATGCAAGAATCCGCTGAATTTCAGGTTTCATGCTACACTAAAATACACAGTTAGATGACATGCAGTCAGCTTTCATTTTTCAACTTGTTAATAACATTCACTAATGAGCTAAACCAGCATGCTGTGGTTGTGTAAACATGCTGACTGTGGACAAAGCAGGTGAAATATTGCATTTCTAAATGTTTATTCTTGCTGAACAGGTGGTTTGATAATTTAATTATTGGCTTTTTACTCATGAATGTTTAATTGAATGCACTTGCGTTACAGTAACAAGCGTATTTGTCATCAACCCGGTCTACACTCCGCTGTTCTACCGCTTCTATGCTGCTGTCTGCTCCATCGACCATTACTGGAGTCAAGTTCTACAGTTCTGATGGTTTGTAAAACATTTCATTGGTGCCAATTAATCAGACAACCAAGCAATGAACAGAGAAAGCTACTATTAAAGTAGACTAGCCATGGAAAAGATAAGTTAGCTTTAATTGTGAGAAACACAAGTGATAGAATTCATGATTCACAGAAAATTCTACAACTGAGAAATGTCTAAAAAAGGCCTAATATTTACTGTTGATCACTTACCATCTAACTAAACATATCCATGCAAATGCATATGAATTACTTACCTTCAATATCAAGGATGTCAACCGATGAAAAAACGCCCCGGTTCCTGATGTGCTGCATCTGGTGAGAGTGGAGCATGTGCAGCAGCTCCCTAATGTTTCTGCTGCTCACTCAGCCATTCACACACACGATTACACACCGATGGCGGCAACATACCACACACGGTGCTGGCGCAATCACAAGCAATTTGGGCTTCAGCGTCTCGCCCAAGGTTACTTTGACATGTTGACTGGAGCCAGGGATCGAACTGCTGATGTTCTGACGGCAGACGACTCACTCTACCTCCGGAGTCACAGCTGCCCTCACAATAAACGTGTTGATAAAAAAGGACAAACCGCTGAGCTCTCTGGGTTTTCTTACATGATCTTTGTATTTTTCATAGACCTGAATTATTTATAACCCTTTTTTCCTGTTTTGTTTATGACAAAACCAATATCTTCACATTCTCTGCTTATAGTGAACCAATTATGGGGCATTAAATATCAGAAAAAGAATAGAAACTGGAGAACTGATGGATTGCTGATGGCAGCTTAATGATTGAAGAGGTAGTCTATGACTGAGAGCTAAATCCCAAGAAAGATTGCGAAGATCAAGGTTGGATGTGTAACAACCACTCTCTCTTCCATCCCTAGATAACTACTGTAGAGGAACTCTTGAACAGGCAGTAAACTAACTGCTTCAGTGGAGCCGTTCAATCCATGTGATCTGTGCCGGCAACTACCCAACGTGAAAGAGTGTTAACTATGAACGTGAAACGTCTGCTTAGCAACTGCCCACTCTATAAATAAAAAGGTTAAAAAATAAAAAGACAGATGGAGGCAATGAAACAAGAAAACAGTTTAAATGGCAGGTAACATTTTCATCACCATCTGAATGACGTTAATGCCTGACGTTTAAATACTGTGCACTGTCACGATGGAAATCAATGAAATCCTCAAGGAATTCATTGATGCTAAAAAAAAAGGAAACATCTCCTTCTTGCATTCCTACAACAACATTTTTGAAGGATCAAAATTGATCCTTGTGTTTGTTTTTTTTATTCCCTGTATTTTCCATCCTTATCAAGACCAGTAAGAGCCGACATTTAAGGGTTAGTTTTTGTTTTGTTTTTGATTGGGTCAATTTTCACTGATCAATAGGAACAATGCTCACCACATGAATTAGAATAAAACAACTAATCCTACACAATTCATCAACATGCATTATTCACATTGTTTGAGTCACATAGGTTTACAGATTCAGGATTATGTTTGTAGTAATGGAACCTTAAGATGCCTCAATAATAGCCTCAACCAGAGATGAATGAGGTGCAAGCTTCTTTAGAGAATCACACCCCCAGATTATTCATTTTCAAACTTGTAGTCTTTAGCCCCAACTGATGCTGCTACAGGTTTATTAGACTCTATATAGCTACCTCTGGAACTATAAGCTGTAAAAACTCCCCAAGACCAGGACTTAAATGTGTAAAATATTTAGTTTTGCTTGTATTCATGGGCATCTTCTCATTGGGAGTATATTTATGGAAGGATTAACTGTAACATGTGATTGCAAGGCCATAGGATTTATGACTCACACTAGTGTTTACTGAACTGACTTTAAAGACAACTTAAAGCTCTCAGCATGTAATTCTCCAAAATGTTAAATTTTCAGTAAAATTCTCTTTTTTATAGTTGATCAGTTTTCTGCGTTTGTGCCTCCATGTGAATAATAGTAAACCTGTAGACTGATTTTAGGAGACAGGTGATTTGATTTACTCCCAGGAGATGCAATCACTCATCATTGGACTACAACAATCAGTGTATTTTATGTCTTTTATGATTGATTATGTCACACACTGTGTCAGGAAATCAAAACTAAATGATTGATGATTCAAGCATCGATGCAAGTGATGCAATCTGACCTGAAATTTGAAAATAAATGCTTTAAGAATCAAATGATTTTATTGAGATTTTAAGTCAATAGTAAGTTTGGGGCTGAATGCAGGGCAGGAAGTTATACATTATTGAGAGATGTAATAACATATTTTTTGCTTTTGGTCTTTTCATGGGATATCTCAAAGAATACGGAAAATATAAAATTACAGCAGATTCATGATTTTAAGCCAATATGTTACAATTCATCTTCCGCTTGTACTGCACTAACCAATCCCTGCACTTTTGAAATACCCAACAAGTTATATTACAAAATATATTATGTGTGTGTGTCTCTACTCAAACTGACAGATAAGTTTATACGATGGAAGGGATGATAGAGATATGGTTGTAAAGTTTGACTGCTGTGTTACTTGTTGTCTTCCTCAACATTATTTTTTCAGACATTGCTGTGAAACTAAAATTACATCCAAAAGAATAATATTCTTAATACAATGTACAATGGTATCAAAATACCAAAATACAAAAAAGAAAAAAAATGCACAACATAAAGCAATTGAACAGGTGCAACACATCACAAAAGGGGCCAGTTAAATGACCACGAATTTTCTTCAATACATAATTTTAAAACCTGCAAAATCCATTAGAATTTGCAAACAAAGCCTCTCCAAGGATCCAACAGGTTAATGGAAAGTATAAAAGGCACAATGTCATGCAAATAGCCACTTTCATGGCTTCCTTCATGTTAGATAAGGTCTGGCTTTGAGATTTAGAGAATTGGGACAATAAGAACTGAGATGATTCTTAGTTAAGCTACTCGTATCAAGATCTTTCCCTTCCATTGTCATTTTTGTGACCTATTTTGAGACCCATCACTTTTCTTAAGCGTATGGTCACATGCAGTTTTTAATATTTATTTGCTTTCCATGCATGTTTCAATTTAATTACATTTTTTTTGTAATGATTTCAGCTGAATTTAATCCATTCAATTCTAAATGTGCATTCATTTTTTTTCTTTTAAATCGCAGTGTGAAGGACTTCATGACTCTAGATTTCATTTGATAACACCAGCCTCACTGTTCCGTGTACTGATTTGATGTATACCTTTCTTGCGGGCTCAGAGCCCATCAGTAAAATGAATGTCTAAACTAAACAATAAAAATGAAAGGCCTATTTAAATCATGTTGAGGAATAACAGATCTGGACCGACACGGATGTCATTTTCAAACCGAATGAAATCATATAAAGGGTGGAAGATAATGACACTTTGACTTAAATCTAATGTTACGACTGTCGAGCCTCGTCAGCATCTACTGCTGCGTTGGTCAAATGTGACACGACAAACAACCAATGCATTCTCCTTCAGCTTCAAAAGGGAATTGACTCATAGCTGCACAGCAACACTGCAAACAAGTGCCACTCAGACGAGGATGATGCTCTGCTTTTGTTTATTGTACTCATCTTACAACTTATTATAAAACAAAAAGCCAAGTCTGCCAGTAATGAGTCATCACTGAAAGAACATGAGCATCGTGTTTACAAGGACAGAGCAATTAAATCCCAGCCTATTACAACAACGACTGGGACGACCCAACACTAATATCTATTCTGACAGCACCAAAGGAGCAGAATCAAGAGCCCGTTGATACAGAAATCAAAATTCACATCAAAACTACAATTTTGTTAGATCAACAGCTATAATAAATTTTAGGTTCACAGAGAAGACGGCTATATAATTAGTTGGGGGGGTAAAAAAGCATGTACGTGTACACAGCATTAGAAAATGGAAAAAGAAGATGCAACTCGCCGAGGTGATGTAAGGTGAGCATCATTGACGGATCTGGACAATTTTAAAGCTGCGCTGATTAAAATTGATCGAATGACAGTGTGTTATGTGAAAGTTGTTGCTTGTAGTGACGAACCCACAGCGATTTATCATCCAATTCTCCTTCCTTTCAGCCCTGCTCGGCTTGGGCGAATTTACGATGTATCAAATTATTGTGAAATTTCTGCCATATGCTATATATTTTGACAATATCGAAAAAATATACCAATTTTTTAAAATGTATTTATGTATTTATAATTATTATTTTTAAATGTCTTTATTATGTTTACAGTTTTGGCCTGCTTTGCGTGTGAGCTTTATTTCACTGCTTTGCTTACTCTGCAATGTACACTGGTGTGTGGTTAAATACAAATTTATGGGAAAGCGGCATTCAGCTTTTTTGCTCCACATATCTGGAAAACAACTTCCAAAAAACTGCAGTTATTTCAGAATCAAGACTGCAGAGAAAATAACCATTACAAAAATAAATAAAAATAACAATTATATTTATTGCAGTTCAACCAGTTGAGTTAGACGGTTTTTGCATGCCGGGGTCTGCTGCAACTTTCGGTTCTTTTAAAATGAAGGCTGCAGAGGAAATAACACAGACATAGACATGAAATATAACAATACAGTTATATCATATACAACCCAACCTAGGCAGGTGGTGGCCCATCTACAGCCAGGCTCTGCTCAAAGGTTCTTCCTGTTAATGGGAATTTTGATTTGAAAAGTGTCATGACATTACTCGTGATGACATATATACATATATATTAAGGTAAATGGTGTATATTTGTCTTGAGTATTGGAGACCAAAAAATAAAAACAAATTCAAATAATCAATATTATTATTATGGTGAATTTGGATATTTCTTTAATATTTGTGTCCATTTGATACAGCAGAGCATCATGTTGATTGTTAGAACTGGTCAATTTTATATTTCTAATCACTGTTATAAGTGTAAGTTTTCCAATAGGGAAAAAATACAACTATACAGAAATTCTATAGTTATTCTATAGTCTATAAATATATTAATGTGTTGCAAAGGTGGCAGACAAATCATTCACAAAAAAATAAAGTATTAATAACAGTATTGTTAGTGGCTGCTTTTCCATTGCTGCACAGCTTTGGCAAGTGGTGATTGCAATTCCCCTGAACGCATTCATCTTTCTGTCCATGTTAAATGTAATGACGCATGAGCCACATTCGTTGATTGAGGAGAGTAATAATTCTTTTTTTATGTTTTAAAGCCTTTTAAGATGCTAGTTAACGGCTGGTTAGATGTGGTTCATTGCATAAGTGAACACTTACTGTTTAATCCTTCATAGATATTTTATTAAAATGTAAATTAGAGCAACAACACAGTACCTGAAATGCAGCCTTGAATATGAATTATCAGCCCCCCCACCTCACCTTGGTTGTAGTCCTTTTAATCACTTCCTGATTTGTAGAAGTCACCCATGGTTCTGTTCATTGTAGCCCAAATCATTACTTTCTTGTAGCCAGTGTGGTTGTCATGGTGTGACCATTACGACATGTCCTTTGAAATCCAATTATCATTCACAGACTGATTTGTGCCAAGGACATTACCAGGCTGCACAAATATCATTTTCTCTCATCTTGAGGGCTCAAACCCCGCCCCTGAAAGTCATATCTGTAATTATGCATCTGCTATAGATGCTGTTTGATGCCATAAAAGACACTGTGTGCTTCTGCCACTAAGCCCTTTGCTTTTTGGCGAGACGCCTCAATATCCCCACCTAAGTGTTATACTCCAACTGTCCACGCCAATTCGATGTTATCAAACTACAATTATAATCCTATCATACACATATAGCACTGTCGAATCTGGAAGCTCCAGCTCAGAGCAGATTCTCATTACCATACAGGTGCTTATGATTTCAGAGCGTTGGTAGTGGTGTTACAGGAAATCAAACACCCAGCATTGTTAAAACATTTGTGAAGCAATAAATGTGTCAGCAAAGGGACTCACAGTAACTGAACTTAGAAGAAAATGGCATCATGCATTGACAGTTGCTGAAAGGAACGCTTTTCTTGCTCATGTTAGAGATTTACTATAACTACATGACTATATCACCTAAAAATTAACATCATCCAGGGTTTTTATAGTTTTATTTGGGATCAGTGGATGAATTGCATCACTTTAGCCCACAGATGTTTTATTCCATCCATTTCCTATACCTGCTCATTCCTTACTAGGGTCACGGGGGTCTGCTGCAGCCAAACCCAGTGTACTTCAGGCAAGAGGCAGAGATACAGACAGGTCACCAGTCTACCATGGAGATGTAATATCCCAATCATTATAGTTACAAAACAAATAATCTTACCCACTCATAAAATGTTCTCTTACCTAACAGCAGAGCTAAGATAATAAAACATTGATGAATCCCAGAAATCATGGGTACTTACAAAATAAGAGCAAATTGTAAGATAACAACATAAATAATAGAAAAATTGTAAAACTCTTCATGCTTGAGGCCTATTGTCTTTCTGGTAAGTGACAATTCAGAGGGAATGTAATTGGTAGGCATTACACAGACAGATAGGTCTTGCTTATTTAGTAGTATTATTAAATATGCATTTTCCCTTCCCATTGTAAATGTGTTTATGTTGGCTAATGTCTGATATTCTTTATATTCTTTTAGGGTTTTTAATTTTCTTCTTGTTCTCTTTAACATGTTTTTTATATCTGTTTGTGAAGCACTGAGCTGCATTTCTGTATGGAAAGTGCTATACAAATAAAATGCTATTTTATAATATTATGAAAGCAAATTAAATCCCATTTGAGTCTTAAACCTGTATTTTTGCCTCATCCATTGCAGAAAATCCAATTTAGATAAAACCTCCTGGATATGGAATGACTGATGAATCCATACTGTTGAGGTTCTATATTGTGAAGGTACATTATCCACCTTGACACACACTCAAAGGAAGTTTAATCTCACATTTTTTTTCCAGATATTTACAAATTAGGGATAATAGCATAATATTTATTAGATTTCCACCACCAAATGAAGACAATTTCATCTCCTACAGGCATTTAATCCTAGAAATAATCTCCATCTTCTGAAAGTTTTAAGGCTAGCTGGAAAACAGAAAGACTTATTCAAATACCAGATAAGGTCTTGAACACATACAAAAAAGTGCTGAACAATGATGAACATGCACAATCTTATAACTTTTAAAACATTACATATACTCCATTACTGCAAGGTAAAAATACAGTCTATATTAAGGCTGTGGCACTCCTGTGCTGATTTAGGGTGGCTCAAAATCCTGATATGAGGTATTATTGATTTCTAAATGCTCCAGACACAGAATAATTCTCTCCAATCTGGCGATGCGCCATTTTGTAAATGTCACACACATCCACCACCCAATAACACAGCTTGTGATTGGAAAGGAAACTGTCAATGTGGCTAACAGCTGAGTTGTTTGAAGAGCTGACATTAGATATAAGAAATAATAACATAGAACATCCCCAACATACATCAAAAGTAACAAGTGACTTCTATAGGTTCCATTGTGATCCAAAGGGTTAACATTCAAAGCAAATGCATTACAGTTTCAGCAAGAAGGGCCTGGTGTCATGAAAGAAGGAAAGAATGTGAACATGTGGTTATTATGGTTTCTTGTTGCCCCCGGCTCTTGGCTTGTCAATAACGCAGTATTGTGATATTGCAACATTGCATTATTGGGGTTATAGTGACAGCTCTGCTGTACACATCCAAATGCATCATCCATGTGTGATAGATTTAATTCCTCAGAGGCATCACTTTTTCATACCTTTGTATTATGCCCCAAAGTTATGTCATTTTGGATTGACATCTCCAACAACATCCCAGAATGTATTAATACTACATCAGAACAAGAACATTTATTGATTAGCTTAGCCAAAGAGGTATTGGCTTTTCAGCCCTGTATATATGTCTGTTTATTTGTGAACAGGATTCTGAAAAACAACTGCGCCAATTTTAATGAAACTTGGTGGTAAGGGTGTAAAATTGGCCAGGTCTGAAACCATTAAATGCTTGGGTAGACCCCACTTAAGATTTGCAGAACAATAGTTTTGCTGTTTTAGTAACTATTACTGTCAAGGGCATGTTAATACAGTAGTTGAAAAAGCAGTAAACAAAACTTAGCCGGGACAACAGGGCCCAGTGGGGCCAAAACTGCTGTATTTAGTGTAGTGATAACCTAGTACTGTCTAATCACAGCCCAACAACAAATCCTCCCTTACAACCTCATCACTGCAAAAACATACTACTTTCATAGTGAGAAACAATGGTTTCCTTCTTTAATATAGAGTATGGCTAACCATCTATCTACATAACCAGTATATTATATTTGGAAAGGATAAGATATGTTTTAAAGGGCAGACATCCACGACTCGATTGCCTTTCGAAGTTCCTAATCTGTAGCCTATACACTGTTTCATATTGTATTTAAGGAGGAAATGAGTGAGAGAAGAGAATATGAAATGGAAGTAGGAGAGGTCTGGAAAGATAAGGAAGGAAATTAATATTCTTAGACTGCCTTATTTGAGTTATGTTTCTATATTTAGATTTAAATGTATATATTTAATTTAGCATATCTATTAATTTCCTCATACATTTTAATTCAATTACCTTTTAGTTTTGATTGTTTATTTTATTTATTTAAGAGTTGCCATTAATGCCTAGCTAGCTTACACAATATGTAAAACATACAATTTCATCAATTTAATCAGTTTTCATCAACTAAAATTCAAAGTTGATGTTTCCAATAAACAACAAAACAAGGATCATACACATACTAAAATAAAAAATTAGAGCTATTGTTTTTATGAAGATTTAATAACCCGAAAAAATATAAAAAATACAGAAATGTTACACAATATGAGCATTACAGACAAATCTAGTATTGTATTTATGTAAGTTACTGTAAACATACAATAAATTATTTGGTTGAATAAAAATACTGAAAACACTTTTAATTTAATATTACAGCTAAAAAATGTGGCCATGGTTGATAAAATCCTTCCTCGATAGTAAGATATTTTAAGTTTAATCATTAATTTCCTTTATTTCTTAAACGTTTCCTCTCTTTTTATTTGTTATTTGTTCATCATATATTTAGGATCTGTGAAAATCCATAAATATAATTTTCTTATTTCATATTAATTATATTGAGCAACCATACAACATGTATTGTGTTGTATGTTTTTTGGCTCATTAAAACTGTTTGAGTCATTTTCACAAATAGAAGAAATCATGATTCAGATTACTGTGCCACATTTAAAGCTGCTCAGAGGTTTGCCTTTGCTCTGTAATTAAACAGATGCCCATCTTATAAGGTGCGCCATCATCTGTTAAATGTTTTTAACCACTTCCCCAATAATTGCTGCTCTACAAACTACATAAATGTTTATGCAGTGGTGTCAACTCAAACATGCCGAGCTTCCAGTGTCTTATCGTATAAATAATGCACCAGTTCATTTAGGTAATGATGGAGCTCTCACTCAATAACAATCAAGACAAATGGCAACATAGCCAAGCCTCATTAACAAAAGGACATATGGAGCTCTGCACTCCATACGTACTATTCTTCAAAATAGCTGCTCTTTCATCACCCAAGCGTAGTGATATCACTACACCATCCTGCCACTAAAGGGGATTTATTAAACCAGAAAGTCAAGACCTCTCAAATACAGAAATACAAATATATGACTTGGTGATAAATCAAGATATGTTACTACCAATGGATAGGGATGAATAGGGAATGACTAATGGATGAAATTGCCAATAGAATGAATGAAATGAACCTAGAAGAGGGTTAGATTCCTACTGTTTCCATTGTGATAAATGGCAAGCTTCCAAAAGAATGCTGAGAACAGTGAGGCAGACTTGTGATCCTCAGGTTAACAGCCAGATGAGAACTGCTGAAGGTTCAGTGGAGCACTTCTTCAGGAGAATGAACCATATGCTCAGACTAGCTGAGGCCAAACACACACACACAGTGTGTGATTAAGTATATTTTGAGAATGTTTGATGATTTGAGTAACTGAGTTTCTTTCAAAAGTGAAAAAATAACACCCGAAAAGCATTGAACAGGTCACACCAGCTGTGGCAATGAATACAAATGGAAAAAAAAACAGCTCAGACAAAGAGTTATACATCTTTTATGGTCTAGTGGGCTTCTTTTGGTAAGGAAGGGCATCATTGGTGCTCTTTTGGAGGGAACTCCTCGATTACTGATTCCTTTGATAAAAAAAACAACTGGTCTTCAACTAGAAAGGGGAATCCTCTTATTCCCACCATATATAGGGAGATAATTTAAAGGCCACTGCTTGCACTTGGAAACTCACTCACTTCTGTCATCAATGTTGACGTATCATGAAAATGGATACAGAATGAAATCAATGAACCTTCATTTTTTAATCTATAGATTAAACTGTTGCAGTAGAACACATTTAAGGTCTATGATCTTAGCAATCAAACCACAGCTAAAGGATACACTTGATACTAAAAATAAAGCATACAGCAGCAACTCTTATCAGAAGGTGGTCTGTGGTAATTTGGGTCAGTTTAGGGTCCATAATATCAAAGATTTGAGAACCTTGCTATATATGAATGTGGGTGCAAGCTCAGCTAAGAGGTTGCGTCCTGCTGTGTAGAAAGCATAGAGTCGTCTTTGGTGTTTGACAAATATTAGCAATATAATTGGTGAAAAAACACTGAGAATTGTATCGATTGCACATCCTCATTAGTCCACCATACTTCGGTAAACTTTGGCAGCAATTTGCTGATTGTGCAGTAAGCATTAAAACATCCACTGAAATTTACGCATGTTCATATACACCAGCCAGATGTTTATAACCTTAATGAATGAAGGAATGAATGGGCATGGTTTTTTTTTATAAATAATTTAGTGCATTTATGTTTCTTGTAATAAAATACAAGACACTGGCCATCATTGTGGCATGTCTTGATAAACCCTACAGTGAATGTGTCTATGATTAAGCATAAATGATTCTTAATTATTTATTATCAGTCAGGAATAAGTATGGTATTAAATATTAATGGCTCTTTACAAGCTGTGGGAGCTAAAATGCAAAAAAAGAATTGTTCTCTATAATAATTCACTACATGTTTACAATTGGGTAGGGAAACTCATTAAAATGTGCAGTAATTACCACCAGCGTGTATGATGGAATAGAAGCATTAGAATGTGCCAGAGGCCACCAAATTTGGGCTTTTACAGAGACACATTTTCAATAAAGGTTATAAGTGGTTACACAAGCCAAGATACATACATTTAAACATTTGAGTAGATACTTCAAACTCTTTAACTGTTTAGATACTGAAAATGTAAAGGAGATGTGTAGAGAGAGAGAGAGAGAGAGAGAGAGAGAGAGAGAGATTGAGAGAATGAGATTGAGTAAATTTGGCTTGTCAATAAATTTATGACCCTGGAGATAGAGTTATACATTGCTATAGTCTGCCCTTATCTGTAAGAAGACAAAAAAGGCATAAACATTCATTTTAATTGTAAAACTGTCCACTTGTGTGTGTTGCTTGTGTTTTTTTTTGTTTGTTTTGTTTTTTTTTCCTGTTCATTTTTAGCCTGACATCCTTCATGCCCCTCAGGCCAGAGGTCACCATATGTGTTTGCAATCCAGTATACTGTACACACAGATAGAACACCATACCAAAACACCACAGTGTTTTAGTATGCTCCTCCTATGTTATGTTTTCATCTACTTCTCAAGTACTAAATGCCCAGGGATAATAGGTGGATTGCTTCCACTTAGTCATTATCCCTGCAAACCATTTGCAGTCCATCAATGTATAGATTGACATTAAAATCTCCCTTTACTCAAACATCAGATCCGAGTCCATATCTGCTCCACAATTGACCTCATTTCACAATTCCCCTAATGTGCCAGAAAATGTTTTAGAACAGTTCATTTTGTATAAGCATCTATCGAGGCACTTTTAAAGTGCAATGTGAAACAAAGCGCAGCCTGTGAGAGGAGTGGAGTTCTTCTTCACTGCTGTTCATCATGATTGAATTTATTCATTGTCACTTGTAAGAAAGTATTGATCGGATGTAAATGATGATCTGCGTAATGTTTTCAACTCAGCAAACATGTGACAGATTGAGACAAAGAAGGTGTCTACTGTTGTAATGAATGAATAGACGGCTGAGCACCTTTCAGCACTCCTTCAGCTACACAATGCACAGAAACAAACCATTGTGCAATCCTTAAAAACAGTTTCTATGTTAATGGAAATCCATTATGGATACTAACCCTTTTCACACATAAAGTTGAGTGGATGTTTTTCACACAAAAGAATTAAGGTCATAATATCATGTTGTATTTAATATAATTCTTACTCATCAGCTAAACAATTTTGACCCCATGTAATATTAAAGAGAGACTTAATTTAAATTACAATGCACTTATATCCCCAGGCAAATGGTAAGATATAAAGCAGCACGGATGCATGTCTGCACTCTATAATCCTAGGCTGTCTGTATTCCCTTTAATTGCCGTCCAAAATACTCATAAATATTTGATGCTACAGAGATTCCACCAGATATCACCATTTCCAAGAAAGGTCTGCTAAGGTAAGAGACATCAAAGATAGCGTGTCAAGGAATTGTGTCAAATATGTTTCAAGAAACGCTTTGAAAGGAGATATTTGAAAGTGTAAAAAAAAGGTGGAGCTGTTTGATCTGTCAAGCGAGGAAGGAAGAAAAAAAATAAAACTAAACGCAGAGCTGCATTCTTACTGTAGTAGCCTCCCAACCCTGGCCCAGAGGTGGACAGTCATATCTCATGGGACTAATGTCAATGCGGCCTTGTGTTCTGCCTAAGTACCAATTGATTCCTGCAGTGACACATAGCCCTGCACCACCATTCTGTGGTCTGAGTAGCCCAACTCAATTCATTAAAATAAATCCTTCTTAATCAATGGAGCAGGGAATGGCACCAAAACAGCTTATTTAAAAATAATGGAACACATTAATGTATGATTTATGAATTTCTGTATCCTTTTTACAGCTTGTATGTATTGTTTCAATGCATATCCATGCTCTTACAATCATATCGAAACAGAATAAGCCTGTGAGAGGCATTTTAGATTTTAAGGTGATGAAACAGAATTAGAACAAAGGCTTTAAAATCATACATAAAAATTGAAATGTCGTCCTGTTTCCTTCATTCTAGTTCATTGAGGCGACTATCGGGTCACACAATGGAGGTCGCAGTTTACAAGTGAAATGGATTCTCTCATGCAACACTGATGTCATGATAGTGAATCAAGCAAAGTGAGGTGGAGGAGCAATACGTAGAAGCAGACAGCTTGAGTCACAATTCATTTCCCCTGCTGCAGATACATCTTAGAGTCAGTCTCTTCAATGTTCCTCAGTCACAACAACAAAAAGTGAGCATGTCACAAACGATAATCCTAGTTTTGGCGCATGACCTCCAGAATAACAGCAACAATATAACAGTTTTTTTTTTAGAGTCTCCTCTGCTTGAGAAACCAATCTACTCAGGAAACGATTTGAATACCAACTGCATGAAAATAAAATCTGCCCAGTATATTATTCCCTAGCCACGTTTGTGTGTTGATGACCAGCAAGCTTATAAAAAAGAAATAAAGAAAAAAAAATAATCAAAGCTTGAAAGCACATCCAAAAAAGAGGAAAGGCAAAAACCTCAAATTCTGTGCAGCCTTAACCCAAATCTGACCAAATCAGCAATAACTAAACCTATTTCAAGAGGGTTGTGTTAAACGCATCATTGCCGACTGTAATTGCCTCAGCAGAACCACTCTAGGGTGGTGCTAGATCAAAAGACAAACATCGCAGGATTATACGCTAGCTAATTAGCACTGGCTTTTAAAGGCTTAGCTAATTCAGTGCATTTGACAGGGCTAACAGCAGACAACACATGCCAACCACAGCTGGAGGAGGGGAAACTGATGGAGTGGACAGTCAAAGTGCAGGTGTTATGGATCAACTAATTCCCCTGTTCAATTGTGACATTTGTCTGATTGTATAATTGGATGCTTGCAGTGAAGACAGATAACATTTAGCTGCCCTTGTAGATGCCTTATTAGTTCTGTTTTGTTGAAATTTAACAAAACAGCCAATTGGGAAATATGAGTGCTGGAAGTCCCAAAACCTTGTCGACAACACAAATTCTAAGGTAGGCCAAGATTCTTTTTTTTTTTTTTTTTTTATTTTAAGGGTAAAATTTGTAAGAATTTTCCATCATTTGTAAAACATCCAAAAATGAACTAAAACTAGTTGTACTCAGGGATAGTTACTGAGGTGTGCATGCTTAACAACTAGCCCCGCCCTGTAATGTTACTGCTCAAGCAATAAAGAATCACTGCATCATCCAGTCTGCACTCAGTCTAAAAGGCCTGCATTGGCTGAAAGGCTGAAAGCCGTAGGACTGTCAATATAATACTGCAGGAATAATCCTTAGATTTCTTTAGTACTTTTGTTTACATTGTCTCATAATCAGTATCAACGTCATCTTTTAAATTTTTTATTAAAGCACAAAATCAAATTGAAAGTTGGATGCTAAGTGGTGGTGACGTGTTGAATGATATGCAACATAGTTTGCTTATAGATTAGATGAGTTTTCTACTTCTGGCAATTGTGTTTACACTTCAAAAATAACAAATGTATAAGTATCATGAACTTTTGTTTGCCACAGTGTTTATTTGTTTGCACAAATCCAAAATCCAATAGAAAAATCTCTGTCTTTCTGACAAGGGAACCAGTGCTCTTAACCTTTGGGTTGGCCTAGAAAAGGATAAGGACTGATCAGCTGATCTCTCAGCAGCATGATCCGATGTAATGATTTGTTTTTCTAACGCTTCAGGTAATTAACCTCTGGCGCTAATGTCTTCTTCACATTTTGATATCTTGACAGCGCTAAAGTTCATATTCAGCCTGTGGGCTGGTTGAAGGTACTGCCAATTAGACAGTGAAAAGCGCAGTAAATACAAAAATGGCTGAAAACTCTTGGCAAGCGACCGTCTCAACCACTTGCTCCCGGCAAGAAACAATGTTCATTGCAAAAAAAAAAGAAATGATAATTATTGTATTGACCCAGATCAAGTAACTTAGCGGATCTACTGAAAAATTGTCGATTGGTTCTCACTTGTAAACAAGCACAACTGTTATGAGATGAAACAATATCAGATATTTAGGACAATACAACGTTCATTACTCATTTCCAACTGAGGAGGGTGGTAGGAGGGGAAATACTGTCCTTTAAGGTTACAGCCATATCATGGCACAGATAGATCAACATATAAACACTTTATTTGTCCATTTGCAACAGATTTGCACAAATAAAGTGATTTAGAATGTTTGGGCTTTTAGTATTTCCTACTTTTGTCCTGTCCTGACACTTATTTTCTAATATTTTTGGCCACAGTAGGCACATTTTAGAGATGTCTTGCAGTGAATGATAATCTAAATACTACAGCCTCTAAAGCAACCACCTTTTTTTTGGTTTAATCCACATCTCTCTGACAACGTGTCAACACAAGAGAAAGATAAGATAAGCTTTATAAAATGTTGACGTCAAAGCTGTTGTCCTGAATTGCTTTGAATATAAACACTAGAGGAACAGATGAAGTGGTCTGAAAATGACAGTATTTGTAACATTTATTGTTCCACTAATTAAAGGCCGTCGTTTATTAAAACTGCCCCATTGTGCTAATATTCTTTCCAATTACAGCCTTACCCTTAGCCTTTGCCTAATGAGCATAGCAGACAGATGTGGCATCACACGTCGGTTTAGGACCTGGCACGTCCTTTCTTGTGTTTCCCTATTTTAGCAAGTCTCAGTTGAGGGACCACCTTCATCTATAAAACCCCTCTGTGTTGATCAAAACGGAGCATTTTTCATTCTTCATTTAGAAATAAACTATCTAATAAAACACTGATTATATCTGTGTGTTCTGGTAATTACATTTCATGACATCCCCCCTCAAGGGGTAGCATACAATCTGTGCTGACCTGCCAAATTACCGCTTCCCCACTCCAATTAGCACCCAAAGAACGCTGCTAAGAGTCCACACTATTTAAAAATAAACCTTGAGAGACAACCGTACTGTCTTTTAATAAATCAAACCTGAACAAGAGCAATATTAGTCTCATAAACCTCTGAAATGGCTGAACAAGTCTATCTGTATGCACAATCAAGATGGAATGTGTCCAAAGCCGTCTGCCTGAAGGATATTTATTTATGTATTTACCTTATGTAAGCATTAAAACTGTTTGTATGTTTTAATGGGTGCGTGAGTACTTCATTTGCTTACTACTAAATGCTAGAGGTTAATGCATCATTGCAGCCCCATAATTATATATGAGTCATACATCATCAGTGTACCTTTCTGTTATTGACAAATATGTTTGATATAGGCATATAACCTTGACTTCTTTCTCTACTGTAACCTCCTGAGGCTAAAGAACTAATTCACATTCCATTCATGTGTTTGGAATCACACCATTAAAAAAAAATAATGAAAAAAATAACAATGTAGACATTTGTCTGTTCAGTTATTATCAGCAACAAAACATTTGAGTTCAAAGCTGTCTTTCCTCCTTCTGCAAGTATCTCTGCTGGCAACCGATTCACCAACAAAAAGACAAAAACAGGATTGAAATGTTTTGAACAAAAAAAAGGAAAGACAAGTTTTATAATGCATGTCTTCCTGCGAGTGATGTCTCCATGGTAGGCTATAGTCAAAGCCCTGAATTTCCTCTCACGGCTCTCATTAAGGCAGTAGTGTCGGGCACTGGCAGAGAAGAAGGATGATTTCATCAATGATTTAATTAATCATCAAAACTCTCCTTCTTCACACATTTCTCTCTTATTCATTCTTCTTGCCCATCACACTACCTCCTGCTGTTTTCAAAGCTTTACATCGCGTGCATGCACAGAAACGCACACACACACATACGCACATACAAGACGGACACACACACACCTGCTCTTTTTCACAACATTGTAACACAAGTGTCCTTTCTTTCAGTTCCCTTTACTTCAACTTGCTCCATTTCCAGACCAGCGGGCAGTAAAAGTCCCAAAAAGCAAAGTCACCACTATTCAGGAGACATCGCATTCAGTGAATTACCACCACAAAAGGACAACTGTCTCTTAAAGCCTGCCCCGGACTGAGAAAGATAATAGCCTAGTTAAACAGATAAGCTCTCCCTTCCTCCTTTAAGTCGCTCCTGAACCAACACGCTTAGCACACAGAGAGCCTCTGCAGGACGAATTAAGACCTTCAGTGTTTGGCAGGAATGAACAGAGATTAGTAATCTAAGATTTGCCATTGGATGCTTTGATACATCCACGTTTTTGTTCCAGATTATTTCGCAGGGTGAAAATAAAAACTGAATCAAACCTCCTCTTATTCATCACTTACCTGGTGTTGAGGCTCAAAGCTGGACAGAGAAGCAGCAAGCAAATAGCTTGGATGAATTTCATAGCTGTCTCACACTCCCGTTTCCTTTTCCCTTCTCAGATGCTTTTTGCCTTTCCCCCGTGCCTCTTCTCTCCCCGCTCTCTAGCTCTCCCACTGGCTGCCTGGGTTTTTTAGCGCACTCTCGCACACACACACACTCAGACACACATGCAGCGAGGCAGACAGATGCAACACAGTGGGCTCGGCGAGAGAGAGGGAGGATCTCTGGCTTTAAATAACACAGGGACACGGACCGACTTGCTAATGGAGAGGAGTGGGTGGGGCTGAAATCAAGAGAGGGAGATGTGGGAGTGATATGATGTCAACTCCTGTGCAGCTTCGGCTATTGTTGAGAGGCGTTCTTGCCATTGTTTGGTGCCAGATGTTCATCCAACAATAGACCTTGTTTGTGTTTGTAAACAGCTGTGACGCGTTTTGTGGGTGGAGCTGAATTAGTGGCAGAAAGTGACAGTTCTGCAGCAGCAGTGACAGGTATGAGCGTCACAATAAAATTTACAACACAGGAATATAGATCATCTGGATACCTTTTTCCATTATTTTAAATGGTTTGCCAGCAGAAGACAAGATGTTTTACGCTAATAGGGTGAGGTTTCCTGACCCATACTCTCTGTCGGGTCAGTAGGTCCAGGATCCAGCTAAATCAAAATCAAACACAACATCAATTGGACATATTTGTATACCATCTGTGAAACCCAAAGGTCTAAAGAACAGAGTTTAATGTATACAAATCCTTGGTAACATACAATGATGTACTTCACTGTCATGTCCATTGCGTAATATGGATGGACGTACCGCCTCACCAGCGGCCAAGGACATAAAACACAGCTATACAATACACAGGCTGTTATAAACCAGTCAGCTAGCTATTTATTAAGGGCAAACTGCACGGCGGGGTTAGTAACTCTTCATGCATGTATTGTACTAGTGCAGTATCCATTTAAAGCGTGCCTGTTCGGAACTGATGTTTCTTAATTCCTAGAGAGAACAGTGATCTTCAATTAAACACTTCACATTAAGGCTGCACAATAAATCGTTTCAGCACTGTCAGTATGATGCCTACATAGATGATAGTCACATCGCAGGAATTTGATGTCAATTAGGCAAATAACCTCAAACACGTCATGCTACAATTCCTCCAATGTTTGATGCAAAAAGAAACGTGCCCGACTCTCATGTCAGGGGTTCCTTGAGGGACTGACATGCAGGCTCTACATGCACAGTAACCTGCACGCTGTAGTTGACATTGTAACTGGCCAATCAGAGACTGCAGTGTAGTGTCTTGGAAAATAGTAATTTCAACTGCCAATTCAACTAAAGCTATTGCTTAGTGCCTGTAAGTTGACATAAGTGCAGTTAATGCAGAAATAGATTTGATAACATTTAACAATTAAAAAAGAACAGTATGTACTAGCGGAGTCTCTCAGAGAAAAAAACACAACTTCACCATTCTCCCAACTGGATTTGGCAGAAGCTTGATTTAGCAACTTGCTCCACTGATTGGCTGGCCGAGTTTGTCTGTCAAGGCAAGTAGCCCCGCCCATTGAAAGCATTTGAGAGAAGTCCAGAGTTATACATAGATCAAACAGAAACATAATCTGATATGATTAAGATGGTTTCAACCATGCTAGGGGTTGTGCTACTCAAAGCGACGTCCATAGAAAGACGATAAAGCACAAACATCTGATGTGGAAGCATGTTTGGATCAGGTTCAGATGCGCAGCACAGTGTCAACCAGTGTGGAGCCAAAAAGACACTACTCACAGCATGCTACGTATTACAACGACAAAACTCTACTACCTGGAGTTATGTCATATGAAAAAAGGTTCCAGATACAAAGTGTATAGCATTATAGTTGAAAAAAGAATTGGTGCAACATGTCTTTTCTTCAATTCCTATATTTTGTTTCATATTGCAATATATAGGCGAAAAAATAAATTGCAATGCAAGTTGTTTTTTTCCAATATTGTCTAGCCCTACTTCACATACAGACTATCAGGAGACACTACTAATTACCAATGTTCCCTAAATGCCTCACATACAGGATGTTGTGAGACACTATGATTGTAAACTGAAGTCGAGTGAATGAACTGCAGTGCTGACTCACAACATCCTAGACTATGTCTTGAACAGGAATAGCAGAGCTGAACTCAAGACTTTTAGTTGTTTTTCTAGTTGCCGTCACTACAGATGTAAACCCCCCTCCGACCACAATGGGAGGTTGCACTGTGGAGTGGTGCTCTCCGTATTTTGTTGTTCGATGACTCCACAGGAGGTGAAGAAGAATAAACCACGACAACAAACGACAACACCACGTTACATTGAAAAAAAAAAAAAAGAATAGTGTCTCACTGATCGCTTTTATTCAAACTTTATTAATATTCAGGGTGCCGCATGTCCAAATTGAAGCACATAGCACTTACTCGGATACCCAGCAATCCACTCGCCAGGTGTGAAGTGGATTGGATGAACAGTTTTCAAGATATGCCACTCAGACACGTAGACAGACATATAGGCAGTGATTCCTAGATAGAACCACTGATGCCACTACTATCTAGGTGTCATGTCCTCTTCTTAACAATATCTCCATGCCTAGAAATATTCCCCCATAATCTTTCTAAGTGCAAAGCTGGTGGTAATACATTTTTAATTAATAATAAATATAACTGAAAATGAACTGAACACTGAAATCAATTGATGTTCATGCCTTTCACATTATGCTTGTCACTTCTCTCAGGAATGTCTTTCAGCTGGCTGGCAATCCTCGATGTCTCTGTGCTGAAAATCTGACCAGGGGTGCTGGCTTGATGTCTCTCCTGGGGCCTGCATGTCTTTCCATATGCAGGCCTTTGAAGTGCTTGCTTTGTATGTCGCTCCCATCCTGACAGATACGGGTCTTATGTTGCAGATAGATATAGGGCATAAATGTGCAGTTTCAGACTGAAACTATAGCAGACATAACTGCTGTAACTGAGAATAATGACCACCTTTTGTTACATTATAGAGCTCACCGATGATGATCTAAGGCCTAGGGGCTTAGATAGATAGATACTTTATTGATCCTTCACAGGAAATTACTTTCACCTAATGCAGCTATTCTCACCGCGACACAGATTCTGCATCTGAATCATACCCTGAAACCAACCTAGCACAGCCACTTACATCTGTTTATGACAAGCGCACACATCTTCTATAGAAGACTTTCAGAGACAGAGAACTTGGTCTACATCAGATCAATGTGAAACCTTCCAGCTTTCTACCTGGGAGCAATCAAAATGCAGGGCCTGGCACACACGCACAGAGAAGGCAGAATAACAAGCACAAACTTTCACCATTTGTACACAATTGGAGAGCCCACAGACAATGACATTAAAAACATCATGCATTACAATGAGACAGAGGATCAAGGAAGACTGACTGAACACTGGGGAGCGAAATGAAGGATACAACACGAAATGCTACGTTGAAAAAATGAGCAAAGGTCATACTTATTCCTTTGCTAGGCCGTCTGTTCCTGTTCAACCAGACCATTTATATCTTGGTGTATCACCTTATCATACTGTGAGCTGTTTATGTTGTGGGAGGGGAACACTGGAGATTAAGTGTCCATATAAGTACAGAGTGGGTCTGGCCAGAAGCAATGAAGAGCCACAGTTATACCTTGACACAAGTGGGCAGTTAAAGAGGAAAGAACTTTATTACCAGTTCCAGCTGTAGATGTTTGTGTGTGACATCCTCTACAGGACAGAACCTTTGTAGTTCAGACCAAACAGGTCATAGACATTAACCCACTCAAAACCCATTTGTTCTAAATACACAAAAAATAAATACATTCAAAACACACACAGTCAAACATTCTATTGAACTTGTGACACAATCGTGATGTCCACCGGAAGGTCATGTTGCTTTTTTTTTTCTTTTGCTTGATGTGTCAAATGCAGAGGTGTTTCTTGTTTTTTGAAACAACTCAATGTGTGTGATGTAAAGAGTCACCCTTAATCAAAACTAATCCAATAAAAATAGCTTACATTGCCCAGATCTCCTTTCTGAGACATGCATTCATCTGAGAATAGCCTTTCTGGATAGCCATTTGATGATTGGCTTTAGTGTCTGTGCCATTATCGGGAGCCAGTTTCTTAAAACATTGGAGATGACAAATAAACTAATTGGTTGTCTTATTGCTTACACTGAAGCTCTTCCACACTCAAAGTTCCCTGCATCACTGCTACAGGGTCTTTCAATTTAATTTGAATAACTCAAAAACAATAATGGTCAGACCAGTGAAGCAAAGGAATTGTTGAGAAAACCTCAAACTGCATCAAGGTCATTGTGGTGCTACAGGATCCATGACTGTATTATTGCATGGGCTAACAAGCATGTGTGAAAGCTCCCCTTGACAGTCTGGAGGCTGAGACTATGTTGTTGGTTCCACCGTGGAGGACCCTTGAGCTGCAGTGAGAGAGCTTGATGTGTCAGCCAGAGGACTCGTTGCATAATGAGTGATGTTATAGCTAAACTGTCTCTGAGCAATTTGGTTTGTTTCCATGCTACATCTGCTCACACACTTATGCACCTAACTTTGGTCAATGGTGTTTCCCACTATGAAAATATTAAGGTGATGAATAAAATAAAACATAAATAAATGGGGGTCATCATTTCTTGCATTCCTATTTTGGCATCCAAGAGAACTTTTTTTTTCTTATTCCAGGGATGCCGCCTTTTTCTCACCACAAAGTGTGCAGAGCTGCAGTGACATAACTGTGAAGTCCACTCCAAATTGATATATAGACCTCTACATTCATTTTATTCTGCTGGTTTACTACCAGGTTGAGATACAGTAAAACATGTCATGATAAGAGGGGACAAACCATGTCCTTACCACAAGCAGCACTCCAGGTTCATTCAAAGCAAAGTCACAGTTCAGCTAGAGGCAAGACACTAATACATTTAGATTGTAATTAGTTATGAAGCTCTGTATAGAAAGCAAAGGTAGCCTGTCAGAGAATAAACTGCCTTTAGTAGGGTTAGGAAAAAAATAATTGGAATAATAGACAAGTATTATTTTAAACGGTGTCATACTTTACTTACACATCCCTGTGTTTTATTTAAAGATGTCATATCCTCTAACAAGACATATGCGGTTTAAAAAGACAAAATTCATCTCAATACATTTTTTTTATCTTCTCTCTCAAGCTTTTCTGTGCATTTCTAGACAGAACAAATCGTTTTGTGTCCATCTCATTAATATTAATGACTTAATGACTCTCCTCTGATTGGCTGATTTTAATGGCTGTGATTGGGGGGGTATATTATTTTTAAGGCACAATGTCTGAATATGGACTGTGTGCATTTCTTTGTGGGTTGAGAGTTTCTACAGTGTAGGACCTGTATATTGTCTTTCTTTGATTTTTAGCACATAAGTATTATTAACCTGATTAAGATATTGCAGTAGAGTACAGTAAAAAAGTGCAGTAAAAGGGACAGCAGGGACCTTATATAGAGTAAAAAGAAACATGGAAGTATATTTATACTTTATATCATAAGAACAAAAGTTGAAACCATTGCACATTTAACTATGTGTTATATTTTAAAACCTTGTTACATTATCAATTATGTCAAATCTGCATCTTAAAAATGTTAATAAATGTAGTGGAGTGGAAATAAAAGGTATATGATTAAATGGAAATGATTGTGAAGTCCAAGTATATAAATAAAGTACAGCACTAGACTATATAGCTACTTTCCACCACTATTCTTTTTCCATGCTATGACATAATTAGTTTTTAAAATGTGAAAAAAACAGTGTTGTAAAATAAACCAAACCTGGACTGTGATAGAAACATAGAAAAGTCTAATAATGAGTTCATATCACCCCCAGCCTCACTTGGCCCTTAAATCTGTTTAAAATTCAAGGTTAACCTTATGAAAGTATGAACAGCTCCAGAACAAAATGTTGAGGACTGGGTGGATGTTCCAAGCAAGACTTTGAATCATGGAATACAGGTAGAATATTAAGCAGTCCATACAAAAGGTGGAGGTCAGAAACCATAGGCATGATAAATGATTTCCATTACAGGTTTAATAGAGTTTGGAGTCTATTATGCCCCAGTAGCCCATTCTCCATACTGAAAGATTTCCACCAATTTATTTGGTCTAATTAGAAATTCATGCATGGAAAGCCATGGTGACCAGTTATAATGAGTCTGCTAGACCGCAGCTTGCCTTAGTTACCGGGGACCGTCCTCAGCGGACCCCAGTAATCTGTCTCAATCATGTAGGCTATAGCATCAGCCAGAAACTTGTCGTCCTCATGCTCTGAGCCAACCTGTTGAGCATCTTATTGTAACGAAGAAGAATTACCATAAAACAGGCATGAACTGTTGATATTATGTAATATTACATTCTGATAAATCCCCATAGCTAAGCCTACATGCCACATCAATAGTTTCTTTACAAATGCTTAATTTGGATTTTGATTACCCCTAAATGGGACGGTTTGATTTAGTCAGTCAGCTTATTTTTAAGGTATAATATGTCTGTATGGATGAAACAAAATTTTTGTAAGAATTTAGTTCTGGTCTCTAGTCGTAAGCTGCTAAATATTTAATAACCCCCGACCCCCCCAAGAGAAGCTTCAAATACTTGTTGATTACTAGCAAAGCTCTGGAGCCCAAAATTGGTATTCAGGACAGCCCTAATTACCACTTTAAAATCCTTAAAATTACATCTACTCCTCCATCATTAAACATTCCAAAATATAATTATGGCGGTGTGCAGCAGCTTATCTGGCTGCAGGTCATGCTATATAGAGTTTTATGGACTCTTCTCCTAACTTAAGTAAGAGAAGCAACCAGTGCAACTATTCCAAGAAGGTATAGCCCAACCCAACTTCTGAACAATTCACTTGCCTCTCTTCCACCAAAAGTATGAGCTTCATCCAGCAGGCTGTAGCTGCTGAGGACACAATGCCCTGTGACAACAGACTGGTGTAGTCTAAAAAAGACAGATTAGGGTAAGTGCCATCGCCTCTGTGCATTTCCTGTTGACACTAAGTTCCCATCAGACTCAAACTTAGCTTCAGGGTGGTTACTCACATTGTTCTCTCCTGACTAGTTCTTTGCTTTGTATTAACTCTCAGATGTTCGTTGCTTTGGATAAAACCATCTGCTAACTCAACATGGAAGGGGGTTAGCAGACGAGTCCATTAGCTAAGCTCGAGAGACAAGGAACTGTTGTCTTTTTGTCCTGATGGAAATGTGGCTAAACAACAATATGCCAGATCGTGCTTTTCAACTGGACAGGTTCCTTCTCTTGCAGATCACAATCAGCTGTCAGGAAAAACCTGAGGCATATAATTATCTTGACTGAATCTGTGATGGAGTATCTGTTTTTCAAACTGTCCTTAGTACACTGCAGTTTCAATGCTGAAAATGCTCAGCCATGGTGTTGACTAGTTATTTTGTTATAATATGTAGCACATTAAAAACACCATATGGTCATGTTACAAGGTTAAGATGCTACCCTTGGAGTGCATATGTTTCTTCTTGCACGTCTTCCAATCTTTTCTTAATGTCTGTAAGCCAAATAAATGTCTAAAACATCCAAGAGTGATGCAACAGAAATCTCCAAGATTCAATTTTAACATGTTGGCAATGAAGTAAAAGTATAAAGTTAGAATCTCAGCTTTTTAGTCCACCGTGATCACTGCAGATGGCATAATGAATAATGGAGATATTTATGCTTTATAAAATATCTGCTGAAACAGTGTGCTGCTGGTTTTCACGAGTTGGAAAGATACAACAGCCCAGTAATCTGCTGATTCTCTGGTTTGTAAGTACTTATACTAATGTTACACTGTTAAATAATTGCTTAGACAGTCTTGAAAAGATATACCATGTTGGCTGGCCTTCACTTCTTTAAAAGGGTGTTCAAAGTTAAATTAAAATTAGGTTTAGGTTGATTCTGATGTAAGGGTTAGGGTTAAAAATTAGGTTATGAAGGGGCTAGGGAATTCAGTATGTCAGTGAGAATGCATTAATGTGTGTTTGCATGGCTTCATGAGGAGGTTTTAGTAAGTAAAGAAAATGCAGAGGTTTCCTACCAGCTGTCAAAATATAGTTGGCATGGCTGACAAACCTTTGAAGCCATATATTTTTTTAGCTGAATCCAGCATAAAAGGCCTTGAGTCTAGATGTTTTTGTTTTCTTTATAAAACCTTTATGCAATCATGAAAGGTTTTTGCTGCACATAGTACAGTAGATGCTCATATTCAGCAACATCCTGCTTCACTTTTGAATAGTTCAAGCATAAGAACCAATGGAGCTGTCAAGTAAAACCAATACTATTATCCACTGGAAAACAGAGGACTGCTGCCTTGCTAAAGAGCACTTTAGTTTCTAAAGGATTGTATGGTATGAGTTAATCACATTTTCTAAGTCCAGAAATGTTCTCTTTTTGCCTTCTGGTCACAAGTCTTTACCTTCAAGCTGACACATTCCCCAGCAGACATTGTCTACAATAACATATCCAAGGACAAATATATTGACTGGCAGTTGCCTGAGTAAATCAAGATATCCTGATTCTTGAGGTAGCTAAAATAATGGGCTGTCAGCACCGTTACCAACTTTACAGATGATCGTTTGCTTTCTGCAAAGATGCCTCTAATTCCTTGTCTGCTTTTACTCACTATGAATATTTAGCTCACGAAGATGTTTGCAAGTTCTGAAATGTCTACGGTCTATTATGTACCGTATGTTTGCAGATAGTTTTCACTACAAGACCTGCATCCCCTTGCATAAATTTCCATTCTCAACATCTATGTGCCACTCAACATTGTGTGTGCAAAGGGAAAAAAAGAAAACCAAAAAAGAGCAGTCTGGCAGCAAAGCTGAAGCTTAAGGCATTTCCTTGTCAGTTGGTTCATTCTCTCAGTGCAGGAGTATGGAAATGTGCTTTCACTGAACTAAATGCTGAAAAAAGCTCTGAACATCATGTCTGGAATGTTTAGTTTGTCAACAAGAACAAATGAACGGATATCCTGGAGGAAGAACCTTAATGTCTGTTAATGCTAATCTATAGCCAGCGTTGTCAGTAGTTAGCAAAATGAAATGCAAGAAGAAATGCTTTAGTCATCATGTAAGTGTTTTACTGTAACTATAAATAAATTATTAAGTTAGTACACATCACATTGAACAAAAACACTGAGCTATCCCATACTGAACACTAAATAAAAGCAGATTCTTTTTAACCCCCTACCCTTGAGATGCAGCAATTTCAGGATTTACAGTTTAGGGTTTTACTTGTATTCTCTGGGGTGGATTGTACCAGTTGAAATAATAATGCTGTGAGACAGAAACGATACGATCAACACAAATACCAAAAGTTATAAGCACATTAGTTTTAATATGATTTAAAGCTGCACCATTTTTTAACCACTAGAAGGCAAAAGTGCAAAAACACTATTAGATTTATGTTTTGTCTCCACCAAACTCAAGGAAAAATGCTGTATCTGATGCTTTTTGTTTTTTTAACAGTTTTCATCAGCTGGATGCTAAAGCACACCTGCCTGTGACATTGCCATAGTATGATGTTGTTTGATGCACAACCTCATATTCTACACACACTGGCTATTGATTAGAGGACTTTGCCCTTTCTGTCCTACACAGCTTGCAGGTATGTAGATATGACTATATGAATTTTGCCCATATGAGGAAAAGCATCATTATTAATTGTATTGTAATGCTGGTTAGAAGCAATACATGTTTTATTGATAATAACACAAGGGAACTGAATCAAGTAGAGCAGCTGAAGGGCAGCATGGATTCTTAACACAAAAAAAGATATCCCTGTGCACAAAAAGCAAAGATAATTGGCCTGTACAGATGCTTAAATGTTGGAGAATAACTCTTGCTGGATCCTCTTCAAAATATGTTGAAAGCACCATTAAAACACAGACAGGATACTATGGTTGGCAAACTTGTCAGACTGCATTAAAACATGTTAAAATTGTTACAAGGGCATCTACAATATTTTAGTAATGTTGAAGCCATAAAAAATATATTTTCGCTATGAATATTTCACTCAATCTAGGGATCATGAAGCCTAAATAAGATGTGGATTAAGTGAAGGGAGCATTTACTGTATGCATGTGCTGCCATGCTCTGTGAATTAATTATAGTGTTTCTAACTTCAGAGCTACATAAGTAAGGAATAAATCTGAATTCAGATGGTTAAATTCATATTTAAATCTTAACATGCAAACATTCACAATTGAATGTGATACAATAGTCCAATTCCATCCATCCTAATAACTACAGGACAGCTGAACATAGCTAGCTACTAAGGGGCTATAACAATGGAGTCCCCAGAATCAGCAGCAATCAGAGGCAAGATGCCTGGACACCCACATTTAAATCCAGTAAACTGGCAGGAAACCGACATGAAGCCACAGCGAGATGCCAGGACACCCACTTTTTAGCAGTAAGACAGCATGAGGACAGCCAGCCACCGTAGTCCAGCTTTGTTCACTCTAATATACTGTGATGTTCCACAGAGACACCCCGAGCAGATCCTTGGCCTTAAACCACAACGATGCTGCCACTGGAGGGGAGCATTCGTGGGGATTGTGTCTCAGTTTATTGTGATTCAGCCAGGTTGTTAACAAGCGGGCTACTTATCCTGCATCCTCTGAGTGGAAGCAAAAACAACACTAAACTGCTTTATATATATATATATATACAAATTATTTACCCATGTGCTTGTAATACAAATATTTCTATTCATTTAGTTAATTATGCGTAATCACATATAATTAAATGCTGATTATACTTTATATTATAATTGTTGATAATCTTACTTGCAGCAGAACAAAGCCTACACCAGCAACATTATAGTACACGCATCTTGTTTTTGGAGTGGAAGTGGTGCAGCCATAGCTCTGTAACACATCTAACAAATATTCCTGTGGCTGAGAGGAGGATCATTTTAATAAAAAAGCACAGATAAGGAAAGAAATGACAGATAGAATATTTAACCAGCATGTAGGAGTGTTTTCATGGGCGTAGGAGGAGAGAACGATGGGGTAAGAAATCCTAACTTTACCGCTACTGTGATTGCATTCGCACATCATGAGGTCGCATACACAGTAGCTTCAGTGAGTTTAAGATTTGAAGGATTTGAATGTCAAAGGTCCGCAATATACTGAAACAAGGTCAAGATGAACAAACGTGTTTTATAAGTAATCCAACAGTGTTTAAAAGCCTGAATGCGGTTACATTGTGATGCTGGAGAATGTTTAAAATAGAGCATTTTTACAGTTATTCCATCCCTCAGTTCTGGCCTTGAAAGGAAATACAGACGTGGCCTTTTGGCTTTGTGTAACATATTATATGGTTCATACTGTACAGTATGTACCCTGGCTCCAGGCAAAGAATCTTTTCATTTGTAGATCTATAAATGTATAGATTTCTTTTTTCTGTAACGTCAGCAGCTTTGCCATGTGGTCACCCGCCAGGTTTAATGTTAGAACATTTGTGTGTTCTATGTTTGATTGGCTGTATACCATTAAATGACTTTCACCATTTTACTTTTTCTCTTACTCACACTATAATAGGCTTTGGTCTTTACAGGATGACCCTGCAGGACAAATACTGGGCTGGGTGAAGTACTGTTTATGAAGACCGCTGTTCTGAAAATGCTTCCAATGTCAGTCCTGCCACGAAGACACATTTCTATAAAGGGCCTATATTAAGGTGGTAGGAGGGTGTGTGTGGAGAGTGCCAGATTTTTTGGGACAAGGTTCACACAAATCATATAGAATTATGCCTTCCTGGTGAACCTTTACTTATAAAACTTAGTAAAATACGCAGTACATCCATCAAAATACATCATCTGTTTTTGTTTCCCATGGATATTACTTTTTTTTTTTTTTTTTCAATTTGCATACTGTAATGTTAACTTGCAGTTTCAATTTCAGAGTATAAGAAACCAGACAGACGCCAAGATTTTCATCTGTCACGCTACAAAATACGAGTTGGAATCGTTCCATAGATGTCGAATTGTGAGAGATTGAATTTGTGAATGCGTATAATATTGATTTTGAGCACCTACTTTGCACTGAAATGAGGTGTCCTTCTCGGTAGAACTATTGTATGAGCCAAGAGAAGGCAAAGAAAGGAAAAAAAGAAACACTCAACTTCTCATGCTTCCTATTCCGAGTAATTGTTACGGTATCTAGACTCTGCCTGTGCCAACACTTGGGTGGCTGTCATTAATGCACCAATGTAAAGTGGAGGGAACAGAGAAGTATTACATGAATATGAACGGAATTAACTGGGGTGTGAGGATTAACAATGCTCATAATTCAGAGGCGTTACCCTTTTAAAATTCACTGGTGGATATTTACTGCCATCTTCAGGTAGCTCTTTAAATTACAAGTAATAAGCAGAAACTATTTCTGTGTGATGTAACTAAAAGTTTCAGTAAACAAACTATATTGCAAATTAATTACATTCACCTTTCGTTAATATCATTATAGTTTGTTTGATTATATTCTAAAACTGCTGAACTCCCTCAAATGAGTAGTGAGGCATCTTAAATACTTGTTTTAACTGTGACACAGCTCTGACCTGGATAAAAAAAAAAAACACCTCTGCAGACACAGGAATTCTAATGATATACCACTGTTGCTATGTGACTTACATTACCAGGGATATGGTTTATATAATATAAATCTAAATGCTGCAGCAGGGACACCTCAAAGGCACATTTAAACCATCCCTAATATACAGTAAATACCATTGGCATTCAAATGGGGTGAATAATTCTAAATCTTCATTGATCCAATTACCAAATATTATCATTCACTGTTATAGAGGAAATTGATTATGATTGATTGATTAGCCTTTTGATTATGTGGCCTATATGTGTTCAATAAATACTGTTTCAACATGCACACAGCCTGTATTCAAAAGTTGTGCCTTAAAATCATTTTAAATAATTACATATTCCTGCCACCCCCATTCAGCCAATCAGAGAAGAGGTAATTTGTTTAGATATTTGTTTTGAACATGTAAAACAAAATGAAATATGATATAATAAAACAGTTCATTAATATAGTTATGCACATTCATACACATCACGTAACAACTGACCAAAAGTGGTCAGTGTTCTTGCTCCTCCTCCCTGTATGTTGCGAATATTCATTCATCTTCTATATCCACTTATTCCTCATTAGGGTCGCAGAGGTCTGCTGAAGCCAATGCCAGAGGCAGGGATACACCACAGATGGTCGCCAGCCTATTGTGGGGCACACACACACAACTCGCTCACACCTCACACCAGACTCACACCTATGGGCAATTTATCAATCTAATATTTCAGCTAACCTCAGCATGTTTTAGGACTGAGGGAGGAAAACGGAGAAAGCCCACACAGGGGAAAGATGCAAACTCCACACAGAAAGGTCCCAGTCCAAGGACTTGAACCTGCCACCTTCTTGCTGTGAGACAACAGCATTAACCCCTGTGCTACCATGTCGCCATTTTGTGAAAATATTAATATCAATAAGACAGACAATAAAAAACAATACCTGTTCTTCGTAGGGCTGCAGATAGAAGCTTAAGAGAGGAGACTATACTATTGATATATTTATCATTTTATTGTTATTATATCACAAATATATGTGAATAGGGATATCACAACTTTAAATAAAACCAAGTGTAAGCTATTAAATCTGAGGAAGCACTTTTAAACATTAGTGATATTTCATCCAGACAACTGGAATTTGGGATTACTGTCAAAAAAAAAAGAATCCTTCCATCCATGTCTGGATGCAGTTCGCAACAGCCACTGCATGTGAAAAGTGGGTCAAAAGCTGTAGCTGATCACTGTTGTCCAGACTACAGCTGCAGCAGAAACACAGGCCTCCAGTCAGCCAACACAGGAGGAGCCAGGAGGACATAAACATGCAGGTATATCTGATCATCTCGGAGGCAGTCGGCAGCCACTCAGCTTGACAAAATGACGACTGACAAAGTGCAGCTGCGTCACTAGTTGGGAAGATAAAGGCTGTGCAGACAGGGGGCCAACAGTTGTAACCAGCAGGAGCGAGTTAAAATGCTGCTGCGATCCTAAGTCGTGATTGTTTTTGTCAGATTGTGCTGTCAATGGCGGCGCTGCGAGAACTCGGAGTGCTGCTACTGTGAGCTTAGCCACTTTCTTCATAAACAAACAAGAGAGAAACAATTGCCACTGGGACCTGAGAGGGTTCACTTCCTGAATACGTGTTTCGACAACCTAAGCTGTGTTTGTTTAGGGCTTCAAGTCCCATGTCCGAGACTGAAGAAGATCCTGTGGTGGCAGAATTTGACCCAGTTATCGACCTAGAGGCTTTGTGATGGTATACAGTTACTTCGCAGCTACACAGCTGCTAAAGGTACTCGGGTAATTAAGAAAAGGACATTTTAGGTGTTGTTTGTATGTTGTGTGTTGTTTCTATGGTCATGATATTAGGCCATCTAACAATATTGGTCTCTGTCTACCTCTGCTTCTTTTTACCTCCAGGTTCCCAGTTGTAACTTAACATTGTAATGTATTCACATGATGGAGCCAAAGAATTTTAACTGTTCTTTCCCGATTCTATTAAAGTATAAGTGAACAGTTGTGAATCACAATGTGATGTTGTTTTGTTTTTTCCCCCCATTGGTCCAGTAATGAATTCAATGACTACATGTGATATCAAGTTCCTATTTCCTCAAACTAGAGCAGAGAAACCAAGTCTGCTGCCTGCTGTCAAATAATACAGCTATGAAAAAAATAAGAGACCACTGCATTTTTTTTCTGAAATCAGCATCTCATACATGAATTACAGCCATTCCATTCCAGCGTCTGTTGAATTCCAACCCATTTACACCTCATTCTGCTTAAAGAGGTACTCATTAGGTGAACACCAGAAGAACGATGTGAAAACCTGTGGAGAGCATGCCAAGTCAATATAAGGGTCAGTCAGTCATCTTCTATACTGGAGCCAGTCCCAGCACATTACGGCGAGAGGCAGGGATACACTCCAGATGTTTGCCAGCCTATCATGGGGCACACACACCATTCATTCACACACTCAACACAGGCAATTTAGAGTCTCCAATTAACCTCAGCATGTTTTTGGACTGTGGGAGGAAGCCGGAGGACCTGGTGAAAACCCACGCAGACACAGGTAGAACATGCAAACTCCACACAGAAAGGTCCCAGACCCAGGACCAAGGAGGTCTTGAACCTGCGACCTTCTTGCTGTGAGGCAACGGCGCTAACCTGCACCACTGTGTCCCCCCCAATATAAGGGTATTGCACCACATATTGATTTCTGAACTCTTCTTAAGGGTAAACATCAGTATTAGGTTGTTTTAAAATGAATTTGATCATGTTTCTTTGCATTGTTTGAGGCCTGAAAATATTGTATGTTTTGTTATTTTGATATTTGTCATTTTCTGCAATTAAATTATCTAAATGATAGCATTTGTATTTGTAATTTGGGGGAAATGTTGACTTAAAGAAAAATGTTCCTTTTGGCCAAACACATAGCTATAAGTAGTAAAATCTGAAAAACTGATACTTTGGTGGGATTCAGTGGGATTCTTATTTTTTTCCCATAGGTAAAAAAAAGCAGAAATGTGATGTAATATAACACTGAACAGAGGCAAAAAACATTACTTCCATATGCTTTATCATGCATTTGACATCAAACATGTCACAAAGCTGAGAAGAGCAGGGAAGATCCCAGCAGCTAAACAAACACTCACAAATGAAATGTAACACATTATTATTATTTGTAATAGATATAAAAAAAACAGAGCTCGGTACATTCGTAGCATGGAGAACTATGATGCTGTGCTGCGTGCTATGTTTCTCATACTGTTCAACCAGGTGTAATGCTAGAGGGAAGAAACTCACCTTCCCTATTAAGGAGATGTGCAGGACATTCCAGCATGGATCTGGCTGCCCTGACAATTTGCCGCTGTGTGGCTGTGACAGGTCCAGGTAAATCTGGGTTCTGCCCCTCCAGGGTCCCACATTACAGCACTGTTCTGAAGGCAGGCAGGTCCCCACCATGGCTCTCTTGAGCGGTCGCAGGCCAATTTGCTAATGTGGGAAGAGAAATACTTGAGCAGAAGCAGCTGTCATGTAGTTCAGCTGGCGTCAGATAGGCTACTGATGGTGATGTGTATAAGCTATACTTCAGCTGTGCTTTTTACAAGACTGATGAGGCATTACAACGGAGCTTTCTCCCAACTAAGTAGACAGAAACGATGTAGTCAGCAGTACTGCCCACTTTATCAAAACATTCCACTTTGTTAAATCTCTGTTCTGCTCATGGATCACCAGCCAGCAGTTTGTAAGGCTTATGGGGTGTGTTTTCCCTGCAGCGACACGATACGGTATTGTTAACATATTGTAGGAGGAGAAGTTTATCAAGCAGTTGATCAGTATCACAGCTAAGGCTGAAGTCACAGAGATTTAATGCAACAAATCTGCATGGCTCTAGGGATGGCATTATCTGTCTGTCAGTCCACCACTTTGGCCCAGACAGCTAATCAGCATGTTTTAACTCAAAGCACTAATATGTCTAATTAGTCTCTCAAAGCTACTAGCATTGCTGTAGTCTTGTTTTATTATTTTGTATATAGGTCTAAGTATAATTTTATAAAGTTATGTCTATGTAATACTGTAGTATGCACATGTTGACATGGGAGCAGCTACATTCCTATGTTTATATTTTGAGACTTGAGATGTTGCAAAAGCTTCCGCTATAGTTACAGCTCTGGAAAAAAATAAGAGACTGCTGCAAAATTATCATTTTTTTCTGATTTCACTACTTATAGGTATGTGTTTGGGCAAAATGAACATTTTTTTCCTCCAAATTCCAAATAAAAATATTATCGTTTAGAGCATTTATTTGCAAAAAATGACAAATTGTCAAAATAACAAAAAAGATACAATATTTTCAGGCCTCAAACAATGAGAAGAAACAAGATCAAATTCATTTTAAAACAACACAACACTAATGTTTATACTTCAGAGGAGTTCAGAAATCAATATTTGGTCCAATAAATCTTTATATTGACTTGGCATGCTCTCCACAGTTTTTTACATTGTTTTTCTGGTGTTCACCGAATCAGTAACTCTTTAAGCAGAATGAGGTGTACATGGGTTGGAATTCAACAGATGCTGAAATGGAATGGCTAGAATTCATGTATGAGATGCTGATTTCACAAAAAAACAATTCAGTGCTCTCTTATATTTTTCCAGAGCTGTATTATTTGACAGCAGGCAGCAGAGCTTAGTTTCTCTGCTCTAGTTTGAGGAAATGGGAACTTGATATCATATGTAGTCATTGAATTCATCACTGGACCAATGGGGGGAAAACATAAACAACATCACATTGTGATTCACAACTGTTCACTGTTCAGAAATCAATATTTTGTGCAATAACCATTATTTTTAATCACAGCTTTCATGCCTCTTGCCATGTTCTCAACAAGTCTTTACTATTATTCTTGGGTGACTTTATTCCACTCCTGGTATCTCTTTAAGCACAACGAGGTGTGCATGTGTTGTGTTGTGAATTCAACAGACGCTGGAATGTAATGGCTGGAATACTGTACATGTAGAGATGCTGATTTCAGAAAAAAAAATGCAGTGCTGTCTTATTTTTTCCAGAGCTGTATAAGATGTTGCTACAGTGTTACCACTGCACTCAGAGATCATGTAGAAATGTAGAAATGTAGAAATATATTTGCAATATACAAGGTGTTCAGGAGTTGTGACATCTTTTGTTTTTTATAATATAAGCCCTTCTTATATAAATAAATCCTAAGGAATATCAAAATGGTCTTGAGTTGTTCGGTACCTTTGGCAGTGACTGCTTAAAATTTGTTGGGAGTGGTGTAAAAGCACATTTGGAAAAAATATTCTAAAAGGGTGACTGGGCATGGCTTATATGGAAATATGTGTCTACTCTTTTTTTTTATTATTCTGAGATTTACAGTTTAAAAGTTACAGGACAAAAGGTGAAGTTTTTGAGTTTGAAGTTTGTTCTAATTGCAGCCCCGGGTCTCCAGAAATACACATTGAATGTGGGGTTGATCTGATGAACCCCACATTCAATGTGCCATTACACATGGAAATGGTTCAGGAGGTATGTGACTGTGAGAAAGACAAACACTGATTTCTAGCTTTGTTAGTTAGTAGTTGATCACACAGTCTAATGGAGAGCACTAATTGAATCAGGTCAGTAATTACTGTGAATAGTCTAATAAGCGAAAGTGATTTTGAGGGGCCATGTTCACCTCATGGCACAAAGTCAATTCTCTCATGACATTTGCAATTTTCTAAGATGATAAAGCCCCTAAAGAACCATTATGCACTTTCAACACAAGCATTGCAATCTGTCACAAGTCAAATGTTTAATTAATGAAACTTGATAGTAGGTTCTAGAGAAAAAAGAAGTAGCTGAAGGTTCATTACAGAAAATACATCACTTAATACAGCTTCATATGTGGACAGGGAAGTTGTAAATGTCCAATATGCCACCATTGTTTTATCATTCATGGGAGTTCCATACGCTCACAGTCAAGAGAAATTTGAGACCTGCAACAGCCTAATGAGACAGGAAATGTGACAAAACCTGCACAAAACAATTTCAACTTGTGTCAGAGTAAACAAGGAGGGTTTTCTGGAGCTTCAGTCAGTCTTTATTTCTGTCCAGTCTCTAAACAATATGCATGTGTTATTAGTCAAAAATAAAAAAGGAATATTTAGGCATAAATATGGCAATGCATGTTTATATTGCCTTTGTTTTATTACATTCATTGTGCACACTGGATTCCACTTGTTATCCCCATATGTATACATTGTGTGTTTTCAGCCACTTTTTTATTTGTTTTGCACAAATGATTCTTCTGTACATTAAGTACAGAAACCCTAACAGCTTATTTAGATTCACAGTTTCTGTATACAGGCTGCGTGATTGGGTGTTTTGAAACATGGGACAGAATTTATGTAGCTATGCAGCTTCTTATAATCAAAAATGTCAATTACAATTAAACTTTTTTTACAATATGGGGACATTAATGAATATGAAATTATTTTGCATCCCCATCCCCATGCTTTACTAGATAAACCATCTACAACTAAACAACTCTTTTTTTCATCTTAAATATTTTAAAAAGGGAAAGACTCATTTTCATCTGGACTTGCTGTGGGTAATATAGACTAAAAATATCATTAAAGTGACCCAGAAGAATTTTCATTTTGAGTTATGACAGTCTCATTTTAATGTGGATGAATGTGGGTGATCTACATCACCTGCGCTTGTTTTCGTATCCATTTTCAACTAATGCTGTCTCTTCCATGTAGTTTATTTTTAGATCATTATTTCATGGCCCAGGTTGAATTTGGAAAGATGAAACGATTTACTGCAGTAGCTTACTGCAGTAGCTTTTGCGATATGTGTGAAAAAAAAAAAAATGAATGTAGACTAATGTTGGACTTCAATAAAATAAAAGTAATTAATCTGAGCAGAACAAGCCCAAAACATTATATAACCTGAATATAACATCTGCAAGTGAAATGATTGACACAACATAAGTTGAGACTCTGTCCTGTCTAGCAAGGTTGTATGAAATGATGCATCACTGCCAAGCATGGAAGGTGGACATGGTTCACAGCCCACACAATTATACACACTTTGAACACAATCAGCTCTGTGCTCACTGGCATTCTCCATCATTTTAGGGGCAGATGTTCTCTTTCTTCTTACTATTCCCCCACTGCAGCAGTAAACGGGGGGCAAAAAAAAAAAACATGTTCAGCAGATATGTCACGCTCAAGTAGCAAACGCATAGGCTGTTCTTTGACATGCTCCCAGAGCAGTCAGCATCATGCCAGGAGATGCTGTCAGTTTCCGCTGTTCTGAGGGTTATTCACTGAACAAAACCAAACATGTCGTCTGCAAAAATGTCACAGCAGCATGTGGTAATATCACCAGTGACATGGGATTGCGTTGTTTTTAAATAACACTGCTGCTAACTGGAGCGTGATTCATTTCCTCATAGTGTAAATATTGTAAATGTATATGTATTTTGCACATAATATCTTTATTTGAAGCTGTAATGAGCTGTAACACGATAATATGCTCTCTCCCTGGTGTGGATTGTCTGCAGGGCTGTGGTAAGCAGCTGTGGCTAAATTGACTTAGTCATTAAAAAATAAAAATAAAAAACACAGCAAATGCTGAAAATGCTGGATGAAAAGGGCAACAACAGCATACATACAAAAATAAAACAACCCTTCAGTTGTCATAACTGTGTTGATCCACTGGATGGTGCTGTTTTATTAACTTTGGAAAACTAATTAAAGGTTGTGTCAACAAATGTTCCTTACAGAGGGGATTTCTGCACCAAGGAGGTTTGACAAAGTATTATTTCTTTTGGTTCTTACCCCATATTTCAGTCCTATCCACATACACACATAAATATAGGCGTGTTTAGCTGTAAAATGTGTGTAAAATACGTTGCGTTATGTACTTAGATTATCCAAATGCTTCCAACAATTGTCAAACCAAAGTCAAGGGATTTTTCCCTCTTGTCTAATGTAATTTTGTATAGACCAGGTTTTTCTCATAGACAGTTTTTGTTCAAAAAGGCTAAAACTAAACAGTGAAAAACTAATTTACAGTTGGAAAAAGTTTCTAAAAGTTCATAAAATGTGTCCAAATGTTGTGTCCTTGGTGTTTTACACCCAACTCCGCCCAACAAATTATTCTGACCAAATAATATCATGTCAGTCATCAGTCACTGTGTTCCCTGCACAAAGGTGTCAGATAATGAAAGATTTACTGCGAGTCTCAGTGGTGACTCTGACAACTCTCATCAAATATGAAGTTGACAGTTGTACTGGGGATGAGTTTTTCATCTGAGAGGACAAACCGCCAGTAGAAAATGCTCCGTTGCCTCTGAACTTCAAATTAAAACATAAATATCCACACTGCCGGTCCATAAATGTCTGTAGTATTTTTTTTTGTATTTTTTCGTGTTATTTTGTATTTATGTCTGTCAGATAAACACTGAAAAACTTATTGCACCATGTGTATCTGTCTGCCAATCATTCATTGTCTTCTTATCCAGCCGCATTGTGGCCTTGCTTCACACAATGTTACTCACCATCTGTCATAACTGAATAATTGATTATTCTACATCTACACTACATCTACTGCTATTTAACATGTGTTTTACCTTATTACATACAACTCTAGAGCTGCAAACTGCATTAGTCTTGTAAGCAAGTCAAAGTGATGCTGTTTTTCCTTCTTTAGGACAGTGAGAGAGATTGTCCTGTTAAACATTCATGTTCTCTCTGGCTCATGAAAACACTGTTCACCTACTTTCAGCTTGGCGCTGATGGTTGGCACACGTGAGTGATAGTTCTCGCAAGACATTTTGTTCACAAGCATTTGTTTTGGGTTTGTGCTAATTAGCCAGCTTGCTCATCTCTATTGTGAAAACTTTATGAGTCATGTTTGTATGCATGTATGCATGTATCTAAGGCAAGCCATTCTGCTGGTAAATGTATCCTGGAATCACAATGCATATCTGTAGAATATCAACTGCCCAATGTCATTATTGCATTGTTCTCAACTCCAAAGAAAGCGGGGAATGACTTCTGTCTGATTAGTGCACAAATGGGCAATCGATGTGTAGTTTGCTCTTGTATCTAATATGCAGGTTTCCAAGCCATTGAATAAAATACTCTCAGATATTGCAGAACTGTAGTTTTTCAGAAATGATGCTCAAATTCCAGTAGGGTTTTAATGTGAAGGTCTATTTTAATAGCATTTATTCGGCATTTATTGGTTTCTTTTGGTCAAATTAACAATTTATGCAACAGATAAGATAAAACAGTTGCCTTTTTAACATTATAATTTATTTAGAATTGTATTTTTGGCCAGCTGGCATAAGTACAATATTCTTAGCTCTGTTTTGGGGGTTTTAGAACATCTGGCACACTATGTTCACCAGCTTGTTGCTAATTTTGTCTGTCCACCTTTGCTGTTGAGCAGGTAGCATACAGCTACTTTATGTACTTGAGTGAATACAGATGCCAGCTCCTGCTGCTGGAGAAGACAGTGATAGCAGCACTAAGACTGAAACAATTATAATAAAGTTGCAGGCTGAGAAAACAAAACAATGAGCCGGAAGATCTCAAAATGCTCTGCCAGCTGACCTATTGTTGTTATAAGAAAGACATATTTATTAAAGTATTGTTAAAGATTTCTACCTTTCACCAAACCTGTTTATTGACATGTTCAGTATTTTGGAATGAAGTTAAATTAGTTTCAGATAAGGTTTTGCTCACCTTTAGGTAACATAAAAACACTAAACCTAGTCTCAGACTTCTGCTAACACATGGGGAGATGTTACCTCTGCCTTTTTGGTGCCAGCAAAAACCATTGCTGCAGTATTTAGAACAATTAAAGGGGAATGATACAGCAGCCTACAGGAAATAAGTTTAAGATAGTGTCCTCACCTGGAGGAAATAAGATCTGACCACTGATTTGTTGTTTTCAAAGTGAATAATCTTTCAATACTTTACTAGGTTGTTAGTGATGGCATTAATGAAGTCAGCGAGGCCAAATATAACAAACTCAGACTTGTGCTCATTAAATGTTGGAGACAGTCTTTGAAGTTTTTGAGACATCTCCAAGTCAATAATGGAGGTAAATAAACATTTGGTGTTTTTTGTTTATCAAAACATTGTTTGTGTCTAATTTTCTGCAGACATACAACACAAACATCAGGGGTCAGGTTACTGAAGATTCATTGCACTAAGAGTTGTTTCTAGTAGACAAATTCTAAGAAAATTCATAAAACCATGACATTTTTCTTAGAACTTCCCCTTAAAGTTAAGACTGAATCCTAGTAAAGACCAAACAAATCTTAAGAATCTTAGCTCTTAGAAAGTCTCCTGATGTGAGATCTGTTAGGAGTATGGAGGACACTTTTTATAAATATTCTCATTGAATGACAGCAAGGTAATTAATCACTACAGATTTTATCGTATGGGAATCATCTTTATGCTACTTGCTTCTTTTATACCAGCCAGCAATCACAGAAACTGATGTGAGCTGAGGCATTTTAACCTTGTTAACACCAAAGACGTGAAGTGCTAAAATCATCAGTATGATAAATAAAGGTAGGTAAATAAGATATAAGCACGTGAGCGCTATGCAAGTGGACCTGAGTTTTCACATTGGATAATTTTAAAGTATGGCTTACGGTTCTTTAATTAATTAATAATTACATCAGTCTTCAGATTAGATTTTATAATCAGGTTAAGGATTTCACAGCCACTTCTATGTTCCAATTACACATGAATGACAACAGGGTTAACTACACCTCCTCAATAAGAATATTCTGGAATACGTCTGAAGATAAGACTCCTTGTTAGGAATTTTTAGGCTGAATTAGGAGCTTTCGTTGAGGATTCTCGGACTATGACCCCAGAATTAGAGCTCTACATTTAACTCATGCACTTCCTCTTCTTCATTGAACATGACATAAACAGGTTAAATTCACTCTTCGGGGCCTTCGGCCGGCCGTGTGTCATTGTGAGTGAAACCAGCAGAAGCAGCTACAACTGATCACTGTGATCAACTCGGTTCTTATTCATTGGGCTGCAGCAGTTACACAGAGCCAGGTTCAATTTATTTATAGAGCATGTTTTAAACAACACGACAACATGCATTAAGATGAAAGCACAAAAAAAACACAATCATATGAGTCAAAAAATGCAATAAGGTGAAAACATAAGGTATCACAATAAAAATCATCATGGGATCATATAATGCCTGCTGTGTGTATTTAAAAAAAAAATGCACCATGTTAGTAGCTGCTGGGGAGACACTTAATACCAGAGATAGCAAAACAGATACAGTTTGATTTCAAATCCTCACTGATCAGGCTTAATGGAAAAAATCCACCTCAAACACATTATCACCAACAAAGCAGTCAGTGGTGATGTCCATATCTTTTTTTAGCCGGTATGCTGCAGGGTGGAGTTAGGTTTGCTTATTTCATACATGCCTAAACGTAGACTGATGTGATGTCACATTGACCTATTTGCAGTGATTGCTACAAACAACTAAAATGTCAAGTTGCAAAAAAAAAAAGAGCAGAAAATAGCATAAAACCCTCTGGCTCCATGGTGAATTCTGTCTTTTCTTTTTGCTTTATTGCCGTATATTCAAAGTAGTAATGCTTTGAAACCCAACATTCTCTCTAAAATAAAATTTCAACTAGAAGAACAAATTAAATAGGTGATGGTATCTTTAAGATGCTAAGTTGTTTGGCTCATCTGGTGGCAGCAGACTCGCAATTGGCTGAGAGGTGAGAGGAGCCGTCCAAGTAGTAGCTTCACAGAGTCCAGCGCCAGAGATTTAACTACTCAAGCGCTCATGAATTTATAATGTACTAACAAGTGTTCATGTCCACATACAGCACAGTGCTATTATATATCACCATCACAGGCGATTTAAGGAAAAACATGTAAGTTTGTGTGCATACATTGTGTTGAATTTGTTGCAAGGAAACACATTTTGCCATGCATACTGCTAAAGAAATGAGCATTGTGTTTATTACAAAACAAATCTATTGCTGCAGGTGGACTTTTTTGTATGGAAGTTGGCTGCTTAGACACAGATACCCAGGTGTTTGCCAGCTTGCAGTGCAGCTTTGTGTTTGTGTATCAACATTCATTCTGTTTGTGAATTAAGTATGTGGGGTTAAAAGAAATCAGTGGTTCATCAGTTGACAAGTACCCAAGAATGACACTGAGTGTTTGTATAGTCTGAACTGTGGGTGATGAATGGAGAAAGAGTCAAAAGAAAAGCCTAACCCTAACTCTGATCTTCATAAACAAGAGGATTACTTTTTATGATCAATATTTAAAGCCATTATGTCCAATATAGATTTTATAGACCACTAAGAACCAAATGGAGCTAATAATTAATAGTCAGTCAAGCAGAGCCACAGAAAGAAAGTCAAATGTGATCTAGATGATAAATAGAAATACAATCCTTTGTTTCTATCACCTCGGATAGTTTTGGTTTGTGTGGCCCTCATGTCCTTCTAAAATCATTCACTTGAGATTGAATTGTATAACTAGATGCTATGTTTTTTGAAATCTTGATAATTTCAATAAATAAATATGGTTGCAAATTAAAGGTCTGAGTGACCAGTACATAGTATTTGAGGTGCTGAAGTGCTAACAAAACTGAGATCACATGCATTCACTTTGAATGTGCGAGTGCAGATGTCATGAATCAGATGACCAATCTTTGGCTGTAGCGGGGCAGCGTTCAAAATGTAAAAGGTGCGAATAATTCATCCAGCTCCATTGCAGAAGGTTCTCGTCCTCGGTGTCATCCATTTAAATTTCCTCAACAGCCACCTTTCATCTGGTTTTATTTCTTACATGGAGCGTAACTCATCTCTTTTAGATTAGGTTCTAGTTGGTGAAATGAGCCATACATTTCTTTTATGTTGTATTGGTGGAGAGTGCGTCCCCCCTTTTTTTTTTTTTCCCCAACCACCTGAATAATTCTTTGCTCTGTGTGTTTTATTGTACGGCAGAGAATGTCCCACCATTGGCTGCGTTCAGCTCTGTGTACCGCTGTTTGTCTAACAGATTTAGTAGAAAAGTTAAGTGGATTTTCTTGTAGATGGTATATGCTTTACCCTGGCCCTAAAATAAAATAAAATATTTAGATATATATAAGTGGAATAAAAAAAACATGCCAACAAATAATTGTAAAAAATAAATAAATCTATAAATGTCTTATTCTAAGCCAACATTGTCACATGGTTCATTAAGTGGCCAGGAGCCCTTCATGTCCACCACCAATAAATCCTCAGCCCCCTAATCTCCCCATAAACACTCCCCAACTGTGGAGCTTCTCTGGCACTGCCAGCATGTGTGTGCCAGCCTCATTTATCCATTAGCACCGGTAAGCCCCCGCTCCCCAGCCCCCACTCCTCACAGCAAAGGTCTGTCTGATGATGACCGCTCTTTGCACTATGGGTGGCATTAATCGTTAACTCAAGGCAAGAAATCTCGAAAACGGCCAAACACTCATCCCCGTCCCCATTTCCTGCCGTCACCAGCGGTGGACCCGCATGAATTGAATTTCAATTGCCGTGGGTCCCAGCATCCCACCCTCCCCTTCATAACCCCTTCACTTGTTTGCTTATCTTCATCCCTTCTGCTCTACTGGAACATACTTCTCCCTCTCTAACCTCTTTTTTTCTGACACCACATACACACACACACACCAGTTTGATTTTCCTCCTCTCTCATGCAGCGTTCAGTCAAACCGGATCATCCCAATCCAGGACGTCAATAAGAAAAAAAACTACAGTAAACAAACAAAACCGGGGAGACGCTGCCAGTGCAATCAGAGAAACATTTCTCTCGGTTTCTTTTCAACTCTCCATGCTGCCTCTGCTCTGTGCCTGGTTCTCCCAGTGCACTGCAGCTCCTCCTTCCACCTCTCTCATCAGCCGCCCCTCCCTCTTCCTCCTCTCGGTCTCTGCTAGGTGCAGCATGTATGTGAGCGTGTGTGAGCCAGCAGAGCCGCCCGTGTGTTTACATGTCAGCCTATCAGTGCTGCTGGATTTAGCGCATCTGGAGAGGACGGAGGCATTTCTCAAATGCCCCTCAGATGAGGGATTCTCGTCGTTGCACATATCCCTCTTCCCCATTTGAATCTAGGCTGCCGCGTATCCCGCATCCCCGTCTCCATGCGTTCGGAGGCATTTTGAATTTCCTTGGCAACATGGAGCTGCCTGAATTAGAATTCTCTGCATGACAGTCCTGGTAAGTACTCTTGTCTCTATGGTGGGCTTTGAGCACCGAGGCATTGGATCAGATTTATTATGGTGCAGTGGAGGGGCCAGGGGATCGCCAGGGAGCAAATTAATGTCAGAGAATGAAATTGTGTATCGTCCGTAATGCAAGGATGGAAAGAAGGAGAATTGTTCACTGTGGAGGGCTCCAGATCTTATTTGTGCTTTGTCATCCAGATGGGTTTCATTTTGCAATGTAATCTAGATTTGTACTGTGCATGGAACACACACATGTATCATTTGTGCATTTAGCATAAGTATGTAGAGTAATTACATATTTAGCATGGTGTCTCTATAAATAAAGCTGTATACTCTGTATAGCTGTGTGCATAGGAGCATGCAATCACACCTATGTCCTGCCTTTTTTATTCTTTTTAATCAAAGCTAAAAGGTGAAGATGATCAGGAAAGCTTCTGTTTGGTGCTTCTCACTGAGTGTTTTGCTGGGAGCTTGTTGTTGATGCCTAATCTGCCCTCATTATCATTCACATCCCTTTTCAGTGCCAGTAAACTCATCTAGTATCACACTTATTAATTCCCCGCTGCCTTTTTTTTTGCTGTTGGCTATTTCCAGTGGTGATGAGTGATCATATGTTTGATTTGCTACAGGTCAGATGGGTGGTAGTGGGGGTGGAGATGAGGAGTGCTGCCATGGGGGGTGGGGGGCGATGGAGGGTTGGGGGGGGGTGAGTGGGGGGAGACTTTATATTATGATTATTTATGCAAGCCAAACTAAACAATCACTGTGTTATATGATTGTTGAATCTACCCCTTTAAAATTTGCATCTTAATTATCATGGCTGCAACGCTCCAGCAGACAGACAGCTATGAGGGGTCTCTCTTCCTCCGGTTTCAACAGTGCAGTAACAACCTCTCTGAGCCACACATCTCCCACTAAGTGAAGGGTCTGTTTGTCATGTCTGGGCTTTATATGTTTAGACAAATCTTTTAATTGTGATTGTTGTTTGGAATAGTTTTCTTTGCAAGTTATTCATGCAGATCTGCAGGCTCCAACGTATTCAACACAGTTTCAATAGACTGAAATGCCAAATGTGTGTCTATGACTGGAAATAATTACATCTGATACTGTAGAATGTTTCCCCAGTAACCACATTTTTGATGTTTTGTTTGTTAAGATTGCATTTCTATAGGTATCCTTTGGGTGTCTATTAAGACTGTATATCAAGACTGGGGAAAATATACCACTCAGCATTGAATTAAAATAGCCTTCAATTGATTATATAAGATACAAATTAATGAACATCACAGTAATTTTGCATTTCTTCAGTTAATTCTTTGTTCTTCTTGTCCAGAATAGTGCATGGTGTGGTATTATTTTCAATACTATGCATAAACCATTTTGAGCATTCATAAATGCTCTGTTGAGATAATCCATGTGATGAATGAGAAGCTATTAAACCAGTGAAGCCGAGCTCAGTCTACAGGAGTTTTAAAATCCTAACCAATGTGAAATCGGGTTGCATCAGGCACAAAAGGGAATCTTCACAGATCCGCTTCTCTCTAATCTCAAACATTCACACTACAACAAGATTCGAAAAGAATGGTGCGTCACTCAATGGGATATTATTAAGATTATAATGCCAAAGGGTGCAATGAACCAGGTGGGGAAGCAGATGTAAACAAAACAGAGACTCACAAAGTACAACAACTTGTTTTAGTAAAGCTTCACAGTGGGAAAAATGCAGGAGGCTAAAAGAGTCTGGAAGTAAAATGGTTGGGGAAATGGGATCATCACTGGTTACCTTGAACTAGAGGTGAGATTTCAGATATATTTACTGTTGCTTGGCAACACATTCAGCTGCTCCGAGATGGGACTAATGTTGCGTTGATGTGCTTATCAAATGGTCTCATTCATTGCTTTATCTGACTTGTTATTAGTGTTATTGCTAATAAATAACTTAATACAACTAACTGCCTTTTCTGACTAATTTAGATCACTCTGTGTTCAGCAGGTAACATTTACAACCTAATAGCATGTTACAAATTACATGTGAGCAATAAATGAATATGCAAAACACGACTTAATGAAAATGTGTCTTACAATCAACCAAACATTTACTTTCATCCACTATGTTGCTGCATATACAACTTCAATGTCAGCAAGTCAGGTACCGCCATTTTCAAGGAGTTGTTTCCCTGATTCATTGGCATTCACATGAATATTCACACTCAGAAACACATTTTTAATTGGGGCTAAATTGGCTCAAAACTCCCATGTTGAAGGACTGATGGATTGTATGTACATGACAGCTATTAGACTTACATTAACCTGTGCTCTTAGTTCAAACCTGGACCTTTTGTTTTGTGTGTAAGCAAAGCACATAATCCCCAACTGTTTTCTGAGTACAGGCCAGCAGAACAAGAATAATGTGTGTGTGTTTGTAAAAGACCTTGCTTGATTTATCTGTAAACGCTGACACAATATGTGACATGCTGAGGGTTCTGAAAGGGCTCATGAAGATTGTAGGTTCTAAAAAGATTCTTACCTTCAAACTGTTGGTTGTCTTGTTCATAGATTCTGTAACACAAAATAATATTGGATAATTAACTGCTTCTTTGTAACATGTCAGGGGAAATAAGATGAAAAGGTTCATTCAATCCAGTACATGATTAAAATGTAGCAGCTGACATTCTGTAAAAAAGACGACCAATACTTTTCCATACCAAACGCAACAAACTGCCATCAGACATCATCAAAGCAATGCTGCTGTTACATTTTTTGCGAAAACCTTTGTTCCATGCATGTAGCAGAGTGCATACATAATGCTGAACAATATCCAATTTTCTCCCAAATGGGGATCATCAAAGCCAAGGTTATGTTTTTAGAGGAGAATTTAACCTGTTTGTTTCCCTGTTCAAATAACAGTCAAGCAGTGTGTGACAATAATTCTGTTGCTTGAATTCTACCTGGACCTACTTTTTGGCAATACACTACTGGATATTATAATAATATTAATACATATATGGTTGCCGTGGTTAGCATGCTCCCTGGCTATCCGCACTCATGTAAAGAGAATTATTGTTCAAATGTGTGTCTCCAAATTTAAACAATGTGGAACATATTTTAACATATTGATCAGCTTTTCACTCTCTTCTCTATGCCAAATACCTTATCACCTTATCTAAAGTCTTCACATGGTGTTTTATAGTGTATCCTTTGGCCCATTCCTAATTACAGCACATTTTTATTTACAGTTACATTAGAAGCTGGGAAATCCTGCACATCACTGTTCATTTGCTATCAAGAAAAGACCAATAAACATCTAAGGTGGATCCGATTAAAGCCTTTTCTGAAACAAAATCCATCTGGATTGCAACTGCTACACAACGGGTAACATCAGCCTCCTTCAAAAGGAAATGGTGAAAGTGATTGTGATGAATCCTGCCAGACCACGTGTTTACCCTGTGTCTGATGGATAGTGAGGTGACTGGCGGAGGCAGATCTGCCAAAGAACACTCAAATTTGAGTTTTACAAATATATTCAGAAGGTGACAGTAGTGATGCTCTGTCACAGCCTTTCTCATTTCAATTAAATCTATTCTTTTCATCTAAAATGAGAGTCTGGGGCAAATAGGAGAGCCCGAAATATTATATAATATTATATATATTATATGAACAGTGGAAATCTGTAAATCGATCCCATCGTTTTATATGGCTGGTATTTTTATTACACTGTATCCGACACCACTGGTCAGGTTTTTTCTAGTTGAAAGAATGGGAATGGTGAATTATTGCACTGTATTCCACGCTGAAGCATAGAGCCACTAACAAATTTAGGTTTGAATCTTAATGGCACACATTTCTACTGCAAATGGGAGGCTACAACACACTGTCTGTGGAACAACATTCAAAAACAAGATTTCTTTGCAATCAGGAAGCTGAGTAGCAAAGAACTGGGGAAAGCAACTTGAATACTCTAATGATTGTGATTAGCCCAAGTTTCATTGGGTATAAGATTCTAAGGCAATAGGGTGTAACGATTCATTATCAAACTGCTATAAATCCAGTCTGAAATGAAAATAAATGATTGTATCAATTGCACATATGTAAGTATGTAAATTGCACCATATTTAGCAACACAGATGTTATGTGAATGTATTTTCACACTTCCATTGTTCCCCCTATGCATTCTGGAGCGGTAACATACATACACACACAAGCTTGTTTTATAAGGAGACGAGATCAGAGGAGCAAAGAGGGGAAGAGAGTAGAAGCAAGCACTTTCAGATAATAGTCCTGTTAGTTAAGGCAGTAAACTACAGAATAATGGAAATTATTGATAGTGGTATCATTAGGAAGCCTTTATAATGGTATCAATATAAATAAAATATTAATGATCCCATCCCTATAAAATGAGAATACAGCACTTTCATTTTTCTTTTTGTTAATTCATGTCAACTTAATGTGAAATGTTGACTGTGGTTAGATTCACTCATTACACATTTTAGGGGTGAAAAATGAATTGATAATCAATTTCAGATCATTGAATTGTATTGTGTTGCTCTAAATAAGTTAATATCTATATATTGTATCACAACATATAAATGTTTCAAACAGAATATATGCACATATATAAATATATATTTTGTATTATGTATTGTATTGTTAAAACATATCGTTACAACCCACAAGATAATAATGGTTAGTGTCTGAGCATCTCTAAATTCTCTCATTGTACATTCTATAAAGGGTTGTAATAGAGCTGTAATTGGTTTTGTGGATTTGTCCCGGACTGCTCCCTATGGCATGGTGAGTTTGATACAACGATAAACACATAGCATAATGCAAGGAAAAGTTCTGAGAGAAAAATCTAAAGTTAAAAAGTGTTGTAGTATTTCAGATTTGATCAATCTGATATATTATTATTAGTTATTAGTTTATTAATATGAAGTATCAGTATATAAGCAGTGTCTTACTGTTGTAGCTGCTGGCGGTGGAGCTAGTTTCAACTATTTTACATATGGTCCATAAAACAGCATGAAACAGTTGTCAGCAGATGGTAGTATGTGTTCTGACTTCATGCAAAACAAAAAGCTTGTTTCCCTTTTCCACTGCAGCACATCTCAATTGTTTCAGTAGTAGTTACCACCATTGAGTCATTGTTGAATGTACCACATTCAAAATAAAAGACAAAAATGTTATTTTTTTCCTCTTTTTTCATTGTACCAAAAATCTACCCAACTGTGACCCCAAAGCTGAGATACAAACCAAACTATGAATTTTGTGTACTGTTACATCTCCAGGCTGTAATAGACCTGTCTGCTGTAAATTGCCTTTAGGAGCATATGGGCCTTTAGCATTTAGTCCTTTCTTTCTGATATCAGTCCAAACCATTTCTTATTCCCTGGTTGTAAGTAGGGGATAAAGGTTTAAGTAATTTACAGCTTAAACTTGACTTTAAAGAGGAATGGGAGATAATGAAGAAAGAAGCCTCTTTTGTTCTATTACTGCTAGACTTTGTCAATGAACCAATAGACAGATCTGTATGGTAACACTGTATTACAGGTTAATGTGTTGCAAGCTCCATATAAGGCCTATTTTTTCCAAAAAAGAAGTAATGATTTTGCTGCTCAAACATCTCTTGTTTAGATTGATGTTGCTGATTTTGAGCCAGGAAATAACAGAAATTTCAATGATTACAATATCTTTCAACTCAGATCTCACAAAAACAAAAAGTTGCCAGGCCAATTGGACATGTATAATATGAGAACTTGCTAGCTTTAAAGCTCCGTCAAGCAATATATTTGATATCAACACTAAATCAAATCCCTGTATAATGTGAAGGGCCAGTAGTATTGCTGAACCCAGTCTGCAGCTCTGTGCAGCACTCAGCCTCTTCCAGTTAATTGTTTTGCTCTCACCCACCCCATATGAAATTGTGGGCAGCTCTAAGGATTCCAGCTCAGAACCTCCCACACACTGACTCCCTGCCCAGTGTGAAATAGAGTAGGAGCCAGTACCTTTGGAGAGTCAAGTACCTGTTAAAGACTAGTCTCGCGATACCAGAGAGATCCAAGATCTGCCTACCAAATGTCTGGCTATTTTGTAGTTGTTTGAACCTATGTACCTTACAGTGATGACCGCCCCATTCTCCTCCGTAGTGAAACCAATCAGAGATATAGCGAATGACTTTGTAAAATGAAGAGAGTTTTGTTAATCACTGAAAAAAGGATGTGTCAGCAATGGTAGATTTTTTTTTTATTCTGTTTTCACAAATGTTGGCTCGTTCTATAAGATTGGCACGATAAAAGGTTTTCTTGAAACTGTGTTGTAGGACTGCAGTGATGACGGCGTCTTTCAACACGGGGGGGGGGTGTCATTTGCTTTGCTGGCTATTGATCTCGCTTGCTTTCTTGTTCTCTGTATATAGAATGACAGAATTGCAAAGCATATTCAATTTGTGCCACTGTTTTCATTCTGTGGTGCAGCGCCACACATTAATCAATTTGTGCGAAACCCTGCACCACCCCAGTATGAGGGGGCAGTTGTGTAGAATAGTCTTTTTGTTTGATTTTTTTAATATCTCCAATTGTTTTAACAACCTAAAAGATTGTACTTAGCCTCTAGATGAACAGAACATTTAGAGACTAACCTGTGGGTCTAGTTAGGTTATTTGAGGATTCAGAGAATTTAAAAAAAAGACACCAAAGGATAAATCATTGCTAAAAAGAAAGCAGCTGTTGTAGTTAATTACTCAGATGTGCTTGCAGCAGATACAAATAAGTTTAATAACTTTTCTTTTCTAACTTTTCTTTAATGTTGCTTGGTTACAATTTGGGTAGAGAATTAATTTAGAACAGATAATTAAACGTGACACAAACTACATGTGCCTTAAACTGATGAAAACTTAAACAGATCGGAAAATAATATTCACTGAGACCATGGCATAATTCAAGCAAGTCTGATACCCGCGTTTCAGCAGTCAGAGTCTTCTCCAAGGCGTAACACGTATAGCGCCTCTTGAGAAGTGCTGTGAACTCTTGACTCCAAACAGTATCTTTGTTTGCAGAGAGTGATGTATTGTAAATCATTTCTGACAGATTTTATTTTTTTGTAATGGCACTCCAGTTTTCCCTCACTGAGATGGCAACAAACCATCTTGACTGATGTTGGATTTATGGAATCCTGGAGTGTGTGTGAATGCATGCATGGCAGAGGATATGTGCACTAATTACATCAAATGTGTGTGTGCGGACACACCGTTTGGCATACTGGCAATATATTAGTGAATGCGCACAATTACAAGCTCTATAAGAATTCAGCAGCTACAATAACATTTTACTCAGAAACATATGCAAAAAGTAAAAAGTATTATAAAATATCAACACAACACAGATTAGCAGAACTGAGATGCTGCGGATTCTTAATCCGACAGGGCTCAGTACTTCTGAAAGAGTCAGTCAATTTGCAAGGGATGTTGCAATATTTCTATTCCTATTACTCCCTACACAACATTGTTAGCAGCCACAAATTGTGAGCTATGCTTTCCTCTTTGGTCTAGTTTAGTTTGCTGGTAACATGGAATCATTAATTTTGGGGAAACTGTCATAAAATAAACTATAAATGATCCACATCACTGTTATCTAGTACTAGATTATCTAGTACTGTGAGTCCAGAGTATGATAAAAAAGACTTCTCATCCTTTCATTTCATTTTTTGCAAAAGCACAGGTGTTACTAACAGGAACAAAAGCTGCACAATACACTTTTTTCACAGCATACATTGTGACTTGTCAAGCCAACATTAACAATGGCCCCATTCCATTAATTGTGCCAGTATGCTATGTCAATGAGAGACTCATTAATGTTACAAAGTGCACCTGTGCTTTTCCTGCTTTACAAGGAAAGTTTGCAATAATTTTGGAAATAATGGTCCCAGCTGAGTTTCTAAAAAAGAAATCGCTGGATGTAGCACTTTCTTTTAGCACTACAACTATTCACATCTCTAAATATAACTCTAATGTTATATTTATAGATGTTGTGGTAGGAATTGGTGACCCGACGCTTATCAGGTCACGTTAAGGTGAGTGGTTCTCTCAAAAAAGGATCCATTGAATTGTTCTAGGTGCACTAGAGAGGATCAGAGATGATTGGGTTAGTCTTGTTCACTGACCACACAGGAGATGAGAGCCTTCTGATCTTAAAGCTGGTTATTTCCACATCAGTAGTATAGAGGATGAGCTTCTGAGAATGGTGCAATTCTTACTTACTTGCTTTTGGCCAGTACCCTAAGGGTTTCTCTGAATATTTCCCTGCAATAAAGCATGAACAATTCATTTTCAAAAGCACTTCAGTGAAATGGGCTGTGTTAATGATCGCTTTATTGTTCGAGAATTTTTATTTGTATATTCATGCAATTAGAAACAAAGATGTCAACGCTGTGCACTAAGAGCTTTTTGAAAGAGTTGGGATTGAATTGAAATTGAAATAATATATTACAATAAAAGACTACAAACTGTTTGGCCAGCATCCACCACTAGTAACCCTGATTTGAATACTGCGTTGGTCACAGGTCAGTAAAGGTACTTTGAAGCAGACAGAGTCTAATGAAGCCCAAAGAAGATTATTCTTTTCAATTGTGATGTTGAGTTAGGGAACGAGTTTCTATGATCAAGCACTCTCATGTTGATTTTTGACCATTTATACTACAAACTATTGTATTGCTGTTACTAGTTGCACAGATTTATCCATGCAACTCCCTATATTTTTCATATTTTGATTGTCAGGCTAGTTTTTGGTGCTTTTTTTTCCTTGCAAATAGTACTGTGACAAACATGTTGTCACAGAGCTACAATAATGGTATGTATTGCAGGTAAATAAATAGTCAAATTTAGATTTGGATGAACCGTTTCTTCAAAAAGGCCCACTTGTGCCTTTCCTTGTCCAGACTCTTCTACTTTCTCTTGGCATCTCTTTCATACCCTTCATCTGTGCAGCCACTTCTTAGAAAAAAAAATGTATGCATTTCTGACAGAGTTTCAGCAGCTAGAGAATACTGCTGTCAAAAAAGAAAGATCAAGGGTTCACCGACCACATGCAGGTGTGTTTCTGCATCCCAACAGGGGTAGTAGAGTAGAGTATTTTGTCCTCTAAGCGTTTGATCCTGGCATGATTGATCATCAGGCTATGCGGTCTCTCTTTAGGTTTGTTTGGGCTATTCCCTTTATCTTAGGTTTCAGTGGAGGGATTGTTTTCATGAGACTGTTTTCATGAGATTTTTTTTGGTAGTTTGCTGCAGTCTGAAGTGCCTAGGTTCTCCTGACTGCCCTCTTTATGGCCTTACCCAGCTGATTGACACTTACTGAGCAATCATAATGTATTTATTGTAATATTACAATAATTTATGAAATACTATCATTACCAATGGTATGCTGATGCAGGTTTAAATCCATGCATGTGCAATATTTGATTCCATTTACATATTTTCATGCTAATGATGACGCAGTGAATTTTACACTAGAACTGAACACCTAGCACATTCTGATTTACTCCAATTTATGATCCAAAGAGAATTCTGTTGAATAAAGATGATATATTTATGTTGATTATTAATAGTATGCATAAAAAGTACAGAGAATGTATGAATAATATGTTTTTTTTGTTTGTTTTTTCCACTGTGATCTCCCATCAACATTGTCTCTTCAATGCAGCCCATAAGACTTTCTTTGTGTGTTTGCTTTTTGACTTTTAAATGTTTGCTTTAAATTTGTCATTTGAACACAAATATAACAGTGGAAGAAATCTCCATCTCCTAAATCGTAATGCATATTTATTTTGTTACTTTGCAGCTGTGTCTTTCTCTTTTTTGGCCTTATCCTCACTTCTCTCTAAAACCAACCAAGGGCCTTTCAATGATCAAAGCTGTTTAGGGCATGTTTGTTCCTTAAAAGCAAGCTATATACAAGAGGGGGGCCATGAACACACTGTTCACCACTATAATGAAGAAAACAGACGCTAGACATAATCTACAGTCCACAATCACTCATGAATTTTCATGACCAGAAATGGAAGTGTAATATTTGTTGGATGTACAAGAGTTTATGCATTGTATATTTCTTATTCTCTACATTCTTAGTCTATTGATTTACTTTTGCAGCACATACATCACCAAGAGTGCAGAATGCATCTTTTTTCATGTGTGGCTCAGCTGTAATGGGGTCACAAAAGAAGGACTTGAACTCTGAATTACAAACACTGCGACAAAGGTTGGTCATATCAATAAGCATTATTTTTCCAGCTATGATGAAGAAAATAAATAGACAAATCCTTTGTGCCCAAACAGCAGATACATCAGTCAAAAAGAAAAAAAAGCTAAAGTATTTAAATACATCAAGGGAAACACTCTCAGAACTCAAGCTGCATTAAGGATTTATGACAAGTCAAAAGTTGAAACTGCTCAACAGGGAAATGACAGTCATACAGTATACACTTCATAGGGAAGTTACAAATGATGCTAATTGGTTTGCAACTACTGACAAACTTAAGTTACTGCATTTCTTGTGTATAAAGAAAAAGTTCAGTGCTTCAGTTCAACCATTATGCTGTAGAGCAAATGAACTTAAGTAAATAAGTACAATCAACCATGTATGAATTGATGTATATTTGGTGAGGCTGGTGATCTGGGATAGCCATCTCTGGTTGGATAATGTTGTCTCAATTCCTTGCAATGAACTGTGTCTCTGCAGCGGGGAGGAGAAGTCGTCTGGGCAGATCAGTCAACCGAAGAGGTTTGTGCTGTGGACAAATTTATCCAACCACCATATACGTCCTGCTGCCTCCACCACCGACAGCACCTGCATCTTGATTTAGTTCCGTATAAAGGGCATAAACATTACTTGGCCTCAAGTTATTCACAACACTAACATTACTTTCTTTCAGACAGGGTGATTCAGATGTTAGTCTAGTAATTTAGCCAGGCTAGGCAGGTTAAGCTTCTAGTTTTCTAGTTAAGCTTCACCAGGAGGAGGGCTCCTCTTGCCCTTTCTCTGCCTGGAATGGGCTTCATTCCCAGCGCTGCAGTGTTAGGATGGTACTGTGGTTAGCTATGTTACCAATGATGCATTGTTAGCTTTCATGGCTGTAGATATATACATATATAAACTAAGGTGACTGGATTTCTGAAAAGAAAATCAGGTACATTTTCAGCACAGTGTTTAAGATCATTGAATTTTACTGGTGTAATGCCTGTAGGAAGTAGGCTTTCCTGTACAATTACAGAAGCAAAGTGCTGACAGTTGAAAGCGGATGAGAACAGCATGGTGAAACTTGAGAAATACTACTTACTGATGAGATTATTGTAACATCGACATGCAACATCGTGGGTATCCACATCCACACAGAGTGAGCCAGGCTACAGATTCCGGTGAAAGGAGAGATCTCAATTTACATATCAGTTTTTAAATTGTGTTGATAGGCTAAGTAAAACCAGACTCATGATAAATCTCTTATTTCATACTTTTTCCTGTATACTTTCCTTACGTTAGCTGCACAATCGTTGCAGGAAGAAACAGGACAACAGAACTTTGAATTGTGATGAAAGTGCTGGGAAGCAACATGAAGAGAAGCACCATGATACAGAGTTTAACACCTTAAGCAAAGAACTAAATTTTCATAATAATTTTTTGAATATTTATCCAAAGAATTCCACAAAAAGGGATTCATACCCTCGTGCCATGTTCAAGCTGTATCTGAAAGCTGAGGTTGAGATAATGGAGCCATAGACATACACACGTCTTCTGGTTATTAAATACAAACAGGACAGGTAGTATTTCATGGATTTTACAAATATTTATTACACAAAGGGTGTAGCCAACATCAGTTTAGGTCTCTTTAAAATGTGTTGATGAGAAAATGGCCCTGATTCAACTGCTAGTTTCAGGTCTTCAATACAGAATGATAATCATTCAACCATTTAGAGCTCACCACAGCCCTTCTGGCTTAAAAAAAAATAAGTATGACAGCGACAGCCACAAGTTAGAGCTCCAACCTCTCATTATACAGTCACTTTTGCTCCAAAAAACAAGGAAACAACCAAAATGCCAGACGTTAGGCCTCAGTCAACAAACAAATGGGTGACATCACTGTGGTTACGCTGTATGCCGCCTCAGGAGCCAGTGTAGAATAAGAGCATGAGGAGAGCATGAGCAAAACTGAAAGACCAGTCAGGAGTAAGTGAATAGTTTGTTTCTTAATAAAGAAATAAGATCAGATTTGGTGATATGTAATTAAGCTATTGTGCTCTTTTGTTTTTATCCGCTCTATGTAATTGCCTCTGTTTGAAATGTGCAACATCAAAGGATCCTAAACTATTCAGACCATGAATCACTATATGACAAACTCATTTCCAAAGTGCCACTTTCTAGTCAAGATATTAATTTTCCATAAAATCAAATCTGATTTACCCATGAAATACAATTAGTAAGGGTTAAACCACATCAACACAATAGTACTACATTCAAATAACAGAATAGCCCACATTATGGACTACAACCACAGTTCCAGTCTAAAAACTGGGCTCATATATTATCTGTTTCTCCTTCTGACTTCTCTACTTTCTCACTTTGTCACTCTTCACCCAGTCCCTATTTCTCTCTGCCACTCTTTACCTGACATTCACTGACTTTATAAAATTAGGTCTTCAGTTCAGATAAACAGATTTAGCAGGTTTACTCACTTCACCTACACACAGCAAAGTCTAGTGCCAACTCACACAACATAATAAGTTCATATACAATATACCATTAAACATGGTCACCAGGCTCAGCTCCTTTTTTTGCTGTATGCCTCGAGGGAAAATGTCAAAATATCTATTGTAGTGGAGGCCCCAAAAACAGAAGTCCGCCTGCTGCATCTGGTGCTTCCTGATAACATCGGCGCTTCAGCTTAACTGGCTACTGTAATAACTGGTGTGTGAGTCTGCACACTATTCCTCATTCAATGTCAAAATCTGGGACATTTCCAGAGACAAGTCACCTAAATCGGGGACTGTTACAGAGAATCAAGTGAATGAGTTGTCACCTGTGGTTGGCCCTGGTCATCTGTCACTCAGAAAACAGTCAGTCAATCAGAAGAGAGGCTCATAAATAATATTGTGACAGGCCAAAGACAACCTGCGCTTTCTAAAGTGGCAGCGAGGGGCTTGAGAGTTAAATAAATAATTTGGGTTAAATTGTTGCGCTTCAAACCAAACATTTGTCATGTTAGCAGTATCAACTCTGGGACTGATATGGAACCATTAAGCCAGTCCTGCTGTTAGTGCATATGGTACACCTGCATCTGTTTAATATAAAAGTCAGGAAATGAAGCCATTATGTCCATGAGTGTTTAATTTCAAATAGATGCAGGAAATGTTGAGTTTGTAAAAAAATTTAACAGAGCAAACAGAAGCAGAACAGAAGACAAAGAGTTTTTTGTACTAAAATATGAGCAAATATCAAACAGAGAGAATTAAAACTAATGATGTGGGTTGTAACTAAATGACTACCACACTTGTGACATCACAAAGGGGCTGAGCACATTATTTTATTAATTCATTAATCTTCTATATTCCCATTCAAAAGTTTGGGATCACCCAGATGATTTAGTGTTTTCCATGAAAAGCCACACTTTTATTTACCACCATGAGTTGTAAATAAATAGAAAATCATATTACATTAGCCTTCTGATGCAATGAGCAAATACATTGTACTATTACAACACTGGGGTGTTAGCTGCTGGAAATGGGCCTCTATATGTAGATATTGCACAAAAACCATCAAAACCATTTACCACATTAGCAATGTATATAGTGTATTTCTGATTAGGTTAAGTTTATTTGGTTATTTATTCATAATTTTACTTTATTTAGTTATCTTCATTGAAAAAAAAAAACAGTTTTTCTTAGTTACCCCAAACTTTTGAACAGTAGTGTATATTCAAAGGCTTTTGGGAAAAATCACATTCAGTTGGGCTGCTAGTAACTTCATCTTTTCACATCTAGAACATCAATAAACAATGATTGTCTATGTTTATATTACATGGCACACAACATTAGCACTCTCAGAAAAAAATAAATCAATTTTTTTTTTTTTTGTCAGCACACACAAGTCAGGGTTAACCGCACACTGCAGTAATTTGTGATTTCATTACTGAGGAGAAAGAAAAATTACATATTGTCAAGGCCCTATAAATGGCCCCTAGCCTGCTTCTAGTAAAAGGTTTTGGTATCCTCTGTAGTTGAGGTAAATGAAAGCCTTGTACACCATTGCAGAAAATACAGTAGCTCATTTGTCTGCATGCAGCTTGCAGACATTCAGTAACCCATTAGCCGTGGACACCTATTTCTCTATTTGCCCAAAACCATGCAGCACCGTGAAGAGGAGACATTGAGATTAAAGGCAATAGGTGATTAATGGTGAGCCAAGACATGCTTTGGGAGAAGACTGTGGCGTCGAGAGGCACAGAAAATGCAGACATCATAGAAGGGCAGGAGTGAAACGTCTTGTCCACTCATATTCTTCGCTTGCACGGCTATAGCAGTAAAAAGAATCAGGGAGGAGACAAAATCTATATAGGGACATACATCAAGGGATATATATATATATATTTAGTCTTCCGATTGCAAATGAAAATAATACTTTAATCCCCACTCCAGACATGTAAGGTGATGAAAACAGTATAGTGCTGGGCAATTGTAATGCAGAGAACTTCTTATATCAGAAATTGAGCTCAAGGTCAAATCAAAGTGGTGACACACTGAGTAGGTCTGGGCTGTAAGGCCAGATTACACAGATACTACCCCTGCCTTTACTACACCTCGTATCATAAATCATGCATGGTACACGGGTAAGAAAATCACCACGGCATGTGCTTGTTTTTCGATTAGCAATGACATCAGTGAGCCTCGTCCTCATACATATTCCTGACAAGATGAAATCATTTTCGCTGTCAAACAGATAAACATGTCACCTTTTTTTCTGTGTGGAATATCTTAGAGATACTTAATTTCACACAGAGGTTTAGAATCTGTCACAATGGATGAAAGTTAGATATCTGCTGCTTCCTCTTATGTGTGCAATTTTTGTCTTTGAATTCAGTGAATGGCTGTTGTAAAGTCGAATATATATATATTTTGCCTTTATTTGACAGTAGAGCAGAGAGGTGACAGGAAAGGGGGAGGCAGAGAGACAGGAATGACATGCGGGAAAGGGTTCCTGATGCAGGATTCAAACCAGGGCTGCCTGCAGTGAGGACTGTAGACTCTACCCACTGTGACACATGGGTTTTATTTTATTAAGATTCCTGTGTCAAACCGGAAGTGGCACAATGGTATGTGTAAGTTTCGGTGAGTATCAGAAGGGAAGTGAAAGCTATTTAGCACCAGTCAAGAGAGGAAATTAAGTGTGGTGAAGTGAAAAAGCTAAAACGTAAACATTGCTTTTCCCCGGTACCTGAATGCAATCTTGATTTCTTTTTTTTTGTACTTTGATCACATGCTTATGTTGGTTGATTATACTGGCTGGATGAATAAAAAAGTTAATTAACCATCAGTCAAAACGTTAATTCAGCTGGGATGCTACAGTTGTTTTTTTAGAAAATATTTGCACTATCCTGTTGATAAAGTCTTCACCCTATTCATTGTAAATGAGCTGTTTTAGATAGACAGAGCAGAGTGGGGGTTAACAAAGAGGATCCTGATATTGACACCACTGCTTTCACTCGCACAGTCTGATTTTTACAAAGCTCCATACACATTGGACAAAAGCCCAATGTGTCTGACATATGCAGCCAACAGAAATTAACAGTTCTGCAGGAAGTGAAAATGGAAGCTGCAATTACTGTTCCACTGGGACTACTCAGACCACAAACCAAGCTGCCTCAGCCCCATGACTTTAATTCACTGGGAGTGGTGTGTAATTTGTGTTGGTGCATTAAATGCAGAATCATTACCATCTTTACTATCTAAGGTTAATATTTTTTTAAGGCTACAAAAGTGTGGTAAATAGCCAGAGGGGCTTCTAAGAACCACTAAAGTGTCAATTCGAAGCACTCTTGCAAAAAACACATTTCTGTGGTGAATGAGTTAGGGGAAGAATCAACAGTGAATATTCGGCTCAGACAACATGATTAATATTCAGACAGGAACTGCATTACCCTCTCAAAATGTAATTTCATCTTTAAAAATCATCATATTCACTTTACATCATGATTATGAATTTAATTTAATTTCTCAATTGTTAGACAATCTAGTACACCACTCCTGCATCACATACACTGTATGTTTTGCTGTGTCTTTTACAACCTCAGGCCTTCACATGCTGAGTAAAAACATCAATTATTTCCAAGTGCTGTAAACTAGGAGCCATCTTACTAAAAACAAATTGCCATTTCATTCCTTTTAGCTTGCAAGACGTTCTTCTAAGAATGCATCCTACAGATATAGCTGTGACTTAAATTGCATGATTGATGCGAGAAGTAGGGCTTGAAGGTTTTAGCAAGTTAAAGTGCCCCTGAGTTGAAATCAAATAGGGGTTTAAAGTCTTCTGACAAACATCCCCTCTCCATTTATCACCACTTGGCAGCAATCTGTTTTATATCACTGCAAGGTCAACAGTTAAGCAGTGGCAGGGGATGTGTTAAATTTGCGAATGTTTTGCAGTGCCATTTATAGATGGGGCATGGCATTTTCGGCTACCTGTTAAAATTGGTTTGTATGAGAAGAGACAATGTGTCACTGATCATGGCAGTAATTGTTTTCAGAAATACTCAAAGGTCAGAAACACAGCACAGTGCTTGTATTGTGTGACCAAGCCATTTCATTGATTGTCTGACTTCTTAATGTGTGAGAGAAAAGGAGCTTAGTCCTTTTTTCCTCTTTTTTTCAAAAAGTTGTGCTGTTGGAGTTCAAAAGAAAAGGGGTGTGGATGCCACATTGCAATTATGTTGTGCATTTTTATTAAAAATATAATAAAAACAAGTATTTCAGGAAAACAAATAGACACAATATTATATTTGTACAGCCATATCTGTGAATTCTTTAGTAAATCAGATAGCTCTTCCCTAAAGCAGTTTCATGATTATTAAATCAATAATTAAAAAGAAATGGTCTTATTTTCTTTAGTCTCATGTGGCACACTCTTTCCAGCAGAACAAATGCCAAACGTTGATATCATCGTGTATTGATATCAACTCCTATCATTGTAGTATATTCCTATCTGTTTAATTCATGGGAGTGTGATTTGGCATTGCTCTTCATCTGCATTTCTCCACCATCGTTCCACTCTACCAACCCTTCTTTTTTCATGTCTCCACAGGTAAGCAGTAGGATGGTGTCTGGGGAGGCAGGGGGGCACAGCTGCTGGGTGGCCTGCTGGCAGCCCATCCTGATCCTGATGCTGGGCACCGTCCTCTCTGGCTCGACAACTGGTTGCCCCTCCCGATGTGACTGCAATGCCCAGGAGCGCTCGGTCGTGTGCCATCGACGGAGACTGTCGGCTCTTCCTGAGGGTATTCCCACTGAAACGAAGCTTCTGGACCTCAGCAAGAACCGTCTGAAAACTCTGGGGCCTGAGGAGTTCATCAATTATCCTCAGCTGGGAGAGCTCCAACTTAACGAAAACATCATTTCGTCCATCGAGCCTGGGGCTTTTAGCAATCTCATGTACCTGCGAACTCTTGGTTTGCGCAACAACCAGCTGAAGCTCATCCAACTGGGGGTGTTCACAGGCCTGACCAACCTCACCCAGCTGGATATTAGTGAAAACAAAATTGTCATTCTGCTCGACTACATGTTCCAAGAGCTATACAACCTAAGGGCTCTGGAGGTTGGTGACAATGACCTAGTGTTCATCTCACCACGATCATTTCATGGCCTCAGCAACCTTGAAAGTCTCAACATTGAGGGATGCAATCTTGCTTCGGTGCCCACTGACGCTCTTAGCCATTTGCATAACCTGTTATCACTTCGATTACGCTATCTGAACGTCACTGTCATACGGGATTATTCATTTAAGAGGCTGTATAGGCTCAGAGTGCTGGAGATTTCTCATATGCCTGCCCTCGATACCATGACCGAAAAGTGCTTGTTTGGACTCAACCTTACATCGTTGTCTGTCACAAACTGTAACCTTACCGTCATCCCCTACCAAGCCATCAGTCACCTAAGATATCTTCGGTTTCTGAACTTGTCTTTCAACCCTATTCATACCGTGGAAGGAAACCAACTGTATAATCTACAGAAGCTTCAGGCTTTTCATTTGGCTGGTGGTAGATTAGCTTCCATCGAGCCTTACTCTTTCCGAGGACTCAATCACCTCCGCATTCTTAATGTATCCAGCAATAGTTTGAGCACCCTGGAGGAGTCGGTCTTCCACTCAGTGGGAAATCTAGAGACCCTGGCTTTGTATGACAACCCTTTGGCATGTGACTGTCGCTTGCTCTGGGTTTTCCGCCGGCGGTGGAGGCTCAACTTTAACAGACAGCAGCCCACATGTGCTTCACCTGAAGTCGTTCAAAATAAGGAGTTCAAAGATTTCCCAGACACTCTCCCTCCTGGCTATTTCATTTGCCAGAAATCAAAGATTATGAATAACAAGGTTCAAGAAAGCCATGTGGATGAAGGGACCACAGTCCATTTCACTTGCCAAGCTGAGGGTGATCCAGTCCCGGTCATAATGTGGCTTTCCCCTAAGAAGGAATACATTACTACCAAAACTGTGGGCTCAAGACTTTCTGTGTCTAATGAGGGCACATTGGAAGTGCGCTACGCACAAATCCAGGACAACGGCACCTATTTGTGCATAGCAAGCAATGCAGCAAGCAATGACACCAAAGCTGCTCACCTTTTTGTGCATAGCTACTCCCCCAATTGGCCCCATCAGCCAAACAAGACATTTGCCTTCATTTCCAACCAGCCAAACGATGAAGGCTCTAATGTGACCCGGGCCACAGTTCCATTTCCATTTGATGTAAAGACTCTCATTATTGCAACCACCATGGGATTTATCTCTTTCCTCGGAGTTGTCCTCTTCTGTCTTGTAATTCTGTTCCTCTGGAGTAGAGGGAAAGACAATACCAAGTCAAGTATAGAGGTTGAATATGTGCCACGTAAAGAGGAAACAGAGGAGGCCAGTCCAAATGAGGCACCCATACAATTCAACATGAAAATCATGTGAACCTCAAAAAAGGAGGTCACGTAAGCTTACAGACTGCAGTCGGGATGCATACTATCCTTGCTTCAAATATGTACTCAATTTATGAGAGATAGAAATTGCACAGCAGCAAACGCATCTTGACATTATACCCTTGACTTTTTTTTACTTCAGGAACTGAATCATTCAAACTTTGACTGTAAAGACTCATGCGCACCTGCTGTTCATTGTAGAAAGGTGTGCAGGATAGAAAAGGGCAAGAGAAGATATGACTCCCATACACTGTTCGTGTTGCAATGAACTGTATTAGACAAACAATTTTGGGGCCTAAAAACTTTATTAAAGATACACTGTTTAAGGACTGAAACAGTGCATCTTGAATAAAGTTTACTGTAAGTAAAATGGCAGGGTTTGGGAGTTCTCTCTTATCTTGCTTAGGGACAAAACTGTTAAAAGCAAATGTTGAATTTAAAATTTTCTTCTGTAAATGTGTATCGGCAAAATTCAATCCGTATGTTAACCTGCACACAATAACCTGATTAACCAAATTGAGGTAATAGTCGGAGTAAAGCACATTTTTTCACATAAGTAATATTTGGGTTGCAGTCAGGTAATATGTGGTAAATATCTTATAGAAATCATATTTTTTTTCAGCACAATTACGGATCTTGTTGCTGTTCAAAAGCACAATAACCCAGTATTAGGACCCAGATCCTGTTACTTGAAATCTTCGCTCAGAACAGTTTCTTCGTTTTCATCATTTCATCACAAGCACAAAACAAGACAGAGAAAGAGAAAACAGAGAAACTCCCTCTTGAGATATATTTTAACAGAAAAAAAATGCAATATTACAAGAATAAAATCATAATTTAATAATTCACTGTCCTCTGGAAGAAACTAAGTCCAACATTTTTAAACTGTAGCCTGTAAACCTTGTTTCAGTGGGTTCATCGGTGACCTTAATTGAACTATCTCCTTAATCTGGTTACAATCAAATTAATAGTGTGCATGTTAACACACTGAATAAGAAAAATAAGACAGTCCTACAACATATGCTCCTTTCTGCCAACAAAGGGAAGTTTGTCATTAAATGTATTGACAGGTTCAGCTAAACATTATTATTTTCTGTATTTTATTCTTTCCTTGTATATTATGCTATTGCACAATAGTAATGCGTTTAATGGTTGTGGGTTTTGAACATATTGCAATCTAAAGAGCAGATTAAATATTCATGTTTTTGATGCAAAAACATAAGAGACAAGTATTATTACTCAGTCTTTGTAAGAGTACCTGCAAAAAAAATCATCAGATTAACAGTTTATCATGTGCAAGTGAATTTGTTTACCCATTTGGCATTGAGTGTGAACACTTTGTGGAAATTGAGTTATATTGTCATTTATCCATCAAAAAATATCTGACATAATTAATTTGTATTCAGTAACCCAGCTTTGAGCTGTGCAATACCCGGTATTAATGTGTAAAGCGAAGTTTTAAGCCTCATAAGGACTTCATGTTCTAAATAATTTCACAGTCAAAGTCTGCTCTGAAGATAAGAGGCACATCCCAACTTATTTGATCTCTCCTCGCTCCCCGCTTGAACTAGAAGTCATTCTGGTCGGCCATCTTGTAGGTAGTCCAAAGGAGCTTATTTCTTTTCTGCAGAGTGAGGAGTGAAGAGGGACCTGCCATGTGTGAGGATACACTAGAGCAGCTGTCATGGAAGCCTTTTACCAGCTGACAAGCCTTATTATTGCTGCAGTTGATTGGCCTGATCTGTTACATCACTGAGTGGAGACAGATTAAACTCCAGTGTATCACTCATATTTCATATTTATTTATTATTTTTCTTCTGATTCCACCTAAAAATCTGTGTTAATTGTAGGTCTGATAAACAAAAGTTGCCAAAACTTTAAATAATCTGAAAGATGTTTCTTTTATCATCTTGTATTATGGATCAGGGAGAATCACTCTGTCAGCTAGAAACACTTTTTAAACATTTTATATTTTACAGAATTTGTCTTATTTCAATTCAGTCAAATGTGAGACTGAGAATTCCTCAACTCCAGTCTGGTAAGAGTTTGGGTGCATAATTATAAATTTCCCTGAAACATTCAACTGAATAAAACTTGTCCAGTGTTAAAAAGACACCCCAATCATACTCTTAATTTAATCTCAAAGTAATTTCATGCATTTTCCAAATAGAAATGGTTCACCTGCACCTAAGCAGGGTGCAGCACACACCATAAATACAGAATGCTGTTTTGATTTTGTTTGGTTGGTTTTTTGTGTTTTCTTTTTTATTATTCATGATGTGCAGGTGTTGAACAGGTACATCTCATTTCTCTAAAAATATATTTCCCTGTTCCCTCTCTCTTCGCATGGAAAGGATGCAAGTGAGGTACACATGGATGCAATTTAAGGGACTTACGATGTACCCAAAGTGTTTATCAACTCATAAAATACTTGTTTAAAAAGTGATGGGCTGGTGTAAATTAAATTTAAATAAATAACATTTTATAATACAGATACTCATTTTATTCTAGTCTACTACAGAAATGTCACCCAGTGAAGTAGGAAAACCCCTTAAATGATGTATTTTAATGGCAGTCTTCCCAATAATGTGGTTCTGAAAAATAATGTTATAACCCACACATATCCAGATTGTAAAGTCTATGAGAGCTATGTAATTGTCCACCATAAACTACCATGGTATGTTAAAGAAAGATATTATTTGACCATGTCCTATTGCTATTGCCCTACTCGGTTCGTCCAACTCACAACTCAAGCATCAGGTGAATACTGAATAAAATCACCACAAGTTATCACTGTCCTCCAGAACAGCAGTCTGCTGATTGCTACAGTAGGTTTGGGAAAGGTCACAGGAAGAGAAGAACAACATTTTTTTTTTTTTAAAAAGACGGGGGAAAAAATGCCTGGTCATGTTTGAAAGCAGTAATTGTCAGCCTGATCTGAATTGAACCATCAACACAACCACCCGCCACTTCTGATTATAGAAATGTGTCACCTAATATTGAATTCATCTGCACTGACACACTTTCCTGCATCATACATTGTGTCGGGAAGAGCCTGATTATGATGACAAAGCAGTAAGCAGTTTGGTACCTGAACATGTTCATTGAATAATAGCTCACATTCATATTTTGGGCGAATGTGAACTGGGCTTACTGTATTATCGCCTGAAGAACCAAGTGTGAACGCGTTCACTCTGTTGTCTGTGAACAGCAGGCACTGTCTTAATAACTGTGTGGAATATGGACAGATTTCTTAATTGTTCCAGAGCCCTTGATATTCAGTGGAAAAACATTCAATCTAGCAACAACAGTAGCCACCAGCGTCACATCGCAGCGAGCGCCATAGAAACAAAGCAAAACAGCAAAGCAGAACGGAGGCGACTGTAGCAGGTAGGCACAACACGGATTTGTCATATGAAAATGTAAGAGGTCTATGAGTAAGTGGGTGAGGACATAAGTTTGCATATTTTTGTGCAAACTTTTCTCTGAACTTTTTCAGTCTCAACAGGAAACTTAAAAATGAAAAAAAGGCCATTTAAGGTGAAAGATTTTCCTCATGTGTTGCTAATATACTGTATGAGTGAAAGCTGCAGCTGCTGCTAGTGTGGACTGAATGGACAGCAACAATGTCGGAAATGTTTTTCCCTAAATGCTAAACTGAACCCTGGTTGGGTAAGGATTCAAAATTCGATATGAAGATGAAATCTAAGACATAGTTTCAGTGTCAGAACTGATCAAATAATTGCTGTCTGTGGTTCTATATGGGCTTTGGCAATGTTATTGAAAAATAATAGCTCACAGCAACATATTGAAAAAAAAGAACTATGAACTAGTTCCTTCTTTGAAACTACAAATGAATTATTAACTATAAATAAGAACGAACTAGTTCATTTTGAAATTTGTGAACTTTGAACTATTTCATGAACATAATGGACTTTCCCAACACTGCCAATAAGCCATGAAGATGAAATATGGCTTTGGCTACAGAAGGAATCACAATTCTAGTGCACTATGTGTTCATTATTACCTCTACATCATGGATATATGGTTGAAATAACAGTGAAGAATATCTTTAAATGCAAACTTTGTTAAAAATATAATTATATTCATATATTCCTCACTGTATAGTATATCTTCAGAATGCAGGGCTTGATTCAAGCTCAGCTTCAAATTACTTTTTTTAAATGATTTATTTACTTATGTATTTTAAGTTCTGCACAGTCGGCCCTGTTGCAAGTCTGAGCTTCATGTCACTGCTTTGCTTACTCTATAATGTACCCTGGTGTGGGTAATATAAAAAACTTTATGGAGAAGCAACATTCATTTATTATACTCCACATATCTGGAACAAACTCTGAGAAAACTGCGGGTCAGTTATTTTAGAATCAAGGCTGCAGAGAAAATAAACATAAAAAAAAAAATACAAAAAAACAAAAAACAATTACATTAAATACAGTCCCACGAGTTGAGGCAGATGGCTTCCCATGCCAGGTTCTACTCGAGGTTTCTTTCTGTGAAAGGAGTTTGTTTTTTTTTTTCTGACAGCTGTCGCTGAGAGCTTGCTCTTGGGGGAATGTTGAGTCTCTTTTTGTAAATATTATGGAAAGTATGGTCTAGATATACTCTGTTTAAAAACAGCTATGAAATAACGTGGCATTATATGGCACTGTATTAATAGATTTTTTAATTGCCTCACATTTCTGGCAACTATAACAAGAAAATGAGTTTTGAGTAGTGCTGAAACAATTCCTTGAGGAACTCATCAATGGAAATTCTGTGCATCGAAGCTTCTTTCAATCCATATTACAGTGCACTGTGTTTCGCATTATTAGTGTGGTGCATCACACTGCAAACAGTCAACCGTGCCAACTGCAAAAAACTGACTGACTCCTAATGTATGTGACTGACTGACTATATATCCTGGTTGCCGTGGGGTAAACCTGTAAACCCATAAGAAAACTTTTCAGTTGTCTATTTTAAGTTTGTGAAAGTGGATTGAACTGAATAGACTTCAGGCTGCAAAGAAAAAAGACTGTCTTTACCAAGTGGATTGAATTTAGACTGTGAGATGAGAACAAGAGAGTTAATGGTAAATGGGTGAAATTTTCCAAAGTTTGGGATCATTTCAGGCTGAAATAAAATGAAATTTGTGTAATTTAAGTGTATAAAACCAACCTACACTACCACAATAATACATGGTCTATGCTTATTAAGCATCCAGTCCTAACATAAAATGTTAGCATTAGCAACGTCATAGTATTTAATTACTGGATGGAATAATTGTTAGAATACTTGATTTAAATAATTGATAACTGCAGTCCGAGCTTCAGTAGAAAAGAAAAAACAATGTCTACTAGAAGATACATCTTATTGCTATCATGTTTTGCTCCTCACTGCTGAATAGTGATTTAAAATCTATAATGTCTTTAATGAAAACTTAGTTTTTAGATTGGCTCACACCAAACCTGTCCATCTACAGCACGACATTATGATGCGTTCCTCTCTACCACACTCCATTGCACCTTATCAGAGGCTCTCCTCTACCTGGTTTCTAAGAGTGTTTAGAGGATAGAATCTTATTTACACCCCAATTTCGGGCCAGACAAGCTTGCAGGCCACACTTTATAGAATTACAGCTGCACACAAGCTCAGCTCATAAAGAGACGAGCAGTAAGCAGCCAGACCTTGCTGAGCAAAGTAATCACTGAAATTTTAAAATCAATTCTGAATGAAAACAGCGTACCGGCCGAAAATAAAGAGGCTGACACAGATGAGTGAAGTGTGCTTAGTCATCATCCATAATAAGCAACATGTTGGCAGGTTAATTAGACATAAACTGGAGCTGTGCCAAATCATGTTGATGACAAACAGAAACTTGTTGTAATTAAAAAAAAAAAAAAAAAAATTCGAAAAACAAAATCATAACATTATGATGTCCACTTTGGGGACTGTGAAACCAGTTTTTCTGTAGAAGATTTCTTGGCTGTCAAAACTTGCTGCAGTTATGGAAAAGAAAAGAACACGTAGGAGACGAGATTATGAGGAGTAATGTCGCCAAGAACTAATGTAATGGGAGAAAAGTAAAGGCTTTATTAAATAATCAAGCAGGAGAAATATACATGCCTGAGGACTGAATATTTTCTCGTGGGGGGGCTACAGTACATCTGGGGATGAGAGCCAAGCCCCTCACTCTAAAACCAACTAAAAATAACGCATACTTCTTCAGTACCAGGCAGGTATGCAAAATATAATCTGCTGAGCTATTTGATTAACCTTCTAATCTCTTTACAAACCAATTTACACTTGTAACGTCCTGTGTTGTGTTTTACAATCAGATAAAATCGACAAATGATTGAGTACATATTCCTTAACACTTGGCCACATGTGTCTCCATTAGCCAGATAAGAAATCTAATTTGCACTAGTTCACGCTTGATGTGTGAGTGGGGCCTCACCCGTACGGGACAGAAAGTGGAGATAATGCACCTAAAGCTGTTAGCAGACCACCCTGAAATAGACATAAATCATACGCTGCCTGATGTTTCTGCTTGACATAACGGGTTCATTTAAGTGAGTAACAACAAATCAGCAACCAACAGTACATGGAGGACTCACATATATAAAGAAGGAAAAACCTTTTACTGTTTTCAGTGTCAAGGACACTTACACACTCTACATGGTTCCTTCAGTAGTTTCACTGCTCAGGGATGAGATAAAGGCTCCATATACCAGCACCTTACCACATCAGTATTAGTATTACCATGAATAGTTAAAGCAGAAGAGCTGCTCTATCGGTCTCCTAAATATTTCCAAACAGATACTGAAATGATACCAAGGCAAAAATCTAAAATCATAAAACCTAAACAATTCAAACTGGTGTCTGAAAGAAACTGTTCTTTCAATGAAGATAACTTTAAACTAATCAGAAATACACTCTATACATTTCTAATGTGGTAAATGACTATTCTAGCTGCAAATGTCTGATTTTTGGTGCAATCTATGTAGGTGTATAGAGGCTCATCTACAGCAACTATCCCCTAATGGTGACATAATGGTACAATGTGTTTGCTTATTTGTGTCATTTGGTTTCTATTCTATATTTTTCATCATAGTAAATAAAAGTGTGATTTTCATGGAAAACTGAAACATTCTATGGGAGACCCCACCCGTTTGAGCAGTATTGTGTGAGCCTAAATGTGCCTGTGTCAAAATAAATGGGACAGTGTTATGATTTTATAAAATAACATAGAAAAGCATCACAAAGAACAAGGTTTTTCAGCCAGTTTCAACAGTGCATCACTGTCATCACCGTCTATAACTGTGGTGAAATAATTGTGACAGAATTAGGTCATACAACAAAGTAAAACCATGGCAGTAAACAGGAGTTTCTCTGCAGATTCACAAAAGCATTCGTGCAAAGGTTTATGGAAAGCATCATACAAAGTGCGGAATATCAACTTGAACCTACGATGAGGGAATTCAGTCTCAGTTTCTGGTTTGAATCTCTGAAAGGACACTGCAACCTTTGCTATTTCTTGTCTTGTTAAGGCAGAGCAGAGTGACACTTCATTACACTCAACAAGGTTTTCCATGCATTCGTAAAGAAACACTTATTTCACCTGACAGTAGAAGTGGATGTGTAGTCAATGTAAACAGCGAAAATGCTTGACAAGCGTTTGACCTCAATGAGCAGCACGGTTTTATGCTGCGTTTCTTGACAGCTTATCCGCATGCTGTTGACAAATGCATTTGTGTATGTGCGTACCTACATGCATGCCCCGAGTTTAACGGCTCATCTGGGCCAGTGGGAGTTAGATTTGCCAGCCGGCTCCATGCACAGGCATGTGGGCAAGTGAGCAATAAAATAATTTATGTCATCAGTCATTGCAACAGACTAATAGACCTTTTGCACAGCAGCCATATTGACATGAATTAGTAGATAAACGCAGGTGTTACTTTTTCATTTAGTGTAGCAGAGTCTCTCTATTGAGCCAATATGTTCAATGGCAGCATTCTGACCCTGTTTGACCTGGATGGAACAGAACATTAGTATAACTTTTGTCTACCTACTATTTCATCTTAATATATCCGCAGTGAAGAGGGTCTACCATGACTGGATTTTCTATTATGAAAGAATAAGTGTCCCCAAATGTATTTTATAGATGTAGGTCATGGCAAAATAAGCAGAAATCAGAAAAAAAATAAATCATCTGTCAATGATTGTTGCACAAGATGTTCACAGACACTGAAGGAGTGAGTCGGAAGCCAAAATGATACAAGTCAATTGTACTGGCAATATTCAAGGTATTAAGATTGCAATTGGCTATCTTAATTAGATGGTTGGTTAGTTTTGTGTGCAATGGGGACTTCTACAGCTGAAATCCTAACTATACTGCCATTGGCCTTCAGATACGCAGCCCTATCAGCACCATGGACAGCGCTCATAACACATGTCCTCCAGCTCAAAGGAGGAAACTGATATATTTAGACTTCTACAGGCTTAGCGTTGATCTGACTTTAGATCAAATTATATTAAATACAAGGACGCATTGCTCCATGTAATGATCTTTCCTTTCATCCAGCTGCTCAGCTGTGCTTTCCTTTATGCACATGTGTATCTGCAAAAAGCCAATTAGAAACCTAGTGAGGCATAATACATGACAGAGAAATCTCCGTTCTCTACCTGGGGAAACCAGATTTCTCTAATCCCCCACCAAGACTACTGTAATGTTACCTTATTTGCTTCAGTCATTGCAGACAAGGACGTCAAGTGTTGGCCTGAAGAAAGCTCACTGGGCCCCTACAAAGACAAATTTTGAAGTTATTTTACAAAGAAATACACGTTTTCTTTAGAATTTCTTTAGAAATACCAGGTAATATGGGGAGAAAGGTAACCTGTTATCTAGTGATAGAGCTAGTGATAACAGGTTAATGTAAGTATGTATTTTTTTAGGAGGCATGACTGTCTGCTGTCAGGGTCACAGCTAGGATTTTTCAAATACCAAGGTCCGATATGTAATGTACAATATACTGTCCTGTAATAATGGGTTAAAGTTAGTCTATTTATTACACATATGTTAATGCAATGTTTAGTCACATTATTTACTACTAATAGACACCATCCAAATCATTGCCCATTATTGATGGATAATTCATATGGTGTGTGAACATAACATCAAATATTCATATTCATTGTGTTTTCACATTTTAATCAAGGCTACATTTACAGCAGGTTATAGGTCTCATCTCATTGGCTACCTGTTGCATGCATCTGTAAGACTACTTCTCTATTTTTATCATTCTCTTAGAATATTATAACTTTCACCTTTCCTCCACTTTGCCTAGTCATCCTCTGCTTTTTTTTTTTGCTGGACAAAATGCTAACTTTGATTAATGCAGCCTCTCACGTTGCTTTCTCTGATTCATTCAAAGGCCTCTAAAAATAGACCTGCAGCCACAGAAACGTTGCGACGGTGTTTACTTTCGTTTTAACGAGTCAAATATATGAGCATCTCTGTCACATGAGACCTGTTTGATGTCATGATAATTAGTTGGGCTTTTTGTATTTGTTTTTTCGGCTTTGTGTTAACATTTGTTATTTGCACCAATCTAGCCTTAAGGAAAGCATTTAAATAAATGAAACTTAAGGAAAAAACATACATAGGTCATGACCTCGGTGTCCTTAATGGTGGCTATGACCCTGTCTGCCGTCTCCTCTCCTGTCTCCATGCATGTTACATGTTATCAATAGTTGAGCTAGTTGGACTCATTAGAATCATTTCACATAAATATAGAGGAGTGAAACAGTCTAAGAAATATTTCTAAATCAAATGAAAAAAAATAGTGTTACACTTAGATTAAATGACATAAATAGTATTATACATACACACTCACACACACCCACACACACCTGATTATTAGGGACCTCTCAGGCCACTAGAATCTTCTCCTCATCACGTACAGCTACATTCAGTGTGTGCTGCTGACTCTGCAGTGATCAGCATTGGTCACCCCTGGAGTTAACTGGCTTATAACTATAGCTTGGCAGCTAAGGACCAAAAGTTTTGCCAGTGGTGAAGAGCAGGAGTGGTCACTATGAGTGGTCTTGACAGTTTTAGGTATCACAAATGTTTGTGCTTCAGCTGCAGTGTGCAGGCTAATTGGCTAACAGTAAACTCTTGGAGTGAAGTGAGTGGGCGAGTGGGTGGGCGAGCGAGTGAGGGAGCAGCAGTTTTGCTGCCATCAGCTGGGTGGGAAATATAAATAGAGGATTTACTGGTTATATTATATCTCTGACTCAGGCAGTGGTCATGGTGTCTTGAAATGTACCAGTGAGCTCATTAACTAGTGGCTGCTCTCCTTCTTCTTTGAATTCTTTTTTTTCTTCAGACATGCATAACTAGCGAAATTATACACAGGCACAATCCCAACCCGGCTTTCAAATGTAAGTATGTAGTTGTTATGGAATATGCACGACAGAAACAGAGAAACAAGAAGAATAAGTGATTCTTGATCCCCAAAGGGAAATTGAATAAAGTACTTCCTTTTCTTCAGAAGAAGAAACAAAGACCTTGCGGTTTCCTGTGGGTACTTTGAACAAAAATATTCACTCTGTGCTGTGATATTCGCCTAAACCTTTGCTACCTTCATTCATATGAGACTTGTTTGGGGTTTGGTTTTCAAACAAAAGTCAGTCAGTCTGTCAGAACACCTAGAAACATTGTGCCATGCAATGCTCTTTAGTATACCTTCAATTTCCAGCAGGTAAAACTTCCGATGGTAAGCAGGTAAGTGGAATTTGAACAATTAATAAAAGATAAAAGGTGTAGTACTACTAAGATCCTCTCAATTACTACTCGTTGTAGGCAACAAAGGTATAGCAAGGGTGCGATTCTTTTATGAATTTTCAGCAAAATTTGTTTGTTTGGTTTAAAATATACTGGCTTAAGATGTACCATTTTCCCTTTTTTGTTGAGGGAAACCAACTCAAAAAAACTCCCCTTTTTATCCTGTTTAATCCATTCATTCATTTCAGGAAGACAACATGAAATAAGGCTGCATGACTAATCTTATGAAAATCACAATCTTGATTCATGCCTCTATGTAATCTAAGTTTTAATGTTAATGATTGCAGGTTGGGGATGAGGATAGTTGTGTCTGGTAACTGTCCTGTCATGCAGGAGCATAGTATATTCTGCCATAGTTGTGTGTGGTAACTTTCCAGAGTTCCACAGTCGGTTGCTGAGATCAGCATCTGTTTAACAATGTGAAAGTGGGTAACATGGTTGAAGTTAATTGCTACATGAAAAAGAAATACCCCTTTGACAGGACAGCTCTTGTAGCACTTACGGCACCACCGGTTTTAATGCTGCCTCTGGTTATGTTTATCTCAGTTTACTGAAGATACTCTTTCTCCTCATTAACCGACTGCCATCATGAGACATTGACAAAGACTGCAGCAGCCATTTGAAGCAATTTACTATCAGCGAGGGAATATGGCTGTCATCTATTCATCTTTAATTAAGGTTTGGAGAATTTTACTTTTATCTGCAAATAATTCATCAACAAGATATTTTAAGTAACAATTCTACATTAAAGTCAAAGGACATTAAAGATGTGTAATCCGTGCTTAGTCCTTCCACACACTCATGCAAACAACATTGCTGCAAGAAGAAACATCTAATATTATCTTTAGCTGTTTTTAATACAACAGTTTAAAGCCTTTTGAGCCAACCTTAAGCTTTTGTTAATACAATAAGATGACACCGTATAAATAAGCTTCCTGAAAATATTTTAAAATATATCATTGACATGACATCAAAATCAGTGACCCTTTTTATACAAAAAGGGATCCAAACACAGGATGCTAATAGAATGCAATGGGTAACCGTGTCTGGTATTTTTGTAAGGCACTGATATTTTGCATTTTATCTTCATGGTTACTGAATGAAATTGAATTAAATCTATCTCGTTGTCAAATGCGTTAACTATTTTCATTGTAAAAGCAAAACCGGCAAATCTGTTTAGCTGTTTTTTTCTTTGTAGGCTACATCTTGTTTTGTTTTGTTTGTTTTTTCCAGGAAATTATTGAACAATCAGTCATAGACCCGCAAGTTATGGCAGCAAAATGTAATATTTTGGGTTTTTTTTACTTAGATTAGTTGTGGGGTAACAGATTGTTGAGTGACTTTTAAAAAACCTACAATGGTAATTCTGACTGTGTTTGTTGGATTTATGGTTTGGGTCTTCTGTAATTGCACCACACTGCAACAACTTAGGTATGATGTGTAAGATAAAGTGTCATTTAGTTGCATCTAGTGGAATAGAGTTTGCATAACTACTATATCATTCAAGTAATGTAAGAATTGTTTTGTCTTAGTTACCTTCAATCACACACTTCATGTGTGTTTTTTACAGCCAGTGAAGATTCTCCTGCAGTACTCAGATGGTTGCAATCTGCAACTTGACCACTACACACCATATCTTAAAGATAGATATTTTGTTGAGAAAAAAAGACTGGATAAGGAATTTTACTTAATTTTACTATGCAAATTTCAACGTCAGAAAAACATTGTGTGATCACAGGCTATTCACAGTTTGGAGTCAGTGCGCCTCTGAAAGCAGAAAGACATAGGAACTGTAGAGTTAATATGCACACTTCTTTTTTCCCTTTTTTTATTCATCACAAGTCATATTGTCAACACAATATTGAACAATGTTAGCACACATGACAGATTTTACTCATATTGCGCAGCTTTGCTTGAGGCCTGATTCTGCAGTGAGATGAGCAGGCTGAGGCTGACAGACAAGCTTCTGTCTATATGACCACAGTCCCAGAATGAGAGTGATGGAATTCATTAATCATTATCAGCCTACAGGCATCTGACCCATCTGATATGCCAGCCAGGAAGCCCGCTAAACTGAACACATAGTGTCTTCACACATGGATGTACCAAGATTATTGTGTTGTACAAATATAGATATGCCAAAAGGAATGAAATGCTGTTATTGGGTTTTGAGGTTTTCTCATCTCAATCATTTCTTTTCTCCTTCAAACCCACCTATACTTTGTTTCAACATGCCACCCTTCACTTCCCCTTGGCGCCTGGTTATATGCGAGTTGCCAAATTCAATGCAGCAAAGCAGGGTCCAAGAGGGAGCAATAATTGAAAATGGAAACAACTCGCCCTCAAGCAGGTGTCATTATTGAGAATGATAAGAAATGCTCACATTTGCACATTTACATGACTATGAAAGATTGTGTTTCAGATCAAGTAAATGCAGTTTTATTTTTGCTCAGAGAACGCTGTCTTGCATTTGTCTGTGTTTGAGTTTAAAAATGCCTTTTTTTTTAAAAATCAAATATATGCGGTCCAAAACAAAATGAGTCAAAAGGTACCATGGATTGCTTTCTGCAAAACAAACAGAATTGCACTCAAATGAATGCATCTGCCCTCACAGTCAATACTAAACATGCTGGTCACTTTTTTTTTTTATCAAATTTAAGGGAAAACTGTGTAATTATTTTGTTTTATTGCTGCTTCTTTGCCTGTCTGAGATTTTAAACAGACAGACTTGATATTGGAATTCATCGTTCGTACCAAACCAGCAGCAGTATTCATAAAAAGACACATTTCTCTTCCTATTCTATTGTCTTCACATATCTTTTCTTACTTGTTTTAATTTACTTTTGTTTCATTTTACTCGTTTTTCTTCATTGTACTACAAAACACTTTAACTCAGGAATCTGGGAGTGTCATTTTTAAATAATTATAAAATTTACTTAAAATTGTTGGGTGTTGTAGATTTGGCAGATGTTACTCTGCCTAATGCGTTTGTTGAGACTATTTTCAGCAGCAGATTAATACACGTGGTGCACTGATGAGTATTTATGGAGGCAGGGCTGGGTGTGTGGGATTGAATCAAAACAAAATACAGTGAACGTATTTATTGTAATGAAGGAATATATCACGAAGGGCAACAGTGTGGTTCATTGATGCATTTTAAATAGTTTTTTGATGCTATTTTGTAATGTAGACAGAGGAATTCCACTACACAGCAGTACTTCTTAGCAGAATAATCCTTCCATGGAATAATAATGTTCAAATGTCCACCAAGGCCTGTTATAGAGTGAGTAAAACATAATACATCGTCAGTCAGTTTCTATACCTGCTTATTCCTCATTAGGGTCGCAGGGGTCTGCTGGAGCCAATCCCAGCGCGTTACGGCGAGAGGCAGGGATACACCCCAGATGGTCGCCAGCCAATCGTGGGGCACACACACCATTCACTCACACACTCACACCTACGGGCAATTTAGAGTTGTCAATTAACCTCAGCATGTTTTTGGACTGTGGGAGGAAGCCGGAGTACCCGGTGAAAACCCACGCAGACACGGGGAGAACATGCAAACTCCACACAGAAAGGTCCCAGACCCAGGACCAAGGAGGTCTTGAACCCGAGACGTTCTTGCTGTGAGGCAACAGCGCTAACCCCTGCGCCACCGTGTCGCCCTGTAATACATCGTACAATGATTTTTTTGAGGGGTAGCATCTAGTGGCCATTAGAAGAACTGCATTTAATGCCACCTCTGCCTTGGGTTCTTATTCAGCCTTGCAATTTCACATACAGGGAAATCAATTATTGCAAATGCATATAAAGTACTTGCCCTGGATCAAGGTTTGCAGAAATATAGGATTCATCATGAATTGAGCATAAATGATTTATTCCCAGGGTGCAGTTTAATCGAGTTACAAAACATGCCTTTTGCTTGGCTAAACTAAAGCTGCTCTAGAACCACTTATCCAAATATCTACACATTTAACACTGCAGTTCCTATCATATTCAACAAAGCACTTGCGAAGTGAGATGCCGATCGGATGAATGGTTGTCAAGAAAATCGAAGGACAGATAAACATACACAGACACTACATACAGACAGACTCCTTCCATTTTAGTTAGATGTGTCTGACTTCAATAACATATGATTTTGAATATGTTAAATATCTTGACATAACATTTATTTTCTGAGTGAGACCATCTCCAAACTGCTCCTCATTGATTCTACAATCTCCTACGCTTGCGTAAAAAAAACAATAAATCTGCTTTTAAATAGGGCAAGGCTGCATTACAAAGTTATTTGCAACCTTTGACTATAAGTCCCTGGGTATTTTATTAAGGGTTGGCATGAGGCAGTAGGCTAATTAACCAAATTCATTGAATTAATGGTCTCTCCCTAACCTCCAGATTTCTAGATGGTGCCTCGCTGCATTAGAAAGCCATAACTGCCAGCAAGATGTACTGCTGAGAGCAAATAGTCAACATGATAAATCGCGCTCATGGCTTCTACATTCTTACTTGCTAGACAATGTGCGCAAAGGATTTATGCAGCAATATAACCATTATATCTGCAACAAGACTCCGCTGTATAGAAATTAATGATGACTGACATGAGTTTTACTGAGTAACACCTCAGGTTCATAATTCACTTCCTATTCTAATTGAAATAGATCCAGTGTGTGTTGTTAGCACCAAGGGTACAGGATGAAAGAATATTCCTATCAAAAACATCTCCTCACACAAACATGCACATGTTCTGGAAATTTGACTATTGTTTGCCAAAGATATCAAGTCCCCACAGCTTTGATGAAAGATAGCCAGCTTTCCAATTTCAGACGTAGAGTTACGCAGCTGCTGTACCCTCAAAGCATCAAGGTGGGCTCATATGCCCGCAGAATATCTTTTCAATCACAGTGGATCTCTTTACAGTAAGGCCTGCACTTAATGGAAAATTCAGTTATTCTTTTATGACAGGAGTTGTCATATCATGTCTCAGAGTTCTGATTAGTTTTTTCCACCAATGCTCAAAGGTTTTACATCTAAAATTCAACATTTAGTCATAAATTACTACTATTACTTTTCATCTAATTGTATCTATTTTAATGCTCCATTAGTTGTACTTGCTTCTTTACAGTAATATTTGTCTTTATTCCTCCCCTTCCATGTTCTAGGTATGCAAAAAAGGCTAAAAAGACCAGCAGGCAGAGTCCTGCCTGCTGGTCCTTTATATTTTTTCAAAGGAATTTAAAACACATGGGAACAGGCCAGAAAGTCAAAGGAGTGACTAAGACTAAAACTAAATTGAACAATAACAGACAAAATTAACACAGATTTTCTTTTGTCTAAAATGTGTTTTATGAATAAACTTACCTCACCAGTATGTGTCATTGGTATTGTTGCAATTGTAACAGCAATATAAGAGATATTAGACAAGCAAACCAAATTTACCCAAAATAAACCTGCAAAAAATTATCAGTGAATGATAAAATTTAAGAAAAACGTACTGACATTCAACTAATTTAAACAATTCGTTGTAATTTACCCACAGCATTCACATCAGTGATCCTTTAACTGTGCTGTCACAAAATTGTGAAAAATCAAATCAAAATATTCTAGTGGACATTAAGTTGCTGTTGCAATTGATTGTGTTTGTATAGGCACTTCTAGCACTCTACACATCCCCCTATTCACATAAAGTCATACACTGATGGCGATGGCTGCCATACAAGGTGCCAACTGCTCATCAGGATGTAACATAAGCCTGCCTACACACACACACGCACACACACACAAGTAAGTATCCAAGTAACGTGACTGAAGGAGCTGGAAATCCATCTGCCGATCAAACATTCTGTGTTCTACCTCTTAGGATATGTTTGATTAACAACTAATTTCCCAGTTGATTAAACAGAAAATTCAATTTAGACTATTTTAGACAGTGCAGGTGCCTCTTGACAAACCACTTGGAAAACGAGACAAGCCGACCAGTGGGTCTGAGGGGAGGAGGCATCCGGCCGGGCCTCGCTCTCCCACACTACTGTCTCTCCCTTTGTGTGTGTTTGTGTGATCCCCTGAGGCGAATCTGTAATTTGGAGCTATACAAATAAACTTGACTTGAAATTGACTTAGAGAGCATATTAGTGAAAAGATTAAGCAAGGGTTATCTTCCTGCTGAATGTAATGAGTCTTACTGTTCATTATTACTAATAGTGAACGTCCATCTCATTTGGAAAACAAATATTTTATCAGGCATCGGCATTTTCAGTGTATGTTGATTCCTAATGAGGAATAATGAGGCTCTGTGCTCTGATATCCTCAAAAGAATTATATGTAATGCATTAGATGAACTTTTGTTCAAGGTAACAATTAAGAAAGTACCTACAGTAAACTCATTCACACATTAGGTGTTTGGTTTAGTTAAAAGGAATGTTGGTGTATTTGCCTATTTAATGTGGCCCATTCATGTTTGTGTGAATGCTGCAATAGAACCAAGCAACGAGGCCGCTTAGAAAGAATTATCATCAGTCCGTATCTAATCAAACCCTGTTGCATATCGTTTGTGGTCAGAAAGCAAACAGACCAGCCACATTAATGTGTGAGAGCAGATTTTAACATGACTTCAAAATCTCAATAACCATTGAATCCATCTGCTGATTCTGAATTCTTCAAAAAGTGAAAAAAGCTATGTAGGCATATCCATGCATATCATTGGTAACCATGGTAACACATACATGCATTAGGAATTGTACCTGATCGATGACAATGTGGAGGATTGCTATCAACAGTTATTTTTGATCAATCATTTCAATCATTATCGAAAAATGACTCGATTATCAAAGTAGTTGGCGTTTAGTGCAATTAGGTTTGTCATGTCTTAGATATAAAATCGTTAGTAATGATTTCTTTTACCTGTAATGATTTCCCTTAGCTTCAAAGAAAACTGTCACCTGATGGCATGGTGTGACGTGTCTTTTCACACCTGATGTACCAAAGGCCTGGCTGCCCCGTCAGTTTTGACATGACAGCCACGCCTCCTGCCGGATGTTGAGATCAACAAACAATAGTGCTGGATTATTGAAGCAATCGAAATTTGCGAGCAGAGCCCGAGGATGACGAACCGAGATGAAGGGGCATTCATGTTGTCCCGCACCTGTCAAAACTGACAGGGCGGTGACACCTCTGTCACATTAGCTGTGAAAAGACACGTCACAATACACCAGCAGGTCACACGTCTGACGAAGACGGAAGCTTCTGTAGAAACATGTCAAGTTAAAGGTTTGAGAAAAAAGGACTAAAAATGGTGCCTGAGGTAACAGAGAGCACTATAAGAGATGGCGTTTCATTTAAAAGGGCCATGTGGTCAGAAGTTGCTGTTCAATAGTGACGTCCTTGTAAGTTAGTCAATTTGCAGTCAACATGCATTCACAGCTCAGCACAAGATTATTGCAGGTGATGTTTTCTCCATCTTACAGAACCATACACATCTTATTAGATCAACTGCAAAATGTCTCTCCACCTGCTGCAGCTCACACACAAACACATACAGAACAAACACACACTGACTGTTGCTGCCCTGCATGGACTGGCTGGTGAGTAGTAAGTTTTCCATCAGAAGAAAATGGGTGCAAGAGGTGTATACTATGTTCCACTGTCACTCTGATGATTGTTTTCTGCAGTCATCAGAAACTGTTGTGGTTTAGCGGTGTATGAGTGCTCAGGCGTGGGCAACTCATTAATTTTTGTGTAGTGTTTGTGTGTTTGGTGGTTGAGCTGCCCTCATTAGCTGGATACCTTCTGCGTGGTGTTTCTAGTTGGATAACCTCAAGTCTGTTGCAGAGCACGTCGGTATCATTTGTTGAGTGTAGTATCAGTGAGGCAAATTACAAGGCAGCATATCCCTGAAACGGTACCTCTTCATAAAAAAAAAACATTCTACAGGTTAGTATCGTATCAAATAAGTCTCCTTTTTTAAAGTTACTTTCAAATGCATCACACAAAAAACAATTAAAAGTGCTTCACAAATGTTACACATAGTCCCTAAGAAGAATAAGAAATGTCTGTCTTAACTGACAAGATATTTTAAAATAGTGTATATGATTTGACATGCACTACCATTCAAAGGTTTGGGGTCACCCAGACAATTTTCTATGAAAAGTCACTTTCATTTATTCTCAGGAGTTGTAAAGTGAATAGAAAATATAGTCAAGACATTGACATGCTTAGAATTGACCCAACAAATGTGAAGCTCCAGATACTCAACCTGCTCAAAGGAAGGTCAGTTTTATAGCTTCTCTAACCAGCTACTGTTTTTAGCTGCACTAACATGATTAAACAAGGGTTTTCTAATCATCCATTAACCTTCTGATACAATGAGCATTGTACCAAAAACCAGACATTTGCAGCTAGAATAGTCATTTACCACATTAACAATGTAGAAGATGTAATTCTGATCAGTTTAAAGTTATCTAGTGAAAATAACGGTGCTTTTCTTTTAAAAATACAGACATTTTTAAGTGACCCCAAACGTAATGTATAAATACTTTCTTTTATCAATAGCCAACTATTTGCGCAGTCAACATATCCCCTTACTTACTGTGTGCAGTTCCTTTAAAAATGTGACATTCATGTCAGGTTCACTTTTAAAGGCAAGTATCTCATTATCCTGGACTCACAGGCCGTTACTGCAGATCTCTCCTCTGCCATCTCTAGACATACAAGAACTTGCACACTCCTGTTTCTCAATCTAGAGATGAGTGAGCTTATTATTCTCTTTACTAGGTAAACTGTAAGTAATTCTAATTAGGCTAATTAAGTGGTATTGAGGAATCCTGATATACCATCATGGTATTCTGGTGGTATGATTTTAGGCGTTGCATTTTAATATCTTGAGATGACTTCTTCCAACTTCAAATAGAATCACATAATCTCTGTTCAGACCACTGATGTGTTGGTTGCCATGTCAACAAGTGGTTCTCCACCAAGAATCTATGGAAGAAGGCCACTTATTTCCTACATATCCATTAGTCCATAGACCATTAGGATTTAAAACCAGAAAGACATGTAGTAGTAAGTAGGGTAATTGCATATTACACAAAAAACAGTGATAGACCATGCCATACATGCTATGACTTCTACCACCATCAGCTTTTACAAGTACATTCAATGATGTGCATAACTGGCTGTTGCTACCTGGCTGTGAACCAAGTTTCCATTATTATTTTTATTTATTTATTTATTTATTTATTTATTTATTTATTTATTTTTGCGGTCGATGGCTTCCTGCACTCCAAACAGAAAGAATTTGGACAGTTCCACATCTATTGCCCTTCAAGCTCCATGCTCCAGCATGTTCAATTTGAAATAAAGGAATCAATAATACATTAAAGTATCAAGTCCCAGCTTTACTTTGAGTTGGCTATTGAAATAACTCTGTGGGAGATATTTTAACACATAGTGCCCTCACACATTAAACAGAATTTGAAGACACACAAGATGAAGATTGGAATCAGGTGGTTTACTCAACTAGTCCAGGATATCTGTCCATTAGTTTTGTTAAATTATTATAAAGATTTATATTGTGGCATCATATATGGAATAAGATACCAGCTTCAACAGTTAATGTTGCTTATGCATTAGTTAATCAGTTTAATTAATCTAGCCTAATTATTAAATATATATTAATAACAGTTAGACCAGACATTAGAACAGTTGCTGTTTACACTAAATAAGATTAATATAAAAATGGACATTTATTCTGGAAAAGCGAATTTAGGCTGGAAATGAAGCTCATAGAAATGCCATGTTACCGTCTATCTATACCACCTCTTTCTCTTTCTTCCCATCTGCTGTAAAACTCATCAGCATGTTGCGCAGTCAAGTGTTACATCTTACACTGCAGCTCTGTTCCCACTGACAGATTATGATCTACTGTTATACTGTGATAAAAAGAGCAATGCTTAGATTTCAACTTGATGACATGCTGGAGGGATTAAAGAGTGGCTGTTCAGCATTTTTTTCCTGCAATGATTCCTCTTTTATCTCAGCAGAGACAGGACAAATTCATTAGGGCCTTTGCCGATACAGTAGTTTCAACATGGCTCCTGCTCAAGGAATAGCTAATGAGTGTGAACAAAATAAGTGATACTTAAGGGATTTGCCAGCATGTTGACTGTAAGTAGCCTGTAAGTGCACTAGAAGAAATAAGTCATGGGGTCGTCAATAATGAGTGTGATCCTGAGGAAATGTTTGGATGTGTTTATATTAAAATATCATGATATGTCTATGCTCAACATTGACATTAGAGAAAATAACCCATCTTTACACAGTTTGATGTGGGTTCAGATTAATTGTTAGAGTGAATGTGCAAAAAAAAAATCAAAAATGGTGTCAATTTGGTTTACAGCCAGGTAGCAATAGTCCAACCAGTGAAATGTAACTTATGTATTGTTTGATTTCCTTTTCTGTTGGATGGAGAAAGAAAAAAGAAATGCTGAGCTGCTGATAATAGGAGTCATTGTAGGCAGCAGCATGATGTGGCCTAATACAGTACAGCCTACTCTATTTTCAGGAGACCAAGCTCATGCTGCCAAGATCCCATATTTTCTGAAAATTTGTTTGCTCAAAACTCTTCCTTGTCAAAGTTAATTATTTACATTAGATGCCATGTCCATCGTTATAATTTAATTCACTCTCTTTCTTTGTGCAACAGCATCATAATGTCATTGAAGTCACTGCGTCATGCGGCAGCCTGGGCTGAGGCTCCAGAAAATATAATAGGCTATACAGTCTTTCAAGCTACATTATGCCGCTGCCTGGCTGTCAGACAGGGGGTAATGTCTTTGGTTACTTCGGTCCTGTCCCTGTCCCTGTCAGGATTTTCATCACATATATATATCATCTTCACATCTCATTTCATGGCACTCAACAAAGTAAAGGCAACTCGCGCGGTCCTCAAGTATGTAGCGAAATTCTCAGATGAAGGTGCAGCCATGTGCTGTTGATACAACAGTAAAAGAGCAAGAAGCAGCTGAATGGAGTCACATTAGTGTCTGTAGAGAATCCAAGGTCCTATATTTTACACTTTTCAGAGTTTTATTTTGAAGTCGCAATATCCCTGATGAGATGCATTTGTGGTTTAAGGACTAAAAGTCATCTCAATATAGTTTTACATCACCTAAATTAAGATCACTCTTGAACCCATCTTATCATGTACATATGTATCATGTACTGAACATTAGTATTTTTTAATAAATAGTCAGTCGAAACTATTTTGAGAATTTGTGAAGCTAATTTTCATGACTTTTTAAGAACATTCTGGGTTAATTTATTTTCCAAATCTTCCTGCCTGGTAATTACTATATGCTAATTCCATGGCTTCTGGGTTTTTCATGACTCTTTGAACCCTGATTTACTTTTTTTATTATACTCTCAAGATTGAACTCACTATAAATATTCAGAGTGGTCAGTAGGTGGATTCATAAATATAAGGCCAACAACAAATTGTCAGCATGAATGTCTAATTATTGCATTGATTCATTGTCTTTTGACAAATCAGTTTTATTGAAACCTCCCACAAACAACAGTCATGCTGTTTTATTACCTGAGCACACCACATGCCAGACACTCACCCACTCAAACCAACTAACACCAGCAACCTCCACTTCAGTTGAACTTTGAAGGCTTATTCTTTCTTTTGTTGATTTGTAATATTGACATATTGCAATAATCATCACCATATGCAATATTATATAAAATATGTTTTCAATATTATTATTATTATTATATCTAGGCTGCAGGGAACATAACTGAACCATAAAATGCTAATATTTTTCTTTTTTTTGCTTCCATGATTTTATGTAGTCTAGTCTTCTTTCTTTCTTTCTTTACAGTGATTTATTTCATTTCTTCTTTACTTAATTGGGTTTATTTGTTAGGGATGTTGTACAAAAGAAGCATTGATCTCACAGAGATGAGATGCTTTGTATCAGATTATAACAGTTAACAATTACAAATTTCCATTTAGTTGCTGGGCAGGTCAACACAGCACAGCACATAGAGGACAATAAAATATAAAATGGCATTCAGTGCAACAACAACTGGGCTATTGGAGTACAGATATATGTAGATACACATGTCCCATCACATTTCATACACAGGTTCTAATACACATGCCATCACATCATAATTCATATATCCTATGCATGCATGTAAAATCTTCACACACATATTCCAATACACATGCATATGCATACCCTATCCTATTTTATATGCACACATTGCTATCCCATACGTGCTAAGCATGTACAAACAATAATAAAATATGGTATTGGTGTCAATGTTGACAGACTTGATTAAGAGTGATATTTTCATGTTGTGCGAGAAACTGTAATAGATTGTAATATTTTTCATGCTGGATGGGAGCCTATTCCAATCGTAAATGGTGGCGTAGGGGAGAGAAAGCAAATTAGGAAAAGGTGTGTGTGTGTGTGTGTGTATGTGTGTGTGTGTGTGTGTGTGTGTGTGTTGGGGGGTGCACTATTGATGAGTTAGGTGGATGTTTGAAAATATAATTGAGTTGTCGAAGCTAAACACATTATACTTGGCGGGCTGCAGTGGTGGTACTATCATGGTTCTGAACCTTCAGAGCTTGGCCATATGCAGTTTTGTTTGCTTGGGACCAGCATAATATACAGTTTGCTTATGAATTCTTCATTCCAAGACTGTCATAACAACTGAACAGCACTGCCCCACTCCTAAGAGATAATGAAATAGAGGATTGAAGAAAGAATTGGTGTATTCTTTGTAGCCCGCAACCCCCTTAACCCCCCTGAGTTTGACTCACTCCTGTTCCAGTAATAAGTATCTTTAGAAATATTAGCTCCTGATAATATATTTCCAAAATATTCTGTTCCAGTAAACACATAACTAGCGCTTTGAACTTTTAATCATACGCCTAAGACGTAGAAGAAGATTGTTTGGGATACAGTCATAAACATCGTCAGACATTTTATAGAGCAAACATTTTATTATGAAAATAATTGACAGGTTAATGGATAATGAAAATTAGAGTTAGTTGCAGCCATAAAAATAATAGTGTGAATAAAAATAATTTTGAGAAGTTTTACCGTTGTTCCGTCTTTACTACCTCTGTGTGGGGAAGTAGAAGATGAGATAAACTTAGATGTCCCAAAGGAAATTTGTCTTTGGCGAAAGTGCTATAAAATAACATACAGTGACAAGGCAATGCAGCGGTGCACTAGTGCAACAATCGCTGCACCCTCTGCAAACAAGACATGACATGACTTACATGATGTAAGTGTAACACACGACAATGCAGTGATGCACTGAGCCGTGTCATTCAGGACCAAATCGTGCAGCAGAGCATTCTGACACTGGTTGATCCAATCCAACTATAAAGTATAAGATATTATTACCAGTGTTTCCATGGAAATTTGAAAAAATGTAATTGTTTTGGGACAATAGCTTGACTCACTCACTAAACCTTTTGTCTCTATTGTAATACACCACTCTGCCAATTGTCCAAATCCTACTCCGCCCACCTCTGTCACTGATTGCCTTTGTCTAATAGTCACATCCAATCAGAACGAGCTTTGCAACAAAGAGTGTGTAATGTCCAATCACAGGCAGCGTAAGAGAAAACAAATTCCTTGCTGAGAGAAACATTTGGCCACACTATGCAGAGAATAAAAACCTCAACCATGAAAGGTAGACTAAACTTAGAATAATGTTAAAAGAGGGATTTTACATTCTCAACAATGCGTTTGTGTTAAAAATACCCCATTCTCTAGTATTATCAAATGAGTTTATTTAAATACTTACAGATGAAAAAAGTGCCTACAAATGAGGAGGACAGCCACGTAAAAACAATATTTACAGGCTCAACTTTAACGTGATGCCCACACAGTTTAAGGAGGAAAATGCCTTCTGGCACGACTCGAAGGCTTCTGCAGAATTCACGGATTTAATTTGCTGTAGGCCTTAGCAAAATGGGACATAAACAGTCCTTGAAGCTCAGCTGTATGCCACAAATTTGTTTTCCTTTCTGCGAAAGTAAAATACAACGATGACACGTGATGTAATGTTCAAAAGAAACCTGGAAAAACTGAACTAGAAAATTGCCTCTAGGGAAATTTCAAAAGGGCTCCGGGGGCTACTGCCGGAGCGCGTACATTATGCTGACATTCTACAGAGGTTTCAAAAATATAATACTAGTAAATGTATATTATATACAAGGAGCACACCTACAACAAACATTTTCTTCTCAAGTATTCATTTCACAACTAATGGCTGGGAAGAAAGTGGAAAGAGAAAAATTACAGATTTTTTTTTTTGGTTCTCCACACTGTCCAACATTAACAATTTATCCAAAACGATCATGGTCATTTATCAGTGATTGATCAAAAACTAGAATAACTATCAAAACAGAATAATACATTAATACACAAGACATGTGTCTACCAGTCTCTATGTATGCCTGTGCAGTAGGGAGCAGTTGGCAATGCAAAAACTGATGATTTGCTTTTTAACATTGTCCCATTATTCCCAATGAGGAATCTTCCACAGTTGGTCAAGACATACATCGCATTTTGCAGATAAAAGCAACAGCACACCCGATCAAGATGCACATTTTGATATTTAATTAGGTCCTTTCAAAGCTGTAGGACGAGGTAGATGCTGAAATCAAATTGCTGAAATAACTAAGTAATTAAAAACTTTAGTGCATTTAATATTTTGAGCGATTTGTTATACAATTATCCAACATTACTTCTTTTCATACAAGTAGGAACTAATGTATCTGACTGGAGCAGGAGCAGCAGGGGGAACAGGAGAGAACGCCTCTTCATTCTGCTCTCAAAGTGCACCGAATTGATGTATTTATTTTGAAATGTACAATAAATCACATTTAATGTTATGCATTAAATCTCCCTTTATCCAATATTTCCAATATATCCAATATTTTCAAAGACCAGATTGAGAATTCAGTCCGACCATCAGCGTACTACATGTGCACAACCAAGCTGCGACATAACCCTTTGCCACCGCTGCTGAAAAGTACCCGAGAAGAAACAGATATAATCATAAGATATTTCACCTAACCCAAAGTAACATAAGGCAAGACAAAACCTAAAAAGTGACCACTAAGCTCTCCAATGATTTATTTTACCCGATGTTCGGACCGCCCTTGGTCTTCCTCAAGGCACGTTCAACACACACAGCGATCTATTTTTGGTGTGCATTCACCAGACAACCTTTGCTGAAAATATTGAATGGCCTTAACTTAGCATTAGTTCAGCTTACAAATGTACCTAGGACAGAATTATAGTGTGAATATAGAAGATGTAGAGTTTATATTTTGGCTTCTAGCTGCTACCTGCAAGCCCACACCAACATCAGCACAGCAAAGACCAGGAGGTGACGATAATAAACAAAATGCCTCCAACCACTGTGAAGAAATATCAAGTGAGATGAGATGAATAAATCTGAGGCCTGAAATACACTTAATGTGCAGCAGCAGGTTAAGCAGATAATTATTCTCTTAAGCGTATCAAAATCACAACAATACGTTGCTTCTCCTCTTGTGAAAGAGCAGCTGGGTGTAACAAGAGTACGAGAACAGGAACTCAGCAGATGTAATTATGATATGAAGAACTGTAAATCAAGCTGCCTCATGAACCTATCACTTTTGGTTGAAGTATTTCTTTAACTCTTCAGTGATTATGAAGTATGTGGAAAAGATTGTTGAGTTTCACCTTTAGTCAATATTACAGAGAATTAATTATGCGTGTGGATGCACTGTGTACAGCAGAAAAGACGTGTTTACATGCAAACAGCAAATATTCATTTCTATAATAAAAATGCTGTCTGCAGTTTACAAAACTCTTTTAAAAGACAACAGTGACAAGACACTGGGCATATGTGATGCACATAGTGTTGGCTATGAAATCCTGGAAACAGATTTGTAAATCAAAACTTATTTTTTTCTGATTTCTTCTTCTATTAACGGCGACCCCTCAGCTTTATATGGTGACACTTTGGAGGGGCTTGACCTCTAGGTTGGGAACCACTGAACTAAACTATCTAACTGTATATAAAGTAGTTGAAACTAGCATCTACAACAGTAACATGCTGCTCTAACACTGCAATTTCTCCATTAAATGAACTGTTTTTAAATTGTATTACTTTATTCTTGCTTTTTATTTTTTTTTTATTTTAAATTGTATTTAAATTTAATGTATTGTTCTTGTTTGTTTTTTTAATTTTACTTATTGTTTGTGCCACTTTCAGTCAACTGTTTTTTATTTGCATCTCGATGCTTTTAATGTGTTATGCAAAGCACTTTGAATTAGCTTGTTGTAGAAATGTGCTACAAACAAACTTGCCCTGCCTTCCCCAGACTTGTAGTTCTTAAGACTGGTCAAGACCTCAGCCTCGTCTCAGAGGGATTTGTCAGGCGTGCATTTTCCCCTTGACTATCATTTTAGGTGGTTGTATCACAGTAGTTCATTGCATCACTGACATCTATGGTGGAGGATGGAGAGTTAGCTTTGTGTTCGTCTTACCCAGTTTCACTCATGGAAGAGGGAGGTTCCACCATCCACTGAAATCCAGAGTTGCTCCTGCCTGGCAATAAAAGGTCCATACAAGTACAAAAAAACTCCTCCATTTAAAAAAAAGAAGAAGAAGCAGGGTTAACAACTACCACAGGTGTTACCAATGATAATATTTGAGGTTTGCTCGATTAAGTGTAGCAGAGCCTTTCCACTGAGCCAACATCACAACACTGAGAGTGTAACTTTAATTAGTGTTATTGGTAACACCTGTCACCTCCCATTTCATTGCTGCTGTGAAAAAGGCCTATTGATGAGCCCTGATACAGGGAATATGGCAAAATAATCCAGCTGATAACAATTATAATGCTTAAAGTATCCAAACACACAAACACCAACTCAGGGATCACCAACCCTGCAGTGAGCTTCCGAGAATCATTGCAGAAATATACGTTTCCAGTTTCATTTTTTGTCCTCACTGCTTTTTGTTTTGTTTTGTTTTTCTGCAAATGGGATGCTCAAGAGCTGATAATGATTTAGTCAGAAATAAAACATAGATATGCAGGATGTTCTGACTATTCTAATAACCAAGTCAAAATATGCTTCCACATTAGTAATCATACGTAGGACTTTAGGTCAGTTAAATTTACCTCATCAGAACATGCTTCAATATTTATATATACACACGTAGGACATTCTGACAATTGAAATGATTATGTAACTGTGTTCTGTAATACACACAGATTCCATTTGTTTACACAGAGCTACTTAAATTAGGTTATTCTAAGCTATTGTAATGCATTTTCCACAACTTAATTTGCTCAAATCTAAGATAATCTAAAGAACTTTACTTGTTTGGAGTAATAGTGTACATTTGGATAGAATTAGTAACCTACAAACACGGTATTGTATGAGAACAAAGACACACAGATACCCGAGGAATGTTTGGGCAGATGGGTGGATAAACAATCCAGGCTGGAGTTGTAGTGTATTGTCTATTCATGTCTTGTAAGATGAGATGCCTTGTGGGATGCAGATCGTGAGCTGATGTTGTGTGGAGTCTGGGTATGTGTTTGTCAAAGAGGCCAAAAGGGTCAGAAGGCCTGAGACCCAGGTCAGGTTAAAGCCAGATGCTGAACTCATTTAGATCGCCTCAAGGCAACTGACCAGCCGGAAATAGGATCTAATGGTGATTTAGCCAAATAGTTAGAGTTTGACCAGATGTACAGGCAACTGGAGGTGTGGACTCAAACAATATATAAAGACGACGTTTGGGATGAATAGAGAGACGTCTCATCTTGGCAAAGAGGCTCTTCAAGATTCAGCATTTTATGATATTATCCTTTTTTGTAATAAACACTTTTTATATGAGTCAGGTGGTGACTTCTTTTATTAGCATATCAACACTATCCAAATAATTAATTATTATTTAAATTATTTTAAATTGAACCAAAGATAATGTGGAAAAAGTAGCATTTTAATTTAACAATTATATACCTGGCAGCAGTGTTGCCAGGTGGGAAATATAGGATTATTGTAGCATAACCAAAATAACAAGCCCACTGATGTGCTACAGACTCATAGTAATATACAGGCAGTGCCTTTATTTGCCAATATAATCTTTTTTTCATCTTTAAAAGCAACAGCTGCCTGATTATAAATAAAATGATGTGCATGTAACTAGACTAATCTCACTGTTTTTTTAAATGAGAGCTGAATAATTTCTTTATTTGCTGCTGCCTATTGCTGATGCTATTTCTTAATTTTCACTGCACTGTAACTTTGTTCTTGCTTTTGTTTTTATTTAATTTTTAATTTGATCCTTTTAATCAACTGTTTTTAAATTCTATAATTTTGTTCTTGCGTTTTTATTTCATTTTTTATGCTTAAATTTATTTAATTTAAATTAATTGTTCTTGTTGTCACGTTTGACATGAATAATGCATATTAATACTATTGCACATATGAATGGAAACCCTATGAAGGATGTTGGTATACCACTTGCTGACTTTGATATCATGCAGAAACATAGCAGAAGAAAGTAATGGTGAGAAACATTTTATTTTTACACATAGAGCATGTCATTTCTTTTGCTCATATGCAATTTGTAAATTCATATTAGGTCGTAAATTAGTAAGTCGTGATCGAGGCTAGAATAGTTAGACACAATGTTCATTTAACTACATTTGTTTTATATTGTTTTATTTATTGCTTCTGATTTGATTTCCCTTCATACACTTTGACTTGAATGTTGTGTTTGTTTTTCAGATTATTTTTCATTTTTGTCCTTGTAAAGCACCTCGTAATCTCTGGATTTAAAAAGTAAATACACTCTATTATATATTTATATAATGGTTAATTAAAGAAATACATTCACTTCAGTCATAATAAAACTTTTATATCAGACATGTAAATGTTATGAAAATGTCTTTACATTATGGCAACATGGGGAAAAAAGTGTAAATAAATTAATGAAGTCTTGGTTTATAAGCAGAATTAGCAGCACAGACTACATGTTGATCATTTTGGGGCCGAATTAAAACAGATGATGCATAAATATATTTAATTTAAAAGGTGACCCTATTCAAAAGGGACCCACAAGGACAGTCCATCAATGGTGTCAGAGGATAATTAGACTGTAGCCCATTTAGGGATTGAAGTATTTGCAGAACCTATGTTTTTGATTGAGGTGAAGAAGGCTTCATATTCTAAAACGGATTGAGCCACATGGTGATGAGATCTATGCTTTTTACTTTTACAGAGAAAAGCGTCAAACTCTAAAAATGAGAGATTGGTTTGGCAAACCTTCATTAAAGAGCAGCACGTAGCTACTTCCCTAAACTTTTCTAATGGGAACCATAAAGAACCATCTCCCACACAGTGGGTTGGGCAGTTAAACTCTAATAGAGAACGAGAGCACCAACGCTGGCAGCAGCATGATGCACCACCAATTAACACCCAGACACAGCCAAAAAAGAAAAGAAAAAAGTAGTAAAACTCACTTTTCTCCACTAGGGCAGGGTAGTATAAATATAAATGTATGACAACACAATGAGACTCATTACCCAGATGTAATTTTGGACCCAGTCAGACTTCAGTTCCAGAGAAAGTGTGCATCTATCACACCACGCCACATTTTCAGCTTGTAAGTCCTCTTTCCCAGTAATCTTATGTTTTCTCAGCGCTTCTGTACCAAGTTATGCAACTTCTCTGCTGAATATTAACTCAGGGCCAGCTCTGACAGCGTCGGAGCCCAAGGCAAGATTTTATATTGGCGCACCACCATCCACCAATGTCGCCTATGCCACGGGCTGCCCCTGCTTTGAGTGACATTTATTCACAGATCATTTCAAGGCAACAACAGGTTGTCAAATCCAATCCTCCTCTGAAAGGTAAATACTCATGCCTTTGCAGCAAGCAGTAAGCAGTAGAGTAGGTGAGGATAGCTGTAGACAGAAATTCTAAATTGAACCAGCCTAATGTTATCTATTGATTAGTTGGAGTATTGAGTTACTGTAAGGTGGGGGTTCGATAACTGGTGGCCTGGATCACTCTCAATAAAAAAAAAGGAGGAAGCAGAATGGAGACGGATAACTTTCACAATCAGTACTTCACTGCATAGATGGCAGCCATCTTGCCACAGGCAGGTTCTTTTAAATGACCGAAACTTTCTTTCAACCGATTTTTAAATGGTTTAGTTTGTTATAAATGTCACATTGATAACATTTGTAAGAAACCAAACTGCATGTACATCCTTTTTTAGCAGAATCAGATTATTTGAGTTTCTTCAGATAACTCACCTTCCCTTCAATAATCAGGCCCCCACACTTCCTGACTATAAGATCTCATGTGATTTAAGTAACCAATCAGAAACTAAAGGAGCCTATGCTGCCTTCAAGTGGTATGGGAAAGATGATTCTTTCCACTTGTGAAGTGGAAATTACGAGTGTGATGTGTTTGTGTGCTTTTGTTGATGAAATAAAACACTGTGGATCCAGAATTTATCCTGACCTGTTGCTTGGGTAAAACCATTTTAGACCTGCTCATTCATCTTCCACAGCAAGAAGAGAATGCATCAAACCGCAAACAATAAAGATAATTTTAAATTGATAATGAGTGTATATGGTGATGTTATTAAAATTATGTATGTCACAGCAGAGAATGTTTAACAGAATGTGATGCTTACCATTTATGACACTTTCGCTGCTCCCCGTGTAAAAGAGTAAGTGAATAATGATTTCATTATTCACTCTTATTCATCCTTGATTATAATATGCTTTCTTATCTTATTGTCATTTATCCTGCGCCATGGATAATAAAACCACATATGAGGAGGCAATTAAAGGTACAGTGAGTAAGTTTTGGCAGCATCTGGTGGAACAGACTTGGCAGAAATGGAATATACAAGTAAGTAGTACATAATTCAATCCAAATGAGTATTGTTGTAGAAGGCACAGACCAAACAATGGCTGCAGAGATGGCCCTTTGCATTTTCACACAGCTACTGTACTGTAGTTTGTCCTGCATGCTTGAGGTAATCTGTCAGTTGCAACTTGCAACTATTGCCGCGATGGAGCTGAATATAAAGAAAAAGATGTAAAGAAACTCCCCCTGTATCGGTGGAGCTGATATAGCTTTAGGATTCCGGGGAATCAGCAATTGGCAACAGAGGACCACAAGAAGAAGACTCAGCAACAGCTCTACTTTTTAAAGAAACAAACAAAAAGAAAAAAATCTCCAATTTCTTTTTCCGTTTTATAGAGGAGGAATAGAAAGCATCGTGACTGGAGGCATAACAAACTGGCATGGGACGTGCACAGCCCAGGACTGGAAGGTTATGCAGCGAGTGATTAAAATCGCTCAGCATCAGTTATATCAGTGAGATGAGGTACCAACAGTACACAGAGCCCAAATGATTCTCAAAAACAAGAACCGCCTAAGACACTGTCGGTTCAGCCTGCTGCTGTAATACAGAAGTATGCTGCTGTTCCACCAGACTAGAGAGTTTTCCTCTTTCCCCTATCTACACCACATTCCTCTGCACCTCTTCTTTATATTGAACTTGAAAATATTCAGTGTGTATAATGTAGTTTTGTACTTTTTTGGCTGGATGCAGGTCTATTGGAGTCCTGACTGTTGCCAACATCATTGGGAGCATAGTTGGGTAGTAAAGTTGATAGTGAAGTGGTTCCTCTGTAAGATATGTTTTATCACATTATGCACTCACAGAGAGGACAGACTTAATGAGAATTCAAAGCTTTTATCCACATAAATTTGAACACATTTTTTCATTTCCATTGACAGACCCTTTTAACTGTGGCAAACCCCTTCCAAGGAATAGTGAATGGTTTCTTAAATGGCCAGCGACAGATAAAAAGAACAGAACGGCCTTTAATCCTCACAAAATCCTGCATAGCAGGTTATGTAAATGTAACTCGTGACCCTTTTATTATGTGGACATAATGGGATATTTTTAAGTGCACTCAAGTCTGCAATTTAGGGACATCTAATGTAGTCAGCAGTGGAAGGGAGCCTCCAGTATATATTCGCCAAAGACGATATTGATCTTTGCTTTGTTATTTACTACTCAGATATTCCTTAAGTTTATACAATAGTTGTATGTGTATTTTGAAAGTTGAATTTAATTCTGCTTCATTTATTTTCATATCAGATACAATTCGTTTTTGCACTAGGTGCATGCTGTATATGTTGTTATTATGATAAGTGGTGAAGCATTTAGGAGATAAATGGTGCAGGATTTCCCTTTTATGACAATATATAAACTCATACAGATGTAATCCCTCAATCATCACTAAGTGTGTTGTGTTGTGTTTATAGGCAGAGAATTCTGCCTGTATTTCCTACTTTCCTCATTGTTAAGTGGACAGGGACGCCAGAAACACACCTAAATGGAATCGCATTAGCATATTTGCATATATTTAGGGTAATCATACATACTCAAACTCAAGAACTCAAAATTAACTGTTTCTGCAAATCACATTAAAACCATAGACTGTATAAAGTACATCCACACTGAGGCATTGGAGTAGCAGCTTGATTGAAACTGTCTTTTGTCCATATGTACTATAGTGTGGTTTTAATTTAAAGGTCAGTCATTTTCTATATGTAGAAAATGGAACCTATCCCAGGGCATTACAGCGAGAGGCAGGGATACACCCCAGATGGTCACCAACCAATCGTGGGGCACACACCAATTTAGAGTTGCCAATTAACCTCAGGGAGGAAGCCAGAGTACCTGGTGAAAACCCACACAGACATGGGGAGAACATGCAAACTCCAAACAGAAAGGCCCCAGACCCAGGACCCAAGGAGGTCTTGAATCTGCGACCTTCCTGCTGAGAGGCAACAGCACTAACCCCTGCGCCACTGTGTCGCCCTAATTTAAAGGTACAAAATGTAATACTCATTGTTCCTAATTAGTAATGGGCAGAATTTCACATCCTACTACCATTTTCCCTCATGCCAATGACATTTCTAACACCAGGGGGTTGTGTGTAGATGTTGGATGTAAGATGTAATGAAAACAGCTAAGTGACTGCGTTGTGATCCATCCGGTTGTGTAGAAATAGTGAATAAAACCAAATCCAAGCCAACATCTCAGTAGCTGCCTGGCAGCAGGCTGGAGGCTCAACCCCTCAGCCTCTGGGCATTTATCCTTACTTTCCATGTGCATTCAATAAGTCAAAAGGCCACAAGAAATATTAATGTACATGTAGAACTCTCATTTTTCCAACATCCATCAAAACCAAAGTAAAAGAGGGCAAACCACCCAACATCCTCAGCTGCTTTTTTATTTAAATGCTTCATATCCACAAGCTACTCCAAAACCCCATTTCTGCATATTGATGTGTTTTTAGGCTCATGAGTTGGAATCGTTTTTGTTTTCAGATTATTAGGTAGCATCAAAACCAAACACGGCTATTAGGAATTAATGGTGCACTGAACATTTGGACTCCCTCAGGCTTGAAAATATTCAGTTACACCTGGGATTATCAGAGATTTCATTGTTTGGTCTGTGATCCACTTACAGACATGATCCAATTAGTTTAGCAGTTTGGAATACAGGGAATCACAGTAAAGTGAGTCACTCACTTCAGTCAGATCCTTGTTCCTTTTTTACTGCAGTTTTCCCCCATAGCTATCTCATACAAACAATCACTGAGAAGCCCCGGCTTCTCTCTTTTTAAAAAAAAAAAAATCTTGGTTCATTTTAGAGTATTCATTATACATCACTCTCCCATTTCTTTGTTGTCATCTTGCTTCTTTTCTCTCTGGCTCTCACTTTCCTTCCCACAGTTGCTCACATTCTACCCCAGACAGGCCAGTGCTGTGTGATGTCAGGATAGGAAGAGACTGCTTCTGCTTCATAGGACAAGACATACAAAACCCCACACAATGCACATCTCTGATGTGCTGAGCATGTAGACTGGGCTGCCACTGGATTGGCCCAGCACCCATGTTTTGCTCTGACTAGCAGCTGAGGCATCATTTCCTTAATGTAGCGAGTGGACATCATGCCTGAAAACATTTTTTAAGGAACATTTTAATTGTTATGGTCATAACATGTCTTACTGCTAGAGAATCTATGCTGTATGCTTACTTGCATCGGACAAACAATTTGCGGACTGTGAAAACTACATGTTTTTTTCTACAACTACATTGGTAAGAATCTCATCTACATGTGAAATGTCCGTTACCTAGGAGAAGAGCAAAATTAAGAATCACAATAGGTGCTGATAAAAGAAGAACAAATCCTGGTTACAAGCAAAAAGCTGCTTCCTGTAATTCTGCCCATTGTCACATAAGTGGAAAAAAGAAGCATTTGAATCCTTCTACCTGCTGATAAACGCTGGAAACTCTGGCAATAATATATCTAGAACAAACTGAAGAACTGCAGAATAAGGCCTTCCACAATTTAAAATGTTATCCTTAGGTGGGTTTAGTAATGCTGTAGGTGTATTTTTCTGGTTCATTGTGAGACAACATGCCTTTTATAAGACAGTTTTGCACCCCTCCCATCCATATATACCCTAATACTGCTTTTGGTCATGTTTAGGCTTTGACCAACATACTGAAAGGCTAATTCCTGGAAACCTGGTAATGATTAAATTAGTCAATGCTTTCATGTCTTCATGATCTGATTAATCTTGACCATTCCACAGTAAGTAGGTAATGTGACACCTGTTATATTACTGATAACAACTACTTGTCAGGTTTAGATTTGATTTTAATCATTGATCACTTTTAATGCTGGAATCAATGTGACTCCCACTAATACCTTTCATAGAGTTCTCTCTCTTTGCAGTTACTAACGTAGGTTGTGCACAGCCTGAAATCCCCAGACACAGTGCTCTTTTAATTGGCTATGAGTCATTGCAAAGCGCAGTGATCACATAGTTATTTTGACACAGGTTATATTTAATATCATGCATAGTATTAGACTGAGGTATTCAGGCAGACAGGCTCACTATATCATGATAAAATAAATGAAAACCATCACTATCCTAAATTGTTCCTTTTGACTATATGAGCAGCATGTATGGTTGTGTATCTGTTGTCTAAATGCTACTAAATGCTATATATTTCTTCTTCCATCTTTTCTTATGCCGAATTTCTATGGGTTTCATATTAGTAAAAAAAAAACACATTGCATAACACAATGCACAAGCTAAATATAGAACTGTTTTGAAAAAAGAAAAAAAAGGCAATGGCAGTATTTTCTACCACAGCTGTGTACTATGACTACAGGGTGACAGATTTACAATGCACTCAATCAAAGGTGGCAAAGGAGACATTCTCAAGCCTGGTGACTGGTCAGCTTACATGAGCGTGAAGGTGTCCATTCATCAATTTGTATCTACATATATATATATAGACCAGAGAAAATCATAAATAATCATAAATAAAAACAATTGTAGCTCAGGGAACTTGAAAATTTCTGAACATTTAATAATGATTTGATAGACCATTAGACCAGGCCTTTGTTTAGTCACTACTTTTGTCTGCCTTTTACATGGCCAATGACTCCCCCTGCAGAGAGATTTTATTGCAAACGTGCACTTCACATTGAAGAATCTGTCGATGTTTGTGGGAATTTGTAGCCTGAATCCAGAAAGCTGCTATCACTAACATTAAACTGACAAAAACAATGTGTCAGCCCGGATGCCGTCTTTACAAGTTGCATTACAGGTACTGTTCAAAGCTGTTTCTGAAATGCACACAGTAGTCTTACACTAGCTTTAGTCAACCTGCTTCAACAGCTGCCGCCGCTCCCTCGATGGATTCATAAACCCGGGTTTGTCCTTTCTTCCTCTCTGCAGACCACACAGCGCGGGCGGCGCAGGGAACACGAGCACCCTGAGGATACAGCAGCAACAATTACACTTAACTCTTGGCATTTGAGTGACAAGGAATCTGATCAGAAATAACCTGTAGCACAAAGCAGTGTTAAGTGCCAAATCTTTGCCTGAGGATGTATCGGGCAGCCGGTCTCAAGTACAAGAACCAAGTTGAGTTTGTATGTGTGTACATTTCCGAGGGCTCAACAAATACAATAATCTGCTTTCTGAGACACAGCATGCCACCTAGATGATAACATATCAGCATGGACTATGGGTTTACCACTGCTAAGTCCCCAGCTGCTGAGAAGATACAGGCAGTCCTTCATTGATTTCAAGGGCAGAATGTTTAAAGCCATCTCATTTGAAATGGATAGTCTAATCAGGTACATAGATGTGCTCTGCCTAGCAGTAAGCTCCTGCACTGTGTAGATGTTTGTGTGCTTTATTGACACATTAGAGGTATAGAACAATAAAAGCTGAGGTTAATTCCCTATTAACTCATAAAATGGCTGTTTGCGACCTGAAAATATCCATACAAGTGAACGAAGGACAATAAATGGATATTTATTGTTGCTGCACTGAACGTTGAATTGACTTGACTTTTCGCATTCAGAATCTATCTTATTAGGAATGAACTCACTTCTGAAGTGGCTTTTGCTTAAATTTCATCTAATCTACATGGGCAAAAACATGGGAAAGCAATGCTTTAAAACATATTGCCTGAAGCTCTGCTTAGTTCAGTTCATGTTTAAATTAAAAGCAAACGTTTAGTTTAAATTAAATCACGATTGATGTAATGATGAGATGTAATGCACACATTACACGCAGACATCCCCAAAGATTATACTCGTAGATACTGTTGTGTCTATGCTGCTTAGAATAATTTCTTTCATTCCTGCAATTCAGGTACGATTCTTCTGTTTGTTACTGATGCTCCTGTGTCACACATATCTTTGGCCTCCCTTTGTGTTTTTGTCTATGTCTTTTTTTCAGATGTCACCCAGATGGCTTCCTGCTCAGCGGGTATTCAACTCCAATTCCAATATTCCTATGAATTCTGAAGGCATATTTAGCTGGAGGCCAATCAAACGAATCAGAAACAGGTTTAATTTGTGGCCATGTTTTTTGTAGTTTTATAGAAGGAAGAACTGTAGAGCAGATGAAGGGTTATGAAACCATGTTTGGATGAAGCAGATATTTAAAGGTACTACACGTAAGATTTGTGAAGCAATTTCAGGTATTAATTTTAGTGCCCATGAGCAAACAGTTGTAACATATCTTATAAAATGAAACCTTCCTCAACTGTCTTTAATATGAAGGATTTCTTTTACAAGTATCTGCTCAAAGGAACTGACAGGAACCTTTATTTATCCTTGAACTATTGCTTTTTTACAGTAATGGGTGTGCTAGTTATACATTTGACCAGGCCTGGCACAGTGGACTATATATAAAGATCACATCAAAGGGGAAAGTTGGAAAAGTACAGGCATGACTACAGAATTACCTTTAAGAAGGATCCATCCGTTACCACCTTCCATTATAGTACCCTACAGATCCAGTCTAAGCCCATTATTATTCTCCATCTTCATAGATGTTGTGGAACATGTTTTTTTTTTTCTACACAGATGACTCCACCATCTTCACACCCATAACAGCGCCAAATCAGTCTGAGGTGGCAGCAGGTCTCAGCAAAGACCTGGATAACATCGAACAGTGAGCTGATGCTTGCAAGGTCGCCCTTAAGCCCAGGAAGTGGAAGGAAATGATCCTGTCCAGAAAGAGGAAAGCCCAGGTCAGGAGCATCATGCAGTACTGCTGCTGACCTGGATGAATGCATCACAAAGCAGGAAGCTAGATAGGAGGTGGGTGGACATCAGTGGTGTAAATGGTGGCTGAGGGATGTGTGAATGTGCAGATGTGAAAGTGTTGAGATGTGCACAAAGTAAAACAACTAGAGCAGAAGCAGCTTGCTGAAACCAAACTGTGCCTGTTGGGGAGAGCAGAGCAGAGAGCAGAGAATATGACAGGGAGACTCAAGAGGGTGCCCTGAGTTTGTTTAGTTCCATTTCCTTCCTCTTCCCTGGAGTATGAATCCTTGAACCTTTCTCCTTTTGTTTTTGAGCCATTTGTCTTTTGCCTCTGATACTTGCTTTGATGTTAGTGTATAAAATTTCATCTCAGACATTGCTTGAGTCAGTCTTCTGTCTTAGATCCACTCTGTTTACTGGCTTACTGTACTCGGGAATACTGATACATCACCACCACTACAGCAAACTTTGGACAAGGATTGTGTGATTTTCTTCAACGGGAGTAGTGAATTTTATTTCACAAAGTTTGAAAAATACAATAGGCATTAGTAAATATTTGGTCATTTCTGTGTACATCACTTTACAGCTTACTTACTGCAGCCATGCAAGAAAGGCACCAAACAGGAAAGTAGGGGAATGACATACAGGAAGGATCCGGCCAGCTGGGATTTGAACTGTTCGCCCATGTGGTATATGTGCTAACAACTCCGCTATTGGGTCACCGCAAAATAGCCTTTTTTTTTTTACACTTTCATACTTGAGCTTCAAGTATCTACACATAGAATGAAGGTCTCAAAGAATCCACCAATTGTGTTATTCACATCCATTCTTGAGGGTGCATTCAAAGGAGCTTTTGGAAGGGGACAACTGTGTCATGTTCGGTCTAATAATACAGACTTCAAAGGATGCAGCCCCTGAATTGAGCCACAGTGAATATATGTACAACAGCATTGACTCAGTGACGCACATGCTGGAGACTCTTCATCGCTATTAATTAGTTTATATCTCAAAATGCCAAACCCTCACCCGTCTTTATGTTCTGTGGCCTGATTAGGGACATCTTTACATGAATAGGCTTAGTCAATAATAATTGGTTTATAAGGACATTGAGGGATGGCTTCCCTTCCCTTTATGATTTTTTATTACTCATAAATATGGAGGACAATATAGTCTGAGATCCCATGACTAATTCCCACTCGCTGGCCTGAATGCTTGGACAGAGCCTGTTTTTGGAAAGGCTATCTGTGGAGTACCCCACAGAAACTAACAACTTCATGGAAATGCCTATGGCTTCAAAGTAATTATGACAAGCTAGATGATTCTATTGAAAACTGTTGATGTATATTAGTTGTGAAATGTATTTGTCTGTGTTCCTTTTCTGCTTCCTTTTTCTTGTATTTGAGATTGTCAATTCATTAATATAGAATATTTAGGTGTTTTTCCCTGCAAGTAAATTATGAGCTTTGCTCTGTCAGCCATGACTTGCAAAACCGAATCCCTTAATCTCAGCCTAACAGTAACATAAAAACAACGGCCTGCTCCCAACAGTCACCGGTAGAAGGGAAATGAGAAACACACAAGCTTCAACATTTCTCCACCTCATCGGGGTAAATGAGACCAGACTCAAATAGCTTTCTGACTGCCCTCTGGTGTCAACATCCGTAGAGGGCTTTATCCTCTTCAGGTGAAAGTCAGTTTTCCAAATTGGCTGTTGGACACGGGTTAATATGCGTAATATTATTTGCCTCATGGGAGAATGAGTTAAGGATGATGCAATGTGAATGGGATAGGCGAGGTGTGGAGTCGTCAAATAGACATATTGTTAATACGTGTCCTTGGTGAAAGAAGGTGAAATACAGCATTGTTTTGAGCAATCGAATTTCAACTTGAATTTACTGTTTTTAAAAAATACTTTTCCTGTTACATATTTTGCTGGTAAACAGAGGCAACTAGTTTATTAATATTTTCACTATTTATTAATGTACTAATTATTTTATGTATTCTTTAATTTGTTATTTGGTCTATAACATGTCAGAAAATAGTATAAATTCCTGTTGTGTTTTCTGGACGCAAACTTGATCTACAGCAGAACCTCTTTGAATTGTTGTCTCTTGTGTCAGTTGACTAATGAAGTAATTAAAAAGCTAGTTTTTAAATAGGAACTAAATACTCTTAGAAATTATATATTTAATTTATTTCACACAATCAAATATGGTAACAGGGTTGACCTTCAATATATGCAGCAATAACTACCCTTCCCCTAAACAAAAACTCTCATATAGTGGATAGGTTTCCTCTGACAGCCACAACCAGTTGGAGTCCTGTTTAATATCTACCTGGCAACAGAAGCTGTCATCACTTGGATGCTACTTGACTCCTATTAAAATCTGCTGTGGCTGACTTGTTTCCTCCTCCTTTGACTAGCTTGGCCAAGGTCACTGATAAAAAATGTCTGCTGGGTAACCTTGTCAAACTAAGCTGCATGCGTCCCCAGAGATTCTTTGGATTAGACTGACAATAGGGTTTAAATGTTAAAACTTTAATAAATCACACAAGTCAAGGACCATACAAAACATGTTGGATGCAACAATGCAAATATACTACAACTATACATTATCATTTATTTGCCAGTTTCCTTTTGATTGCTATTATATATATTGAACAGCACATAGTGGATGGACGTAAGACATAGGAAACATTTATATATATATATGATTTATATAATTTTAGAATGAAAAGGGCAATACCTCTGCAAGACATTGTAGCCGCATGTGCAAAAAGTCCTTTCAGATCATAAAGCTTGTTTGAATCTGTCACTGAAAACAGCAGCATCAACAAATGAAAATGTATCTTTCACATCAAACACAACATGAAGAAATATGAATCATAACCCCACATGTGTCCTCTCTGACCATGATCTTTTAGCTTCTGTCATAACAGAACAACACACACAAAGAAAATCATCAACCCTTTTTTTTTCTCTCTTTTGGTTCTAATTTTACAACAAAACCCAAATCTGTCATTTTTGACAACATTAATAAGACAGTTATTCAGATTCCATTGTTGTACAGCTTGGTGACAAATTAAAAATATATTAGTCATAACTGAAATGACAAACAGCAAACACTGACAATTTATGGTATATACAGTATATACACACGTCAAACATGCCATCTTTTAATGCAATTTGTTCATTGTTTTTATAATTGTCACTGTCTGAGAGTATGAGTTCAATGATTAAACATGTGTTGGGGTCCCCAGTGCAAAGACATGATGACTTTACATTGGCTCTTGCACTGCATTGCATTACATCCTCAGGCACACATTCTTCTCTTGGAGTGACAGCATTTGGTTTGTTTGAGTTCTGCAGGCTTTGTCTCCATCTACACCCTGGTTGCTGCCAACTTACCAGTGATAGGTTCTCTGCCAAAGTCAGTGACAACAGTATAAGTTGTGTATTCACTTGCATACAGCCTGCTAATGCAGGGCTCTGTGAAGATGTAAAGCCTGGTTGCTCAGAAAGATGTGACAGCAGCGCAGCAATACGTGGTGTCACTGTATGAGAGGAGTGATTACTGTGGTAATTTGGATGCACAGTGAGCCAATTTCTTTGGCAACATCAAAGCAAACATGCTTTGCCTTCAACCTACTGAAGATGCCTTCCAGTTACACACCCAATACTCTGACTGCAAGAAAAGCGTGTGTGCCTGAGGATGCACTTGTGCAAAAGCCAGCGTGGAGTGTATAGGATTCCATGTTTTTACACCAGGGATCCAAATAAATGTGTGGGCAAGTTATTTTGTTCAGTACAAAGTTTAATTTCACTTTTTGTAGATACTAGTCACTGTTCTATCTGAAAAATCCTTTAGCTGTTCTGTATTTCTTGTGTAAAACATGTTTTCTTTGGGAGACAAAGTGCAGAAATTTAAATTTAAACAGATGTCTCGGCCAGAATGTTAAATAAAATATACACATTGACTGATGTAAGTTGATTACTGATGATATAAAGATGAAAATAATGGAAAAATTAAAGCTGCATGAACAAAAACGGCCAAAATTGTGAGGTTTCCTCGATATCCAATAATAGAAATAAAATAGACAACACAAATAATACATATAGCAAGCTAAGTCTCTACAGGTCCCTGTTATGCAGGATGTGGCTTAAGGTTTGGTGGTGGTGTGCATGATTACCCAAATGCTGCATTGTTTTAAGAGAGAGAAGGGGAACTTTTGTTGCTATTTAATCGCACATTTTACAATCTTTACTAAATCTGTTATTGAAAGCAAGTTCTCTGGTGCAAGAGAGACCTTTATATACTGTGGATACTACATATAAAACCTTTTTTACATACTTTTTCGTGAGGTTTTTCAAATTGTAACTTTTATTTGAGTTTATGGGAGTACTTGTTTACTTGGGACAGTTCTCCAATGGAAATGTTGCATCTTGAAAACAAAATCACAAATAATGGTGTGTGTGTGTGTGTGTGTGTGTGTGTGTGTGTGTGTGTGTGTGTGTGTGTTTGTCACACCGAGCTGAGGCTGGAGTTTATCATATTGCTTTAAAAGCAGTTTTGTAAAACAGTAAAATGTCTGACCAGCTGGCCACTCACAGCGCAGCGCCTGGCGCACACAGCTCTGTAGGCTGATAAGTGCTCTGTAAGAGGTAGAGGATACTCATTCAGGGCTGGGACTCGCCGCCGTATCCTCAACAGCCCAGAGAGCAGTAAAGTTAAATTAAAGAAACACCATGCTGCTGATCTGGATTGAGCATTAAGAACTCGGTTTATGCTGTACTTTTTTAATGCGCTCCGGTGAGATCAGGCGCGCAACAGAAGGCGAGCGCACATGGGCGAACATTTGTCCGCGTGAGTCAGTGACCGAAAACTAAAAGTGATAAAGTGGAAAAAAAGGTGAATCGTCAATGTCTAATTCCGGCTCCTACACACGAAGGTCTTCTGGCGTGCCACGTGGGAAAAGACCACCGGATTTGGAGCTGTCGGAAACCACATTTAGCGCGCCTGAAGCGGGGACACCTGTGGACACGTTTTGCGAAAGAGACAAAATGCAAGAAGACGGCAACACAACCACCGAGGTGCTGCCACAGGTTCACCTTCACCCGTACTTATCTCATCCCCGGATGTCTATGCGGATGTCGGTGTACAGCACCGGGGTCCGTCCCGCCATCACCCGCGCCTACATCCAAGGACGCGTGTATAACTTTCTGGAAAGGCCGTCTGGCTGGAAATGCTTCGTGTATCACTTCACAGTGTGAGTGTGTGTGTTCTTTTTTAAAAAATATTTATTTATTTTAATTTTCATAAGCATACAGATCCATTGGGTATTCAAGGGTATAATTGCAACTCTAGATCCTAATTAAACAGGGAGTTAATTGTGCGTGCAGCAGAGACTTGGAAGCTCTTACTACAAAGAAGTGTTAATCTGGTGAGTTTTAGAGATGCTGCACAGATATAGCAGCACAACTGGGGGTCCCTCTAGGAATATATATATATATATATATATATATATATATATATATATATATATATATATTCTCAAAGGAGCACTAAAGGAAAATTACACATGTATTTTTCATTTCCTCATCATCATTGAGCATTTAATGTAGCAGAATTGCACCTCTGAGTGCAGTAACAAATACAACAAATGTTTTACAACAACAAATACAATACATTTTTTAGCTTATTTTATTTTGCAATGCAGTCTAGAATATCCACAGCTAATGACCTTAATACCTGGAAGACTTGAGGTGGATTGTATCTACTAAAGCTCCAATATCATGAAGATGTCAGATTGTTTCACCCCTAGGAAAAAAAACAAAACATCAATGGGACAAATCTGTCAGGTAGCTCCAAGGGTTTTTTGACAAATGGAACATGGTTAATAGTGATAAATGTTTTCCACCGTCAAAAGAGACATGTAACTATTTGTTGTTGTTTTTTTTCTTGGCATCGGCCACGTTTGTAACAGGCAGTGGTTTAGGAATGTAGGATATGATCTTCCAGCTCACCCTCATGTGTGCTGTCACTGATAACAGGCAGCTATACTTGGCAGAGGGTGTGCTGGCTGTGGAGGAGGCAGCGGCCCTGTCTGCCGCTGCCACCCCGTGACCCCGCGGTGTCGGAGGGGACACGAGGGAATGCAGCCTGCCAGGGCAGGATAGAGGAAGTATTACACAGTTCAATGCAAAACACATTTGAACATAGCTGCATACACAACGATATAGGACAGCCAGTGGCTGTTTATCGTCAATAATTTGTGAATTACTTAAGTGCAGACAAGTGTGAGGAGAAAAGCTCAGCACAACATGAATGGAAAGACCACACTGTGTTTCTTAACTTACAAAAAAAATCCATATTATTTTGCTGAAGCCGTGGTATCAGTAGCACATTTCACTTCCTCGGATGTGTTTGCACATGATAATCTAGCTTGAATGGAAGGGGTCTCTGTTTGCATGTCTGGCCTTCGAATTTCTCGAGATACATTCATCCGATTGACTTCATGCTTGCCGGGTGTATTGCTGAGGAAACGTTGCCATTACGAGTGTGAAGTTGTTTGAATGAGCGCTTCCTGAGACACCTGCAAGGCCTATTTCAGCTTGTTCCCAATAGCCGTGTTTTGAAATGGCACTACCAAGTAAAGTCATAGAAAATGACAGCAGAGTGTTTTCAGGGTGTATTTGCCTTTTCAGCCTGTCACCAGCATGATGATTTCTTTCTGAAAATAAAAAATTATACCTTTTAGAAAATCATTACTTCAGTATATCTAAAGTAAACATTTTTTCTTCAGTTTAAACCACAAGAACGTTGGGATTGGACAATTTTGTAATTGTTATTTTAAAGTCAAATACATTTTTTTAAATAGCTCTTGCTGATATAATAAATGGTAACTATGGTGTCAATACTGTAAGTAAGAATGAAAAAAAAAACATCAATCATGCCAAAAAGTTAGTTGCATTGTACAGTGAATTTATCACTTTGAGCTCCTTTTCTGGTCACCATAAAATAAGATGAACGAATAAATAACTCAACATCGTAGGGAATTAAATATAAATTGATGTAAACTATGAAAATGTAAAAAATTATAAGGAAAATACACACCTCCAAGATAGACAATACAAAATACAGATTAGAATTACACAAAAATAATTGTTAAACAAGGCTTTGGGTAGAGCAAATAACACATTCTATGTAAATGAAAGCAGAAATCCTTGGATACTGGACTGAAATGTTTTCATGTTTGTAGTTTTGTTTGTGTATCTTCAGTTTTACACACAAAAAAAAAGAAAAATAGTTTGTTTTCATTCTACGCAGCCAGGTGCTTTGTTACAAGAGCATGTTTTTGCGATGTCTGACTATCCAGCAGCGTTTCGGGGTCAGTGTGGTACCAAGTATTTGAGTGGGAGAAAAGCAGTTAAGAACAAGAATGGCCTTATCTCTGACCTAGAACGTCAGCATGACCAATGTCCTTATCAGGAAAATACCCTTGTGTGTGCGCCTGTTTGCTCATGCACATGTATGTCTGTTTGAGTGTGTGCTTATATGCTTACAGGGGAGTCAAGTATGGTAGAAATAAAACACACTGATTCTTTGAAAGGAACAGGATTAGCTTCACACAGTTAATGAAGTATATCCTATACTCCCTCGATAACCACTTTAGAAAGACAGAGCATTGATCCATGTTTCATTTATGCCTTAACACATGTCCTTGATGTTTGTCTGCTGTCTACAGTCCAACAGTTAGTGCAGTGTTTGGGGTCTGGAGCTGTGTGGAGCCACTCAAGCACTACACATGCTGGTTGTAGATGAGACTGCCAGGAGAGTTCAGATAAATTAGAATGTGTTGTTTCAGACCAAGCTCCATTAAACTTAACTATCAGTCTCACAGTATTAAGCCGGAGGAAATAAATTCAGACACAATTTTAAATGATTTAACAAACAAGAAAAAACATTTAGACAGTATTATTCCTTTCAGTTTATGTAATGTTTTTTTTCTCTTTAGCTTCTTTGTATTTCATCCTATATTTAAGTCACAGACAATTGTCGACATCTTTCTTTCAGATTACAGCCAGGCAGTGATCAGACCTTAAAACAGACCATAGGATGTAGGATGTCCATGAAGTTGTGATGTCACAACTACAACTAAACAATCACCGCTCACCCCATTCACAGCCATTCAAATCAGCCAATCACAGGAAGGGCTAATTAATATTAATTAGACAGGCACAAAACAATCTGTTCTTTCTAGAGCTCCAGAGAGAAGCTTGAGAGGAGATGTAAAACTATATCAAACTGATGTTCTTGGTTTCTTAGTCTTCGGTTTCTAATATCACAACTTCAAATAAATCTAAGGGAAAGTATATAATATGAGACCTTTAATATGTAACATTAAAAAAAAAGTACTATACATATTCTGCCTGCTGCTAAGGCACATTATTACTCCTGTATTGCTTGTGTAAAAGCTGTACAATGATATTAAAGTCTGTGTAAAACAAAAATAAATATCTGTTTGAGTTTGTCGCAAAATGTAAAGGGTTTGACCAGCAGTGATGGAATAGCTGCGTTAAAATAAATGCTGTTACTAACTTTTTTCAGTAATGGGTAATCTAATAATTTTTCTATTTTTACGATGCTGTTACCACAGCTAGCTCATCATTAGATGCTTGGTGCAAAGGGTGAATCTAATGATGAAAGCCTAAGAATGAGTAATATTTTATGTTAAACCAACCAGAGACATCAAGTGGGTTGGTGTTTGCATACATAGCAACACACACACACACAAACTATCAGAGATGGTGAGTCCAGAGGAAAGGTGGCATTGAATGGAAATATAGGCTCATCAAGGTAAAAAGTAAAAATGTACAAAAATACACTAGGTCGTCCGAGAGGAAAGAGTTTGTCAACATCTAATGTAAGCAACTCCAGTTTAATTAAGCACCTCTCGGCGAAACACGCTTCTATTAAACTAGTGGCCAAAAGCACCTTTGACCCCACTAATGATGGTAGCAGGACGGGTGATGTTAATGTGACCTCCACTAGATAAAGAAGGACACAGAGCATTGTCCAAGCAGCAGAAGCTGTCTTTTTCTGCTCCACCTCTACAAAAACTTGTAAAACAGACAGAACCTAATGAATTAATAGGCTGTTATGTTGATTAAAACAAGCTGCTGTTGTCAACAGTTGATTCAGAATCCTTGTCTCTTAGAGGTGAGATAAATATCAAAGCTCTGTGCAGGTACCCGTCTTTGCTGTTTTACTCTATGCACCTGGTTCTAAAATAAGTATTTGTCATTTTTAAACTTAAAAAAGTAATGCAATAGTTATATTCCCTGGTAGCTAAATACCTTTATATTGGAGTAATGCACTACTAACGCTACTTTTTTGAGAGAAGTGACTAGTCGCTATAACTAATTAGTTTTTCAAAGTAATGTCCCCAACACTGTTGACCAGTAACAATGGCTTCATTTTTGTTGTTATCCCTGAGACTTCAGGAACACTTACTGAGCTAGCAAATTGTAAGCTCAAGTATATAAAACAACTTACAAACAAATGGGAGAACGACTGTTACTAATTCACTCTAGGTTTATAGTGTCGGGGGCTAAGACTGGCTCTGCTGTTCATCTCAAACAATGATTTCAGGCCCACCCAAAAGATCCTGAACACAAATATAGTGAAAGACTGTTTAATGGTTTAAACTCCACAATTTAGTTCTACATATTTCACAGTTTTATCACACTACATCCATCTAAATCTTGTTTGTATAGAATTGTTTGTGCTTGATTTACTTTGTCATGTTGATTATTTTCCCTTATATCACTCTAAGGCACTTCATAAAAGTGATAAAAATAAAGTGTGATTGTTGCTGTTTGTTGTTCCAAACGGCACATTCGATGGTAGCAGCCAGTGTCATAGTCAGCGGCGTCATTAGTAACTCTTATCCTGTCCATGGCTTTGTCTCTACACTGGCTGTACAACAGACTGCGAGTGGATCTGTCCATCAATAAAAGATAGGAGGAACGCTTTGAGCTTGTGCTTAGAGTTCAGTTGTGCCTGTAGCTGAGCCAGTGTGTTATTTTGTCTGTTCTTACACCAAGCCCATGGGTGCCACAGTGACACAGAGCTGTTATCTATAGGCCCGGAGGTAAAGGAAGTGAAATATGATGTGCGGTTAGTAGTGAGGGACTGGGAAGTCGGTCTCAGATGGATTTAAATTAAAGCTGAAGTGTACGCTCGGCATACTGAGAGGGTATGTGTCCAAAGCTCTGAAATAATTTAAATTACAACCATTAGCATACCGGAGTGTTTGGTTAGTATGCTTTTGATCCTCTTTTTTAACTGTGTCTCACATCCCAACAGATATTTCAAATGACTTGCTGCTAACTTGTGAGCTTTTCTCTCATTTGTCGAATGTGCTCAAATTTCCTCCCGTTTCCAGACTGTAGCTTTTGCAGAAGAGACAGGTACCAAACTGCTGAATCATTTTGTTGTATCATGTATTTGCTGTGTTCTTTCAGACAGGAGCTGTTTTGTTAGCAACAGCCCATCTTCCCCCGAGAAGGTCTCCTCTCGGCTTTTATCTGTGTTGACGTGTGGCGTACGCGCACAAGCCAGTGTATTTGGATTCCTGGCCAGTCTTCAATAAACCAAAGCTGTAGTATGAGGTGATAAGAGTCTTCATGGTGCAAACACCAACTGGAAACTGTAACTCCCCCCCTACACATAGTTTCCGTTTGGACTGCTCATATAGGAACAAAGATTCTTAAGAGCTTAATGGTTTCCCGAACGAAAACTAAATGTCAGCAGAGCAAATTCTTCTACCAGTACTGTGCAGCGTTGTCAAGATATTCCACCTTTATTACCGAGTCTGGTGACGTTGCGTTTGTTTCATGTTTCATACATCCTCATGTCGCTGACAATCTGTGATCCTCAACATGCTCGGCACAATTCTTTTAATGTGCTTGTGTCCATCAAATGCTGTGTTTCAGGTTCTGCTCGGGGGTCTTTGTGAGCTCAGTGACAGTCTGTGTCAGGCTTGCTCGAATATGCTCCAACGCTCCACATGAGCAGGACCATAACTAACCAACTGAAATGTGTAATGTTGTACTAAATTGTGACATCTTTGACATGAGTTGTCCTGGCTCAGGAAGAGCCCTGATGGCCTCAGGTTTTCAGATGCTGACCATGAAATCGCAATGTCCTCGGCTTGAGTCGAGCTGCAAGTCATTCCCTCGTCTTCCTTTGTCCTCATTTCCTCTCGTCTATAGTCTCCTATACAACGAAAACAATTATTACTTATCTTAGCAATGCCAGTTGTGTCCATACTCGTTTGGTTAAAATTTAATTTAATAATTTCCAGTGTTCCCATATATTAAGACCTACACGGATCCCTGGCACACAAAAATAATCAAGTTTGATTCAATTGACTTTGTTTAATAGAGATTGTTTTGAGATATTGACAATGCACTTTGGTTTTAAAGGTACATTAAGTAGTTTCTGATTGCATAGTGGCAAGGTTGCAGATTGTATCCCAAGTGTGAGAACATACAATGGACATAAAAACATAAAGGGCTGTCTCTAGAGCCATTATTTGGTTTGTCCATTCTGGGCTTCTGTAGAAACATGGCGGTGGAACATGGCTGTCTTCATGGAGGGAGACCTACTCCCCATTTATGTAAAATTGCTCCATCTAAGGTAATAAGCATTCTAATGAATATTATGATCCATTTATGCTGGTTCTGTTCCATTAGAGGCTGGTAAATGTTATTAAACCATACAAACTGCCTCTTTAAAATACTAACTTTGCCGTGGCTCCATGTTGTTTGGTTGTAGCCATCATTGGAATGTACCACTTCTCTCAAAGCTGATGAACTCAGGCGGCACTGTGTGACTATATTCAGAAAGTACGACTTTCATTACCACATCCCCTGCCAACTGAAATGAAAAGTTAATCAGTTTTCTGACATACCCTGTGAACAGAAAAAACACGATCAGATGGAATCAAATCGAAAGGATAACCTCTTCTTAAACTCTGGCAGTGGGAGGCAATGATGCAGTGAAAGAAATAAAACAGGAACTGTGTGGACTGAAGCTGAAAGTTAGCAAGGTCATGAATTTGAGAATGTCTCCTCACCTACATATATTGTGTTCAGAGCTCCACTCCCATCACATTAAGCAGAATTCCACCTCTTGACTTTTACAGCATTGCAGCAGCGGTGAAAAATAATCTCTAAAATGTATTGCTTTCACCCTACACTATTTAGGGCTTTGTTTTAAGTATGACCTCTTCTCTTTTCAAATAAGAAAAGAATAAAGTCGTAAAAATATTTGAAAATCCTAATTTGCGTTGAGAGAGAGTTTAAATCAAACTATCAAGAGAAAGACAAGGACAGCTTGAAGCCTTATCTTTAAAGGATTAAATATCTTTATCTCTAAAACATGTTGAGGAGGTACAAACAGTTTATTGTTGCTGCAGCTGAAACAATTGTGACCTTGAGGGGGAATAAGGGGAATGTTAAGGAGCAATTTAGTGTTTGTTGATTCTGTGTGTATGTGTGTGTGTGTGTGTGTGCGAGTAATACCGTGCGCACATTGTTTGACGAGTTTATCATGAATTCATTAGGTTGACTTCAATCGTTTTCACGGTATATCTTTAGAGGGCTGTCCTTGAACATTTGCTCAAATGAAGCCAGACACATTTCATGAGAAAAATATAATGTAATATTATACTGGCTATAAAACCAGACACCAAACTTAAGTTTTGCATCAATTTTGGAGCCGTTGTGTTTGCATGACTTGACTTAATTTAAGGAAAAATACATTGATTAAGAAAAAATCATCATTATTCAAATAGAATAAACTAGTAGATAATATAATGGACCACCAACATGAAACATAAATTAAGACTATATTTTAATCTGACTTTGTGGTGTAGGGGTTAGCTATGTTGCCTCAAAGCAAGAAAGTTGCAGGACCTCCTTGGTCCTGGGTCTGGGACCTTTCTGTTTGGGGTTTGCATGTTCTCCCCATGTCTGCGTGGGTTTTTTTTTCTGGTTCTCCAGCTTCCTCCCACAGTCCAAAATCATGCTGAGGTTAATTGGCGAAATTAAATAAAATAAATTTATTTATCTAAATTGCCCGTAGGTGTGAGTGTGTGAGTGAATGGTGTGTGTGCCCCACGATAGGCTGGTCGACCATCAGTTGTGTATCCCTGCCTCTTGCCGTAATGCGCTGGGATTGGCTCCAGCAGACCCCTGTGACCCTAATGAGGAATAAGCGGGTATAGAAGATGACAGACTGACTTTAATCTGCTTTGTTTCCTGCAGGTTTCTCATAGTTCTGGCCTGCCTGATCCTCAGCGTCCTCTCTACCATCGACCAGTACCAGGCTCTGGCTCATACAACTCTCTTCTGGGTGGTGAGTGTGAAATTTGATCGAGCTGAAAAGTAACATTTGAGAATCCGAGATTAACTGTGAAACTTTTTTTTTTTTGGATTGTCTGACAGATTTGATCTACCACAGACATCAGATTTTTTCCCAGAGACAACTGCTCACTCATGGATGTCTAGAGTCCATGCTGCATATTGGTTGTGGAGCATATTGGTTTGTACTCAATATAAAGTTGGGGTTATGGAAAAAAGGGATGGAATGACTGATAGCTTTCTCTGGGCATCTGTACTCTCAAAGGTCTTAGTTTGTCTATAGGAGTGAATCCACTGATGGGGGTGAGTCAATTGGAATGAATGGATTTTGCACAGAAATGATACTGTTTTGGAGGCAGAAAATGCAGGAATTGTCGGTTGCAGCATTTATTCTCTTCTCCCCTACTAGCAGGAGAGTCAGAGAGAGAGAGAGAGAGATGGATGCAGCACACGGTGCCATGAAAGAGATAATTAAAACATAATTTCTGAGCATTTCCCATTCTGGAGCACAAATATAGATACCCACACCTTGGCACAACATGCTGCATGTTGCCCAAGCTTCCACTAGCCCATTGTGGTGTCTTTGCTCCACATGTGTCAGTCAAACAGTGACACACTCACAGCATCAGTTCACTGAGAAAATACCAAAGAACATAAAAAACAACACAACATTCCATTCCCAGGTGGCCATTTTGTATCATACAGATGGTAACTGTATGATACAAAATTGTAGGTTTGTCCTGTTTGTTGGTATCAGACACAAAGGAGCATGACAAAGCATGAAATATAGGACCCTGGCACGCCATGCTAGTGACCCCCCCCCCACCAACACACACACACACACACACACACATAAAACATCCAAGAATGTCCCGGACAAAGAAACACAATAAGACAATACAAAAATACAGGCAGAGGACAGCCAGGTCTTTGCAGATAAACAGGTTCCAGTGTCATGAGTAATCACTGAGAAGGATTCATTTTTTTAATTTTTGAATAAATGTATTCATTTTTTAACTCTTTACGGTTCTGTTTGGTAGACCACAGCTTAACTCAACAGGAATGGGCCATCGCTGTCACTTGGTTTATTTGCACTATGCTAAAAAATCCTCTAAATGGCACTGTGTCTTTGAGCAATATGCTTTTTGATTTTCTATTGCTCTTTTCTTGGTGCAGACCTCAAAGGGTTAAAGAAAATCCCACATACCTATCCCACAAACACAGTGATGTTAGGGTCGAAGAACTTAAACTGATTTCTTCTAGGGTTTGGCCATGCCTAGTGCGACTGTACACATGTAACACGAAACAATAAGAGTGATCCTGGCAACAGCTAAGGGAAGTTTATCTCAATAAATAGAGTAGAGTGCAGTCTTGAAAATGTCACTTCATGACATTTACAGTCTGGGAAACAGTATAGAATTACATTCCTGTCTGCAATTTCTGCAAGATTCATGCTATACTTATGGTTTCTGTAAATGGCAGCTGATCTGGTGTAAAATTGCTACTGATACAGAAGGATTAAAGACACACATAACATACAACAAATTAATGATTTTAGGTGAATATGTCTCTTTCATGTAATTTCATACAAAATAATGTATCTACTTGTCGTGTCTATATTTCAGTATAAGAAAAGAAAACACAGCTAGCCCATATAAAAAATGCAGGTTTTAGAACATAAAAAAACAATTATCTTTATAGATATTTTATGAAGTAAGATTGCTGCCACATTTGGTTATGCCTTGAAGGATTGACCAAAATTATATTGCGTAATAAATATCACATTGGTTCAACAGAAAACTCCACAGTGTGTCTTTAATGATGCTGGTTGTCGATCCGTGGAGCACATCTATCTGAAAAATGCAAGTAGATTGATTGAACTTTTGAATAATCTCAGGAAGAAGACATACGGTACCTCCCCCGCATCTACAACAGCACTGTTTACATTGTAGATTGTGTCTGTATACTTCTCTCCATCTGCTGTATCTTGATCTGATCCTTCCATCTGTTCAGCACTTCTGGCTTGTCTGTTTTTGCTGGCTTCCATTCGGATACAGCATTGTTTATGATATATGAAGTAGTTGAGAGGGCGTTTTGCTCATATCCTGTGTAAATAAATTAAGAATTGATGATGATAATGCTCTGAAAATAAAACTATGTAATACTAGACATTGAGTATTTGCAAAGCTGAACACTTTTTCCGCACACCATACATCAGGTTTTAAATCATTCCTCTTACTGCAGGCAGCCAGTGCAGAGAGCTAAGAATGGGAGTAATGAGCTCCTTCTTTCTTGACCTTGTCAAAACTTTTGCTGCTGTATTCTGAACTAGTTGGAGACAAGAGACAAGACTGAGTGATACTAAAATATAACGAGTTGCAATAATCAGTGGGGGAGGATATGAAGGCATGGATGACTTTCTCCAGGTCAGAGGAGCAGAGCGGTTTTAAGCCTAATTTTACTGCCAGGTGGATTTGTTTGTCAAACTTCACTCCTTGAATATGACCCCAAGATGTTTTGTATGTGGTTAATCAGAAATTAGAAATACCAATGCCCAGAATACTTTTCAAACTTCTCAACTTTTATTGACAACTTCTCAAAATTGTATTGATCCAAAGACAGTTTGCAGTCATCCAAATCTGTGAATGGGAACAGAAGGATCTACTGTGTCAAAAGCTGCAGTTAGATCTAGGAGCCAAAGGACAGAACAGATACCTGAGTCAGCAGCTAGAAGGATGTCATTAGTTCTTGTCAGTAATGCAGATTCAGTCCAGTGAAGAGCGCTGATGCCAGATTAGAATTTTTCAAAAATGCAGTTTCGAACCAGGTGGTAAAAAATACTTTTTTTAAACAATATTAGAAGGGAAAGGATAGTTTGGAAATTGGGCTGTAAGCATTGAGGATGAAGACTATTCATTTGTTCCACTGAAAGATTGAAAGATTCTGTTTCCAGGGAGTTATTGGTAATTCAGAGAATGCTGGGGGCCGATGGTGCAAATAACTTCTTTGAAGAGTTTATTTGAAATGATATCAGGGGAACCAGGTGGAGGGCTTAATAGAAGAGATAATATGATGAAGTTCTGTTAAAGTTGTGGAGTTCAGGGAAATTTGTTAGTCTGAGGTATATCATGGAAAAAGCAGAGAAGTTGTGAGAGAGAATGTGGAAGCCAGAAAAGGCACACTTGTCTGAAGTATGTCCTTGGGAAAAACAATAGTAAAAAAAGGAGAAAAAAAAGGGTGGCAATAACCGAGGCGGTGAGTGTTGTGTCCCCTGAGATATGGACTGTGGCTCAGATAAAATGAAATGGTTTGACAGTGAAGTTGATGCAGGAAAAAAAGAGTAACAGACCAGAAGAAACAGAAGGAATCAGGTGGAAGACAAGGACCACCTGACCTTTCAGCCCGAGATGAGAGGCTCATTGCAATAATTAGACAAATATTCATAAGTGGAATGAAAAAAGGAATGAGAGCCGATTTTCACCCAAAGGTCATTTAGTTCATACTTGTAAGGTGATATTTGCGATGACCTGTGTTTGTTGTAATTAATGAGCACAATGAAGTGTGAATATCATTTACATTTGATTAAAATGAGAAAAAAAAGAAAAAGAAAACTAAAACCATTACATTCCAGTACGGTCATTCTCATATAGGCTATTTCAATACGACTGAGACACTCAGTTTAGTTGGATATTTGAATTGTGACAGTACTTGCTGTAAGTGGCCAATGCATTAGTAAATTGACGGCAAATATGAAAGCTTTAATGATAGTAGTTTTAATATGCTCTGCAGATATGTGTGTAGGTTTGTGAATGAGGACTTTGTTTCTAAGGAAATCCTCACATTTGTTTGACAGATGCTTTAAGAATAAGGTGGGAGTGGAGAAGGTGACAGACTTTAACATGTTAAAAAGTACCTTGTAATAAAAAAGTATTGAGCCCGGGCATTTGTGTCAGCCAGCTGGTATTTATCCAAGAGGCCCTTCAGAATTCAAAATGAGATCTGCAATTTATCCGGCTTATCCACCTCCGCTCTGCCCTTCTGCATGCTCTCCTTACATTGCTAGTATTACTGTTATTAAGTCATGCTCAGGCCAAAAGGCTGATGTCTTTTCAAATTTGACTGTTGCAATGGAGTCAAGAGTGGTTGAAACGGTGCTGTTGAATATTAAGACCCCTTCCTTTGTGCTCAAAAGAGAAGGTCCAGGCTCAATACTGGCATGGAAGCCTCTTTATAGGCTTCTGCAAACCTACTGGCAGTGGAAGAATGAAGCGCAGGGCAGATAGGAGAAGCATGTGGGAAATCGATACAAAAACTGATTGCTTTATGATCAGAAAGGTGAAAATGAGCACAGTGATTCTGATAAAACTAAAAATATAAGCTTCTGTTGTTTGAAAAGCAATTTCATGGGTAGATTGGCCTAAATGCTGCCACAAAAAACAATTTAGACACTTACTTTGGAAATACATAAACCTTTCTCTTTCTATGAACATTGTCAGTTCGTCCTGCTGGCCTAAGAGGGTGAAGGCTCCTCTTTTGAAATCAATAGTAAATGGGATCAACTTAACCCTGAGACTCAGCTGCTGAGCACAGGAACTGTTTCTGTGATGGGTGAATCACTCAGGCTCAGACAAAAGAAAACCCGGAGAAAGGATAAAAAGGACTTGAGGATTTATTTTGAAGGGGGATTGGAGCGTGTCACATGTGACATTTTTCCCCTATCTTCTCTGAAGATCATCTGGTAAGGAGAGAAAGGCAAACGTTGCTTTTTCACTTTCCCTACCTAGACCTATGCTACAGGTTTGGGGATTGAATCGACAACCTTCCCGCAGCAAGCTCAAATCTTTAACCTTTTGGGAACCACAAGTTCATATTATTCTGAGGATAATGGGATGAAACAGTCATGGTGCTACATGAGCTGGTACATCCCAAATTGTTGTATTCATAGAGATTCTGTAGTGCCAAAGGCAACCTGCAGATGACTCAAAACAATTAAAAAGAAAAGCTTGAATTGTGTTAGTAAATATAAAAAAAAAATGAAATATACATTTATTTTTCTGCCTTACATTCTCCCCCTGGAGATACTTAATCTTCTTATTATTCGCTTCTACACAGATAATGAATAATTAATATTTGCTATGCCACTAAACCTAACAAAATCTCAAACATTAACCGTTTTCATCACCCATCCCAAAGGGAATATTGTGTGCTTTGTGCTTTCTAGTTGTGAGATTTACTCTGACCCTGCCACTCTTTCTCCTCCCTCAACAAAGAAGAGTCTTTTATGTCTTTCTTTCTCTCTCAAGGTTACCAGAGACCACTCGGTTTTTCACTTGGAGATGCAGGGAAGGCTGACAGAGTTTGTACTAGTGTATTTGGTCAGATTCTTGGCTGTTTGCCCAAAAGGTTCGCATTCTTAAAATAATTTATTGTTTTTTTGGGGGAGATCTCAAATGACTGTTTGCCGGATTTGATTTAATTCTGGGTCACACTTCAAACATGGTCCTGGCAACATCAGATGTTTTTCTTGTAGTCAAAGACTATCAGGTCACTTTTGTACGCTATCTTTATTGGAAGGACATATAAAGTGGGAGGATGAAGGGGGGTTGGGGGAAAAAAGACATGAAAGGGATTAAGTTTGAAGGGAGGGTTGAGCATGAGGAGATGAATCGAGGGGATTGATGATGGGATGTAAGATGGAAAGTGTCATGTAGAGGAACTTAAGGAGCATGAGGAAAATGACTACTGCAGGTGAGTTATACTAGTTTTTTTGTATAAATATAAAAACAGCATCAGACATCAAAAAACTGTATTAAAGGTACAGTGTGTACTTTCTAGTACTAGTGGTCTAGCAGATTACAACCAGTTTAGTTAGCTAGTTTAGCAATGCTAGCTAGCTAGTTATAGACTGTTAAAGAATGCAAAACCGTTTAAGGTGCCTCTACAAACTGGACTGCTACCGTTCACATTGGCTATCAGCAAGGTAAACCAATGACAAGGCAGTTCGTCTACAAGCGGAAAAGTTGAGTCCAGGGAAGATGAATAGAGCTACACCAACCTCAGCGAGTGATCAAAGAGCCCATGATCAGAAAACCTCAAAGGTATTTGAAATGAAGTACGTGCTTATACTACTACTACCAGTAGACCAGTCCACAGATGAGTCCACATGGTCACAATATTGGAGGAATGCAGATCTTCAAGTCCACACCTGCCGGTAATGAAGTATAAATCATGTACACAATCACGTACTTCCAGACACAAAGTATATATTGAGTTGTCAGTCAGGAAAGCCACAATGATAGTGAACTATTTTGAAGTTCTATTTGAAAGGCCTTGCCATTTACTTGCTAGAGCACAAACCTGGCCTAATTATGAATACTACAACACTTTGATCCAAGGAAATTTCTCCCAAGCGAGACAAATAAAGAAATCTTGACCTTGACTATAACACAGTTAAATGTCTCATCTATGTTGCTCCTCAAGGATTTACCACCTAAATGTCTTGCGCTTGGGGAGGAAGAGTTAGTGACAAGCAGATTAATGAAGACAGTGACCTTCTAAAGAAGTTTTTGCCTGGAGACATTGATAATATCGTATTGTTTATACACAAGCAATACCTCGCATTAATGGACTGTCTATATTTTTGATAGTATTTTCAGTCTGTTAATTTAAATAAAAGTAGAGTAGAGTAACCATGAAGAATAAGCCCTTCAAGTTTCAAGGTTAACGTGTTCAAATTGGCATTATTTTAACTTTTCTGAATTAATTTAGATTATACAACCTGTTCAAATACAGACAGTCATTGTTATGGTAAAAAAGCATTCATCTGCTCTTAAAATAGCTCTGTGTTAGTGTTACAGTGGCCTGGACTATTCCTCCATTATGCTTATAGATGGTGTTATTCAGGGACAGTGTGTTTGTATGTGTGTCATTGGCGCTGGGTGGTGGAGCAACCGTGGGCTCGTTGTTGTAGGCTGGTCTGAGTAAAAAGCTTTTTTTTGAGTCCTAGCCTGACTGCCGTTGATTTATAAGATTAAGTCATTTGTTGTGCATTATAGAATCTTACTTGTTTGTTCCACTGGGGTAAACAACAGATATTGTTCATCAGAAGGACAAATGGGACTTGTGCACACTATTGATTCACTTTGCAATTGTGCAAATGCTTTGAATCAATCAATGTGCTTGGGTCCCTTTTGTCCTTTGGAAGTTTGCTGCCCTCAAGCTGAGATGCAGGTTCCATTGCATATTCACTTTATATTTATTCACTTTTATATTCTCCAAGTCACTATTTGGTACATTGCATTTAATAATGTTTTCCTTCAAAAATAATGAATATTTATATACGTTTAAAGTGATAAAGAAATGTCCGTTTGTCCTTAGTCACAGGAAAATGTACCTACACATTTTGAGTTGACATTTAAACAATATCAGAGGTGATGTTAAACAAATATTTAATCAAACAGAAATGACATTTTCTTGTGGAAAAATCACCCCGAGGCTGGTTTGGTCAGGTACACCATACAACTAAAAGATTCAGTGCCACACAGTACCGGGGACAGCAGCTGTTATCGAAACCAACATACAAACCATCATAATTGCATTACCAACAAGAAAAGTCTTCTGCTTCTGCTAGAGCAAACTCCTCAGGTCCAGTCTCAGCTGTCTATTCCCAACTCTGCTCTCCTTTGAAGACAGTGATGTCAAGCTTCTGGACAGAGAGGACAGATGGGTAAAAAGAAGAGTAAAATAAGCTATTTATGTAAAAGTGATGGAGTGGGTGGGGGTGTCAGACTCCATCTATCTCATCTATAATGTCATGCTTTCATCTGTATCCAGGAGAATCAACAGTTTAACCCTTTGACAATTGCTGTTCACCACATCACACTCAACTCTGACAACTATTGTTCTCCAGGGATCAAAAGACTGCTGTTCACATGAGATACAACTATTGTCAAGTGAAACCAGCATTTTCACAGGTACTTTGGTGAACTCCACTGTCTTGTCAGACTAGTGCGGGCTAGTCAGACCGAAGACTATGAAGTGAGGAAGCCACTTGGATAAGGGGCGAAACTTCTTCCTCGTTCAGGTGCCTATGAGTCAATTTAAGAGTGAACATTTTTGCCAACATTATGTCAACATAAACAAGGTAGTTTTCTTATAAATTGCTTCTAACTTGTTTCAGCATGTGTGTGTGCCCAGCACAGACCTGTGGCTTTTTAATCTGTGCTGGAGGGAACCCTACTGCCTTTCCAAAACTGTTACTGGCTACTTGACTGTCAGATAACGAGCGCTATGCCTCTGTTTTGGCAGGCAGTCATTTCTTGCAAAAATCTCCAAAGTAAAAAGACAGCCAAAAATAATTAGCAATGTTTCATGTTGTTCATTGCTATTCCAACAACATGGACAGCGAGTCAAGCTAAGTGACTTCCATTAGTTGTTGTCTAACTCGGGTATAGTTACTGCCTAGTGTAACTTGGGTATGTTTACCACCTAAACAAAGATCTGTTTGATTTATTCTTCTGGTACTTTTGATTTTTTACTGACCAAACCACACATTTTATTGATACCACTTGCACCGGGCAAGGACACCTAATAAATGATTCCACCGAAATTCTAAAGTCTAATTAAACCAAATAAAAACCACATGTTCTTTTAGAAGATCTGAGGCCATGTAGTTAGAAACAATTTTTCAAAAGCCTGTAGGCAAAATATCTTGACAGCAGGAAGACTTATGAATTTCGTTAGTGAAAAAGGAGGAACAATCATTGCAGACTCTGGTGGATAGCAGTTCAGAGGCTACTGACACGGGAGGATTTGTTAGCCTGTCGGCAGTAGTAAACAAGGCACGTGTATTATTACTGCAGATGAAGGTTCATCATCCCAACTGGAGAGGTAGGATTCAGAAAGCGTGAGGCACAGGGAGCAGCAGCTCTTTAACTGAACACCTACACACAGCTCAGACTGAAATAAAAGTGACTTTGACTGAAATAAAACTAGCTTGTATTTGAATCTCCTTTTGACACTTTTTAATAATGCAACATGCCAGTCTTTCATTGTGACACCAACTTAAATGGTGAAAAGGAACTGCTGCAACAAGTGAGCAAGATTCTGACAATAAGTATAGTCTAGAGGGAGAAAATGAATTAAGCATTTACAGAGAATTTTGGTTTTTCATGTTGAGAATTTTGGTTTTTCAGTTAAAACTGGGGTGTGGTGCAATTTGAAAAATCAAGCATGAACTCCATTGGAAGCAACTCCAATTTCTTCTGACTTCCTCATTTTTTTTTTGCTTTCTTAGTTGAATAAGATATTGTTGCCAATCCTAGAATTGCTCTCTTTTCAATACAAGCTTCTGTCATTATGGTCCATCTGTGACAAAACTTCTGCAGAGCTGTGACATGCACACGAATTGGACCTGAAAAACGCCCCACACCCTCACTTTTTGAAAAGAGCTGTAAATTGGCTAAACTGGTCTGGATTTTTCTCGGGGCTGTTTACAGAGCCATAGGGAGTGTGAGGATCTGTCAGACCACTTTAATTACAATGTACTGAAAGGATGTTGTAAATTTGTGCAATTACACCAAAAAACAAATTGCTTACTGCTACAACTATTACAAGTAAATGCAACACAGGGAGATGATAACCTGCTTTGTTTAAAAGCCTCACAACCTAAATTTCCATTTTAATATTTTGACAATATTGACATTCAGTCAAAGCAGAGATTTGACCTTGTCAACTACAGCTCATAATTGAAGTTCCCAAAATGATGAAATTGGTCAAGTTGTGGAAAAATCTCATTTTTTCATTCTGTTTGAATCACATGCAATATGTGTTTCAATTTTCTGATAGCAGGCTACCTGCAGTGTGCAGGTTCATCCAACCCCTTTATATACTCACTTTCCCCCATTTCCAATATGTGCAGTAAAGATTCTTCACTTCATTCTCCATCTGATTAAACCAGCTATGAGAGAAGCCTATATCGGTGTCCATTTATAAAGGAAGACAGAATGTTGAATAAGAATTTTGTGTGGTCTTTGATCCTGATCCTGATTTATAACTAATCTATAATTTATGACCTGAGTGGTGTTTCTCACCCAGTGAGATCCCAGTTACAGTAAGGTACGGTTAGTTCTACTACCACTTAAATCAGGGTTGTTTTTAGGAAATGTTTGAAGATTTTTTTTTTTTGTATTTGTTTTTTAAATGTGTTTTTCATAATTAAGTCTGACCTAAGTTACCATGGAAACCTCTTCCTTTAGGCGGCTCTCGTACCGGACAGGATAGTTTTCAGGCTTACTGCGAATCCACATCAAAAGTGAGACGTGAACAGTATGTAAGTGCTACTGAAGCATTCTATCTGTTCAATCCGCACCAAATCGGGTCGTCACTGTCCACAGGACCAGCTGTCCTGTCAGCAGCACGTAGCTCCTGGAGCTGTCTTCACCAGACTGACAGCAAAAATTAACAGAACAAAATGTCACACAAAGTTCAGTAAACAGAAGAAGCTTAAATGGAGACGATGTCTGGTGTGAGCACGCTCTCCCTTTAAAATAGCACCACTTCTCCTTGGTACACCTGAACAAAGGTCAGTTGTTCCATGCATCTTGGAGAACTTAGTTCTTTTGTGGTTTAGGTACCTGTGGGGTGTAAACCAGTGGTGTCGAGTGGTTGCCTAAGGTCATGGTGAGCCTTGTGAGCCCAGCTATATCTAGCCGGTACCTCTCGACCTCACGCCCCAAGCTTAATAATGAACTGTCAAGCTCACCTGTTTAAACATTCGTACAACTAAGAAAACTTCATGTGTGAACAAAGATTGTGTTTTATGCTCTCAAGCTCTGGAACAAGCACGGAAGTGAACATTGAGACTTAGATTTGTTTGTCAGTCACTGCCTCCAAGGTCAGAAACAACCATTGAGCTTAACTAAAAAAACAAGTGTTCTGATTCTACTCTCCGTCTGTTTTTGCTTCCCTTTTTCCTTTTAATGTTATTGCTTGTTTTCAACCTTGTAGTAGAAAGCCTCAGCGAATGAATGAATAAGTAAAACATTTTTACTTGTTTGCGTCCAAGGAGACAATTTAACATACTATTAATCCAATTTTGTTTTTACAAGATGCGCTAGTTTATAATCACTGACGTTTTAATCTTTGGCTCTGATGAAGAAAAGCACCTTCGATAAATCGAGGTGAAACCATCGCCCACACAACATGGAAAACATCCTCTGTCTGAATCCCCCTGTTTGTTCTCCCATCAGTCAACGCAAAAGGAACATGTCACCATTCAGAAAGGCTATCGATTCACTTTCAGACGGCTTCATTTCCAAATGCTTTTCAGTGATTAAGAGATGTGTGGTGGTAATTGCATTCTCATTCACACTAGTTCATTAATTTCCACAGGATGGTGTAATTGTGTGCCGTAATTGATTTGTTTTTCAATTCCATTCGTCCTCAAGGAGCATGGGAGGAAATAGAACCGAAATAGAACCGTGTTAAATGAGAAGCTTTGATTGAATAAGCTTCATGCTTTGCATTGGGCACAATGTTTTAGATTTTGTCTTGTAAATTAGAAAATAATTATGAGAAATTATTTTTTTTAATTTGAAATGTTTTTTTATCTTGTGCATTAGGAAGTAATTATGAGAAATAATTATGAAAATAAATAGGAAGCTGCCATAAGCAGTTGGGTTTTCTTAGGTTAGTGATTCGAATTGAGGAGAAACACTTATGTTGGCTCCGTTCAAAAGTAGAAAAATCTGCCCTGCAGCACCACAAAGCTCATAAACGAAATCCTGAGTTTCATCATGATACAATATTATATTGACAATGATACAATATTTGCTGATAACAGGGTTCACCATGATGCAATATCAATTTAAAATAAAATTTGAAATACCAGCTGTGACACCAGTCGCTCTTTTAGAGTTGCAGTTGAGGTTTTGCAGAAAATAAGCAGGTCAAACACTCATGTTTCCCTATTTCATCTCGTAATGGTATTGTTTGCTTATGACTTGATGATTTGTCTGGAGACCTCATGTCTGAAAGACAGAATATTTCCACTCTGCTGGGAGTAAATATCCCAAATGCCTTTTTTTTTTGTCTGCCCACCATTATGTACCTGTCCCTGCTAGCACGGCTTGAATGTTTAGGAAGGAGGTGGTTTGGATGGAAATAGGGACACAGACAGGCCATGGGAATTTCAGAATAAAGGCATATCTTAGCATATTTCGACTGGTAGATGATTTTGCTTATTTAATTTTTTTGTTAATTTGGTCTTTTTTAAGACAATAAGACAAACACATTGTCTTAAAAGAATAATTGAGAAAAAAATAATCAACCAAAATTATCTGCTAGTCCAATATGTTTATTCTACTCAATTGTGGACTAATTGTAGAAAAAATATGTTGAGATTTCAATTTTTGAAGTGCATCAGTATCTCTAGGTAGCTGCTGAGACCAACCAAAATATATTCTCAGTCATAAAACCACAATGTGTGTAATGACTTCTCAAACTAGATCTCACATGTTCATTTTGAAAGCTTTACCTGCTTTGTGAATTTTGTAACTTTTGTTCAAACCCAGCCGAGTTGTTTCCATGTTTCCAGTCTTTCAGTGGGATCAATCTTCATGTGGTGAAGGGTAGTAAAACACAGCAGTGTGTTATAGGCTCTAGTATAGGCAAAGCTATTACACTCTTGATTAACCTTCTTCTACCTTAATTAGAATGCATGTTCTATTTACATGAGCAGCTTCTCATTGGCTGTAGGAGATTGTGTTCAGACTATGAGCATCTGACAGTCACTTGTTGGTACAAGTGTGGCTCAGGTTCACTGCATGGACAGTTGCCTGCTGTTCTGTGCCTTGATTGCATTGTAGCTGTTTATCACCAGAAATCATCTGTGCTGTGTTGTCTTTGAGGAACAATTTTACTCCCCTGAAGTTCCTCACTTCTGTTGAAGTGAGGATACTTGTCACTCTCATCTTTACAACAATATTCTAACCGTTACCTCCCAAAATGTCAAGTTATTCATTTAAGTAAACACGTTGACATAAACAAAATACAGATAAATAACCACGTATTATTCACTTTTTCCATTTATCAGTTTCATGTGCATTTAACCGCAGAATGAGAGAATTAATCAATGAGGTGCAAATGAAACAGTGACAAATGGCTTATCTGCTGAAAGAGAGTCAATAATGAATTACTGTGACACAATCGGGTCTGTACAACAAGCTGCGCTAGAACATTGAAGAGCTGTGCAACTGTTGCGCTTATAATTCAACAGTATCTGTTCTAGAGCCTACTTTGGTAACTTTGACCAGCTGTCCAGGTGCTTTGCGATAAATAACTTGCAACAACATCTGATGTTTGTTTATTTCCTCTCCACCCGTCCTTCTCTCCTCGTCCTTCTTTATCATTTGTCTGTTCTCCTTCCTGCACTTTTTCTAACAGGAGATCGTCCTTGTGGTGTTCTTCGGCGTGGAATATTTCGTCCGCCTCTGGTCAGCGGGTTGCCGCAGTAAATATGTTGGTGTCTTGGGCCGACTACGCTTTGCAAGGAAGCCGATATCTATCATAGGTAGGACATACGACACACACACACCCATCACACACACACAGACACACATATACATAGGGGATTAGGGATGCAAGACTGAATGAAAACCATTCATCACACAAACCACGGCCCCATTTGCAAGTGAGCTGCAGTTTTTCAGTTGTACGAAGAAACTGAAATCGTTAGGTAGAGGACATAGAGGACTCTTCTGTCCCTTCCCCTACCCCCTTCCTTAGAGAGAAGCTGTCCAATGAACTGTCATTATAACATGAAGATTCACACCAAATCTGTCAATGTCGAAAGTCTTTGCCTCTGAGTAGTAGTTGTATTCGGGTGGATGATGTACCATGGCTGTTTCCTGTTTTCAGTGTCAAATATATGTAAAATAAACATTTGTCACAAACTTTTTGTCAAAAACTTGTTCAATATTGTGCAGAATGTCATGCTTTATGTCAATATACAGAATAAAACAGATCATCACTCATTTTTTTCAGAATTTTCAACCACATATGAAAAAAACTCAATTATTCCTCAAAGTACGAACTTTGAAAAAAAAAAAAAAGCAATGCAGAAAAATAATACAGATGTTTGTGAACCTACTCTTTTTAAAGTCCAAGCATAAGGTTCTGAGTCATTTCTAATCAAAAAGATTCCTTCATACAAATCAATCATATGGTGTGACACTATTTTTGTCAATTTTAACAAAGCGATTGTCTAGAGTACAATATTTGCTTTGTCATATCTAGCCTGTTGTTGACATGATGATGTAACTACTACTACTAATTAGAGTCATATGATCAAATCATATGATACAAACTCTAAGTTCCTCCTGATATAACAAGAAATAATAAAGTCCAACATGTTGTTTTGGTTCACTATCACTTCAAAGCAGTAATTATCTACAATACTGTTATTTTTATTTGGTATTACAGATCTCAGCTTATCAAATTGTCACAAGGAGACTGCTCCACAGACACCTTAGAATGTTAAATGAATAATAGATATATATTTGTTTAAGTTTAAACAATGCTTTGTCTTTGATTCCCTTTCTTTTGTCAGCTTAAGACAGATAAAATAATGTCAAGTACAGAGAGGACACGGTGATACTGAACTCTGAGATAGGAAGCAGAAAGGGGAAATTCCAAAATTCACAGTCAGGCGTCTTCACTAAGAGAGAAGCTAAGGGAATAATGGAAAAGTGCCCAAGAACATATAGAACCAAAAGGCACAATTTAAATAAGTTACTTAACATGACTCTATCCCCAAGATAATTCAATCTATGATGACTTTGTCTTACAAAATCAATCAATGAAATGTGAATATTACCTTCCACCAGTTATGAGTGATACAACAAGAAACCGTATGAATCTATAATCTATTTTCATTTTACATACAATTATTTTCATGTTACACCATATATCGATTTTAGGCACTGGTCCAACAAATTGTCACATACATTCTGAATACAAGTAAAAATCAAAAAACTAAATATGTCCATACAAATATGAGTTAGTGGAGCAAAGTTCAATATTGTTTTTGGCTTGAAGTTGAAGAAAAAATGCTTTGTAAATGTTTTCTGGTGCATCTGCCATTGACCCATTTGTCGATTTTATATATAAAAAATATCTCTGAATGGAATAAAATGTTATTTTTGCAAATAAGGCAAAGTCCAGAGAAAGGGGGATGTTTTTCTTCTGACTAATGTGCAAAACAAACCAAATCCTTGACCCCACAACTGCAAAACAAACCCCAATGTGTGTTTGTTAGACTAATTCATGCCTAACACATATACACACACAAAAACCTATCTATTACTCCCCTCCCACATACACACACGCTATTTAAACAATGTCTATAATATCCTGCACTTCATACCAAAATGAGATATGACAAAATTCAGCATGAAATTAAAACTGTCACTGCAATTTCTTTCCTATATCTTCAGCTTTCTACCCTTAAAATTGGAACCTTCAGGTATTTTCTAAATATACAACAATGAATATTAGGATTAACATATTCATAACCCCTCTACCTTCAGCTGATTTATAATCATTTTTAATGAAAACCAATTTCTTAATTGAGCACTCGCCCTCCTCTTTTTCTACGCTTTCCTCTTTGACTTTTAAATCAAATACAGAGAACAAGACCTGGCCTCACTATAAATCATCTGCATATTTAACCCTGTCACTCTCTGTCAATACAGACCTGATCGTGGTCGTTGCATCGATAGTTGTGCTGTCAGTGGGCTCCAAAGGCCAGGTGTTTGCTACCTCTGCTGTAAGGTAAGAGAGCGAATGTCGAGGTTTATACAACCAGGTCGAAAAAACACATTGTATACTTTGGTTTGGGGGATGTTTTCCAATTCAGGGAAATGATAATAAAGGAAATGTTGCTTTCTAAGGCAGCCATTGTCCTGCATAGACCTCTGCCTTTTGGGATGAACTAGAATTTGAGACCCAGGCCTTATCACCCAACATCAGCAGCTGAATTAGAGTAAATCTCTGCACCAAAGCTTAAAAATGTTGCTGAAAGCCTGAAAACCGAAAGAGTGGACTTTGGTATAGCATCAGGATTAATGCACAAGGTTTGCAAAACAATCTATATGCAGTATGGGAGTCCAGAAGTGTTTGACCTTGTGGTGTTTACGTGTGTGTATACATATACATTCCCATTATGTGTAAAATGTAACATCAGCAGTAAAATGCTGCTGTCTTATTTTCCAGAGGGATTCGCTTCCTGCAGATCCTGCGTATGCTCCACGTGGACCGACAGGGAGGAACCTGGCGTCTCCTGGGCTCCGTCGTCTTCATCCACCGGCAGGTACATGATCACCGCTTTTATGCGAACATCACATCCCTGCTCCGAAAAACCAGCAGGGCTTCTGATTATTATTAGCGAGGCCGGATGCTTTTCCGTTGAGGGAATTATAGCCACTCCTTGTCATGTATTATCTTTTCATTACTATGCATGTAAAGGGTATTCACGAGGGAATGCACATTACAGGAACAAAATAATATGCAACAGAGCCTAAAGAAAGGAGTAGATGTGCAGTAGGTTAGGGGTAATAGGCTCTTTTTTTGCCAGAGAGGGCTGCAGCTTGCTCCAGGGTATGATTCAGCTGAGAGACAGAGGTGGCCGTAATTATCCCCAGTGGACACGGTGCAGGTACACTAGTTGTCTTCAGTGTCTGTGTAAAAAGAGAGAGAGTGATGAAGGTGAGCGGATCATCGGGGATGTTGCTCATCCTGGCACTCGCTGTGCTTTCTTGTAGCGGCCTTGGCTGATGACCACATTGCTCCCGGGCTGAGGCTGGTTATCAACAGCCATTGACCTCAGCTGTAAGGAAAGAGAGTTGCTCAGTGAGATATTGGGAAACTTTGCCAAGCCAATCCCTGCCAGCTAAGCTTCTCTCCCGAGTGCATGAAATCACTTTCACAGCTGTGGAGGGCACAGCTCAGGGAAGATTATAGAATATCCAATAAGACACACCTGCCACACTCCGGCATAATATGGCTACATTCAGATTATAGGTCTTAATGCGCAATTCAGATGTTTTTTAGTCAGATCAGATCGTTTTTGTCTCGACGGCTCACATTTATGTGCTGTAAGTGACATGTTTCTGGCTCCGGTTTAAACACCTTTGAAGTCATGAATCGCAGCTCTCGCACATATTTAACTGAAATGTAAGCCATATGTTTGCAAGAATAGCAACAATAACATCCTTTGTGCAACAGTCAGTTCATAAACATGGACGACATGCCCGTGCTGGCATACATGTCCAGGATTATTTGTTGTGGAGGTCGGCAGACAATACAGATGGAGAATGAAAACAAGAAGGCGACATTTATTTCTACCATGCTGTGAGGGGCCGACACTGAACAGCGAGGAAAGGCAATATGTGCATGTCCCAAGAATTTAGATGTTTGAAAAGCCCACATGAAGTTCAATCTGCCTTTTCTGACAGCAGCTGTATAGCCAGAGATTGGATCTGGGGGCTCTAGAGCCACATATGCAAATAGCCCACATCTGATATGAAAAAAATATGATTTTGTTTGTTCATACCTCGGTGCAAAAAATCAGATCTGAGCCACAAAAAAAAGAAATTGCATTTGGGCCTCTTAACCATGTAATGTAAATGAAGTAAGAGAGGCATCCATCTTCTTAGATGATAAGAGACACCCTCCTCATTCAAGTCTTCTGATACTGTTTTGCTGAAAATACATAGGAGCACACAGTTACAAAATGAAATAATGTGAAACATTTTCTCAGATTTATATTGATCAAAGCCTAAATAATATTAATACAAACTGAAAACAGGCTTATACCCAATGCTTAGACTGGCACAAAATATTAATGAATGTCATCAATGGATTATATATTTATCACAAATACAGTATGTACGCAGAAGCAGAAGGGGACATAGCCATACCTCTTTTTCTTATTTGCATTCTGTTATGATGTTCGATGTTTATGTTAAATATGGTCAAGGTAACTGTAAAAACGCTCCCTGCAAGTAAAATACCTGGGCTTCAGCATGTTACCTCCACTTCCTCCTAGTGATTATTTAACATAGTTCATATGTGCCCACTAACAGCCATCTTTTGGAAGCTAAGGGTGTTCAATAACCTTTTTTCACATTGTGCATTTGCATAATATGGATCAGATTCAAACATGGATCTTGAAAACTTTCCATTCAATGTTGAATGATGAAAATAATTGAAATCCTACTACGAATGACTGTTTCTATACCCACTGGAGACGCCCAATCTTTAAAGACTAAATCAGCCTGATCAGACTGAACTAGGGAGCATAAAGAGCCAGTATCGGACAGATAATAAGTTAACTAACTAATAATAATATAGACCTGGAAATGTGCATGATACCTCCCCTTTAAAACCTGCTTATGCACAGATACATACATTCATACACGTGTGTGCATGAGGATAAAATGAAGGTTCCTTTTATTTCGACTGTAGCTTTGTGCTATTTTTAAACCCCACCATGAAAAGGCAATGTTAGGACAGTGTTGATAGTGTAGCTGTAGGTTAAAGGTACAGTGTGTAGATTAAATAATATACTCAAACATAATTATGAAGATTATCTTCCATTTTTGCAAACGTCTGTTCTGATAGATACACTGTACCCTTAACCCCATACTAATTTGGTAATGTAATGTATGTACAACACTAAATTAATATTGCAAATTATGGTTGGAAAAGACATTAATTAAATGCCTAGTTTGTGGTCTGGAGTAATGGAGAATGACAATACTTGCTGTTGGAGGGATTAGTTACTTCACTGGGTTGTTAAAGGCGGACACATGCAAATGTGCAAACTGGAGCAAATGGAGGTGGAAAGAGTGAGTGTATAGTGATTGAAATCACATGCTGTTAGAATGTGCCATCAGGTGGAACTGGACTCTTGTCTATTTAGTGTAGTGTGGACTTACTGTGGCTAGGGAGTTATTGTACAGTATGTCGTTTTAAAGCCCCACACAGCCCCAACAGCCCTAAGGGAAACTACAGTGTCTACAGCAGAGGCCACAGTGCTTTCAGCCATCTGGATGCTGTGTTGTTGTATCTCCAATATTTGTTACTTGGTGATTTTCTAGCTGTACTGTTGAAGACAGCATGAGACTTCAGCATAAACACATACAACTGCAGCCCTTCTGTGCTAACAGCCTTTTTTTTAAAGTGGTTTTCATTTATTGCAATCAGTATCCTGTCTTTTCTAATACCAGCATTAAAATACACACAGAGTATCATTCTAGTGCTTGTGGCTTGTAAACATAATTTGCACAGTTGCTCCTCGCTGGCTCAGTGGCAGATGGAAAGTACTCACTCTTGAATGCGGTTGCTAGGTCACAGCAGCAGCACTATATCGACTAAACTCAAGGTTTTGCAGGCTCTCACATCCACTAACACAAGTTTGATGCCAAGAAACATTAAGGAAAAAAATTAAATACCAGCAGAACATCAGTAGTATTTGATTAGAGTATTCTGTTCCAAGGGAGGCAAACATAGCCCGGATCGTATTTGCAATAATCTACTGCTGCTCCTCCGTGTTGCTCTGAAAAATCTGGGATTGACAGTTTTGGGCCGAGACACAAATAAGAATTTCTGTCATCAGGAATTCAGTCCAATTTAGAGCAGTGGCTGCTCCGCCACTCTGGATGGTTAAACACTTTAGAACACATAGTAGCCGAGTGCTAAGAGAACATTCACTTAAAGAGCTTTTTCACAAAGCAACAGTCCAATTACAGTCAGACGGGATAAGAGCTGAGCCCAATTATCATCCTGAACAAATCACAGACAGGTAAGAGCAACAAGATGCTTCATAGTCATTTTAAATACAGCAGAGGGCTCAGCACCCTGGGATTCAAACTGATTTAAAATGATTTACTGGCCATCTGAATTCAATCATTTAACACTCCACCAGTGTCTAGAGATTCTTATTGAATACACATTTTATTTAAACTCTGCTGCATTATACCAGCAAAAAGCATGATACAGATTGTTCTGTTACTTGCATTTCATTATATACTGTATATATATATATATATATATATATATATATATATATATATATATATATATATATATATATATATATATATATATATATATATATATATATATATATATATATATATATATAAATAAAATAAGATAAGATACTTGACCAGGTTGTAGCTGCTTTGTGTAGTGGTCCTCCATCACCCTGTCAGTAACCTGCATGATTACTACAATTACTTACGACATAAATCAATAATATGACAAAAACATATTGATCTTGGTCTGTTAGATTCTATGTGTAGTTCTTAATCATCTGTGTCCATTGTAAAAAAATGTCATCACCATAGTGAAGTTTCTAGATATGTCTGAATTCTCATTCTGTGCCATTTCTGTTAACACTTTATTTTGCAGTTAAGTATAATCGATATATAAACATTTCATGAATTATTTATAACACTTTAATGTGATTGTAAGCACATATAAGAACATTTTAAATGTTTTATTAATGTACAATATTTATGAATAATCATAATGTATCCTATGAAGATTTTACTATGTTATCTTTCATTATCTTTTCACACACCAGTCTCCAGCCATGGGTGCCCACAGTTAGAGTTGTTGGCAATACATAAATAAACACCATTTATTAGCTATTTATATCTATACTATCTATAAATGGTGGGTGAAGCAAACTGTTATCCACTTTCCTTATCATGGTAACTGATAATTAACAATTACTTATTGCCTAGTGGAAAACTAATAAGAGATACTGTGTAATTATTCCATCCTTACCTTATGACTGCAATGTTTGCCACTGAAGTAGAAGAATAAGTTTGCTTTTCTTATTATCAACAAATCTAATGAAAAGACCAAAGCCAGCAATGAATTAATCCTACTTGCATGTATTGTCTCCATATATCCATATATCCAAAGCCTGATATATCTTATTCATTCGTGCCACAGAGCTAAAACCACATGTCACTGAGCTAGAGTGATCATCAATCATTGAGTCACTTTCACACACGCCCTGCTGCTGCCATAACTACCACAATAAATGTGTTTTACATGTAACCTGTGGCTGAAAATAGTCGGCTGAGTGCCACAAGCAGGGTAGGGAAATCAGAAAGTTAAAGTCTTTGTTAGTTTTGGTCTTATTGTGGGATTTGTTGGCAGTGAAAAATTATGCAGAATATTTTCAGCCTTATCCTTAAAGTATATCATCCCACCAATCTAACAAGTATATATTGAGCTTAAAATGAGTGAAGCCACCCACACATTAGTACAGGAATGACACAAGCCAGAACAGACAGCAGAATTCTCAGAAAAAAATATTTTAATCATCATATTCACTGCACATTTGCATGAATATTCACATCCATATGTCATAATTTTAGCAAAACACAGCCACACTAGATCCCAGCCAGATAACTGGTGAACTGGTTTAACTGATATTCAGTAGCAATCAGGATGTATTGAATATGTGAGGAAGTAATCCGTATACATATTTATAGTTTTCTAGCCATGATGTCTTTTGAAACGATCAATGTGTTGTTTTGTGAATTCAAATCACATAATGCTTTATTTATTTTTATTTATATTATGTGTATTTCAGGAGCTGATCACTACCTTGTACATTGGCTTTCTGAGCCTGATCTTCTCCTCGTACTTTGTCTACCTGGCAGAGAAAGATGCAGTCAACAGCAGCGGCTCCACCCAGTTTGGAAACTACGCAGATGCTTTGTGGTGGGGAGTGGTAAGAGTGTGTGTGTGTGTGTGTGTGTGTGTGTGTGTGTGTGTGTGTGTGTGTGTGTGTGTGTGTGTGTGTGTGTGTGTGTGTGTGTGTGTGTGTGTGTGTGTGTGTGTGTGTGTGTGTGTGTGTGTGTGTGTGTGTGTGTGTGTGCGTGCACAAACTGTCTGTATGTGTGTTTTCCTTCTTATGTGATGGGCTTAGAAACTCAGGAAGCGTCAAAAGTGCCCTTTTATTCATTTCAGCCAATTTGCTATTATTTCCATTCATTTATATTAGGGTTGTCAATTAAAATATTTAATCACAATTAATCACATGACTGTCCACAGTAAATTGCAATTTATTTTCACATTTTTTTATCTGTTCAAAATTTACTGAAAAGGGGCATTTTAACCTGTTGATACTCTTATCAACGTGGGAGTGGAGCGATATGCTTGTTTTATGCAAATGTGTGCATTTATTGTTGGAAAATCAATTAACAACACAATCTCAATCTCAGGCAACAGATGGGCGCCCATACCAGCTTCGTTTTCAATTGCTTCACTCCTGATTATTTCACTCCCTGAATCCCTCACTTCAAAAGCAAATCACGCAATGTATGTGTCCAAACTCACGTGGTAAAAACAACGGCTCACAGAAACATCCCTTGTGCTCTGGAATAAAAAAAAGGATAATACAAAATATATAGTATAGTATATAAAGTGAAGAGGAAACAGAGGGAAGGAAGTATAAGAAGAAAATGACTTTGGCTCATTGGTCATCATATAGTTAGTGGATCTTGGATACAGTCACGTTTGATGGTAATTCAAGTGCAGTTGTTGGATGCAATCTGAAATACTCTACATAGGCCCTCGATGGTCTTCCAAATTTCAACTGGCCTGCAGGCTGTAGCTTTTTTCCTGTTTGAAGACACCAATAAAGGACAGATTTCACCAGGATTTGCATCAGAGATTTTGTCATTGTCAACTATGTGCTAATATATCCAACAGGACAGATCTCATTGTGATTTAGGGAGTTTTTTTTTTTTAATAGCATTTTCTGGAGGGACATCAATAGTTAATGAGAAGGTCTCGAAATCTGATCTCCCAAATTGCAATACAATTGATTGTGCTGTCCACTCAGCTATACAATTAACTGGTACACTGAGGCTAGTGAAATGTGATGAGAAGACTTGCACATTTGCATTACAGCAGTAAGCTTATTTTATATTGTAATGTTTTCCTGGAGGTCGGAATAGGAGCAGATGCTGACTCTGGAAGCTTCTGGTTAGCAGCACACAGCCTACATTGTTCCATATTTATGACATCTTTTATAAAACATTAAATGCACTAAAAGTGCATCTTTATGTAGATTACGTTTCATCTACCAGTGCAATATGACTAATTAATTAATATCATCTCTCTTATTTTAAGACTAACCCAAAAAATTAACAATATGTGTTTTTCTAACACTTTCATGTTACCACCACATTTTAGCCGGTCGAAAAAAGTATGAAACGAGGTATATGACGTTCAGAGACCCAGAAATCAACATTGAAATCCCATTAGTTTGTGCTCGCTGGGAAAGGTGACTCACTAAGGATAATATCCTAGTTTTGAGGGACGATGTGTCTAACATCACAGGCTGTGTTGCTGTACTGTGCATTGAAATAGATCTGGGGTGTTGTTCAGGCTCTCATTTAGAAGGTGCTTTCTATTTGAGGATTTGGCTCTAGTCAGAGCTTGATTGAGAACCTGTTTTTTTTCCTAGCCCTTCTGTTCACATGTGTGATATATATCGTTAGGTTGGTGTTCAAAACCATTGTCAGTACAGATCCTCCTGAGCCTTTGAAACTGGCCATATGGAATATTTGATGTAAGGTGTTTCAGGTGGAAGCTGTCCACCTTTAAGCTGGTGTTCCTTTCAGTGTTTTCCTGTAAATCAACCTGTGCAAATTTCCCTGTTGATGAACAGGGATTCTCAGCTCCGGGAAAGTGTATCTCTATATTCCTGTATTTCTAGACTGAGTTTGATGCTGGGGTTAGTGGTATTAGGGTGCTGATGAAAGGCAATGAGCTGTGATTTCAGACCCTGAAAAGACGAAAAAAGCTCATCAATCATATTTGGTCTGTTGTAAAATAGTGGTTTAAGCTTCCAGACTATCACAATGCTCTGTGTTTGTGTACGGAGACTCCACATCCATTATGACTAAGTAAGCATTGTCAATACACTACAGTTCATAAATCTTCTTTAACACCTGCATAGTCCTGGAGATAAATACCCACTGGCACTTTCAGATGTGGTTCTTGCAATTATTGCAACAGCATCAACAGAAAAATACATTTGTGGATTTTTTTTTTCAGTCAAAACACGTTTCAATGCCAAAAATGTGCAATACATCATATGTTGTTTATAGACTTGAATGTGAGTGTGGCTGTTTCTGTATCAGCTGCAAGCTATGGGAGAGATGCTGAACACAAATACCCTATTAGGACCTGCAACCACATGTACCCCAGGGGACAGCTCTACAAGGCTGTGAGCCACATTAACCCAGAACCTTTGAAAGTCGTGACCATTAAGGTCATTTCAAAAAATGACTCGCACGTCTCCTTTAACAGGAGACATTTTGGATAGCTACCCTCAGGGTTACTTTCTTTCCAGGCCTAAATGAGGAAATTGACTTTTCCCCCCTTTCTAAAACTTTTTATATAACCTTCTTCTGTCATGTGATTGAGCATTAATGTGGATTTTTCTATACCGAGTTTCATGGGGAATACTGTGTTGCTATACAATACTGTGATGTTATACTATACTGCTCTATTCTGTATGAATACAGCTCTATTCTGTTTGCTGTTGTTAGAATGCTGTTAAGCTACACTGGTGTATAACACTGTCAGATCATTCTTGACTTATATTCTTTTTATTCATCATTGAATATTACATCACATCATCTACTATTACATATGTGAGTTTTTTTGTTTTGTTTTGGGTTTTTTTAAGGTAACCGTGACAACCATCGGCTATGGAGACAAAGTGCCTCAGACGTGGATCGGGAAGACCATTGCATCCTGTTTCTCGGTCTTTGCCATTTCCTTCTTTGCACTGCCTGCAGTAAGTGGAAAGAGGGTTTTTTTATGTTTCAGGCTAATGTATCTGAATGTGCTTGCTATGTTGGGTATTCAGTTTCTGAACATTATTGATCCCTATGTAATGTTTCCTGTCACATTCAAAGCCGACCAATCCCTAGTGGAATGATGGTTTTAATTCTGACACTTTGGATAATTACTAAACTACAAAAGCACCCCAACAGCACAGACCTCTGCCAAACAGAGGATTCTGGATTATTACCATCTGTGGGCGACATGGTGGAAGAGGGGTTAGCACTGTTACCTCACAGCAAGAAGGTCGCAGGTTCAAGACCTCCTTGGTCCTGGGTCTGGGACCTTTCTGTGTGGAGTCTCCCCGTGTCTGTGTGGGTTTTCACCGGCTACTCCGGCTTCCTCCCACAGTCCAAAAACATGCCGAGGTTAATTGGAGACTCTAAATTGACCATAGGTGTGAGTGTGTGCCCCACGATAGGCTGGCGGCCATCTGGGGTGTATCACTGCCTCTCGCCTGTAATGCGCTGGGATTGGCTCCAGCAGACCCCTGCAACCCTAATGAGGAATAAGTGAGTATAGAACATAAATGAATGTATTCATCTGTTCATTGTACCATTCCCAACATTTACTGAAGATTTGACAAAAATCTGGCCAAAACTTTTTGCTAACAGTCAGACAGATGGAAGCCAGCAAAAATATAACCTTTTGGCGGAGGTAACTAAATCCATAATAATTACATTAGTCCATAAACTAGATAGAGCTGGGGTCTTAAACTAAAATTTAAAGAGGTCCAGTTAGAGAGGTTTTTTTTTTTTTTTTTTTTTAAGTAATAGTCAGTAAATGTCTACCTCAGCATGGTCATCTAAAGAGACATATTGATGAATAATAAATAGTAAGCTATGAGCTCAACATTGTCCTCTTTCAGTCCTGATACAGCTCCTTTCTCTCTCCCCAAAATATCAGGGGCTCATCTGTGGTTATTGAACCACTTGTTTTGGATGTATTCCTCTTGCATTGGTGTTAACGGGAGTGACATCTCACAGGTCTTCACGGAACTCTTTCCGGTCTGTTGTTAAAACACCTGACAGACACTAACAGCTGAGCACACTCATCCACACCTCAACCTACACACAGTGCCTTCTGCAGGGCTTAATCTAGCAGGGTTAGCACATCCTGGGTTAAGATTTCATTTTTCTTTGTGGCAGCTGACGCTGACATCGGTATATATATGCTTTGTTCTATCACAAAGCTCTTGTTTTTGTTTGCCCTCAAGTAGTGTTTCTGCTCCTGCACTCATGACAGCTCCTCCATCAACAAATGGATTTTCACGTTGACCCAAAATTCAAGAAACTCTGAGGGATCACTCATGAGCACATTGTTGGGCAGTGGATGTGTGGCTCAGGATCCCGTTACACTGGTCACATTGGCCTCAGAGACCACCTTTTTTCTAAGACAGCACTTTAGACTCTAGTGGGTATGTTTGTTTCACAAACTTTACTGGATGTATGAGACAAAGCAGTTTATTGTATTGTGGATGAAATGCTCTATTATCACTGTCCAAATTAGGCTTTTTGGAAAGCGCCATTTGTTCCTTATTATTCTGTCCTTTTCTCCTACTCTCTTCTTTGTTTTCAACTTCCATTGTTCTATATCTCTTCCTTTGTTTTCTCAACCCTTCTACCATGTTTTCATGTGTAATTTTCCTCTAATGCTCTCATCTGTCTGCATTGTAATGTCACAGTGTTGGCTGAGAGATGTCATGTTGGATGGCTTAACTTCCATGCAATTGGTCTGTGCATTTCTTCATCTGCCAAATCACTACCATCAAGACTACAACAGCTGAGCCAGTTATAAAAGAAACACCCCTGTCAGGTTTTAAATGCTTCTGTTATGGCTGTTGGTCCAGGTCAGTTGTTGATACTGACATAGAGTATTACTGTACCTGGAAAGTCCCATCGATCTACATCCTGGAGTCCTTAGAAACAAGAAGTACTACTAATCTTAATACAATTGCATCTGATAATGTGAAAGTAAAGTAATTACATTGCACACACACACACACACTGTGTCTATCTTTTGAGGATCTTTTGATCTACTTCACTTTGTCAGGCAGGTTCTATTTAAGTGATTTCTTGACTGAGAACAGGTGTGGCAGTAATCAGGCCTGAGTGTTACTAGAGAAATTAAACTTAGGTGTGATAAACGACAGTTAAGTTATGTTACAGGGGGGCAATCACTTTTGATTTGGATTTTTTTCTCCTTTCATAATAAAAACCTTCATTTAAAATAGCCTTTTGGATCAGTGAGGGTGTGTATTTGTGTATTTCTATTATGTATTAATACTTGTTTGTAACATACAGCAATGCAGAATACACACTTCTCTAATAAAACCTCACCTCCAAAAACAATAAGGAATAATAAAATTCCCTACAGGCTCGATAAGCCCTCAGTCAGAGTAGCCTTAGATCTATAAAACTCTTCCACTTATTTTTCTTAAAGGTAATCTTATTCATGGATTTTTTGATAGAAGATGGTAAATTGTTCCCCTGCACAGCTATATGGAGCACTTTTCTTTAAAGTGTTAATTCTGGGTTATGGAAGAGTGATCTTATTCATTGTCACTTGTCTAGTTTCATAATAGTGCTCAGTCCCTGTAGATTATTCTAGAGAAAAGACAATTTGGTAGTTTTAGAACATGTATTCCCCAGCAGAAGGTTAAAAGTCTCCAGAGAAGCTTCTCCTCCAGCAGCAGCCTGCAGCGATCAGCACACATTCCTCTCAACCTCCTGTCTGACTGATCAGTTCAGGATCAGATGTTTCTGGAAGTCTTTTAAACAGCACTGGATCATACTACTGGGCAATAATCCAGATGTCAAAACTGAATGTTATACAACCTGCTTTAATGTGCTTGAAGGTGCAGTGCACTTGAGTGACATCGTTTTAGTAGGATCTATCAAATAGACTTCAGTGTATTTAGGATTTGTGTGTAAGCGTCATATAACAAAGCAGGTTTCTGTCATGTTTTACCACAATCTACAAAAAAAAAGGATTACTGTTAAATAGTGTTTGGAGCTTTATACATGCCTTCATGTTGTGACTAGACAGCTCTAAAGACATTGACAAGCCATATAACAGCTCTATATTGTGTTCATAGGATGTGTCTACTGTGCTATTGTTCACAGGGAATCTTGGGCTCAGGCTTCGCCCTGAAGGTGCAGCAGAAGCAGAGGCAGAAACACTTCAACAGACAGATCCCTGCAGCTGCCTGTCTCATCCAGGTTTTTGACTAAGAAAAATTGAAATTAGACTTTTTTCCACCCCTGTTCCACATTATTACACAAATTATGTTTAAGTGTGATAAAGATTACATTTTTAGTTTTTCAATTAAACTTGTGGATGGTATTGTATCTCAGAGTTATTTGCATCACTGAAATCAATCTCAGACACCTGTGACAATTAGTTTGCCAAGTGAGCCCAATTAAGGAAAAAAATACTTAACAAGGCGCGTTCCACATTATTAAGCAGACGACCATTCCCAAGCAATATGGGAAAGAAAAAGGATCTCTCTGCTACCGAAAAGCATGAAATAGTTCAACACCTTGGACAAGGTATGAAAACCTTAGATATTTCACAAAAACATAAGCATGATCATCATATTGTTAAAAGATTTGTGGTTGATTCAGAGCACATACAGGTTTGTGTAGATAAAGGCACAATGAGGAAGGTTTCTGCCAGACAAAAACATCAGATTAAGAGAGCAGTTCCAAAGTAGCAAATTTGAAGCTGCTGGTGCCTCTGTCCCACAAACATCAAGGTGTAGGATCCTCCAAAGGTCACAGTTATGCGTAAACCTTCTATTCGGCCACCCCTAAACAATGGTCACAAGCAGAAATGGCTGCAGTGGGCCCAGAAATATATAAAGACTAATTTTCAAACTTATTCACTGATGAGTGCCGTGGTCCAGATGGATGGAGTAGTGGATGGTTGGTGGACGGCCACCATGTCCCTACAAGGCTGCAACGGCAGCAAGGAGGTTGGGTAGGAATCATGGAGAGAGCTGATCAGCCCCTTTCAGGTCCCTGAAGGTGTGAAAATGACCTCTGTAAAGTATGTGGAGTTTCTACCTGGCCACTTTCTTGCATGGTACAAAAAGAAGAACTGTGCTTTCCATACCAAAATCATCTTCATGCATGACAATACACTATCTTATGCTGCAAGGAATAACTCTGCATCATTGGCTGCTATCTCATGGTGTAGCCCCATCCTCCCCTGACCTCAACCCTATTGACAACATTTTGAGCATCCTCAAGCAAAAGATCAATGAGGATAGGATGCAGTTCACATCCAAACAGCAGCTCTGGGGGGTTATTCTGACATCCTGCAAATAAATTAAAGTAGAAACTCTCCACACTCAACCCACAATGTCAATGGATGCAAGAACTGTGAAGCTGCTATCAAATAAGGGGCCTATGTTAAAATGTAACTTGACCTGTTAAGATGTTCTGATTGAAATAACTTTTGATTTCAGTAAATATGACCTACTAATGCTTCAAATTCAAATTCAGATGAGCATTTTCAGTTCATAACAACCTATAAAATATTATGAAACTATGTTTGCGTAATAATACTAAAAAAAATACTGTTATCACTGCAAGGCTTGTTCAATAACATTTGAAATCATTAAATGGTTGATGAAAAATTATACTCAATGTTATTGCATCAACCGTATAGAAAAATCTGAGAAAAATACCATTTGAAACACAGCGTATTATCCAAGAGTGTAACATTTCAAATTGAGAGCGTAAGTTCAATTTTGTTTATTTGTTTCCTTGCTCAAAACTCTGCCCTTGCACTCATATAGCCCCTGTTTGCACTTAGATTATACATTAACTGTCCTTTTAGTCCAAAAGTCGTACAAGTAAACAAGGGAAGAACATTTCCTGAAAACCCTCCCCGGATAAACCCCAACTGCCTGTATGGAAAACTGTAAGGAGTACAGGAAATGCGCCTGCAAGGTGGCGGTGATCAATTCATTGGACAACACTACACCTGGTATTCTATTGGCTGGGGGATTTTGCACGATGAAAATCACAGAGCAGGGCCCACAGAGCTACACAGAGTAGCCTGAGAGCGAGGGCTGGAGCAAGAAAATCTGTGCAAGCAACAATATATCTCAGTGCAAGCATACATGTTTGAGCAGAAGCAGAGCAAATCTAAGTGCAAACAGGAGCAAGGACGACAGGGTTTTTGAGGGAAAGAATTACAAAAGCTGAACATGAAATCAAAAACTCACGCTCTCAAATTGAAAGACCACGCTCTTGAATAAAAATAGGGGGAAAAAAGCTCTTGGGGCCCTGGCCTTGTTATTGAGAACATCCTTTCATGTACAGTAACCCTTTTTTTTTTTTTTTTTGCACAGCAGACACGTTGGCATGAAATCTGTCCTGTCCGACTGATATATTGCTATCTTCCTGCCCCTCCAGACATCTTGGAGAAGTTTTGCGCTGGAAAGCATAGATTCTGCTACATTCAAGATGTTTTTGAAAAAAAGATCCAGCATCCATGCCTCCTCTCTGTCAAGCCCAAAGCCCAAGAAATCGGTTGGTAATGATTTTTTACAGATTTCACTGCGACTGCTACTGTTCACACTGATTTCACATTTCAAAGGAAAGTGTTGCTACGGTTAATGGTGCGTAATAGCAGTAAAGCTCATCAACTGGCTAGCGCCTGACAAGATGATAGTACTGGTAAGAAATTATAATCAACTATTAATTATTCAAGTCAAACCACTTGACTAAAAGAGCTAAACAACAACATGAAAGTGCTTTACAGAGAGATGGCAACTACAAATGAAATTCCATCATTATGAGGGCCAAAAAATGTAGAATGAAATGAACAAAACTGAGATACTTTCATGGAAAAGACAGCAGCATTCCACAGAGGACGAGTTAATAATTAAAGCAGAGAGAACAGTTATGTCTTCATGATGACTATTAAAAGGCTAAAGAATGAAAAATATGTTTTCTTTTAAATAAAAGTCGAAGGGAAAATCTAATCCTGGGCGCCAAATGTTCTAAAGTTTTGGCTCAGTAATGAAAAATATTAGACCTATGGGGCCTTGGGAGTGATGGGTCAGTAGATTTGAGTGGTCTGACGTTGCTGGTGCTAGGCCTGTGACAGTATGGATTTTTAATTTTTTTACCGTACAGATAAAGCTACATATCCTCATGGTTTTGTGATTTACGACACTGCCCCCGAGTAAAGAAACCACGGTCTTTAAAAAATAATTTTAAGGAAGATGGATGGGAGAGCTGGTCAACTGAGGTTAGACTTTAACTTTCAGTCTGGTGCCCGGAGCAAGTCGAGGCATCACAGATTCTCACACATAATTGAGGTTCTTGTCCTGCCTGCATGGTGCCAGTCCATGCAGTGCTTCAAAAGCAAATAAAAGAATCAAAAATCATGAATCATTTATTTAAATCAGTCCTGTGTTAGACTGGTACCAATAGTGATATTTCAATCTTAATTTGACTGTTGTCATTTAAGATTTCAACAAAACAAAAGTCATCATTATTAGTGTGATAAAGGTCCATGATGGTAGAAATGAAAACAGAAAAGTACAAAAAAAGCCAAGGGCATCCAAGACAACAGCCACCAGCAGCAGATTAATATTCATATTGATTATTCAATATCACTGCTAGATGAATATGAGGCTCTGCCAATATTAATACAAATATTAAATATATTTTATTAAAGTGCCAGATGTGTTCCTTTCAACTTTGCAGGACCTGATCTTGAAGTTAATAGAATTTCTAAAATGAACAAATATAAACAGCTGCTGCTACACTAAGGCTCTCAATCTACTTTTAACATCAGGCAGATAATGTTCAATGTTGTGCCACTGTTGAGCTGCTCTTTTCCTCTGGAACATTCTGTTAATACTGAGATGTTTGCATGTATTATGCAGGTGAAAATAAGAAGGAAGCTGAAGAGCAACGACAAGGACCCGACTTCTCCAGTAACGGTCCCCACTATCACCTTTGACTCTGTGTTTGACAGTGGGAGGGAGCTGAGCTCAGATGTTTACAGCACTGTGGGCACAGGTACTGCAAAAACACACAAGCTACTGACACTGCAGTGTGTAAAATCGTGTAAAAAAGAGAACAACACGTTTAAAAATCCACTTGAAACAAACACATCTTCTGAACCATTTTGTCAGATTGTAAGGAGCCTTTCTATGTGGTTCCATACAGCCAGGGAATGTGTTTCTGGATTTGTGTGTACAGCTTGTATCACTATAACAGCTGATTTGAATGAGCGTGATCATTCAAAACACTCATGATGCAAATAAGCATAGAAGTGAAACGGCTGAAGCTGTGTTGGTTTCAAACCACAGACTTAGAGAAGCGGGGTTGTGGCTACAGGATGGGGACAGGACATTAAAAAATGGATGAGCACATTGCAGTGGTGATAAAACGTGAGGTTGCATTGATGAGTATGAACTCCAATAGTGCGCTGCTGAACTTAGGAAACTGCGAACAGGGGACAATGCAGCAGTATCAATAACAAAGCTGGTAGGAAGCAAACCAAATCATAAACTGAATCCTCTCAGATAAGAATTACTAGTCAAGAATGTGTTTTGCTTGTTATTATTTGAAAAAAAAAAACATCCAAGGGAAATCCAAATCCATATTAGACACAGATTATTTTTCAAAGCAGATGTGTATATTTTTATGTCTTAAAATATCTGATGACCAGTTGGGGGCAAAGAATCAAGTTGCAAATGCAGCACAATTACACACCCAGCAGTTACAGAGTCCCATCATCATTCTTTGGGAGAAGTGTTCCTGTCCACCTGGTGAATGTAAGTCAAATATATGGTTTACCATTTAACACTGAGCAGATAGCGTACTGTACAGCAGGGCTTTAACAGCTTTTTTCTCTGAAAGCTGCTGCCTGCTGTGGCGGAAAATGATCCTATAGATCTGTAAAGCAGCAACAGTAACGCTGCAGCCAGATAGCAAAACAATGAGCTGAAACTCGCTATAAAGCCCTGTAAAGCCGAGGGGAGCTGCAGAGTTGCAGATAATTCAAGGCAGGACCCATTTCGACAACAAGGCAATTCAAAGTGCTTTACATAAACCATAAAAGGCAGATAAAACAGGAGGGTAAAAGCTGCGATTCAGCGTAAGAAATGTATAATTATTCGATTTAATGAAAGGCAGAAGAAAACCGAAATAAAAAATATTCCGGCTTCATTTCAAAGAACTAAGAGTTGCCACAGACCTCTGCAGATTTCTGGGAATTTGTTCAGATATGTGGAGCATAAAAAATCTCAACTCTGCTTCTCCAGATTTAGCTTTCACTCTGGAGACTCTGACCTACACAACCTGAGAGGTCTGGATTGTTCATAAGAAAGCAGCAGATTATAGCAGCAGCTTTCTGAATCAGCTGCAGGTGTCTGATCGACCTGTAGATCATGTTACAACCGGCTGAAGATAAACGCTCAGATAAGTTGCTTTTTTTTCCACATTCTGCTGAGATATATTCTTCAAGTGATAGTAAGCTGACTTTGTAGTTGAAAGTCCATGACTCAGTGCAAGATTTAAGGCTTGGTTTGAGTCTCTTAACATTTCGGACTGAAGCTGAGCACTCAACATTTAATGGTTATGGTCCTTGCCTCCAAAAATAATTTATTCAAGTCTTATTTTTATTTAATTGAAGAAAATGCTGTCACATTGATTTGTTCAATGCACTTCCACAGCACTTGTATGGTGCTTCTACTCCCCTGGTGATAGAGTTATGTAAATGTCTGTGTCGTCTACATAATTATGGTAACATATTTAGTTGTTTTCCATAATATGAGCTAGTGGGAGCATGTTGAGCAGAAGAGGCCCCAGAGGTCATTTTTGGTCTGCTTAGAAGTGTAATTACTAGTGCTGTCAAAATTACACTGATGCAGACTTGGTTTTAATGCAGATTCTGGTATCATATGAAACTAGATGACCTAAGGCATCCATTGGTACCAACCGTGTAAAGATAGCTTGTCAGTAGGGGTCTAATTAATGCTGGAAAGTTAGGCTACGATTTAGTGAGGGGAAAAGTTCCTTCGAACTCTCTCTCTGTGACTTCATGTGTGAAAATTTCATATTTGCAGGATTACTGTTACCTTGTTGGAATTCACCTGGCACGTGACCATGGAAACACTTACTCCTGTTAATTGCTATGTCTATAAGACCATATAAGAAATGATTGTCTAAGCTGCCTTTTAAATTCAAGTGCACTTTAAAGGTCTGGGTTCTATTATTATTCCTTAGTGCAGTTAGAGCAGATAATAAATCTGCCTTTTAACCTGGCAGTCGTGATGGTTTTATTGCACATTTGAACACAGTCAAGAATCCATGTTCAAAATAAAAAAGGTGCCATTGAACAACTTTTAAATATACTTTCTTGTTGTTAATTCTACATTAATTCTATGATTTTACATTTTAATATCCATCATTACAAGCTTCAATATTAAGAAGAACAAAATAATGAATCACTGCATCGTGATTGTTAATTTGTAAACCTTTAAAATAACGAAAGGAGACTTGCACACAAATTGAATTTCAAATCATTGCTGTTTAACAGCACGTTTCTGCTAATTTGACTTGTAGAGGTTCCCAGCATCACCCCCACCCCAACTGTTGCAGCCACTTTCAGTCATCCAAGTGAAAATTACCCAATCAGAAGCATTATTCATGAATATTTATGAGACAGACCACAAATGATCTGTGCATCCTGGAGTTCCAGCGAAGCGCTTGACAGAGCTCTGTAAAACTACATTTAGTCACAAAGTAGTCCCTCCTTTTAATTAGGATTGAAACCAGTTCAGTAGTGAGCCAGAAAATCACACCCAGTTTTCCAGTCAGTTTAGAAATACAATGTAGCAACTGTTGGTCGAATGCTGCATTGAGATCCAATGACACTAAGACTACAATTCTGCCATGTCTGTGTTTAAGTGGATGTCCTTGAAGACTTCTTCAAGAACCATCTCAGTGCCTGTAATTGGACGTTAGTGTCTAAATTGTTCTTTTATAAGAGTGGCTTAATGATGACAGACGTGTTGAAAATGTATGGTAAAGGGCATCTGATTGTAAATGTGAAATATTTTTTTATATAGGTGATAATGAATCAGAGATATTTTTTTATTCCCTGACAAGACACCATTTCAGAAGAAGGAATTCAACTGAAGAGCCTCATATTCAAAAGAAGCAATATCTCTATAATGCACATTCTTGCATTGGGGGAGATCATTTAACAACATGGCAAACCCACCTCCTTTGTTCGAGATCTAATTAAATGGAACTTCTGTTAAAGCTCTCTTCAGGAGGGAGTTGAGGCGGTCTCAAAATCTCTGCAGCAGTGCGTTGTGTTTTCTTCTTGTTTTCATTCTTATCGTCCTTGGCAGACAAAACAGATGAGTGATGCAGGAAGCAAAAGCAAAGTCCATCTTTCTTAAAAAGATGTCCACGGCCCCAGAAAAAGTTGAAATTGTCAATAAAGCGGAGTGAATGACACCTGCAGTTGAAAGCCATGTGTTAGTGCCCAGCAGTGACTGCCGAGAGGTGGGAAGAAGAGGGAAAGAGTGACTAGAGGAAGGTGACATGGACGGGGTTTGGGATGGTGAAGAAAGTGATTCCTCACAGGTGATGTTGGTGACTTCTCTTCCTCTTGGCTCTGCTAACTTTAATAATTAAAACCAGGGGCCAAGGCAGCTCTCGCAAGATTTTGCCAGCGTTCTCTTATCTTTTCTTCTTGTTTTGATTCATCCTGTCCTTGGCAGAGGGAACAGATGGGTGATGCAGGAAGTAAAGGCAAAGTCCATCTGCCTTAAAAAAAAAAAGTATCTTCGGTCTCAGAAAAAGTTGAAATTGCGAATAAAGTTTACTGAATGTGCAGCATATGCAGTTGAAAGGTGTGTGGTCAGGGCTAACAATGTGCTGGATTATTTAAACCTCATTCTGACTGGTGATGAGGAGCCACTGATCAGTGAAATCTCTTTTTAGTGCTTCAGACTGTTGTTGCACATCATCTGTCCCTACGTGCACTATGATGTTTTTACCAGTTGGATGTGCAGCCATGGTATGCACAAGTCTTTCTGCCAAGTCTGAGACTATAAAGTTTAGCTTTACCTGTAACCTTTTTTTCCTGTTATATCTCAGTCCTTACCTTTCTCTGTGAGGAGGAGAGGTGAATCAGGTCATCAGACAGAGTTGCAACAGTTGAGCGAATGTGTTCTCTAGTTGCACACTTCATTGTCAGGGATGCTCTTCTCCCTTTCTTAGCCATCCATGCTTGTGTCCTACTAAGAACAGTGGTTGAAGAGGAGCTCTGTCTGGACGGTTATGCCGGCCGACCAGTCGAATCACAAATCATCTTCATCTCAGGGTGCCGGGCTCTGTCTGTTACTTGTCTTCCACATTTTCAAGAGAAATGATTTATTCTTAGGTTTTGCACTGAGAACATTGCAGGGAGGAATACCGCTGCATGGATTTATGCAGCAAGTGGTTCACATCTCTCCTGTTTCTCGTGGCCTCGTTGGAGCCTAATTAGCTGTGTGTTAGCTTCTACTGTTTTGAGTCCATCATAAAGTAGTCTCATTTATGCATAGACAACGCATTTCCCACTTCACCCCAAACCGGTGGATTTCCAGCACTGCAATTTTCTGTAGAATTTGTGGAAGTCATCTGTGGGGAAGGAGTGTGTCTTGCTGCTAATTAACTATAGTTAAGTATCACCTTCCACTCACACCAATGCAGGCTTGTGCTGTTGTGTGCATAGTACCGAGGAGGTCATAAAAGTGTTGAAAATAGAGGAAAAAATGGAAAAAATATCCTATTTTATCCAAATAAAAGTCCCAATGATTCATAGGTATCTGCTCATAATTACTAGCTGAAAAAACGAATATCAGCAAAATAATGCAAGCAGAGGCAAGAGCAAGCAGCAAAGTATCTGCAGTGTCAGAAAGTGCAGTAGGTTCATTTTTACATATGACGAGGTTTCATACATTATAGGAAATATTTAAATATTGACTGTAGCCACTTCAAACATCAGAATTGAACCGAATATAAGTTTCTTTCATTGCCACCAATGCAGTAGTGGCCCAAACAAAGAAATGTTCTCTCTACTATTCATTTCCCTTATTATATCCATACATTGAATAAGCAAAGACTGTATCTATAAATATTATATATATATATATATATATATATATATATCAAAAATATGTCTCTACATATAACTAACATATAACATATAATAGCCAAAATACCCTCCTGTTTGAAAAGCTTTCATATGAGTCACCATCATAATAATCATCAATGTGGTATAGAGACAATTACAGTAATGGACATTCTGTTCAAAGAAAGAATAGACGACAAAAATGAGATACTGAAGGGGACGGTGTTTTTCAAAAGGAGAAAAATACAGGCACTTTTCATCTTTTTACATATGAAAGGCTGTAACATGGAATTGGATCATACACTTTGTTATCCTCTGTTACACAACTGTGTTGCTTTCACGCGAGCCACCAACCTGGAAAGCTGCCTGAATGCGTGACTGCTGTGCTGAACACTGACATGCAAATGGATTTTTTTTTTTTTGCACCCAGTCCCAGTCCTCAGAACAACAGCGGAATTTAATTTGCCATGTTGTACAGATGTATGCATATCGTTGTTTCATGTTCAATGAAAATCACTGGCTTTGATTTGAAAGCTAAATTGATTCTACAGGTCTCACTACATCTTACATCTTACAGCATGTTGCTTTAAACTATGAATCATTTAACTAAATTGCCATCTGGCATGTGGTTGCATTGAATGGATACACACGGTGACGATGCCCAGCTGCTCAACCTATTGTTCTGGATGGATTTTTTTGAAAACGCAACCCGTGTCTTTTGAAATTGAATTTAATGAATCAACACTGATTACAAACAGTTGATTGAATCAAGTGTGACTCCAAATTGTCAAGATGGTTTCGTTGTGACTGAGAGTTATTTAGAGCTCTACCTCCAGACATGATTTAGGAGTAGGTGGCCTATTTTCCTGAAATAGGGCGCAGGTGCATATTCGAGTCTTAATTCCAAGCGCAGGGTGCATGTGGGTGTGCACTGGTGCACTCCCGGCTCAGCCAGGTGCAACCAGGCGCAACGTCGGGGAGAGGCTGAATACATTATTAATGGGAAGAATTCAGAATAAGCAGGCGGAGTCTGGGGAAGCTTTAGCAATGACCGATCACACAAGCTCCTCTTATCCCCTTTAAATGCAGGTGAAGCGAGGGGGACAAGCTGAGTGAGAGCGAGAGAGAGAAGAGATTTGGAATGTCTCAAATATTAGTATACATCAATTCAACTAAACTGTTTTCAGCTGTGCTAACATGATTAAACAAGGGTTTTCTAATCATCCATTAGCCTCCTGATGGAATGAGAAAACACATTGTACCATCAGAACACTGGAGTGATAGTTGCTGGAAATGGGCCTCTATACACCTATGTAGATATTGCACCAAAAATCAGACATTTGCAGCTAGAATAGTCATTTTTCACATTAGCAATGTATAGAGTGTATTTCTGATTGGTTTAAAGTTTTCTTCATTGAAAAAACTGTTATTCTTTCAAAAATAAGGACTAAGTCCTAAGTGACCCCAAACTTTTGAATGGTAATATATATATATATATATATATATATATATATATATATATATATATATATATATAAACAAATACAAACACAGGTTTGGAAACATGCAGGTTAGCATTTGTTTTTGTCTTAATATACCCTTAATGTACCCTAATTGTTGAAAAGTGCACTCTTAAGTGAGCACTGATTTGAGTGACAAAGTACACCCCAGTGTGCCCTCTGGAGCGACAAAACTGCTGGGGTGCAACAACATACTAATCTCCCTCTGCTAAAAATGTTGTGCTAAATTGGCCTCTTGGTAGGCAAGACATACTAACTGTACACAATAACTACCCTCTTGGGTGATGTAAACACATATACCCCAGAAGGTAATTAGGACAGAGAGCGCTATTAAACATTACTTTTGCACTTTCATGTTGGGGCCTTTTGTGATCTATACCTGTGGATCCAAAACTGTTCAGTCTTTTATAGAACCATTTTGGACCTGCATATGATGCTAACATGGTGTCTTAAATGCAATAAAATGCAATAACATGAAGAATGTTTTAGTTGTATAATTCATATAGGACATGTGTACTGTAAGTGACTGTAATGAACCTCATGACATGACAAAAACATTTTTCTTTTTTCAAACTCATTTTTTTTCATTTGACAAAATGACAGGACCGATTTGATGGAACTCAGGAGGTATTCTGAGGTCAGCAGCATTACTGCAAGCTATTTTAATGTTAACTTGTAATATGTGAGCAGAGCTAACAGGATTTGATGCTTCAATCTGAAGTAATTCTTGATGCTGGCTGTGGAATTGGAGCGGTGGAAGGGAGGGTAGATGGGTCATCGGTTCATCAGGTGGGCATTCTCCTTCTTTGACGTTTCCCCGATGGGCCCCATTACCACAGAAGGCCTAACAGTGATACCTGGCATTCCAGGTTTCGGCTCCATGCCTTCCTATCTTCATCTTGCAACCCAGTTGTTTTCTATCTATTAAATCTAAAGCCAATTGCCTCTTTTTTTCTGCTGCATTTGACAAGAACCTGATTGCTTGTTGGAGGGAGAGACCCCTCACATTGCCTTTGTTCCAAGATTGTTCCCAGCTGTCTGAGAACTCATTTATGGAAGTGAAACCCCCCCTTGGCACGGCTCATAGTGCCTCAAGATGTGCTTTAGTTGAAGCAGGATCTTCACAAAAGGAGCAAATGGGATCCTCTCCCAACCAATGTTTTTGGTTCTGAGATATGGGTAGGAGGTCATAAGTGGCTCTGATGACACAACTTAGGGAAAGCCCCTCCATTTTCTCACAGTTAGTCCTTTGGGTCTACTAAGTCATTGAAGCATCTAACTTCCTCCACCATGAACCTTCTCTTTGTCTTTCCAGTCAGATGCCTAAAAAATATAGAACATTAATTACTGTAGATCACTGTGTTGGATGAAGTTTCCACTGTTGTTCTAAGTGTGTGTATAAGGATGCACAGCCCCTCTCATTTAAATCAGACACTGTATGAAACAAGTCATTCCAGCTACTGCACGATGAATACAACTATTTGATAAACATGCAGCACATCCAACATTTTATAGTTATGGGAAATCTCAAATCTGACTCAACATAACGACATAACTTTCTGAACTTGGGGTCATCGGCTGACGCTCATGTGGATGGTAAAAAAATGTTCTGATTGTGAATCTGTGATAGATGAAACAATGTGAAGCAAACCAAAGGGGCAAAACCTAATTTAAAAAAAATGTCTTATGATTTTGGAGACATCTGTATGCTTGAGCCACTGCCAATTGAAGCCATCAAAATTGCCCTGCTAGGTTTTACCACAAACACAATTTCATGCCAAAATGAGCACCAACATTGCTCTGCGTTGCCTAAAAAGCATAAAGACAGGCACAGATGCACCTGTCCTCCCACGTGCATTACTGTCAGGAAATTACCACAGCAGGCACAGATGCAAAAAATAGACTCGTGCCTGAAGACAACTGCGTAAAGACTGCGTTTGGCCCAGTGCTGGCCTTGCCCCTGCTGGGACTACGGGCCGAGGGCTGCAACTAATGACAATTTTCATTATTGGTTTAGCTGCTGCTATTTTTCTTGACGAATTCATTTATTGCCTATAAGATGTCAGAAAATAGTAATTCATGTTATAATTTCTTAGGCTTTTAAGGGGGTGTCTCTAAATGCCTTGTGTTGTGCTTCAAATATTCAGAAACCAAATCCTCACATTTGAGAAGCTGCAGCCAGCAAAACTTGTGGGTATTTCTGCTCTAAAATGGCTTAGAATGGCGCTGTTGCTTTACAGCGAGACGGCTGCAGGTTCAAGACCTCCTTGATCTGGGACCTTTCTGTGTGGAGTTTGCATGTTCTCCCTGTGTCTGTGTGGGTTCTCCAGCTTCCTCCCACAGTCCAAAAACATACTGAGGTTAATTGGAGACTGTAAATTGCCCATAGGTGTGAGTGTGTGAGTGAATGGTGTGTGTGCCCCACGATAGGCTGAAGACCACCATGAATCAATCAATATTTGTACGTACTTTTTGGTCTGTTGTGTAATTTTATTACTAGAAAATAATATCGACATCTTCTCCCTTTTCAAACAATCAAGAATCATTCATTCATTTCAAAAGTTTCCCAACTGTACACAAGCTTTGAGCAGCACTGTGCTGCTCCACAGCTGATGAGATTTGAGTTGAATTATATCTTTTAAAATTGAAAGTTGGGCATGGAATAGTTATAGCTCACTAGCACAGCAGTTTATACAGTTTATAGAGCTCTGGAAGCTTTTTTTTCCCCTCATCCGCACCATGGCAATTCATGTCTAAAACACATAACAGATCACAAATATCGCCCACACTTTGAACATGATATATATGAAGAATAAACGTAATATTGTATGGCATTTAAGCTGCACAGATAAAGTAGTTATAAACATTCCAGGGGAAATTGAACTCAACTTTTAGCTTCTGAAATAATTTTGATGGAGCTCAACTTCATCAACTGTGCATTTACACACTATGCACCTTAAAAGAAAGGCTTAAATTGTGAAGTGCTCCATGATCTCTGGCCTCATGTTACACATACATACTCTTTCACAAGGTTTTTTAGGTTTGTTGGCCATGTTTCAGCTAAGGAGCAGAGTGAACAATGCATTGTGCACCTGCCTGTCAGCCATCTGTCATGCACATCGTCTTAATTGCTCTGCTCTGAATAGCACAGCGTGATGTGCTGCACCTTCGATCACCTCTAGGTCAGTCGGAACACTCTGCGTTAACCTGTCCTCAAGATATCGCTGTGCTTTCTGTGTACCTGACTATGTCTGGAACGCTCCCTCTGGGGAATCTTTGGCTACAGCTGTCCTTGGTATCTATAGGACGCAGGTGTTGTGTGTGAAAAGGTCCACAAGGAACCTTTAAGTAAAGATCTGAATACTCCTTTACTCCTTGTTTATTTTCGGTTCATCTGATCCATGCAGTATAGTTCACAGAATCTGTGCTACGTCCAACTCTTTTGACCATTTCATGTTTTTCTGTAGATGCTGATATGTAGTGTATGTCTCCTGGGCTTCTTTTATCCAACGTCACTGCTGATTTCCTTTCTGTTATCTCTCCCTGTTCTGTGTGTCTCCCCGGTTTAGTGGGACCCGACACTCTGGAAGGATATGGTGAGCTGCTGTTAGTGCCAACGTCCTGCACATGTCCGCAGTAAAATCACTGTCCTCTCTTACCGTCCAATTTAATCAGCCTCCTGTTTGGTCCCTTTATTACCTAAATAGCTCAAATAGCATGTTCCTTGTTGGTGCATGATCTTGTTGTGATGTGTTTTGTTGTATAAGGGGATATATTATTTCATTCTTTTATATGTGTACAGTAGATATTCTCCCTGCAAGTCAGAAGCCTGGGCTTCAACTTGCTCTTAACCCTTTGTTGGCAAAGTTCCATCTATTTCACCGTCAAACTGACGTAGGATCGTTCCTGCATGTTGGAAAAACAGCCGGTGCTGAGGTTGTTTCAGAGTCAGGGTTGAAGAGAAAAACCCAGCAATAGCAATATAGACTTGGAAATCTGCATGTTCCCTCTAATTAAAATGACATTCTTAGCACCATAATTTTGACTAATATCACTCTTTTCTTATGTTGGCCATTGAAGGACATATTTCCTCTGTTTTCTCTTCATGTGTGTTTCAGATTGTCCGCAGTCATGGACGTCTTTGTCCTCCCTTCAGTTCAGCCCACCTGCTCAAGGTATGACGTTACCTTGTTGTTTATTCGACATGAGTGTTATTATATATAAATACATCTTTTTATATCATATGTATTAATATGTCCCTATATTTACTGTATCACAGTGTGACAAACCCAGTTTATTAACTATGGTTAATATAGTAGATCTCTGTATATTCTGATATTGAGGAACTGGCTTGTCACAACTTGTCATGTCACATCTGTCCCGGTTGACAGTGCTAATTAAGTCCATTCCGCTCAAAGTCCATTTACAGCGGACGCCCACTTCTCAGTCTGTATTTGATATCACCAGTTTTGTGGAACTTGGCCTGCATCTGCAAGATTTGTACCAGGGCTCACTGCAAATGATGCTATAATTTGCTTTTGGGAAAAAAGAAAACAAACAACGTGCCCTATACCACAGGCCTTATCTAGATTTGATAATCGTGACATGCCCTTGTTTGGAGCAGAAACCAAATGACCACTTTGGTTGAGAGCATTTCACAGCAGGCCCCATTTAAATACACAAGATGCTCCAGGTGCTGCCAGTCAAGTGCCAATTACCTAATCCCCCAAACAACCCAAAACAGTAGTCAGGACCAACAGGAGAACAAACAGTTTGACAGTGGAACTTAATCCACTTCACCACCTCTGCTGCTCATCCCCTAATTCTATGATCCTTACAATGGAATATCATTATAAAGGAAAATGAACATGTGTCCCAATAATATGATACAATGCTAATAATACAGAGATATGATCATGCAAACACAAATTTTCAAGCTGTTTTTGACAAGTTTTTTGAGTTATTCTTTGGTTTTACATACAGTATATATATATATATTGTTATAGGCTTTTGGCAGCATGTATATATTTTCTTGCAAATATAGAATAAATAATTTAGAAATCACAAGGAGACATAGTGTACCACAGCTCTGTGCACATTTCCTGTGTTTGTTTTTTGGTTAATGGGTGGGGGGATTATTAGATAGGTGAAGTGTAGGATTATTTGTGCATTTTCTTTCTGTGCATTATAAGCACATATTGAAAACTACAAAATATGTAACCATATTTATACATCAGGCTTCCACAGAATAATCATCAGCCAGTGGCACTTTATTGTCTGCAGTATAATGTCTACAGCCTGACTGGCCTGGTTTTCCCATCTGAAAATGATAATTCTGTCATAAATAAAACAGCACTTTGTACAGGGTCACTGGTCACAAGAGGTCATAACATTCCCACAATGCGGACAACTCCAAATCATTGGGGACTTTGCAAAGCTGCTGCTTTGGCATATCTATTTATTTATTTATACAAAAGGAATATTTCATACTGAGCATGTGGTATTTGATATGAAATATTTTCTTTTGTAGAATGAGAAAGAGCAATATAATAGAAGAATTTCAAATTACAAAAATAAGAAAAACCTCAACTGGCAACCTTGCGCAAAAATGCTGTCCCAGATTGGTAAACAGCTATCAGCTGCATCACTGCAGCTTTTTGCTGCACAGATATGTTGTATGTGAAAGTTCAGCATGCGTGTGTGTGTGTGTGATTCTATAGATCAAAGAAGTTCTGGCCTTTTGGACATCCACACGTCTGATCCCCTCCGGAGAAACTGCAGTTTTGCAGACGACCTGGAGCACGAGTCGGAGCGAGAAAATGTACTGGCACCTGCCACCTCAGTGTCACAGTGAGTTCATCACCACCACTCTGCCGTTGCACTGATTCTGTGCTTATGTGTGAGTGTACTTTAATGAGCATGTTACAAAATGTTTGGAGGGTTTTTTTTGGTATTTGTAATTAACCTTTGTAATCTGCCAAACCCCTGAGCGCTCCTGTGTCTGCTGTGTAATGAATCTCTATTAGGGAGAAGCAGCACTTGTGCAGCTAAGGCACTTTCACAGTGAGAGGCTGAGACTGATATGAGGAAACAAGTGTTAAGTAACTGCACTGCGATGCAAGTGCAATGTAAGTGAAACAAATGGGGCGGCAGTTTTGACCCATGGGACTTCCTGTTTAAATGGTGAGGTAATGATGCAGAGTGGGAATTTCATGCAGCAGTGTTGTTGGCAAAGATCACTCTGTGCTCTGCTGACTCTATAATGCAAAACCAGCTGTTCTCATTGAGCAATGCCACATCAAATCCCATGCTAAATCGAACCATTATGAAACACCATTGCTGGTTTCATCCATGACAAGACAACAGTGAGTTAAAGTAAGCTTGAAAAATGGGGTTCTGATCAGCAGTTTTATCAAATTGCTGAGAAAAATCAGAAAATGAGGCCTGCAGTCATACAGCGGACATGTGAAATAAGAACTTTGGCTTATAGCAGTTATGTAGATGGCAGCTACAAAATCAAAATCTGAAACTCAACAGGAAACAAGCAAAGGCAAAATACTGTTGAAACAACAGTAGAGCCATTGCCTGGCCATTAACTGTACCGTTAGTGGCCAATTAGCCGTTATCCTGCACACTGCAGAAGTTACTGGTATTTAAAACTGTCAACTCCTTGCTCTTCAACACAAAGATTGCTAACTAAACTTTTTATTCAGTGCACGTCCCTGTAACCACTGTTTGTTCACTCTGTCTTACCCTCTCACAACAGCTTAGCTATGTATACAGTATGTCTGCTTTACCACCCCTCTCTCTCCAGGGGTGACTGCTGGACCAATTGCAAAATGAGTCAAATATTTTGTGAATGTAGCTGTATGTGTATAATATTGAAACTGAAAATCAAATTAAATGGAATCATGGATTTAGAGAATTGTGGTGAGATGTACTTTTAGTCTTAAGCCTAGTTTATACTTCTGCTACAGCGTAGCTATGTACCCAGAAGTATAAACTAGACTTTACTCTTCTAATTTGGTTTGAATTTAAGTAAAGAGTTAACCTTTATAAAAAACATGGATATTGATCAATCACTTTGAGATTATGATCTCTAAAATTTCAGTCTTGGGGAAGAGAAGTCCCAGAGATGTGTTTTAAATTACACGTGTATTGATCAATATGATTAAATGCATTGAGAGGTTATACTATAAACAGAAGAAGAGCAACTTGTTTGCATCTGAAATAGGTTTGAGTGGGAAGATTCATCAAGTTATATTGTTTTATTGAAGAAGTAGAAAAGTGCGTTAAAAGTAATGCACAAGTACTAAAATCGTGATCTAACGGTGTCCTCCACAATTCCAAGAAAAGAAAGCAAAACAGAGTTTGCCAAAATATCTAACTATTCCCTTAAGGATAATAACAATAAGAGATAGGCTCAGATTTACACATTCATCAACATTATGGTAAAGATACAAAAATGGTAAAAAAGAAATCCAAACTATTAAGTCTTCTCTAATAGTCAACATCTGTTTGTGTGCCCATTCAACCCAGTCTCTCTCTCACCTTTTGTGGACTAGATTGTAGCAAAGTTTTTACAAGTATTGAAGGAGGAAATTCAATAAAATATTATGAAAGCTGCATTTGGAACTGAGGTGATAGCATTGTGGAAACAAATTGACAATCCCATTATGAGACACACAGACCGTGTTCCTCTGCAGTCTTAACACATTCATGTTTTTTTCCCTCAGTAATAAGCCCTGTTGAGTAATAGCTCCTTAATAATTCAAACAAAATGGAGGCTAAATGTGCTACAATCACTCTGGGCTTTTTGCTAATAATGCACACGGACCACTCACCTTGAATCACATAAAAAGGCAAACAAAACAGGAGTGAGATTCTGGCAGGAACAGTAACAGTTTTAGTATGAAGGCCACATCACCATCTATTCACGGATATAAAAACAACCTATTTACCAAGACAAATACATCTGAGGTAATTTTTAAAGGGTTACTATCTGTTTTCTTACTCTTTTCCCTGATTTAATATTTTTTCGCAGGAAAAACAACATTTTCCTCTGCAGCCTGTTGAAGTTAGTTTGGAGAAGTTACAAGATATGGACAACATTTGATTTTGACAACAGTGATTAATTCTGTATTGGACATTTGTTTATTTTTTAAAAGAAATTCATAGTACATGAACTATAAAGAATTAAATTGAACATATACGGAATACCATATTTTCCGCTCTCATTTAAGAAAACAGTTTTCATGATGAAATCATCAATATTTGTTGGAATGCCAAACAGATGATGAATTTCATTAATATTGACCATTGAAACGATGGAAGACGACATCCACAGGCCTTGTTAGTCCATAGGAAAACCGTACACTGTGAATAGGCCTCTTTATATTTCTTGCTGACGTCGCCTTCTTATCTTAATTGCAAACAGGAACAAGCATCTTCCACCTGAGGTTGTTGAATGAGCCACGAAACAAACATTCACTGAAGGGAAGTGCAGTGCTCCTCAAGATGGCTAATTATCTGTGCAGCTGCAGCACATAAAACATATCAAATTCCACTTCAGTCTGTTTAGACACAGGTGTGGTCCTTACCTTTCAATACCACTTACTGCCCATAGAGGGCTATATAAGACCCTGTGGTGATTTATTTTTCATCGTCTATTATCGGCAAGCCTTTGAATATGTTTTTTAGCCTTGACAAAACAATTCAAAGTAATCTTTGGAATAGGACAATGACACAGAATGATTCTATGAAACCGTTTCACAGACTGACTGAGTCTCACCGAAGAGCCATCCGGGTGATCCAGAGAATGCGCTATTTTGTGGCTAAGAGAAATTTTCAGGTCAGTGTGAAGATATTATATATATATATATATATATATATATATATATATATATATATATATATATATATATGGAAATTGAAAAGCCCAATTATGTACTTGTAAAAGCAAACTGTAAACCTATTTGTGTGCAATTTGTTTTACAGTGTCATTATTTCATTATGCTCACTAACGTTGTGTCAATTCATCATTAAGTAAGTAAACTCTATGTATAATTGTTATTGACTTTGCCAGTTTGACTCCACAAAAGTAAACCCCAAGCTCAGCTGCTGAGTTTGGGGAGTGACGCTAATAAAACTTTGTCCCAGGGAAAGTGCTGCATTGACATTTTAAGATAAAAACATCTATAATGTGTAAGACAGGAGTTTATGGGCTCTATTTTCCTGGAAGAGGGTGAAAATGCAAATGTAAGAGGCACAAACAGCACAACCAGCAGATTTTGCAATTTTGGTGACCACAGGCATTGGTGTAAACCAGTCGCAGCGCGGCACAACATGTGAAAGTGGCTGAATACATTATTAGCAAGTGGAAAGCAGAATCAGCAGGTACAGTCAGGGTGAGCATCAGTAATGACCACACATGATCAAATGCTCCTCTTATTCCCTTTAGGTGGAACAGGGGAGAGATGCTCTGAGAGACTAAGAAGTTCACCTCTGAGAAAACACAAAATGAATATTCATCTCCATAAATATGCTGTCAGTGGTAGAATGAACAGTGAGGCAGCTGATGTATATTGGTGCTGCAGCTGCTGCTCGACTGCTGAAATTATAGGTGTGCAAACAAATGATACAGGTTAAATCATACATTTCAGCTCAGCAGACAAAATAGGATTTAGACATCTTCAAACACACAATACAAAAAGGGGTTTGAGATTTTTTTCTTGTTGTCTTGAGAAAAAAAATGCAAAACATCATTTTCTATTAAAGCCAGGTGTCTTGTCTGAATAACTAAACAATTAATGAGACTATCTATGTTGTGCCAGCTGCGAAAGCAGGAACTTTGAAGAGGTTCGTAAAAAAAAGATTGACTAGTGCCTGAGGAAAATTGGCTCAACTCTAGTGCTATATTTTTGTAAGGATTTATTTAGTTGAATTAACAATTCAAAGCCTCTTTTGTTTTATAGCAAGCTCGTAAGCCATATGATGTTCGAGACGTGATTGAGCAATACTCTCAGGGTCACCTCAACGTCATGGTGCGAATCAAGGAGCTGCAGAGAAGGTACAGAGTTTATGAGTAATGCATGAACACATGTTTCTTTTTTTTCTTTTGCATGAAAAACCTCATCAGTTGAAGATTACAAAAACATCAGATGTGCAGAGCATTGTTTTAATTTTAGTTGTGTGATGTTTCAGGCAACATTGATTGAATTTCCAAAGCTTTGCCGATTACAAACATTTGTATATTTCGTTCGGCCCAAGTGATGACCAAACTCTTCATGATCATTAATTGATGCCGACCAACTTCCTTTAAATCACATGCTGATAAAACAGACATTTTTTAAGGGGTCCATGAACAAATCAAGTGCTAGTTCTCGTAACAGATCGAATCAGAAGTCAAAATCTGAGCCTGATCCTAGATTTACATCTTCCCTAGAGAAGGTGCCATTACTGTCCCAACAAGATGCTGAAAATCTAGTCAATGCATTCATTTCAAGTAGATTAGATGTGCTGCTCTTTTCAAACCACAAATAATCCAGAACTCTGCCTTCAGGTGCTTCACTAGAGCAAGAAAGAGAACATCACCAGTTTTGTCTAAATTTCTCTGGCTCCCAGTTTGTTTTGGGATTGATTTTAAACCACTCTTAATTGTTTAAAAGGCTCTTTGTGGTTTGGGATCAGCCTACATAACTAATTCTTTGTCATTTTTTTAATATTTCATGGCTGTTTTTTTGTTTTTAAATATTAATTTTCACACAAACAAGTAACAAGGATATTAGAGATGCTCTGTGAACATTTTTAAATGATTGAAAATATATCTATTCAACGTTGCTGTTAACTGTCAGTCTTCTGTAGTTTTATTTGATCTTTTTCAATATCTTATCTGCTCTTATGTGTTTCCTTTTTATTTTTTGCATATTCTATTGTTCTTATAATCCCAGTTATTTGCTGCTACTATTATTGTTATTCATTTGATTGCTTGGTTTTATCATGCAGCATTTGAACTTGTTTTTATTTGCTTTATCTGCTGACCTGAACCTCTCATTGTTTCCCACAGAATGGATCAGTCTTTAGGGAAGATAACTTTGTTCCAGTCAGGCACAGGTAATAAATCACTTCACTTCTCTCTTAAAATATATGAACTGGGGCAAACCGCAGTCCTAATCTTCACATCTTATTATCTACTATATTGTCTCCCTCTGAAGACAGAAGCAAAGACAAAGGCAACAACTCTATTGGATCAAGACTCAACAGGATGGAGGACAAGGTTGGATTGGTGCAACTTCAGTGGGAAACTAGAGCAATATACATTTAGCTTTTACTCTTTAAAGGTACAGTAGGTAGTTTCTGGCATCATCTAGTGGTGAGGTTGCAGGTTACAACCATTTGGGTACCAAAAAAAATTAAAAAGCCGCCTTTAGAGCAATGTTTTGGCATGTCTATTCTGGGCTACATGGCATTACAACTTGGCAAGATTCATGGAGGGAAATATGCTCCCCAGGTAGATAAGGACAACTAAGAGAGATAAAACCATAACAATTCCTATTTTTATTTAATTATATACTAATTAAAACATACTGCTAGTAATATTCTACTGCCAATAGATGCTGCTAAATCCTACACATTGTACCTTTAATGCCAGACATTAATATTGACGTTTTGACTTTATTCCTGAAATAAATTGAATGAAATTGAGACTGAATTTAAAAATAATAATTCCTTCTCCTTCTCCCTTTTTTTTTAAATATCTGGCACTGATTCTCTTCGTACATTTCTGTCTCACAACCATGTTAAATCATAATTCTCAACCTCTGTTTTTTCTTTTAAACCTGTAATGAATTTGAACTGGTCAATTACAAATTATTACTCTCGAAATCAAATGTTTGATTGCACCATAATAGACCCATAACGGAATTCCATAACCAATTTAACACAGGTGGAAGTCTAATACTATAATTATAATAATTTCGTTTCTTACCGTTAAATTAAACAATGGGACATAATTGGAATATTCTCCTGTATTTGAACTCACAAATGACTCTTAAAAATACTTAATTTTGTGTGAATGAGAGAAAAAAAGCATAATTAGCAGCGAATACAAATCTGGGCCAGTGTATCATTTTAACAGGTTTCTTTCATCAATATTTGATGGGACTCTTGCAGATAACACACATAGACCAGACACTGAACCGCCTCGCAGAGTCGCTCGCCCTTCTGGTCGACCAGAGGGACATTGGCGGGAGCGAAGGTGGAGGCAGGCCGATGCCGCAGCTTGGACGGACCGGTAACGTCCTCCCCAGCCAGGACAGCCTGCCAAGCTATGACCAGCTGTCTTCATCACCTTCCTCCTTCTCCTCCAACGCTGCCAGCAGCGCTGCCTGTCACAACGCCACAGCCAGCCAGGAGGAGAGCTGCTGAAATCCGAAATCAGATCTCTATCCATCTATCGATCTGTAGCAGCTGCTTTACGGATTGTTGGCCGCATGATAATATCTATGTATCATGGAAGATACGGGACACGTGTGAGCGAAAACGACATCATAATCGACATTTCAAGACTTTGCATCAGCGTTAGTTTGATCATCTTGAATTGCAAAGTTGCTTAGAATTGGTAGGATTGTTAGTTGCCTTTTTATGAATATTATATCTACTTGAAATGTACACTACCGTTCAAAAGTTTGGGGTCACCCAGACAATTTTGTGCTTTCCATGAAAAGTCACACCATGAGTTGTAAAATGAATGGAAATATGTATTACATCAGCCTTCTGATGCAATGAGCAAACACATTATACCATTAGAACATTAGAGTGATTGTTGCTGGAAATGGGCCTCTATACACCTGTGTAGATATTGCACCAAAAATCTGACTTTGCAGCTAAAATAGTAATCTCTATAACATTGTATAGATTGTATTTCTGATTAATTTAAAGTTATCTTCATTGAAAAAAAACTTTTCTTTCAAAAATCAGGAAATTTCTACATGACCCCAAAGTTTTGAACGATAGTGTATTCAGGGTAATGCCAAAGACACTGCAAATGCAATGGCATTCTGTAACTGTGATTAAATATGCTATATTAAGTAATAATTACTAAAGTAGTATAATTAAATATTAATTGCATGTATCTACATTGAAAGGCCTTAAAAATTCTAATTTAATCAAACTGTTTTCACTGTATTAAAGGTACAGTGTGTAGTTTCTGCGACATCTAGTGGCGAGGTTGCAGAATGAACTGTGTAGGAGAACTGACATCAGCTGTGAAGAATGCAAAACAAATCATAAAAGTCCTTATCCAGAGCCATTGTTTGGTTTGTCCATTCTGGGTTACAATTGACTTAATTACATTCTCATTAAAACATACTTTTGAATATTATATTCTAGTTCTGCTGCGCCACTAAATCTTACACACTGGACCTTTAATTTAGTTTAACTTGTTTTTGTAAATGTTTAGAAATATTCTGCAGCAATAAAAGATTGTGGTAATTATTATGACACCTCAGTGTCATGGTGCCTTTAGGGATTGTAAGAATGAGAAAAATATTTCAACGTTTCAATTTTATTTTTTTTTAAATTGTCAGGGGTTGATAAAAAACAACAAGCTAACAAGAAAAGTTTGATTCCTTAAGTTTCACTCATCTCTTCACTGGTAGCAGAATTTCCTTTATGACACCGTGAGGTGGGGGTTGCTACATCGTGTCCTCAATGACTTATGTAAATTAGCCAGGAGCATGGCTAACACCACGTTCTTTAGACATGCGACCTTTGGGTGGCAGATGGTGACCTTTTCTCCACTGGCCATCCATGGGGTGTCCAAGCATTCCTTCACACAAGTGACCATGTGGACAAAGAGATCCGAATGACCATCTGCTTCTGGTGTCCACAACAATGGGCTCCACCCTCCTAAAGTGTGCTGAGTTGTTGTTGGCCTTTGTGTTGTTGACCAGGAGGTGGGTGAGGGGAGAGTTTCATTATGACAAGGGTTTGAAAACTTTTTTTTTTCTCCCTTTGGTAATTAGTGCTATGTAAGATATTGGAACAGGAAATCGGTAACAATGTGGATTAGTCTCTAAACAACAGGAAAACTAAACTGAATTAGTGACTACATTGAGTTGCTACATTGATTTAATATACTAATATTCTTTAACAGTAATACGTATATAGTCCAGTAGCAGTTTCCCTGTTTTCTTATTATCTTACACATACTGTGTAAAATGAACTGACATATAGAATATGTATACATATACATTACCAAACGTTGCACACAATTTTTTAATCAAACAAGAATCTCTGTTGAAACCTTTGACTGGGACATACATATATGGCGAACATATTTGTATATTCTGGTTATTTTTTGACAATTTGATCAATGCATGTGAATAAAACACCATAATTTTTCAGTTTAATACCATTTACTCCATGGAGTGTAACATACCTTCTGTAATATAATTGTAATATCAGCTGACACAGTCACTGAAGTGTTGTTAATGTGAGATTTGTTTACTGGCCGGTGGAGCAGCTTGTAGTAATGCACCATTAAGGGAATTTAATTAAGGTAGTGGGTGGGAAACCGGGGACCCATGGGACAGTTTGATTGTACATCTAAATTCTTTGGATCACATTATAAAATAATGTGTTGGTAATGCAGACACAAGGACAATTTACATTGGTCATCCGTGGCATTGAGGCATGTTAGAAATGTAAATTTTAACATTTGCATTTTCTTCTGTGCATGTGATGGCACACAAGTAAACATGAGTTCTCACAAGTGAGAATAAACATTAGTCAGATTGGTTTGAGCACATGTCAATGATAATAGCTGCTTTGACTATGAAAAGGAGTCCAAGTGAAAAGAGAAGAGTTGAGGGAAGATCTGGGGGGTCGAGGAGCTCCAAAGGCTGATTTGCAGGTGAAATAGATGGCACACTCTGCTTTGTGGCCATTGTCCTGCCCTCCGGCCAGATGGCCTCTTGAAATTCTTTAGAGCCAAGACTCCAACACTGTGGGAGTGAATGTGCTTACTGTGGGATTTGGCCTTTCTAATGGGCTAATTTGGCAGATATAACTCTTATTAAGGGATATAATTTTAAGCCTGACAGCACAGTCCTTATAATTGTGATTATGAAACATCTCATAACACAAGCCAGTAAATGCAATTACTTTAAACTTTTTTTCTTCTTTTTTCCTTTGGATTGCCAATTTGAATTGATTTTTTCCGTGTCTTTAGAGAGGGACAGTAGTTATTATTAGCTTACTAAGTGCCATAAAGTCAGCTTGAAACCAAAGATGTACTGCTTCATAAGACTTGCATTCATGAAAAACTAATCATCTGAATCCCAAGTGGCTGTAAAATACAGAACTCCAAGGTCTGGTTTTTAATACCATAAAGTTATCACTGGAGCTTTTAGCTTTTAGAGTGTTTTTCTAGCTTTAATACCTAGAAAAATTGTGTTGGACATGCCAAGGCGAAGCTGACTGGTTTGACAGCATGGGATTAGAAGGCTCCGTATGCCACAAGGAAACAATTTGCTTCAGGGAAGCACTCAGTGAAAAAGAGGCATGTTTTCACCTTGACATTATCTTGGTAAATTAGAAACTGGTGTATTTCCTTGCTATCTATGTATTGCAGAAGGTTAGACCCAAACCTTCTTTGTGTTCATTTGGACTGTGGATTGTTATGTATCATTGTCCATTAATGGAAAATGTCTTTGAAAAAGGCCACATTTCCCCCAAGCAGACAGCTGAATATGCCTCATCCACTCAAACAGGAGCACAGCTAGTGTCTTCCAGTGTAACATTTTATTAAAATTACATTCGCCAGCATTATTGTGCTCATTTGATTTGCATCTCAGTTCATTTTAAGCAAACATGAAAGAACAAAAATAGTGCTTTTCTATACAGTGAACAACAACCGCTCAGGATATTTACAATATTTCACCAACAAGGTGACAAAGCAGAAACAACAAATGCCTCATTTAGTCTCACAAAACTATGATGAAAAACAAAAAACAAAGGCGTTAAATAAAAGTGTCCATAAATAAAACAAAATAAATAACATAATTGAAAATAAATACCCAAATAATAAAATAAAATGCTAAAATAAAATAAGTGAAATGAAATAAAATCAACGTGTAAACATGGTCCAGTCCTTTGAAATGTAAAAAGTCCATTTTCTTCATCTTATTGTTTTGCACAGTGCTGCTTCACTGGAACTCGTGTTGCTCTTAGTTGCCCCCGACATCTTCCTCCTCTTTACGAAAAAATCTGCCAAGAAAAATAAGGAAATAACTTGTTAGTTCCTTTTTATCACTTGTATCAATCATCAGCTAGTGACTCAGTTTTTTCTCTTGATTTTTTACCTGTAATTCGTGCATTGCTTCTTGGTTTGACTGGCGGCTTTGACAGCATCCTCTTCCTCCGGTCGGGCGTCACTTCAGCGGGACACTTGTCTGTGTTGGAGACGCTGGAGCAGTTCTCCTGGTTGGTGGCCGCGCTTTCCTCCTCCTCTTCCTCATCCACGTCCTCCTCTTTACGCTCCGCGTTTGGCGCACAGAGCGCTGCGTCCTGGCGCAGATCAGCAGCTACAGGTTCCCACTGGAACCTGCCGGGCAGCGGCGTGTCAGTCTGGAAGTTGAAGTTCCAGCGGCGGCTGTCCTGGTCCGTGATCTCCTGCAGCTTCTGCTTCAAGTCTCGGCGCAACCGCTCGTGGTCCACGGGGCCAAACAGGTTCCTGCACACCGACTCCCTGCACCTGAAGGTGAGATTCATCCTCAAAACGGTCCTGATGAACTTCGTGTGGATTAGTCAAAAAGGGGAGCTGCGGTTTCTTTCTCTGGTCTCCTCTGGGCATTCAAGGAGCTGCAGGAGATTTAAAGGCTGCAGGGCGCACGGTGCTCCGGTGGTACACAATGAGCAGAGGCTGCTGATTGGAGGAAATTCACTGAATTGGCGCATGGGAGGAGGGGAAGTAATGCATCATTGTGTGGAGACACGCAGACCATCAATACAAGTGCCCTCTTCCGTTTAAAAAGCCTTTGAGTGTGATAATGTGAGTTATAATACACAGAGAGGTGCACACAGCCCATATTTAGGAACCGTGCCAGAAAGTATCACAACTATGTTATCATGTGACTTTTGTATGTAAAAGGAGGAACATGTCAGAGTAGCAGAACTGAGTAAAAACCTAGAGACTGAAATTTATATTTTAAAGCAGAAGCTGTTCCGTTTTTGATGTAGTCACCATTTTTTTTTTTTTTGGTCTTTACAGGCTTCTCTAAAAAGTCAACCAGACATCTGTCCTCACTAGTCCTCACTAAGACTAAAAGTCCTCATTAAGACTAAACTAAATAGATCATATCACTCCAGTTCTGAGGTCCTTGCACCGACTTCCTGTCTTTTACTGGTTCATAAAGCACTGAATGGTCTAAGGCCTAGGTTTATCTCTGATCTGCTGATCCCTTATGAACCATCCAGACCTCTTAGATGGTCTGGGGAAGGTCTGCTCTCTGTTCCCAGAGTCAGAACCTAACATGGAGAAGCAGCGTTCAGTTTCTATTCCCCACAAATCTGGAACAAACTCCCAGAGAACTGCAGGTCTGCTGCAACTCTCACTGATTTTAAGTCAGAGATGAAGACTATTTCTTTTTGGATTTCTTAATTATTTTCACTGGACTATAACTTTGTTATTGTTTTTAATTTTTACATTTTCCCTTTTAATCAACTGTGTTATTTCTCTTTATTGTTTTTAAATTTAATTTCTTGATTTTTAATCTTATTTAAAATATACAAATAAACTTGCCTTGCCTTAAAGTGGTCTGACAGATCATCACACTGCAGTATTTCTCTCTATATGCCTTTTTAAACAGCCTTAAGAAAATCCAGACTGATCCAGAAGGTCTCAACCAATCAGAGCTCATTTCAGAAATTGGGGTTGTGGGATGTTTTTGTGCACGTCACAGCACCTGATCCACACGTTACAAAGGGACTGTAATGGCAGAAGGTTGCATCAGTAAGAAAAAATCAATTCCATTGTTTGCAACAATAAACTAGTTTATTCAGCTAAGCAAGCAAACAGGGCCTGACAACAAAACACATGTAAGTCTTGGTTAACCATTTGGTGATTAACTGGCTGCAGTTCTTTTTTTCTTTGTTAGAGGTTTGCTAGGTTGTTTATGAAGTGATTTGTAGCTGTATGTTGTAGTGGTTTGTGTTTCTTTGTCTAGATGTTCAACCATCTTTGTAAAAGATGAAATGCGACAAACCACATATCATAAACAGCTGCTTATGAAACATGGTGGTTTATAGCTAGCTCGTGCATGCACAGCAGGCAGAGCAGTAGCACAGAGCAGAGGTAGGGAGAAGAAATACAGCATTTTGCTGAAATCCACACTCACTTTTTTCCCCTTGTTCTCATTTCTCAGCTTTCTGTCATTATTTAAATCTGCCCTCTTGAAGAAAAGGGAGTGGAAATCTGCAGGGGAACACAGTAGAAGACGGGAGGCAGAGTTGCTTCTTTTGCTAATTTTTAAAGTTTCATAACCCAACTCACCTATTATGAATTTATGATGATGAAATGTATTTTATGGCTAAGGTGGAAATAGAGTCACAGACTAATGCAAAAATGATTTTCTGAAAGAAAATATCATTGTGAAGTGAAGTGTTAGAGAGTAGAGTTAACATCATAATATTTACATAATACTATTTTTTGTCTCCTAGGTAGTTTTTACATAACGTGTCTTCATATTCCAATTAGGACAAAGTACAGGACACTGTTTGATAATTTAAAAAAGTATTACACAGATACTTTTCATGCATATTTATGAAACGTCCTGGCTCATAAACTAATCACATAAAGTCTCAGTGACCTGATCGTTTGTTAATGATGAGAAACAGGAATTTATGATACAATTATAATTTAATTAATTAATTACTTGAATCATCATGCGGTATGTGTACTCTTATTATTAAGTGTTATTGTTTTATGGATGAAGCAGTGAGGTTTAACCACCAGGGAGATGTGACAGAGGACGTCTTGTGGCCAAAATGTTAACCGACTGGTCCAAAATACAAATTTGTTAGAATCAGGTAATGGGATATGGTTCCAGTTATATACAGAGTTGGACGTATTGCATTACAAAAGTAATCAATTACTGTCATGCATTGATTTTTTCTGTATCCAGTAATGTAAGGCATTACAAGAAAAAAAAATATGGTCTCAGTATATTATATACATTATATATATTATATATATATACTATATATTATATACTTATATATTATATATATACTCATATTTTACTCAGTACAAATGTCAATAAAATGCATTAACAATGTGTTTTTAACCTGGGTTGAAGTTGTTTTTTGTTATTTTTCCTTATACAAATTCTCTAAGATCAGCAGTAGTGGAATTAGAAGCTTTTTGAAAACTTGTCAGCAAGATCCCTGTTGTGACTCGCAGCAATAATGACAAAGGTGAGTGATATTTAGATTGCCAAATACACATTTCCACTAACTTAAAACTAATGCAATTGTAATGTCTTACATTTTAAATACAGTAATATTGTAATGTAACAATGACAGTAACAAGTAATAACACATTACACTTTTGAAGTAACTTGCCTAACACTGTACAGAAAACAAAAATGTGATATTGGAAAAAAGCTGTTTCTTCACAGATTACTACAAATGCTACACATCTGATCCATTGGCCAGTGAGCTGCTCCACTGAAGCATCTGGGGAAACTCGGTGGAGGTAATGAGGGAAGGGGCTTTTCATTTTCCCACCCAGAGATCCTGCTGATCAAACAGGTACCCGGGCAGGCTTAAGTCTGCTTCTCTCAGCTTCATGTCTCTACTGTCCACTGACTGGACACACAGCCTCTGTTCATTAAGCTTCTCAACGCTAATATTTAATGCAGACGTTGGCCTTGAGGGTCGTGCAATATGTTGCCATTGTCATCAGGTGTGTTTGAGTGTATGTGCACGTGCAAACTCTGGTATGTATGTGTATGAAAGCAGGCTCATGTCATAGAAAGGCAGATTTTAATTGCTTATCGATCAGAAGGTCTAGAACACTCGATCCACATAGAAATCCACACAGTCCTAATGAGGAACTGCGCCTTAAAACCAGGCTGCAGGACTTCAGTGAAGTTCTGATGTCACATAGTTACAGTCGCCAACAAACCCCCCCCATTCAAAGCTATTCAAATAAATCAATCAGTCAAATCAATGAGGAGAGGCTCATTAATATTAATAAGGCAGACACAAAACAAGCTGTTTGTACTAGAGCTGCAGAAAAAAGCTTGAGAAAGAAGATGTAAAACCATATACTCAAATTATACTCTGAAATATTTGTTGTTTCTTAAAACCAAAAATATATCTTGTTACTCAGTGGCATCATGATTTAAAATAAAAACCAAGAAAAGTGTGTGATACATGGTCTTGAAGATGTTCATTTTTTGTGAAAGAACTGCAAGATGGAACACATTTACATATGATGTTAATACAGTATATCTCATCTTCTCTAACTTGAAGCTTGAACAGACTGAAACTTTGTTCACTAATATATTTTCCAGCAGTAACAGTTTGTGGGAATTATTCATTTTTATTCAAGGTGTGCTCTCCTCTGAAGCACCGGTCACGTATTTAGCTGTTCTGAGACATTTTCAATTTCATAAAAAATGCTGTGAAGCAAAACGGAATGTTTTACATATATATAGTTCCACATTAAGACCAAGATGCTCGCCCAGAAAAATTCAAATTCTTTGTACTATAACAATGAAGGGGCTGGCAAATAAGTCACTTCTAATACAATCAACATGTCAGTTTCATATAATAATATTACACTTGTCTGCAAATGAAATTGCAAAGCTGTAAAATAAAGGGAAGAAATCACACCCTTTAGCTTTTTAAAATGGGACTTTGCATGATTCTTCAGCTGCATATGAACACGCTGAAAATATGCAGCCTTCTTCTTGAACAGTATCTGTGTCTCATTAGAGTATGTGGTCCTGATGATGTACAGCAGCTGACCGACATGCAAAGTAATGGAGCAGAGCGTCGTCTGGGATTGGCTGGAGGGAAAGTTCCACCTTTGTACTACTTCCTGATATCTCAGGTGTTTCTTCTGAGGTTTCAGAAGAAAACCCCTGTGTATAAGCTGGAGGAGACAAGCATTCATTTTAGCCATGCAGGACAGACAAGGCACACCTTTGGTGAGTATGTACAATATACTTTTTTTTTTTTCCTGAAAGATCCTCTTTTAAACTATGTACTGTTCACGAAGATTTACATAAAGCTGTGTCTATTAACACACACAGGTTGAATCCTATATTGTTAAAGAAGTATGAAAATAAGTATTGGGATTATGTTGCACAATAGAGTACTAATTTTGTGTCAACAATTTGAATATTTATTTATTCATATTAATATTTATTAACTGCTTAATAATTTAACTTGTAGTTGAAGCAGAACAACTCAGACAAAGAGATTATTAGAGCATCATCTTTACAAGCTGGAGACAAGTATTTCCTGCTTAAACATAATGAATCCATTCACATTCTTATCTCTGCCTAAACGCTTCTAATGGCTGAGTTAAAAAATGTAATTGCTACCTTGAGAAAAACTGCAGTTTATGTATTTTCGTTGTAAAAAAAATGTCCCACCAGATGCTCACTTAGATTCAGTGACGTTTTCAACGAGGTTTATTGGATTGTGCAGTGTTGCAAAGTGTTGATATTCAAAAACAAATGTAGATGTTGCAAAATTATGTTCCTGCTTTTCCCCCTCGGGGAATATATCTTAATTTAAAGAATGAATGTGTCTTAGAGAGATTGCAGGGCCACGGTTTTACCCCATGAGTACACACACACACACACACACACATCCTTTCCCTTATCTTTCCATGCAAATCATATTGTTTGCATGTCCGATAGACTTTTCCATCAACCGTCAAGGCTCCTGCCTTTCATCATAGAAATGTGCACTTGTGTTGCGTTTTTGTTTTAATCGTCTTTCACACGCAGCTCAAGTGCCCATGCAAATAAGACGGGCTGATAAACGTCTGTGTTCACGCAGGCAAAGGGACAATCTTATCAATAATGAATGAGTTTCCTTACTGAACTCATCCTATTTGGAACCATTCAGGGATAAACAGACTGTGGCTGTTTTATTGGAAACAACAACACACAAAACAAATCCTAATGTCATAAGCACATTTCCTTAACAGTCCAGCCTGCTTAGAGTAATGAAAACCTTTTTGTCAAGTATTAAGAGGCCGCCGTCATGCAAACACGTCGGCTCTTAAATTAGAACCAGTTTGATGATTACAAGAAGATATTGCCCAGCACTGCACTCTTCTAAAGAAGCTCTAAGCCTTTTCTGACTATAAAGAATAGGCAAAAAAGGGTGTCTCTCCTTTTTCAAAAAACAGATTACTCTCAGAAGAGTCAAACTGAGAGAACTCCGGCGGTGACGGCACGTGCAATATTCTGCCGCCCCTGGTGCTCACGGAACATTCAGCGTGCCGTTAGCCCTCAGCCTATCAATTTAATTTTGGAAAAAACAGCAGATTTTTTTCTCGTGGGCCCCTTTGCGGTCGCTCCCTCACCCACGGGCCTAATCCTTGACTATGTATGAGCCCTGAGGAAGCAGGATGATGGGGCGGAGTGCAGGCACACTTATATGATTCAAACTGGCCAAAAGACAGAGGCTGAAAATAGGCCTCCTCCTCTTTTAATCCTCCCCACTATAATGGAGCCTAGATGAGCAGCTGCTCTTACTCCTCACAGTAGAGGCAGGAGCTAATGCTTTTATGACATGCACCTGGAGTGAATAGCTTGTGAAACCTGCCTTCAGTCATTTTTTACCAGGATTTTAATTCAATAAAAAATTGTCACACACACAAAAAAAATCCCAAATCAGGAAAAAATAAACAAATGATTTGTTTGAAAAACTGGTCATGTTCAATTTGTTTGTTTGGCTACATGCCCTGTGATTTCTGGAATGAAAGATAGAATGAACGGAGCTCAAACTCTCTGGAAAAGTTTCCTCTCCTCAGGTTGTCTGCTGCAGTTATCTCCCAACCAGTGTGAAACCAAAGTTTTCTGTGAGTGCCTATTGAATTCAGGCACTCTTTGCTTCGGTTTAATCTTTGTCTATCTAAAATTCAATATTGGCTGTCATATGCTTCTAATTCTAATTGATTCTAATTGTGTTACTGCCAGACACCATTTTGCAAGAATCCACCTTCATGTGTATTCAAAAGCATTATCAGTCATTTTTTTTCCACCTTTCTTTCACAGAACATCATTTTATTACCTTTACAGATCAAAAGTTTAGGCTTTGCACAACTTTCTGTGAACATCTCCAGAAAAAGGTGCTTCTTCCTGTCTAAAACAAATGGGTGACATTTTAAGACATTTTATAATGTATGTAAGTATCATGCTATATACGATAATGCCAAACCTCATATATGAAATCCTCAGCATGATATAGGCAAATATTCATTTGTATATGCCTGTGAGTACTACTATAAGCATGACGTAAAACAACTATCATGCTGTCACAGTCATCGCTGTATGACAAATGTCTTGATCCACCTAATAAACTATTCAAGAAACTGCATTATTATTATATTGATATATGTTATCACTGCATATATATCATCATTATCCTAACAAAAGCAATATGGTGTTAGAGGATTCTCTGGAGGCTTGGTCTCATGTATCTGAGTGGCCGTGTTTTGAGTGTTTCTAGTTCAACCACCAGGCAGGAAGCACTTTACATATGAAGCGAGGATGAAAATTCGACCAACTTTGCATTGACCACAAGTACTTCTAAGAACCTGACCATCTGTGAGAAGAATGGTGAGTGAGTCATAATGAGGTTTAGAGGAAAATGGGCATAATATCTGTGTATTCATTTGTTTACAGGGGACGCTACAGCCCCAGGCACGGTGCCTGCGATGTGGGGATGTACTGGAGTGGTCAGAGGAGCACAGGTGTGTGTGTGTGTGTGTGTCTTTGTCTATAGACATCACAGACAATACCAACAAAGGCTCTTGTCTGAAACAGAGTGCCGGGCACAATGCACCACCACATCAACAGAAATTAAACATTTGCAAGCCACAAGGTCAGCCCAGTGATTAACTGAAGGAAGAGGTGCAATGGGGCAAATATGTGTACTGGATTAACAAGCCTTATCTAATTTCAAGTATAGAATTCCATTTTAATTATCCATGAGAGCTGCTCGTACTTTCCTTGAATAGAATTCATAATTAAATGCTAAATGCAGAGCTAAAAAAGAATATACTATATTATATGGTATATTGTAGAGAATATTATCGACACAGCAGCAAAACTGGAAAACACTTACACATAGAGAACCTACAACAAGGTAAAATCTTTGGGATCAGTTTAAAAATTTGTTTTGGAATATTTGGGATTCATATTTGGGATTCCATACGAGGATGAAAATGAGGGTCCAAGTTAAGGATAGATTTATAGATGCTCTCCAAATGTTTTAAGATGTTATTTTATCATTTTTTTTACCCTAATGAATACCTTATTGAATGCTAGTGTATTTCTGATATGGCAAGTTCTTCTCCCTCATTAAAAAACCCATAATCGATAAATATGCAAATATAGGAAGGTGTGGTGGACACTAGGGGCAAAACAGAAAAAAAGCCATGAAAAAAATAGCTCCCAGCAGCAGCCTTTATCAACAGTGACATCTATCGATTCTATGCTACCTTACAATTTTCTGTTTATATTTCTTGAGATCCAATAAAGCTAAATCCCCTGTTTTAGAACATTTCATTTTTATCTTAGTTTTGTATATTTTAACTCATTTCCATGAATATGCGGTAGGTGGTAGTGCATTTCGACAGTAGTGTTTTGCTATCAAATAGGGCTTTAATTATTTTGGGTATAGCCCACTTGAGCCATCCAATAATGCTCCCACCATAGAATAACCATTTTTTACTCATTTATATGAATAGATAAAAGGGACATCAAAGGAAACATCATAACAAACATTTATTTCAAAAATACATACACACTCACAGTATATATGATATAAACATTTAATCAGGGAGGGAAATATATCCCATCTGTGATGTCTGTAGCACATGTGACCTCCTGCTGAGCCTTTAACACCTCAGGGTATGTCTAAATAGAAGGGATGTGTCTATTTTCCAGGAATCTGTTCAGCAAACTTTAAAATGAAATTTTAGGCATTCAGAAGGAATACCCAGCTATTTTTCATGCCTGGCTTTTTTTTCTTTCTTGTACTGGACTTTTTTTTTCTTTGCCCAGCTTTTTCTTTTCATTTGCCTGGCCCTAATACTTTGTCGGACAAACATGTTTAATTTCTAAAGTTCACAGAAAGTCCACAAGATGTCTTCAAAGTCTAATCTCAGTGTTTGTGCACTAAAAGCTTCAACTTCCTACATCACGCTGTGTATGTTGAACACTGGACCACAGTCGGCTCATAGGGATGTTTTTCTTTTACTGAGAACAGAAGAACTTTCCACTTTCAACAAATGAATGTGAAAACAAACTGCAAAAAATCGTTCATGCTCATCAAATGAATGGGAAAAGGAACTGCATAAACATCTTTTTTTCAGCAGATGAATGTGAAAACAAACCGCACAAACATCTTTCTGCACAATGAAGCTCAACCATCCAACTGAAGGGACAAGAAAAAAAAGGTTGAAGGGGGATTTAAGTTATTTCTAATTATATGTATTAAAACATTACAAAGAATTATACAACATAATAAAAACAACAGAAAAGAACTTTAGTTCAGGATCATCCAAATATTGGTGAAGAATGTCTTACTATTCAGGAATATGATCCAAATAGTGACATTTTGGTATCCTTCACATCCTTATCTCATGGCTTACGTTGCACCTAACTTCACAGAAAGTACATTTTTTTCAAGCTAACTAACATCCAAACAAGGAAATGAGACATAACCTCTTTGGTGGAGGTAACTGCAGCTGCAGGCGAAATGAATAATTCAGCTATTTAAAAAAAAAAAAAAAAGTAGACACTAAAAATATGTAAGTGCAGATACTTACTGGCAGGTCTTTAGTTTCCATTTGAAGATGGCAAGGCCTCTTTAGACGCCTGCTGCACTGTTGGAGTGCAGGAACAGACAGGGCCTGGGTGGTTTTGGTAAGATTTAAAAGATAGTCAATTAAATATTCTTCACTTTCAGTGTCCTCCAGGGCTGCTCTTGCTGTTGTACTGTGGATGAGACTTTGGAGAACGTAGCCAGAGGCCTGTCCAGCAGAATCAAACAGGAGAAGAGTCACTGGGCGGCTGGGAGAGTGGGCGACATCGACTTCACTGGCTCCACTAAGACAAGAGGAAAGGTTAGACTAGATGGCCTAATACTTTATGTTACATAACAGCGTGGCTGGAGATGAGGTAAAATGATCAACTCCTCTCCTATGCAGTTTGTGAGGGTTCGCGGAAACACAGACCCTGTGCTGATCTACAAGATGCTGACAGAAGAGTGGGGTCTCGCCTCTCCACACCTGGTGGTGTCGCTGGTGGGAGGTGATGAGCTCTCGCAGATGAAGCCGTGGCTCAGGGACACTCTCAGAAAAGGACTCGTGAAGGCTGCGCAGACCACAGGTGAAAACCAAAGCAGCCAGAACAGGCCTCGGCTTGTGTAACCAACAGTGAAGGATGACTTCTCTGCTGCTACATAAACACTCAATATGCGTTGTTGCCTTGTGATTCCATCAGCATTCATCCTTTAGCGTTCATCGTTTTCTGTTCATCGTCTGAGGGCTCTCTGTCCAAAAAAACAGACCCAGTGATTAAAACAGGTTAAATATGTTGCCTGAACCTGAATAAAGCAGTTTTATTTCTCTGACACTGTTGGACACAGGACGCTGATGAGGTGGTGATCATCTTTCTCTGATAACTTAGCCAGTGCTTCCATTTCTTAGATTAAAATGTTTATCAAAATTTTTCTAGGTTTGAAAGTTATTAGAACAGTTTGAAATAATAATGGAAGCACACGACTGAGCAAAATATTTAACTCAGGTCTAGTCCTTTTTTTTTTCTTCCGTAGTTTGTAGGTATTTTGTTAGTTGATTTTATTGCTTGCAAAGGTAATAATATAAATAGCACTACATATGTCAGCTGTTTTTTATATATGCCTGGATGCAATCTTTGATATATACAGTATACTGTACATTGTAATGACTACTTCCTAGTCACTTGGTAGCTGATGCTGAAAGCTAATCTATACTATCCATAAACACTTTCATGCAAATACTGGTCTGTTCTCCAGGGGCTTGGATTTTGACTAACGGCTTACGATTTGGCATCACCAAGCATTTGGGCCAGGCGGTGCGAGATCACTCCTTGGCAAGCACTTCCTCTAAAGTTCGTGTGGTGGCCATTGGCATTGCACCCTGGAACATGATCCACAATCGAGAGGCGTTACTCTCTGCCAAGGTTTCTGTACTTACTTACACAATCGATATAGAGCTTAAAAAAAAAAAAAAAAGATTGGCAGTAGCGTCTACTGACTCAGCAAGTATTTACATCTTTAACATGACTGTGTTTGTCCTGTGTCCTGCACTCACAATCTTAAGGTTGATGATCCTGCAACATACAAGCCACAGGACCTGCCCCACGGGTCAGTCTATTCCCTGGACAGCCACCATTCTCATTTCGTGCTGGTGGAGGAGGATCCAAACAGACCGGGAGCCACCAGTGAAATGAGGGTTAAGCTCCTCAAGCACATCTCTCTTCAACGCACTGCTTACGGAGGTAAAGCCCCTTTAGGCCACTGCTAGGAACCAATAATGCAAAAAGAATGACTACATTAAATGTTAATGCTTACTTACACAGACTTTAAATAAATATAAGCAGTAAAACGTATTTAACTATCCAAGGTGGAGTACTCATTCTGACAAACGGACCTTTTCAGCATGTTAAATTATAGATGCATAAAGCTTTATTTCACTGTGGCGTCATGCATGGCTCAGATGGCTGCTTCATACACTGGTATTTTTAGTAAAAAAAAAAAAAAGCTTCATATTTTATGTCCAATTCACATGGTGCATATGGCAGAATTTTAATTTGCAACATAAAATATCCACATCGGATCTTTCCCTTGTTGTGAAATAGAATCTCATCGCCTCAAAAATGTACATGAATGCAGTTACCGAGTAAATGCACATCTACTCAGTTGTTGTAGTAGTCTGGGTTTTGATAGACTCTTTACAGCTCATGTGAGCCAGTCTCACCAGTCTTAGATGCTGTTGCTTGTTTCTCTGCCACTCCTTTTGTATTACTTGCTTTAAAATTTTAAATAATAATAACAAAAACTTATCCAAGACAGAAAACTGGTGTTTCATCACAAAGGTTGTGTGGAGTTTACTTGTAAATGAAGTAATGTTTGCATTCACAGTATTATTTTATATCTTTGAAGTCATTGAATGCATGATCTTTCTCATATCATCCCAGTCTTTTAAATATTTTAAATTGTGCATCGTAGCTTGCCGTCTTCTTCTGTCTGCCTGCATGACTGTGAATCTTCTTTGCGACAAAACTGCCACCAAATGTCACTCAGCAGAATAACCTGGAAACAAATAAAATAGAGATTTTCTAAAACAATGGTGCATAGTAATATTATTACTGTAAAACTCCACAGAGTACTTTAAAGTTCTAAATGATCTGCTTCTGCTTTTGCAAGCTGTATAGTATAGTTTCATTTTTCCAGAGGAACTGTAGGACATATTATGGGCCCTGTGACAGGCTCTGCTCTCGCCTCTGTCACTGACAGTGAGCAGAACCAGTGGGAGTATTCAGGAAGAGTGTTAGTGGGTGCACACACTTCACCAGTCTGATAACTCACATCAAGCAATATCCTGAGCTGTATATCATGTTCTTTCATCTTTTTTTAATTAATATAGTAGTTGGCAGCCAGGGTGTTAGAGCCTCTCAAGGCATCACAAAATAAAACTTAGCGTTCTGGGATGGTTAACAAGATGAAATAAAAATGATTATCTTATTTTATTATTACTACTTTCTATGTTGTTTAATACTAAAATACTGAATAGGTTTTGCTCTTCACAATTCAAATAATGCAGTCAGAGATAAGAGCAACATTTGTTGAATTAATAAGTCACTACACATCTCTACAGGATTTCCCCACAATAAAATATATTAAGATTGGAGCAACATTTATTGAATTAACAAGTCACGCCACATTTCTAAAGGATTTCCCCACAATATAATACATTAAAAACAAATTAAAGGAGCTTTTTCACCATTTTCCCATTTTAATGTAATAATTTGGACTGAATTTTGTGAAGCACTTTGAGACAACTGTGTTGTGTCATTGGACTATATAAATAAAATTGAATTGAATTGAATTTCAGTCTATTTATTGAAAAAATCACCTGGTCAGACCTATAGCAGCAATGCAGTCTGCCTTCTCACACACTGACTCAGAAAGAAAGAGAAACAGAAAGTCAAGTACAGACACTGAAGTTTGTGTGTTTGCAGGAACACCAGAGATCTAAATATTCTCTAGCACTGAAGATGTGTGTGTGTGTGTGTGTGTGCTCCGAATGGAGCCCCTTTAAATCAAATTGAAAACAGATCAATGGGAGGATGCAATGGGATGTGCAAAATACGGCAGCAGTAGTACTATATTTGCAACAGCAGTAGTAATTGTAAGCAATTAAAAAACAATTTAGCGTCAAATATTTTGGAAATGGCTGCATTATTATGTCCATTTTAAAAACCTTTGTCCATCATAAATGAGATACTTTGGTAGGACAACAGTTGCAGGGTACTGGAAAGGCCCGTATGCACTACTCATACTAACTGAACAGTAATAATTATACACTCTGAAATGTTAAAATTGTTATGAATGTGTTTTGTTATTTGCAGGTGCAGGAAGTTTTGAGATTCCAGTACTGTGTCTTTTGGTCCATGGGGAACCCAGAATCCTAAAGGTCGGCCTTCTTTTCACTGCAGGAACTTATAAAAAACATAAAGAGACTTTTTGAAACTCACATATTTGTTGGCTGTATGATTTTACAAAATCTGAATTTAAACAGTGGGGGGGAGACTTGAGAATTAGGCTCTAAACCAAATGTTGGTTGTGCCATGTCATGAAGGAGCAGGCCAAAGCCAGACTGAGAAACAAATGATTGCTTTCTGCTCCTCTGTTCTCACAAAAGTAATCTCTTTGGCTTGAAAACATGTCAAAGCCCCCAATTTATTTGCATAAATAGAGCCATAACCAAGGAGATTATAGATTACCGCCAACGCTGATCAATATGACTCTGTTTGTGTTAGACTTTTGAGTGAAAATTAAGTTTTGCTAGTTTGTGCATGAACGTTCTGAACATTCTGTCTCTTTCTGCAGCGGATGTATAAAGGCATTGGCAATTCAATGCCGTGGCTGATTCTGGCAGGCTCGGGAGGCGTGGCTGACATCCTGGTCACGCTGATGAATAGGGGCTGCTGGGATACGGACAGTGTTCATGAGCTGCTGCTGGACACCTTTCCAAATGCCCACCACAGCGCAGACATCAGTAACTGGGTCAAGCTGGTGAGACTGATGTGCGCAGCATGGAGGCAGCCACATACACAGATGTACACATCACAAGACTCTAGAAAAATGGGGCACACTGTGGGAAAGATGTGTGGGAAGCTGAAGTGGGATTTCCATCTTTATCTTCAAAATTTGTATGGTGATGACCTAATTAAGGATATGAAGGAGGAGGGGGAAATGCAAATAATGTCTCTTTCAAGCTTAAATATGCAACGAAGGGATTGTAATTTGAGGAAAACAATTCATTCGCGGCAAAAAAAAGCACATTACTTCATGCAAAGTAATAGGTTGTGTAATGTCTTGACTGCCTGAATCAGATTCAGAAGATTCTGGATAACGGGCATCTCCTCACTGTCCATAACCCGGAGCAGGAAAGCGCTGAGCTGGACACGGTCATACTCAAAGCTCTAGTCAAGGGTAAAGTACTTTCTGTGAGATGTTATCAAGACATTTTCAAAGGCTGTAGGGTACATGTAGAACCCTGACATTTCAGCACTTGTGAACCTGTTAACATTTTGTGTGACATTTTCTGTGCATGTGTGTATCAGCTTGTAAGAGCCAAAGTCAGGAAGCCCAAGACTTCCTTGATGAACTAAAACTGGCCGTGGCCTGGAACAGAGTGGACATTGCCAAGAGTGAAATCTTTAATGGTGACGTGGAGTGGAAGGTGAGACAAACCATTTTTTTTAATTAAAAGGTTTCCCTCGATCTGGTAATTAAAATGTAGAGTGTATGTAAGATATGGTTGTGTGTCTAGTGGAAAATATTTGGCAGATATTGAATAGAATATAAATAAGTATGTTTTAATGAGTATATAATTCAATCAAATGTCACCACTCTAGGAGAGGCCCATTAAGATTAATGAGACAGACATGAAACAAACTGTTCTTTATACAACTCCAGAGAGCGTGAGAGAGAGAGAGATGTAAAATTATATTGAGATGATTTTTAGTTCTTAAAACCACAAATATATATTGTTAGTGATATCACAACTTCAAATAAAACCCAGGAAACAATCAATCAAACAATTCTAAATTACACGAGTATCCAATGCAATGTCTTAAGCAATGAGGTAATGTCATCCATGTGATTTATTTTACATTAAATTCTGCCTGCAGCGTTCTGAACTAGCTGGAGTTTTTCTGCAGACATTTTAGGTAATCCTTTAAAAAGAGTACACTTAACAGGTAGCAATAAGAGCATGAATGAGCACTGACTTTAGCAATATTCATAGATATTTCTATTTAGATCAAAGAGTGGCCATTCCTAAAAAAATGAATAGTAGCAAACCACTGTAAACTGTAGTAAAGGAGCATGAACATGACAATTAGATAAAGTTTTTCACCAGGAAGAAGAGAAGAATGTTGCTTAACATGGAAACATGATCTCTGCAGGCATGTGACCTTGAGGAGGTGATGATGGATGCGTTGATCAACGACAAGCCTGACTTTGTGCGGCTCTTTGTGGACAACGGCGTGAACCTGGGTGAGTTCCTGACCTTCGGCCGACTGCAGGAGCTCTACTGGTCTGTGTCAGAGAAGAGCCTCCTCCACAACCTTCTCCTCAAAAAGTACGAGGAGAAGCAGCTTCTGCTCGGCACCGCCAGGACTCCCGGCCCTCCCGGCCACCACCCACCCGAGCAGGGGGACCGGAAACCCCGCTTCACTCTGTACGAGGTCGCCAAAGTGCTGAAAGACTTCCTCCATGACTCCTGCAAAGGCTTTTACCAAAAGATTCCCACAGTGAGTGATACAGTGTCTCCACAGACTCAATCAATCACATATCCTGCACTGAATAAGTAATACTTTCATATAATGAAGTAAGTCCCATCTTGTATTCCCCCTGGCAGTTGTACCCATCTTATTTTGGCTTGTTAGGATGAAGCATTGTCTATTTAAGAATCCGTGTCACAGTTAGAATACTGTATGTCTGAGTTGTAAGCATAGAGTGATTTTCCTTCCAAACCCTCTCAGAGTTTATTAGAGTAAAGTGTTAGAGGCCTGAACCATGCAATAAAATAGACAATAGGCAGACATAAAGGTAAAGTGTGTACGATTTAGTATCATTTAGCAGCATCGAGCAGAACAGACTTGGCAAAGATGTAATATAATATTGACGATTATGTTTAAAATAGTATATAATTCTGTCAAAATAACAATTGTTGTGTTTGTAATTGCCTGAGATTTATCTGTTTTATCTGCATGGGAAGGCGGACTCCCTCTGCAAATCATTTTACTGTTTCTAGCCCAGAATGGACAAAAAACAATAGCTCTAGACATGGCCTTTCATATTTTTTTTTAGCTATCATAGGTTCATCTACACATTTCAGGTTGTCATTTGTTTGCAATCTGCAACACTCTACCTTTAACTCACTTTCTGGAAAACAGTGAATTTTAGATGGAGACATCATTCTACATTTAACATAAAATCAAACCAATAAGCTCAGAAATCTTTAAGTAATTCTACCTTTTTGCTCCTCCTAATCAGTCTTTCTTTCCTTTACTGCAACATGGACATAGATGTTTAATAATACAAACTTCAAATCATATCCAAAGTTCTTTTATGTGCATTCTATGAAGTTGCTAATCTATAATCTATAATTATTGCTATGCTAAAAGGAATGATTCAGTATGCTTTTGCAATTAGCACCTACTTGTTCCTCTATGTTGTGTATTGTATATTGTACATTTCTCAGGCTCTATTGCTGAAAAAAAAGGTTATCATGAGAAATCACAGTCAGATCACGATCAAAATCAAAACATTTTTTTTATTCTGAAGGTCTACTTATTTAATGTGGTTCAGAGCAGGTCTCTACTAATTGGAAGATCTGTGGTTCGATTCCTGACTTCTCTGGTCCGTATGTCTGAGTGTCCTTGGGCAGATACTGAAACCCTAATTGCTCCCGGAGGCTGTGTCATCAGCATGTGCGTGTGAATGAGTATTAAAAATGCTTTCTGATGAGCTGAAAAACACCTTGCATGGTCACCTATTCCATCAGTATCAGTATATGAATGTGTGTGAATGTGTGGATGTTGGCATGTATTCTAAAGCATTTTCAGCATTTGGAAAACTAGAAGGTGGCTATAGAAATGCAGTTCATTTGACAGACAGACAGGCTACCTTCTTTAGCAGAGCAAGATATTGATTTTTAAATCATAACTAGCATTGATTTTTATGACTCGTGTAATAATTGCATGCAATATAAACAGTGTATAACGGCTGTTTCTACAATACATATTCATGACATGTAGTCATCTGTGTACTCCAGGAGAAGCCAGCGAAGGGGCGACTGTTCCACAGCCAGAAGAACCTGCCTGAATTAGAGGACCGCTGCAAACATCCTTGGAGGGATCTCTTCCTCTGGGCCGTCCTTCAGAACCGGCAGCAGATGGCTAACTACTTTTGGGCCATGGTCAGTCTTGTTGACTTTTTATTTGGTTCTGCTGTGGCTGAATACCGGGTGGTTTAATCAATAAAAGTGTAAATGTGACTGGCATTGGTAAAAAAACACTCAAAACCAAACTGAAGTGAGCTGAATTGAATTGGTCTAGTTTGTACTCTGTGTTCAGCGTGAGCAAGAGTGATGTTGGCGAGCACAGTGCAGGTGTGGGTCAGTCCTGCCATATGAAAATGTCACTCTAGATAAAAGAGCCCAGCGAACAGCATATTTATTAAGAACTGAGGTGAACTAAAAGCTATCTTATCTACAAGAACATTATTCAAATGAAGGTCACGCTGCTTACTGGGGCAGTATATTCAAGCAGCGGTGAGGTAGCGCAAGTGTGTCTAAATCCTGATGAAGTTAATGAGAATCATACCGTGACATGGGTTTGAAGCTTTATGTACAGTTTAAATGACACCAATCAATGATAATTGCTCTTTGTTTTCAACATTTCAAGGCACCTTTCATTTATTTATTGCCTTTCCCCGAAGTAAGGGAACCAATTACCGTAATCTCACAGGCGGTCACCCTGATATGCTCCTTTCCTGCATCTTATTTCAAACATTATCTGAAGTTATGGTAATTGCATTCGCCGTGTGTACATCCCCCTACTGCAAATCGTTTTACCATTGAAACATTGGATATCTGGCTTCATAATTTGATTGTTTGAAGTATTTCTCGTGTTGAAGGCCTTGTTACAATTATCCTGGCAGGCCTGTTTTATGCTTGCAAAATATCCCATATTTAACACATATATGCATGAACCAAGGAGTAACGTTTTATGTGTGATGAGGTCCACAGAGAGATCAACCAAATAAAAAACCTTCATCTTAGTATTTAACCTACATGTTGCTCATTATTTGTCAGAATGATTGCGCAACAAAGTGCCTGTACCTCTTAGAAAATGACAGTATAATGTATTATAATACCACCCTATCAGAAAGGACCAGCTAAAGATTTTCATGCAGTGGGAATCCTTTGGTTCTCTTCCTATAAAAACCCTCTCTTTTGGTCTTTCCACATATATTGTGACAAACAAGTTGAGTCTCCCCATTGCAGGCCTCGCCACCTTCTACATCATTGAAAACATTCTAACCTATGGCCTCACTTCCTGTTCTGGTAACCGCAAAGTACCCGAACACCGAACATCGGAACAGGGGTAGCGAAAACAACATAGCAAAATCATCCATGCCCCTACCTTCCCCTTCCTGCTGGGGATTCTGCATCAATGCTGTGTTTGCAGAGCCTTCAGCATCATCAAGGATCCCCATCACCTTTCTCACTGTCTGTTTTCCCTCCTGCTGTCAGGGAAGAGGTAGAGGAGCATCTGTGCCAAATCCAGCAGAATGCTAAACAGTGTTTACCTGCAAACAGTCAGGATCATAACAAACCGCACACAATCTTCTCCTGGGATTTATGTTTTTTTTTTTTTATAATTTTTAAGGTATTTTTTTAGATACATAGTATATATGTATATTTTATAGTTGTATTGCTGTGGGCTGGTAGAAACAGCATTTTTCTTTCTTTTTTTTCTTTTTTTATGTATGCAAGTACACAAGAAAAAGAGAATAAACTAAATCTTGAATCAGGTGTATGCAAAAGATAACGCTCTCTAAAATTCTTAACTAGATTTCTGAGATCCCGCTCTCAGACCCACTTCTTGGATCCAGCTTTCTTTTAATCCTGCAGGGCCCCGAGGCTGTCGCGGCAGCGCTGGCGGGCTGTAAGATTCTGAAAGAGATGGCACGGCTGGAATCGGAGGCTGAGTCTGCGCGCAGCATGAAGGAGGCCAAGTATGAGCAGTTTGCCCTTGGTGAGTGTTTAAACAGTTTCATGACAACAGCTGAGTGTTATCATAAAAAAAAAATTAAAGGTCAAACAAACAAAAGTGTAGATGGATTTGTTTTTCTTTTTGCTGACCTCAAATCAAGAGTTTCTTTCACACAAACAGATTGGAAGGGAATAAGACGTGTATTTAATGTTTGACACTGTTCTCTTCCCTGTATCACGGCAGATGTCTTTGGCGAGTGCTACTCCAACAGTGAAGACAGAGCTTATGCTTTGTTAGTGAGGAGAACACACTGCTGGAGCAAATCTACAGTCCTGAACCTGGCAACCGAGGCAGATGCCAAATCCTTCTTTGCCCACGATGGAGTTCAGGTACTAAGGAGGCATATCCATATGCTCGTTTGGCATTCCGCCCCGCTGACAAATATTTAACTTGCATCCAACAGTTTGAAATTTGCAATGAAATACTACACTGTGTTAATAAATGCAGTAATGCTGCCCGGTGGTAATTAAAAACTTTTCCAGGGCATTGCATGTCTGTAAATGCATATTTCACCGGACCCCATTCCGTGCACAGTTTTATCCCTCCAACAGACGTCCTTGTCATTACAAAGTCATCATTGATAGTTAATTGGTATTCAGTGTCAGCAGGGAAAGTTAGTATGCAGCAAACGCTCGAGGGATTGAGAGTAATATTTCATTTAAAGCACACAGTTGGAATAATATGGCCTTTCAAATGGGTAGTTGTTAATTATAATTCAGTACGTGTTTGATGTGTCAAGAAAATGTGTGTTTTACTGGATCTTACTGTTAGGAAAGGCTCATCACTCAGCATTAGGTATCCTGTCGTTTAAGTGACCTTACTGCAACTTTACAGCTGTGGGAGCCCACACACGTCAGGTGAAATGTCTTGATCAATAGGGGCATTTTTTAACTCGGGTAACTAATGTAGTTTCAAGGATATACAGGAAAAAAATATAAGAGACCACTGCAAAATGATCATTTTTTCAGATTTTCCTTCTTATATGTATGTGTTTGGGCAAAAGGAACAGTTTTGTTTCCCCCAAACATTTCCCCCAAATTCCCCTCCCTCCAAAAAAAAAGATCATTTAGAGCATTAATCTGCAGAAAATGACAAATGGTGAAAAAACAAAAAAGATACAATGTTTTCTGACCTCAAACAATGCAAAGAAACAAGATCAAATTTCTTTTAAAACAACATAATACTATTATTTACACTTAAGAGTAAGAGTTCAGAAATCAATATTTGTTGCAATAACCCTTATTTTTAATCACATCTTTCATGCTCTCCACAGTCTTTACCATTGTTCTTAGGTGACTTTATTCCACTCCTGGTTCCTCTTTAAGGAGAATGAGGTGTTCATGTGTTGGAATTCAACAGACGCTGGAATGGAATGGCTCTAGTACATGTACAGATGCTGATTTCAGAAAAAAAATGCAGTGGTCTCTTATTTTTTTCCAGAGCTGTAGTCAAAAGATTGAAAGACGAAAATGTTCGAAGGCTTATGGTGCTCTCTTGTGGTTGGATTTGAAGCTACAACACATGATTATAATTATTACTGCATGATGAAAACTTAACTTTTACCACAGGCTCTCCTCACAAAGATTTGGTGGGGAACGATGACAACAGACACAGCCATCTCCAAACTGGTGGTGACTTTCTTCTGTCCGCCTCTCATCTGGACCAACCTCATAAAATTCAGGTGATTCACTTGGAGCCACAGGGATGCAAAGTGCATGGTTTGTGACTCTTTGTTATTTGCATTGACACCCATCATATGTGTTTCTCAGCGATGAAGAGGTGGATAATCGAACCGGTCGAGAGCAGTTTGTGGAGCAGGACAGTCTGGATACAGAAAAGGCTTTGCTGCTAACTGATGATGATGACCCTTTGTGAGTTTGTGGATAAATTACAATACAATTGTTGTTGAATAGTATTAAAATATAACTTTGTTCAAATTTTAGGCTAGTGCATAAATGTCATTCTTTAAATTCAATCCTTTGTCGGACGAGTTCACAAATCACTTATTAAAGGTGCATTATGAAAGATTTAATGGCATTTAGAAGTATCCATAGAAACAGATCAGTGACAGGATAACATAGAATATGCAAATGTCATCAACCAATCAACCAACCAACCATGCTATTTGTCATATCCAAGAAATTGTGTTTTTTTTGTTGGTCATGTGTCTATGTTGTTATGTTTTATTTTGACATCCTTCTCTCATTCCGAGTACTTGCTCCTTCCCCTTGTGTACTCCTACTGTTCTGATTGTTCGCCCTGTCCTGAGTGTTTCCACCTACTCCTCATTACCTTGCTTCCCACCTTCAAAGTATTCAAAATGAGGACTCCACCATCTAGAATGTCCGAATACCTTAGTTGGTCTTCAGCAACTAAGTTGTTCTTCTTGTCTTGTGAAGTCAGAGAGCCACAGTTCACATCAGGTTTTGTCTGGCCATTTTCTTGCCTGATGTTATTTTGATACTTAGTTTAGCCTTAGTGAGTCTTGCCTCCTGAGTCGTGCATTTGGGTTTGAGTCTTAGCTCGATCGTGACACTAATGGCTAAAATAATATAATTAACCTCCCCATGCTCCGATTTAAGCAGCCGAGGCGAGGCTCACTCTCTTTCCCTCTCTCTCTTTGTTTCCCAGGGACTCAGGCCCTACAACTCAGAGCTGTGCCTCGGTGTGGTGGCGTTTCTTGCTCCGCCGCTGGCGACGCTTCTGGAGCGCCGCTGTCACGGTTTTCCTCGGTAACGTCATCATGTACTTCGCCTTCCTCTGCCTCTTCACCTACGTGCTACTGCTGGACTTCCGCCCACCGCCGCCCTTTGGCCCCGGCGCCCCGGAGATAATGCTCTATTTCTGGGTCTTCACCTTGGTGTTGGAGGAACTTCGACAGGTGACTGACAAAGCACTTAATCCCACTGGTTCCATTTTTTATTTGCAAACATATTCCAAATCCTTGGATCATTAGGTTTTTTTTTATGGAGCTATATCGATCTACCTATGCAGTGCAGCTTTGTTTGCATGACAGTGTCCAGGCCTGACAAGTCAGACACATCTGAGTAGGAGGTGATGCGAATTGCTACAATGAGCTCATTCTCCCTGGGCTTTAAGGATTAATGAGCCTTTCGCCTCTCTGCTTGACTCCCTCACAGTGAGCCAGGTCAGACAAGCATGATCCTTTATTCCGATGATCCCATTGAGCCTTCTTCCCTTGGGCACAAAAAGCCCCAGATGAGACAGGCCGTCACCGCTGTTCCCTCAGCTCCCTCAGGTCCCTTTTTTCACCGTGCACTTCAGAAAGGTCCTTGACCGGAACAGGACTTTTCCAAAAAAAGAAACGCATCCCTGGCACGCTACCAAGCCCAGCAGGCTCCCTAAAGGTAGAGGGACCCCTGTTCTAACCAGACCTGTCATGGAACAAGTTTAATCTGATAGATGGGCTGCTGCAAGACGACACACTCTCACATAGTTGCTGTTGTGACAACCAATGCTTGTGTTTGCATCAATGAGGATGCTCATTAAATCGGCAGACCTCATCGGTTCACCTGTAGGTTGAGCATTAATTATTTACAAATTAACTAATTTAGTAGTAATACATCTACAATTATCACTCGTAGGTGATTCCACCTTCAATTTCTTATTCTACATTGTGTGACTTGTCAGTAGAATCTTCCGTCTGTATTTGCAAACCATTTAACACCTGAAAAACAGTGTTGTGCATAAATTGAGACAGTCATACAGTTTTATACAGCTATTTTCTGACATGATAGTAGTCATCTTTTGGCAAATTACGCAAAAAAAATAAAATAAAATAAAGTTTCTAAGTGCTTCCTCTCATATGACATCATCAACTTCCTGCTCCTTCATCCTGAGAACATGGCGAAGACAAACCCTCCGAGAACCCTTTCAACCCTGACGTGTATATATCTATTTAATTAGTTTTAAAATAATCCCCCAAAAAAGAACTTTGTACATGGGATAGATATTGCTTTGTTTATGGGCGTATTTGTGAAAACAGCACCCATAACAGCCATTCAGATTCTATTTTCTGCAAAGAAAAGACTACAATATATGCATGAAATATTTAAAACAAATCTGGGCTTAAATGGGTTAAACAATGCACCCTGACTGTTTCTGTGATGCTGTAGCTGGCATTATTTTTATTTAATTTTATTTTTTTATGTTGGTCTTGATGCCTTTTGTAAAAATGTCATACAGCCTTTAGCTTGTTTTCAGACCACTTGCACCATCTAGGGACCAAGCATTGGCTCTTGGTGCACTTCCAGGTAGGTGTATTATTCAAACCACAGGCGACAGTAAACCTTACACTGTGTGTAGAAGGAATTTAAGAGGAGTGGGAACTTGGAGCATGGCAGGTGCTTCTAAAACAGCCAGACTGTGCACCTGCTTACTCCTGCCTGGCCCTGCAGGTGCGTCTGGATATAGTTCCACTTTATGACCTGTACGAGAAATGCATTACTCAGCTCTACCAGAGAACAAAAAAGAAATGTTGGAAATGTTTACTACAGCAAAGGACTGCTCTGGGTGTGCATGCTATATATCTACAGATTAAATGCCAACTTGAAAGCAGCACAAAACATAAATATAGAACCGATTTATGTCCCTAATAAAATTGATGTTTTAAACCCATTTTTCTTGAATCAACAGCATAAAAGAGATTGATAACGTCCAAACATTTATATGTTTGTATTTGTATATTTTATATTCTCTCACAGCATAACAAATCTGTTACGTGTAAATTTGCTCGAATTGCAGATTCTACTGAATACAAAATACATTGAATTAGAAATAAAAACAAAGGCTTGTGACCGGAAAAACTTGAATCTGCATTTATTCTAGGATTTTCTTTTCTAAACTATACAAACATTTATATTTTATCTGCAACAGAGCTTCTTTACGGATGAAGAAATGAACATCTTGAAGAAGTTCAAACTCTATGTAGAGGACAACTGGAACAAGTGCGACATGGTGGCCATCTTACTCTTTGTTGTTGGAGTATCATGCAGGTAAATAATATTTAATGTTATTCACAACATTTTTTTTAAGAATATTAGTTATATTAAAGTTTGGAGGCTGTGAGGTATACAATATGGAAAAAGGCGACAGAAATAAGTACCCACACAGTAAGAGTCTCTTTTCGTTGGTTTTGCAGAATGGCTGACAGCACCTATGATGCAGGAAGGACAGTTCTGGCAATAGACTTCATGGTTTTCACTCTACGTTTGATCCACATCTTTGCCATTCATAAGCAGCTGGGCCCCAAGATCATCATTGTGGAGAGAATGGTGAGTAAATCAAAGCGTTACTTTCGAACATTTACCTACATGAAAATAAAAACCTTGCATAACCAAAGAAGACAATGAAAATGTTTTTCTTTCAGATGAAGGATGTCTTTTTCTTCCTCTTCTTCCTGAGTGTGTGGCTCATTGCGTACGGTGTGGCCACCCAGGCTCTCCTCCACCCTAATGACCCAAGGATTGACTGGGTACTCCGCAGAGCCTTGTATCGCCCCTACCTGCACATTTTTGGCCAGATCCCACTAGAGGAAATAGATGGTAAATTACAATTTTTGATATGCAGCATTTTTCTGAAATCAGCATCTGCATGTATTACAACCATTCCAGACTCGCTCTGAATTCCCCCCACCCTTCTACAGCATTGCAATATTAACTTCAGGTTATGGCTCAGGACTAGTAGATTGCAAATTGTGTGTTCACTGTAAATTCAATGCAGCTATAAGTGTATCTGTCATGTCAAATGTTATGTTTAGATCGTTCATGGAATCGGGGTTGACTTTCTGTAAAGCTAATGTCTGATGATTACATTCCTTTGTTCTTTTATTAATCGGAGCAGCTGCTCGCTTTCCTGAAATGAACTGCACCGATGACTCAGAGGAAATTATCCTGGGCCTACGGCCGCCGTGTCCCAACGTCTATGCCAACTGGCTGGTTATCTTGCTACTGGTCATCTTCCTTCTTGTCACCAACGTCCTGCTGCTCAACCTGCTCATTGCCATGTTCAGGTGAGAACTAGAGAGCCCTGAAATAAAATCAAACAGAAGCACAGATCTTGTTTTTTTATGGAAGCTAATGATTCGCTTTTTGTTCCTCTTTTTCCAATCTGTAGCTACACCTTCCAGGTCGTGCAGGGCAACACTGACATTTTCTGGAAGTTCCAGAGATACAACCTGATCGTGGAGTACCACAGCCGCCCGGCACTGGCACCGCCCTTCATCATCATCAGCCACCTCTCTCAGCTCTTCCTCTGCCTCTTCAAACAGCCGGAGTCCAAACAGGAGCATCTCGGTATGAAAGGTTATTAAGGGACATTGGCAAACACACGCTTATCTGTCTTTCGCCTGGTCTATCTTTAGAAATTGCCTGTCGGTTAACTGCTTTTTAGACTACTCTCTTATTTATCTTTTTTTTTTTTCCCCAGAGAGAGAGCTGCCGGCAGGTCTAGACCAGAGGCTGATAACATGGGAGATGGTGCAGAAAGAGAACTATCTGGCCAAACAGGAGCGGCAGCACTGGGAGAGCAGTGAGGAGAGACTCAAGAGTACCTCCTCAAAGTAACATCATTTGTCTTTCCTTGGCTTAGCTGTGGCATAGTCATAGATTATAATCATAATAAACTTGAGCCTGTAATATAAGCTTGTGCTTGACTATTGTATTGTAGCTGTTTCTGTTTTTTATAAAGCTGCCTTAATTTGTATCCAGTTAAAAAAGAAGCTCTGATAAAACAGCTGTACACTACCCAACCAGTATCAAATTTAACGCTCTCCTGTCCCCTTGTGGACAAATGGATCGGTGCAGCCTTAAATAATGTAGGACAGTACAGTCAGTCAGTCTGCTTTATTACTTGTTTGGTCCTTTTCTATTATGGACAAGGTTTTCAGCAAGGCTTGTCTTTCACCAAGGGTCCAGTGCTTGTTGAGGATTGTTGGTGGGTTCAAGGACCAAGAGAAACGACTGGCATCCATGGAAGCTCAGGTGAGCCTCAAAGTTCCTAATTTCCAGTTTGTATGTAATCTGACACAGTGACAGTTAACATAACCCTCCATTTATCTGTGGATTTGCTTCTAGATCAGATACTGTGGAGAGGTGTTGTCCTGGATGGCGGAGTGCTTTGCTCAGAGCACACTGAAATGTGGGAAAGAGGCTCCAAGAGCTCCGAGTGAGTCGAGTGGCACAGAAACACAAATGCATAACATGATAGGTCTGTACTCTTGTATGATTGCATCCTTGTATGTTGATGTGATTCTATATTTCGTGTGTAGTGTCTTTGTTAGGCTGCAAGACAAGCAGCACCAGCAATGACGCACCTCAACATAAACCAGAGAAAGGAGGAGAAGCGGAAGCTGTCCCAGGTCACCCTGGATACGGAGCTAACAAAAAATTCCCTTATATTGATGAATGAGAGAAATAAAGGCAGCTGATATCATACAGACAGCCAATTGTGATACTATAACTCCATTTGTTTTTAATATTCTAAAGTCTAATGATAATGATGGTGTAACTGGAGGAAAATGGGCACTTATTTGGTTCTGAATTTGATTTAATAAAATTGTGTGGTATCGACAGATGTCTCCCAGCTTTTTGGAAAATGATTAATAATTAATCCATATATCATGTTAAAATATTAAGAAACGGCCAAAGTTGTAGATATTCAATGAAAGATGTTAGGGAATTGTGTTTTTTTCACTATTGGATGCATATTTAATTCATAAAGAGCAAACAAATATTCAATTATTACAAATGTTGACAGTGATCATTGTTTACACAGTTAAATTGCAGTAAAGGCAGAAATACAAATACAGTTCAGCCTATTAGCTACAGCTCTAAGGCTAAACATTGATTGAGCCTCATGCAGTAACCTATTCAATTTTTCTTAAGATGCCACAAATGCTCTTACCCAGTTTTGTTAATAGCATAAATCATGCCTCCCTAAACACTGTTTAAGGGCAGGTGTTGTGCAAATAATAGACCGACAGATGCCACTAAAAAGAACTTCAGCAGTAGTGAAATTTGACGCGCTGTTAAATAAACGAAGTAAACATTAAATTTCAGAGCGTCAGTAGATGTTAGTCAGAAACATTGAAAAACCCAGCAATAGCAAAAACATTAGCGATGGCGTTAATGTGTCAGCAAAGGGACAAACAGGAGCTGAACTTAAAAGAAAACATCATTTTCAGGCACATCATTTGCTGAAGGAATATTTTGCATGTTCAAGTTGGAGATCTTCTGTGTGAATGCTTTACAATGACCATCACAGTTTTCATATTATTAAATTGGGATCAATGGACAAAGCAACTTTGGTGCATAAATGTGTCAGTCCAATAACAATTGCTCTAAAAACATATAATACTCTAAATTTGATTACATGATATTAATTTGATTACATGATATTCATATTCATGTTTTCATGTTCCTCAAATTTAAACTAATATCTTGCATTGGACAATTAATTTGTAGACTGAGTTCATAAAATGCTCTTATTTAAGAGAAAATCAATAAGAAAATTATAGAAATCAATGGGTACTAACAAGATGGTTGCAATGAAAAATAAAGGGGCAACATGTTCATACATGGCTCCTTGCATGAGGCCCACGTGGGCAGTAAGTTGGCTTACTGTCTACTCTCAATAGATACAGTAGTAAGTCAACTTCTGTTTTTTTTTCTCTACACAGATCACATTAGGCAGGAACTTCTGAGAAAGGCACCAAAGAATGTTAACAGTAAAATTAGCAACTTAACAAATATGCAAAGCCTTTACATATTCATAAAAAAATAAACAGCAGTGATAAAACATAAGGCACACCAAGGTCAAAGTGAGTGCTGTCATATTTTTTTAAAGAGGAATGAAATGCAAAATTTGAACAGGCACATGGATTTGCATTTTGAGACCTTACAATAAAATAACTTAAATGTACCCTGTGGAGCTTTGTTTACAGACTTTTTCATCAAAATGTGCAGTCTGCGTTAAGGTGTATGTGTTTGTGAGCATACATGTGGATCCACAAGGCACACAAGAAAAATAAACAACTGCTCATTAAGGTCTTGCTCCACAGAGTTACTATTGGTGAAAAAACCCTACAGGGTATCTTTAACCACAGATATATACACGTAGAAGCTGAAACCATGATCGTGAGACGCATCTCTGCCACCGCCATCTTGCTCAGGGGTTCTGACCTGTTCCAATAGTAGAAAATGACTTTTGTGCTACTTTTGATGTTCCAAAGAAATAAATGCCAAAAAGTAATTAACAGGTACATTTCACAGGTGATAAGCTAGTTTACAATATTTTACTTACATTAACTTGATAGATAACCACGTATATATAGTCACTACGTCTGTTATTTGTAACAAACCAAACTGGTTGAAAAATCAGTGAGCTATGATCATTTTAATTGTGGACAGACATGCATTAGGAGGTGCAGCTTCCCTTGACACAAGATGGCGGCCCTGTTAATGCATCATTCCAATGGACAGCAGCAAAGTATGTGTGTATATATATACATATCCATGATCTTTAACATTCAGTTCTGTCTCCAACAACCAGAAAAGGCAACTAGGTAAAAACGTAGTACATGGTCCTAGGGCTGGACAGTGTATGAAACACTAGCAGGCTTCTACTTTAAAACTGAAACAGAAAGTGACCCTCAGCAACTAGAAATCTCTGCAGGCAGCTTGGGAATATCGTAAATGGATGAAACTTTGAACTTATGAGGCTTTCTAGGAGTTTGCACCATGCAGGTGTGAGTACATACATACATTTCAGAAATCAGTTGAAATAAAATGATTGAAAAAGTCTATGAAAAAAAAAAAAAAAAAATCACATTGACAAAAGTTGAGAGAACAAATAAATACTATCATACTTGTGCCGTCAAAATTGTAAATGGGTGAGAAGTTTCTTCCTCCTGACGTCCAACTATTAAAATGAATCGAGCAGTATTGAAACTCAGGGTGATGCAGATGTGTGATGTATGTGATTCCGCAGATACCAGTCTGACTTTAGTCCCTAGAAACTGAGGCCTCGGGCCCTCTAGGCTGCACCGTTGGTCCCTCGCGGTGGGACAAGCTGTCGAAACGTGGTGTGACCTCACAGCGGATCAGGAGCGTGTCGTCTTTGACGAAGGCTCGCTGACTCAGCTGCTGCAGGTGCAGGAAGGTCACGTAGCCAAATCCTTTTGGGTTGCGCTGGATGGTGGGCTTCTGGAAGGCCTGCAGGTCCGGCTTAGTCTCCATCAGCTCCATGTGGTGCTGGCACTCCGGGCCTTGGTCGAGGATGGCCAGCCGGATGGTGCCCTGGAACGGCCAGCTCAGCTGCCCGTCGAAAGCTCCTTGCATGGTGTGGACGAACAGCGAGATGTAATTGGAGCAGCGTGGGGCATTTGGGGTCTGCAGGTGCAAGCGCAGGCACAGTTTGTAGCCTGGACGCCCGGTGTAGAAGCCGGGGCTGTGCTCCACCACTGGGAGGCCCGCTTCTTGGTTCCGCAGGTGGATGGAGAAACCTTTGAGGCGCCAGATGAAGATACCGTGGCACTGCTGAGCCTCCAGCTCCTTCACCGTCTCCTCCAGCACAGACACCCGACGCTGCAGCTCTGCAAGGTGGCCGCCCTGAGAAGAAGAGGTACAATTTTAAAAATACAAGCAAAAGGCTTAAAGGATGATCATGAGAAGATCTAACGCAGGCTGGGAAACCCTGGTCCTGGAAAAAATCATTATCACGGTTATTTTCGTCAATATTGAAATCATGATTCAATCAATATTCAAACGCTTATTTTTTAGTTACACAATGCATTTAATCTGCATGATAGGCCACAGAGATATCATCTAATAGGTTATGTTGCTATGCGGTTAATTGCACAGCCTTAACTGTGAGTGCAGGTTTTTGTTCCAACCAAGCAGGAACACACCTGATTCTACTAATCAACCATTAGGTTCCTTGCAATGGAGTCTGATTAGTAGAATCAGGTGTGTTACTGCATGGTTGCTACTGTCTAGGACCAGGGTTGCCCACCCCTGGTCTAACGTGTCTGTGCTTTAACAAGAAACAGCACCGCCCCTCTCTACATGCAGAACACAACACTGTGCGTAGGACCCCATGGCCTACGGGGGGGGGGCTCATTGCAAATGCACAAACAACGCACATGCAGCAGATGCATCACATGGCTGCCCAGAGGTGCAGGTAGAGTACCAAGTCAGCCTGAGACAGGAGAGAGAAAAAAGAGAAGTGTAATCTGACACGGTACTGCACACGTTGCCACAATGATTGACAGCACGCAGCATCTGACCAATCAGCAGTCAGATGCACCAACAGGTTGTTGGATGAGGATAAAGAGATGGAGCCAAGCAACAATATGAGTTGGGAGCAAGTAAAAGAAAAAAAAAAAAAAACAAGAGGAGGCTTGTGCTGCACAAAACTGCAGTGGGCACGGCAGCTACTGGGCTGCTAATTATGGGACAGAAGAGAGGATAATTCTGCCTCGATGTGCGCCGGAGATTCCATTTACCAGCGGCCCTGATTAGCATTTAATCAACGTCTTGTTAATTCCAAACACGCATTTCCTCACACTCTCAGGCAACAAAAAAAAAAGAGACATTTCTTAGTGAATTTAACTACTGACAAGATAAGATGAAACAAAATAAGTAGGGGTGGACTTGGTTAAAGAAATTAATCCAATTCAGGTCTTAAAATTAATTACCGGTAATCGATTAATTGCAATTAATTTCATAACAAAATTTGTCCCAAAAGAAACAATTATTTTATGTAAATGAATTTTAGCACCCTTGTCTTCAACCACTGTTAGAGGTTTACAGTCCTGGGTTTCATTTAACCACTGGGCACCCTTTAAACTCGGGGTGCTGGTGTATATTTTAATACATGGCACACATGGCTCTTGGCTTCTTATAACAAATATGAGGCTCAACTCTTTGTTCATCTATGTCAATGTTTATCTGCATATAAAGTGGGGAAGTGGGATCAATTAATAACTGTAAGTTAAAAACTTCACATTCCATTTCTGCATTGTCTGATACATAGAGAAGAAATCAGACACCAGTACTTTACAGGGACATTTTGATGATAGATTCTGTGATTACACAGAAAATCCACAATGCACATATCAGTAGCCTGAGACAGAAGGAGTTCCCATACCCGTGTGTCTTTTAAGATGATGAGCTCACGCAGCTGGTGATCCTGTCTGACCAGTCGTCCGTCCATCTCTAGAAGCCTCTGCATCTCTTCACTGGGCTGAGAAGGTGCAAAGTTGCTGCTGCAGCTTGCAGCTCCTCTGGGACCACTAGGGGGCGATACCGATGCTGCAGCAGCAGCAGCAGCTCCTTGGTCCTCAGAGGAAACAGAAGGTCCGAGCGCATAGAGTGATTTGGGCGTGGTGCCGTTCACGCTGAGGCCACGCAGGAATTCCGCCATGTAGCGCATATGCATCTGTGTGAACTCCTGCATGTGCTGAGCCAGGTTGTGGCGCTGCATCTGCAGAGGAGGAGGATGATTAAGCTTTACTGTGGTAGACAAACACACCACGGTTTTGTAACAAGCAGGATCTGAATCTGAATCTGAATTTGATAACTTACCCTTTCCTTACATCCGAAGGTGCTGAAGTTGCAGGCAATGGGAGCTTTTGGGCAATCTGTGTCACAATGAGATTCCATCTGAAAAACAACGTAACCCGCTCAGCTTCATGTAGATTTGTTTATTTAATCAAGTTATCAACAAGCATTTCAACAAGATATCGCTGCATAGGTACAAATTAAATGAGGAAAACCTTTGGAGAAAAAACTCCTGCTCCTTCCACCATACATCGGATGATGCACCACTCACCTATACACAGCAGCAGACCATGCTGCTCCAGCAGCTTCATACACACTGCTGTCAATAATGGAGTTGCTTTCCAGAGCATGTTACTGGATCCATTACAGACAATTCTCTTTAGGGCTTCAAATAAAGAACTCAGACACCTCCTCACAACTTTTTTTCATTATCTGTTGAACTGCAGTGAACCATATGATTGACTGAATATCATTTCTGTCTTGGCTGTTGTTTAGAGTTGCAACCAATAAGCCCCTCCAAAAACTAAATCACCTTTTGTCTCAGGAAACAAATCACTCAACCATCATCTTTTGCTGTAACTGTTGTGGAAACAGTGTTGTACCCACAGCAGCCGTGACACATTGACTGGGTGTGGAATGATTCCCCATTGTTCAAACGAAAGAGAAGTTCTTGTTGACAGGGTTTGGCTTAAATGATTAACAATTCCCAAGCGTAACAAGATTCTGGACTCGTCATTGCTGTAATGTTTTAACTGATACAGTATGTCATGGCAGTGAGCCAAAAAAAAAAAAAGATTTTTAGAAATGCTGGCCAACTGAAAAGTATGAGCATGTACAGCAGTTGGTACTTAGTTGGGGCTCCTTTTGCCTGAATTACTACAGCAATATGGCCTGGCATAAAGTTGCTCTGATGGTGGCCTTCAGCTTTTCTGCATTGTTTGTTCTGGCAGATCTCATCTTCCTCTTCATAATATCACATAGAATCTCGCTTCCTTTTTGTCTTTTTCAAGTTCTCTTTGGCGAGAAGCTTCTGGCGCTATTGTTTGTACATTTTTTCTACCACATCCTTTCCTTCATTTCTCTCTTAATGTGTTTGGACACAGCTCTGTGAACAGCCAGCCTCTTTAGCAGTGAACTTTTGTGTCTTGACATCATTGTGCAAAACGTCAATGGCCATTTTTTTGGACGACTGTCACGTCAGCAGTCTTCCTCATGATTGTGTAGCTTAACTACACTGACAGACCATTTAAAGGCCTCTGCAGGTGTTCTGACTTAATGAGCTGATTATAGTGTGGCACCAGGTGTCTTCAATAAGGAACCTTTCCACAGTAATCAAATTTTCTGAGATACTCATTTGGGGTTTTCATTCACACTTGAAATATATCAGTCTGTGTGGAATTAATGTATACATTATGTTTTACCTTTTTGAGTGGAATTACTGAAATAAACAAACCTTTTCATGATATTCTAATTATATGAACAGCACCTGTACTCACTCATACACTCACTCACCTGGTCTCTGATGAGATCCAGCTCACAGTATTGGCACTTGATGTTGGCAAAGGGACACTGCTGTTCATGAAGCTGAAAGAGCAGCAGATTGTAAGGAGACAGCTCTGGAATAGACAAGAGGAACAATGACACGGGTGAGTCAACAGTACCTCTCTTTCCTCGTACACGAAGCACGCCACGCAATCTGGACACGACATAGGCCTCCTCTGGCACTCAGTAACCGTGTGCTCTTCTAGGTGAGTTTTTCTCACAGACTTTTGGCACTGTGGGCAGGGCACGGTCGCAAACTGACACTGTGCTACATGTTTCTGGAAAAAAAAAAACAATAGATTGAAACATTGCTGTTAACTGTATTCAGTGATAGGACAACAGCAGTTCACACATGATAAAGTCACTGTGTTAAAGGCAGCAAGAAATAGTGTCACAGTCGATTGTCCTTAAGAAATTCTGAGTATTAGCAAATTCATTTTTAAAAGTTATTTAAAAGATGCATATTTTAAACATATGAAATGAATGAATGTCCTGGAGTTGTATGAATGTTTGCTCTGCACTTACCTTGTTTGTTTCTTGTTTGAATGAATAATCTTTGTTTGATTTGACAGAGATGGTAGCATGGACACTGGGAGCAGCTGGTTGACTTTTTATTTAATAAATTAAAGCTTTTACTCAGAAAAAGAAGGTAGGACTCCTTTTTGAACTGCAAGGAATTTGATTGTGTTTTTTTTTGTATTGCAATTCAAAATGTATTTTTAACTTAATAAAATCTGAATAAATTGATTGTTTATGGCAAGAAAAACCGGTTTCAATGTCTGGATCACATTTAAAAATTATGAACATGTGCTTTAAAATTCTCACCTCTAAATGACGGAGTTCCATTTTATCAGTGCAGCCGTTGTTTGGACAGCGAACAGTTAGCGAGAGAATCTCCCTTTTGGCAAAGTTGTCAGGAAACAGCTGGTCCTCTGACAGCCTTTCGTTGTCCACAGGGCACCTCTGTCCAGTGTCACTGTATAGCAGGAGACAGAAATGCAATGTGGTTATTACCAGTTGAAGCTCTTTACTTATACTTCAGCAGAAACGCCTGTGATTCAACCAAAAGGCTGCATAATTTACTACAGGGGACATACAGGAGAGACTATTCAGCTGCTGAATTGATGACAATGCATGAACACCTCTTAAAGAATGAGCTGCTATATGTTTTTTCAATATCTTATTAAGACTGTTATAGCATACCGAATGGACTTCTCAATGCAGTGCTTGCAGAAACGGTGACCACAGGGTGTTTGGATGGCATTCCTCAAACCCATGAGGCAGATGGGGCACTCATATTTACTCTCTAGAGGTGGATCGAACTCCACATCGTAGCCCTGTAGCGGGGCAACAGCCTGAAGACTACTGGAGGTGCTGCTGATGAAGGTGCCGGGGCTCTCTGAAGGGCTGAGCATAGATTCCTGTTCCTTTTCCATCATTGCCAAGGCACAGCCGGACATTCCACCAACAGCTCCCTCATAACTGTCCTCCTCCAAACTCCCCTTGTTACTATCAAACCCAGCCATCTGTGGAAAACAGGACGGGAAGATGAATCAAAACGTGAAAGCATCAATTTACAACAGAGTGAACAACTCTTCCAGAATGCTGTGATAATGTTGTGCTGGTATGGAGAGCGCTCACACCTTCACTATGTCTGAAGTATGAGGAAAATACTCACACCTGAAAATGTGGCAGAAGGTTATTGATGCACTTGTGCTTGAAAAACCCCTTAAAAAGATACATTGATCATCAAAAACACTGCACGGTTTTAATGATTGATGAATCTCAACTATGATTGTTCCACTTGTTTTAGGATTTGCGTTTAGTTTCATGTGTATTTTTCCTAATTGAACTTAGTTTTAACTTAATTTTAGGTGAAATGCTGTGTTTCTGGTCATGGTACCTGTTTGGAGCAGCTATATTAGATTACTATAGATGTGTAGGCATGGAAACCACATTGTTATTCACTGGCATAATGTATAATATATTGTGGAAGTGTCAGAACTGTAGCCAACAGAGATATACCACTGCTTATTGGCAATAGAACTCTTTAAATGAGTTTAATTGGCACCTGCATGAGAATTAACGTTAAAGATGATCCGTTTACATAATTAGCACGACTCAACCAGGCCCACAGAACAACTGTGGTTTCACAGCTAGTGTAACTGACGCAGAATGTCACTCAGTTCAGGACAAATAACTTAAACATCGTCCATACAATAAATAGTGGTGCCAACGTTATCACTTGAGCGATCAGTCATGCTCCTGGATGCGGAACTGTAACTTCTAACTTGACAGTGTCAAACACGATTTCCCCAAAACAAGAGATACTGACCAATTCAGCAGGCAACCGTCACACACGTGCTCCTCCGCGACAACCTGGCCATTAAACACCATCTCGGTAACAGTAAACATATCTATATAGTTGCATTGTGCTCACCTTTGCCTTGAAAACGCCAACTTTTCGTTTCTATCGAGTTTCCTGTTTTTTTTTTCCAAACGTCATCGCCCTGGTCATCACACATCATAGGTGTACACACGTAGAAGCCACGTTCAGACTTGTCAGCGACGTCAGCGCGGTCGCCATATTGTGTCGGGGGTTCTGACAATGACAGACTTTTGTGCCGCGTAATACGGAGTCCCTCTGGTGGCATTAGATGAAATTAATAATAATAATAATAAGAGGAGTAATACAATAATGCGAGGAAAGTGGGCGGTAATCGTTTACGTATCATCCACATGTGACAAATAAAGAATTCTGATTCAGAGATATGCTGTTCGTCGCGATTACGTCACCGACGGGGATTGTCACGTGACCTGTCATACGGTTGCTGCAGGTACGGTGGAGTAATCATTAATTAGAGTCATCTGATCTGTATGTGTGATTATTGTGAGTGAAGAGAGGCTGAGAGGGGGAGGCTCATGTTGCTGTTTGTATTTTAATTAATTTTAATTTAATCACTATTTCTGACGCAGTTTATCAATTGGTTGTGTTCTGCAATAAATATGAAATCCATACTTCTTTGGATCTTCTTAATTACTATGGAAGGTATATTCTTCTTCTTATTATTATCATTATTATTAGTAGTAGTAGTAGTATTAAAAACGTGTCGCAACACAATATTTTTTATTCAATATTACCTGAGGACTCCGTAGCTTTTGGGTGTGCCTATAAAAAGAAACCAAAACTGGGGAGGAGGGGATAACGTTTCCATAGAACATTTCGCTTCTTTTTCGTTTCTTTTCTCTATTGTTTATAAAAAAGATATTCCGATGTTTTACAGGCACTAGGACAGTCTCACCTACACAAAAAGTTCAGTTAATTCAAATGATTTCTATCGCTAATAGATCAATGGACGCGTGCAGTAAGTACGCTCAGCTTCCCCCGACACAAGATGGCGGCCGCGCTGACGCATCGATTCAATAAGTTTCAATTCAGCAGCGGCCTCGGTGGCTTCTATGTGTGTATGTCTATGATCACAGATAACCTGTTGGTTTTTCTGTCTGTGCCGCGCGGACTTGGGCGCCGCCTATTGGCCGGAGGACGGTCCTCCTTGTTGCCACAGAGCAAAAGAAAAAAAAAAGAGACAGAAAAATGGCGGACCTCAGGAAAATCTGTCCTGAGTCTTTCCCTTGTCGTGTCAATTATTCGCGAAAACCGTCATTTCAGGGGAAGCTCTTCATCCTTCTCTGCATACTAATAGTTGACTCTGGAGGAGCCACGACCCACTGGGTTGTCACGGAGGATGGAAAAATCCAACAGCAAGTATGACAGCTGGCTCACTGACCTGCTAACGTTAAACGTAACGTTAGCGTGTGAAGCTATTTCTGCTAGCATTAACTAACGGTTTGCTTTATAGTTCCTTAGCGAGAGGTTAGAAGTTGGTTTAAACTCAACGGGACTCGTTTGCCCGCGTCGGTAACGTTACATACAGCCAGAGTATGTTTTTTTTTTCTTTTTCAAATCGGTTTCGTTTGTCTATACCTGTTAGCTTCCATCAGCTACATTATAAGTGAAGCTAACGCTGCGTTAGGTGTCTCAGGTCAGGATGACCACAGCATGTCAGGCGCGTGTCAGCGTTGGAAAAACCGCTGATCAATAAGCTGCTAACGTTACCTCCGTTTAGAGAGAAACGTCGTGTTTGCGCGTATGTGACAGGCATATTTCAAGCAATAAGCGTTTCTTATATCACCGTCATATTATCAGATGAACTGACGGGGACTGACGTCAGCTTGTTTACCGGTTGACCGGGTGCTATAAAAATAACGTTGAGTAACGTTGGTCAACTGTTGCTGTTGCTGTTTTTCAGGTTGACTCCCCTTTGAATCTGAAGCATCCACATGACGTTGTGATCTTCATGAGGCAAGAGACTCGGGTTAACTACCTCAAGAAGCTGGAGGTGTGAGAGCTTCACTTCCACTGTCATTGAGTCCACTTCACGTGTTGTCCACGCATGTTTCACTTTGTCTTCCTCGCTGATGTTTAGCACTTTATCATCAGCTGTCATATATTGTGTTTTTTAAACGCAGAGTATGTAGGATTTCCCTAAAACAAACAACAATCTCCTCCAAATGTAATCCATTACAATCATCACTCATGACCCACTAGAAGTGCGGTGATGTGTTTAAGTGCCTGTATTTTCTACTACTTCATAGTTTGCCTTTAATCTCTTAAATCTACCAGTAGTAATGGATTTACTTGTAAGCTAAACCTAATTTAAACACCTGTTTTGACCCATTATTTCTTTTTTACAAATGCAAATTGCACAATAAGTAATGGCTGTTGATACTGAATACAGGGCACTCACCCCTACTCTCTAACATGGTCATTCAAATTGTATTGAAATTAGCATAATACTTTAATCTGACTTATTATTTTAATGTTATTAATTACCTTCTATCTACACATCCGTTATATGTTCATTTCTTGTGTCTACCACCCATCTTCACATATTCCTGGTGCTGTGTTGTCGAGCAGAAGCAGCTGGTGGCACAGAAGATCCACATCGAGGAGAATGAGGACAGGGACACAGGGCTGGAGCAGCGACACTACAAAGAGGATGCAGACTGTGTTATGGCTAAGGTTCCCCTGGGAGACCTGGACCTGTATGATGGCACTTATATCTCCTTGGAAAGCAAAGATATCAGGTAAGAGTCTGAGAACATTTGCTTTCCAATATTTATGTCTCATAAATTACCAGCCTATCAAAAAGTAATTAAACCTACCCACAACTCACATTTATTGTGCTTCATTGACAATTTTGTTATTCTGACCTGTTAAAATAATATATCCGTAACCTTTTTATGTTAGATCAATTAATCAAATAAGTTTTCATCTTTCATTATTTCCTTCCTTCTTCTCTATAGCCCTGAAGACTTTGTGGATTCTCGGTCAGCTCTGCCGCCAGATCTAGAAAAGCCTGACTGCGCCAAAGTCTTTGAACTACCTTATAGTATTCATGCTTTCCAGCATCTCAGGGTGAGTAGAGACCAAGTTTGTTAATGTTTTTGTGTTTAGAACAGAAAAAGACGGGACAGTTTTGCAGATTATTCTTTTATTCAGTGTTCAATCCTCCTCTTAGATCTCAAAGAAACAGCTGGTGTTGCAGTTTATCAACAAGGTTGTCTGTATAATATTTAAATGGACATTTCTATTCAGACCAGATGCTAACACTTTTATATTCTGAGACCCGTTTTAAATACAAAATGGTCTCAGTGGAGTTAATATGCAAATGACAGTAATCTGTATTTCTTAATATCAAGAACAACAGGGTTTGATCTTGAAGTATACATAATGCCCTTGGGCAAGGATTAAAAGCCTTCTGTCAGCAAGTGATGAGCATGATGCATATTTTGTTACAGTGACAGTGGAAACCATAGGGAAAAACTCCTCACACACCACCTTATTTCAATAGGTCATTGTTTTTAACTGTCTCTTGAGTATCACTGGTTAGACATTGAAAAGCAGAAATGTTTGTGAATTAAGTTTTGAAAGCACATTTTGTGACTCTGGTTTATCCTAGGGTGTGCAAGAGCGGGCAAACCTTACCTCCCCACTGCTTTCTAAGGAGGATCCCATTTTTAGTTCATTATCTCAGAAGCTGGGCCGCAGTATTGATGTGGTGGGCCATCGCATCCATCAAGGATTACTGCGGGTAAGTTCTGTCTGGACTTTACTTCACAAATGACACATGAACTGTATGTTGACGATAGGCAGATTGAGAAATGTTACTGTAAAGTCATTCATAGACTATCTTGGGAAAAGCTAAGACTTCATAGAGACCTAGCAGTCGGCAGTTCCAAGAAATCAAAAACATGTGCATGTGTAATACATATCTGTATGATTATGTGTTCCAGAACTCATCGTCCTGGGTGCTGTACAACATGGCGTCATTTTATTGGCGCATGAAGAATGAGCCGCAGAAGGCGGTGGACTGTGTAGTGCGCGCTCTGCATTTCTCCCCAAGGTGCTGTTAGCCTGGGCAGAGGGCAACTGCTCTAGTAATACAGCTTATTGCTATTCTTCACACAGATGTCCACGTTCTCACACTGTGTGTATATGTGTATATGTTGTACTTGCAGGCAGCACAAGGATGTAGCCCTGGTTAACATGGCAAACATCCTGCACCGCGCCCATTTCTCTGCAGATGCTGCCATTCTAGCCCACGCTGCCCTGGACCTTACCTCAGATCTCTTCACCAGCCACTACACGCTGGGTAACATTTATGCTGTAAGTTGAAAACTAGCAGCATGTTCAAATAGTTTTGTTTTCACTGTCACTATACTGTTAACATATAGTTGGATAAGCTTGAAACTCTTCATTATGTGTGTGTATGTTGAAATAAAAGCTTATGCAACAGGACCGTTTACACACGTTTATAATCTGCTATGGAAAGCAGTTTCAAGGTAACATTATCAAGTTCATGCTGAGATTAGTTATACTTTCAATTTATTGGTGAGTACAGATTATTTGAGACTTGGCCATGAAATTAATAGTATGTTTACTTTTTACTCCAGAAAAAGTATTTTTAAACTAAAGAAAATCTAAGACATGAATAATGCACCTGTCAAATGTATTGTCAGTAGATCTGAACAGCATGTTCCTGTACTTATCTTTTCTTTTATTGATATAGTAGCTCGCCGGAGAGTGTGTACTGCTTGTTTTATTGATATTGACGTAATCTATTTTACCACTCCCATAATAAGACATCAGTCTGTGTGTGTATGTATATCTATATGTGTCTATTATATTTTCCAAATGAAGATAGTATGTCTGTGGTCTACCCAGTTCTTTATTCGCTAATTTGAATCAGCAGCATTTGCCTGAAGCCTCTTTTCAGTTTGAGTTCCAAAAATGTTATTCAGGTGTGAAATACTCAAATAGTAGAAATAGTGGTTTAAAAACTGATTATTAGCGCACAATTTCTCCACGAAACAAATGAGCGCTTTGTCCTCTGCCGTATCCATGGTTCGTATATCTCCTCTTCCATCACTGTCTGACCAGATGCTCGGGGAATACAACCACTCAGTGCTGTGTTATGAGCAGGCACTGCAGGCCCAGCCAGGCTTTGAGCAGGCCCTGAGGAGAAAGCATGCTGTGCTCTGTCAGCAGAAGCTGGAGCAGCGCCTAGAAGCCCAGCACAGGTAGACAAGCACTCGTACACTCACACTTCAAGTACTGCTTCTATGGAATTTACCACATAATGTACACAAAATAAACATCACAGTCGTCAAGTGTTAGCCAAGATCTCAAGACGTTTCCTGACGTGTCCTGTTGCTGGCAATTCTGCTGCATCAACAATGAGAAACTATCAGATTACTGCATGTTTGGTCCTGGTTTAGGTTGCCAAGGGATGCTAAGGGATTCTAATAGCATCTCTCCTCTCTGTTTTACTTTTGGCCTGAATAAACTTATTCTTTACAAATGAATTTGTAGGCTGGTTAGATATAAAGAGCAAATGGGACTGTCCATATTTCTGTTTGGATAGTACAAAGCTATTTTCAGATAGATGTTGTGAAAACCATAAGTGGCGGGCAAGGAAAATGAAAAGGTATTGGTTGTTGTGGTTGTAGGGTGATTGTATCATGTGCTCTGTTACCCTGCCGTGCTCTTCTGACAGCGGTCTTGTATTTCCCTTTTTGTCTTCCTCATTTTCCTATATCTATAGATCCCTGCAGCGGACACTGAATGAGCTGAAGGAGTACCAGAAGCAGCATGACCACTATCTTCGCCAGCAGGAGGCTTTGGACAAACACAAGCTTCTGCAGGAAGAGCAGATCCTGCGCAACATTATCCATGAGACCCAGATGGCCAAGGAGGCCCAACTTGGTAAGCTGACAAGTTACACACAGTCGCTCAGTTGCTAGTTAAGGGCATGATAACAATAACTCTGAGAGCAATTACAACAATCATGAGGTGTGCGAATTGTACACTGTCACTTCATGTCACGTCATGTTTAACCCTGAGTTTAAAATGCTATTATGGTGGTTCACTTCTTTCTGGGGTTCATCGCCATAGTGACTTATGCTAAATGGCCGTTTGAGTAGTTTATGAACAAGAAAAGAGATCAATGCCTATAACAACACCAACCACTAACCAATCATTTCACTGGAAAACAGATATCAAGATTCCTACATTCCCAGTATGGTCAAACAACTAGTCATGGGATGATATTAAACTTAATTGTGTAGTTTATTTTATTACTTGAGTGACAGCTGACAGTGTGGATGGTTTTACACTCTGATTCACTGCAGCTCAGAATAACATGAGACAACTGGAAATAAAACTAAAGGATTGTCTTTTATTAGAACAATAATCTACACTGTGGTAATAAATGCATCGTTTAGTTCAGACAGACCTGCACCAGCATTAACTACTAACTGAACATTACTCATTGTTTCTTTTCATGTGCACTATATATTCAAAATAGTTTCATCATCCATCTAAATAGCAAACAGCAGTTGGATGATTACAGGATATTGTTTTACATTTCGCTTTGACAAAACATTCTACTGCAGGGAGGCGACATGGTTTCTCATGTCTTGAGTACATCAGTCATGGTTTTGATGTTGTCACTCAGTATTAACAGCACTGCTTCTATCACATGAACACATTCATAGTAAGATCAGCTTCGTAGTAATAGTTACCCAGGACGCCAATGTTGTGCTCAGTGAAGCCAGATAAAGAAAATGTATCCTGTCATGTATCCATGCAAATTATTGTTATATGCACATCAATGGCTCCTCCATTAGAAAGTAGCAGCTTAGTATTGTGTGTCCTGTGAACTCCAGGGAACCATCAGATGTGTCGTTTGGGCCAGCAGCAACGCAGCCTCTACTGCCCCTTTGACCTGCCTGTGCGCTATCACCGTGGCGATTTATTCGAACACGTTCACTACGTCCAAGTAAGTCTTTGAAATATGACAATGTAGATGATCATAAGGAGTCTGTTTTTTTTTTTATTTGTCCAGGATTAATAACAAGCTAAAAGAATCTGTAGTTTCACAGTTGTTTTTGTTTCTTGCTCTGTTCAGTTTGGCGAGGAGGTGTCCGTGGCGTCCAGCGTGGCACTCGTGTCAGAGCACAACTCGAACCAGACAGCGTCCAACCCTCAGCTCCATCCTTCTGTGTCCGGAGACCAGGACCCTGTCACTGTCCTCTGGGGCAGCCGTCAGGATTACACACAGGCACGACACAGAATTACACCTCTCCTAGATTGTTGTTTTATTTCTTGGTGACAGCATTACACTCTTGTTGTTTGGCTATATTTTCACTGTATATTGTTCTGGAAAATAAGTGTTAAAGTAAGTGTGTGTTTTTCTTCCCCCATAGGACATGCAGAGGATGGTGTGGCCTCAGAGAACTGACTGTGCCAACGAGTACCCGAGTGTTCCCCCTGCTCACCTGCTGCCAACATTCTATCTTCCTCCTGAAACGCAGGGTCTCAGGTCAGCAGTCATGGATTGGGCTGTTTTGTAGATATGTAGTAGCAACACAGCTACTTCACATTTGCGTATAAAGTTTCTCATAATGATCTTCGTGCTGCTTCAACAAAAGCGAAAAAACATAGAACAAATTGACAGCATAAAAATATGCTTATGTGTATTCAGCCCAGTTACGACTCTCCTCTACGAGAGCAGCAGTCCTCCTCAGGCGGTTTCCCTGCCCGACTGTGGTCCAGTACCTCAACCAAACCCGGCCCTCCTGCCGGCTTCACTGGACTGGCCCCTGGAAGAAAAAGAGCTGCCGGATCCCTTTGCCTCGCAGGTATCTGACTGTGTAGCGTGCGTTAGTGTTTCTATGGCAATGCAAAAGAATATTCAAACATGAATGCGTCTGATTACAGATACTGCAGTTACGCAGTGGAGGATGGACATTGGAGCAGATTGGCTCCAAAATAGCTCAAGCTATGAAACAAGTCAGTGAAACAAGTCTGTCGCACAATATAATTCCTCTCATAGTTACAAGACCGTACATCCATCCACCATAACACCAAGGCAGAAAGCTACTACTGCACGTCTCTCTGCAGTCCACTCAGTTATTATTTTGCCCAACTGAATTGTGACTTGCTTCAGATTTTTAAATCTGTAGAGTGGCACATTTCATGTATTCTGTCTTCAATAATAGAATATGGATTTACACTTAAAAGAGACAACGCTCATACACTCAAACTCAAAAAATTTAAATCCTCAGTCACTCTAACCCCTCTAAATTGCTGTAAACTGCAGTTGTCTGAACTCATCATTTTCAGAGCTAACAGAAGTCTATTTGTATATATGTATATAGGCCACTATACCCCGCTGGCAAGTCCACAATGAGGCAGCTCTATTCTGGCGGGCCAAAGGCAACGGCAGCCGTGCCCTGCAGTGCCTTCGCCAAGTGATGAGCTCAGCCCCGCCTCCTCACCGCCACTTGCCCCTCACCAATGCTGCTAACCTGCTGCTACACCACGGCTTGACCACCCACGCGCAAACACTGCTGGAACAAGCATTGGCTCTCAATGCATCAGAGGTAAAGGCAATGCAGTTGCTTGTGTTACTCGCACAATGTCATTCTATTTACTTTGCACTTCTGGACACTTTAAGATACACGTGTCTACTAACGCAAACAAGAAGCAAGTACCCATTCAGTCGTCATGTTCCTTTCATTCTCTTTATCAGTGTGAATGCACTCTTATCTATCAGGGCAATCAAAATAAGAAGGGTTAATGAATGACTTCTAGGCTTGGACTTTATCCAAAATACAATATTATTGGAGGATGGGGGGGTTGTTTATTGTTGTGTTTTTTGTTTCTAGGATTTTTTTCCAGATATGTAGAGCATAAAACATTGCTTCTTCATAAGCAAAGCAGTGAAATGCAGTATTCCAATCCTGGAAGTACTAGTAGATTACATTTTATGTAAGAACTGGCGGTGGTAATTAACGTGGAGTTACCAACCTCACTGAAAATGTGTTTGTTAAAAGTTGCAAAATTTGTTGAGGCCTTGTCTTAGCATATCAGTGTTTTCCACAGAGGAAGCAGCATTGTGTGGCACTGGGGGCTGTGTGTGACTGAAAGTGTTGTCGCTACGATTTCATTGTGTGGCGCAGCGCCACAGAATGGTCAATGTGTAGGAAACCCTGCATGTTATTAAATCATACAACTGTTCTCAACAACTGCGCATAATAATCTAATCATGCATGGTTATTTAGATTATCTATGTTTTATTTCAATCACAGGATTGTAGGATCTTTTCATGTATGTTAGCCTTCAGCTAATGCTTCCCTGTGTTGGTTTCAGCCTCACACGCTGCTCAGCCTGGTGAATGTGCAGTTGGCTCAGGGCAACGTGACAGGTGCTCTGGCCTTGTTCCGCCACATCCTGGTGACGGCCGTTTCCTCCTCCACTTCCTACTCATCCTTCGCTGGCTGTGAACAGTGTCGCACCAGCCTACCTTTGCTGCGTTGTCTGCAGTTCTACCCATTCCTTTACAATCTTTCACACCGACAGCCCTGCTCACGTGAGTAACTGACACACACACATGCTTAAATTACTGTGTCTCATAAATATAATTCATGTTTTTCTTATTGTAGAACTTTAGCAAAAGTCCCAAACTTCAGCATTGACATGAAGTTTGGGGATTTGGAGGCATCAATAAAGCAGCAGAGCTTTTCCTGCTAAAACAATATTTATCATTGTTTTAATAGACTAAAGTACTCTACAGCTGTTTGTGGATTTTTCTAAATTTAAGTTTAATTCCATTAAAATTATTAAAAGACTTACTAATGGTTAATTTTTAAGCTGATCTGTGCAAAAGTAATGACATTTAAGTCTGGTGAGTTATCGTCCTAATTATGAAAATTGCTATCACTTTAAATAAAAATCCTGCTGTTTGTATCATTTTTAATCGGTCTACAAACATTTAGGAAATGGTTTATACCCATTATATTCTATTTCTATTTCTTTACCAGTTGCCTATATTGAGTTCCCTCATGTTGTCCCTTGAAGCCGTAGTATGTTGTGCTTCTGATGTGTGAACAGAGACAGTGTGCACCCTTTTTTCTTTTTCCATATCAGTGGGAGTGAGGAGAAAAGTACTTTGGAGTGGAGAAATTTTGCCACTCAATAATTTAAGTTGCAGAAAATAGCTGATGCCGAATTTAGAAGAGTCTATATTTTACTCTGCAAAGCTAAATATTACTCCTGCAAAGCACTCCGAGTACATTTTGGTCACACAAGAACTTATAAAACACACACTACTTAGGTTTGGTTCAGAGGTTGTAATATAACACAGAACAGTTTTTAGTTTTCTCCCATCAGTGGAATGCAGTCGTGAGTTCTTGCTATAACTTTCAAAGACAACTTTTTTTGAAGTGACTTTGATAAGCAAAAACTCACTCTCATGTTCTCACTTCTGTTATTTGATTGAGAGACCTCTACCAGCAGGAAGTGATGTTATGCCTTTAAATTATAAATGCAAGTAGTTATAGCAAGAGTTTAATCTTAAATTGATGAGTCAAGGAATATTAATTTTATTCCAAACGTATCAATCAGCACAAAAGCCACATCACAAATATTTACACAAAAAAATACATGATGCTCAACATATTTTCTAATGAATATCTTTGTAAATGAATATATATGATAGACACACATAAATAATCGATCATGAATGTTTTTTTTTTCTCTACCAACGTGATGAGATTTTGAGTAGTAAGTTTTCATAACCTGTGCTGATTCAGAGGGAGCTGCCTGCATGTCTGAGGACGACCTGGGTATCCAGCTGGAGGAGTGGGAGGGCAGCGAAGAGAAGCAGGACACACCAGCCGTTTCTGCCATGGAAGACTCCCTGCTCTTTGAGAGTAAGAACATGATTTAGTGACATGTTTAGTGGCAGTTTAGTGTGAAATTATATCACCGTTATACTATAACTGTTTGGTCATAGTGTTCATTAACCTGTTAAAATGAGGTTGAGTTTTATGCATGTACTGTATGAGAAAACCTCAGCTCCAATAAAATATTTTTATCTGGAGTAAAACACAATATTACTGTTACAGTATCTATATATGTATTGCCAATATCTATATCTAATAACAGCAGTAGGGCTATAACTAACTAATCTCCTTTTTAAGCATCTTACAGAATATATTCATGTTCTGTAATTATACTGATTTCTATGATTTTATGGATAAATATTTGATCTTTAACTCTAAATAATCATTGAACATCGCATTGCAGATAATTTTGCTTATTTAAAGTTTTTTTTCCTGATCTTGTTTTTAAATTAAGTATTTTTACCTGTAGTAAAATACAATTTGAGATTTTTTTTTTATTCAAGCTATATTTGCTCTATCCTTGAAACATAAATTGATCCTGAGACTTCTATAGTCATGTTTGCAGATTTTTTTGATACCAGGTTTAATTACATAACCTTTGTGGTTGTAGATATATTCTGTATTTATTGTCATTTATAGCAGGAAAACTGAAAAATAGGACTGGGGCTTAAGTGGTTAAACAGTCTTATAGATTTATTCGCTGCTGGCAAAAATGTTCTTTAGTTTATTGTCATCTGTGACTCAAATATGCTTCTTTAGTCTCCTAAAATTCTCTGAATAGTACTTCTTTCCTATTCAATCGACAAAATGCTGCTTCTGCTTAACACTAGACTAATTTCCCTTTCTCATTGTCCCTGTATGGATACAGAGGTTGTCTTGGACAGTAATGGTTCGGGTGAAGCGGCTGGACAACAGCGGGCTTCTCCCTCCGTCTCAGGAGCCGCTAAGATGGCCACCCCCTTTGGAAGCGGAGGAGCAGAAGGGGAGGAGGAGTGGCAGCTGAAGGAAGACCTGATGGGAGCTTTTGAAGGGGCCCTGGATGTCGGAGGCAAGCGCGGGGACCTGCGAGGTATCCGGGTGCTAAAAAACGACCGTGTCATGGGGGCTCGGGCCGGCGGGGGGCCCTGCTTTGGAAACTGTGAGGATGACGAGGGAGCAGAATGGGTTAGTGTTCATTCTTACTCATTTCACAACATGGAATTAAGACCATTTCAAAAAAAAAAAAAAAAAGTCAAGCCAAACTCAATGCGAGCTCCTTTTTTCTCAGATCACTTTCCAGGTGAAGCGGGTCAGGAAGGCAAAGGTGGATGGGACGGAGAGCGTTTCTGGCTCCGACGACGGCCAGAACGGGGAGTCGCTGCCTGGGGGACACTCTGTGTTGGAGATCAGTGGACCCACCATCCCATCACCTGGCCCTTCAGGTACAGTGTAACCCTGCATGTAGTTTACTTACAGCATGAACAGAGAAAAAGCAGTGAGCCGCTGGACTCCACCCAGCTGAGAGATGTTTTGCTTTTTCTTGCTTTGTGCAGGTCGCTGGAGGGACTACACAAGTCTTGGCTGGCCCGGGCCGGAGGAGTGCCAGCGGACACGAAGGGTCGACCTCACCACTGTAGCAAGCACCTGGTTGGCTGTGTCTGCCAAGAACATTGAGTAAGCTTCACACCGTCCTGCTGAAAGTCATGTTTTCAGCTAAAGAGCCTTAAATATGTGTGTTTTTTTGGTATCTTATCAATTAAGATACATTAGAAATGTGTGTGTTTTTAAATTATTCTGTAGTGTTAAGAAAAAGAAAAAAGTGGCAACAAAATGAATTTGTCTTTTTTTTTTTAAATTTTCCCCTCACTCTCTTCCTCAGCATCACAGAACACATAGACTTTGCCACTCCACTCCAGGAGCCAGCCGCTGAGCCTTTATGCAACGCCAACCTCGCTGCCAGTATGCACACCCTTGACCACCTGGCAGGCGTGGCCAATCGAGCCGCCATCCACTACACAGGAGAGAGCCAGTTGCGTGAGGTAGGCTGAGGTCAAAACACATAACATATCTTGGTAAATAACACCTGGGATTTTTGCCTTTTTGAAGGTTCTTTTTCCTTCATCAGTCACAGATATGATGTATTATAGATTAAATGCCTCGCAATATATAGAAAATTGAAATATCATGATAGTATCTTGTGATTCCTAACGCAGGTGCTGCAGAATCTCGGCAAAGATAAGTTCTCTCCTCAGTCCTTTGAGCAGGTGGGGACACGCATCGCTAAAGTCCTGGAGAAGGTAAAGGCTCTCAGTGTTTAGACAATAAACCAACATTTTAAAAGGCAAAGGCTTTTCAAACAGACTTATTTCCTCTACTTTGATTCAACATCTTAGGTGTTTAAGTTTTCCATATGATACCAAACACCCTGCCTGAGTTAACTGCTATCAGCATCTTAATATTAATGTGGAATTGGATCATAAACGTTTCTACAGCCAAGTCTTTCAAGCTCTTCTGTCACAGTGTTTAGAATATGACTATCCTCTGAAAACCTGAGCAGTCCAGTGTCTAATTCACTGAAACTCATTTAACTCTTCATCAGTCTGTGATAAATCTGAGGCAAAGTCGTTTTTTTCCATTATCAAGTAGCCCTAATATATAGTATATTTCTTTTATTAGTTTGTAGTAGATTTAAATAATATTTTATAAATGCACATCTGTAATTTGGAAATTATTTGACTAGGATGTTACTAGCAACACTTGGCTGTACCACATCTCCCTTTTAGGTCAAGTGTGTATTTCTGTCTCTTTCCTGAAACTGCAGAATCAGACATCATGGGTGTTATCCAGTATGGCGGCACTGTACTGGAGGGTGAAAGGTCAAGGCAAGAAAGCAATCGACTGCCTGCGACAAGCCCTCAACTATGCCCCGCATCACATGAAGGCAAGTTCTTCATGACATCATGGGCTTCATCATGTAGTTTTTAGAATTTTAACGTAGTTTTTAAGGTTCTTTATCATCAGATTTGTTTGTCCTTCCCTGTGATGCAGGACGTGCCTCTCATAAGCCTGGCCAACATCTTCCAGAACGCCCGACTATGGGAGGATGCTCTTACAGTCGCCCGTATGGCGGTAGAAATCGCCCCCCACTTTGTTGTGAACCACTTCACCCTCGCAAACGTCTATATAGCAATGGTAACGGCTACGATCTCAGTGTTTGATTACCTGCGTGTGACATAACCAGAAAGTTAAATGGTGCATTGGTAGTGAGGCGGGTTGTTTTTGCCTTCATGCTGACTTGATCTTGTTCTGTTTCTTACTGACAGGAGGAGTTTGAGAAAGCCATGCGCTGGTACGAATCCACTCTGAAGCTGCAGCCGGAGTTCGCCCCCGCCAAAGACCGGCTAAGAACCATTCAGTGTTACCTGCTTACCAAGAGGGAGCGCCGTCAGCCCTGAACCACTGAAGCATTTTGATCCCAGGAGTAGCCCGCAATCATTCACACACCAGATAAACATATACACACACACACACACATATGGATACACACTCAACTGTAGACACACAGATAACTTGCGCAAAAAAAAGTATAAGAAATGTAATTTTTGTTAAAGGTGAGGTATCAAACTTCATATCCAGTAGGAGGATGTGGGTTTGTTTTTTTGTTCTTTCTTTGTTCTAGCTGCCCAAAGAATTCAGTTTGAAACATCACAGAGTAAGACTGTAGATAATTTTGCCCCACACCTTATCTGTCTAAAGCAGGACCTCTTGTTTCTCTAACAATCAAGACGTAAGTTACTGTCAAACTCAAGTTCTTTTCTGGGTTTGTTCGCTTGACTCGCAGAAACGGAAGGGGATAAAGTAGCAGTCCAGTCAATCCTTCTGCAGTATTTGACTGTTAACTGGAAAAAGAGCTTGCACTGTTCTCAAAGACATTGTAGGCATTTTGGTCAGAGGTGGCATCTGAAATAAAGGCAAATCCAGTATATTGTAGCCTTGTTCTCTTGGATACTACTACAGTGTCTGTACTGACGTGTGACACATGAAACCTGGAGATGGTGCTGTGTTTTAGTTTAACCTAATTGGAAGTTTTAATTGATAAAAGTTGCAATACAGTATTTTCTTAAGTCTTTTTGCTGAGATGAGAAGGAATGTGCTTCTCAACTAAAGGAGTTTGAATCGAACAATATATGCCCTGCTATTTCTGCTTCATTAAATGGATGGGAATTCTCGGTTTTTGCACTTTTTGTTTCTATATCATTCCTATTTATATGGGACCTACGAACTGTTTGATTTCACTACAAGCTAATTTAACTACAAAAGAGAGAAACTGAAATATGCTATTACATTTGCTTCTTAACTTATGGAAATCATCAGGCAGAAAAAGGTTTTTCCATTGACCATCTATTAAAAAAAAATGTGGAATCTGTATTAAATGTACAGTATTAAAGGCAGTGTGTGGATTTCATCCGTTTGTTTGCATCAATTCTTTTTCACTACGAACTAAAAGCATTTTCACTCTTAATCCTAAATTTAACAGTTTAGAACTTGTATTTGTTATATTAACACTGGAACCTTTCTTGTAAATCCGGCCTAATGGTGGCACTGTTTGACCTTTTTAGACACACTCCTTTTATCGACTCCCATAATCCTCAGTGTTTCTGATTAAAGTAGATTTTGTGACCAGAAACATAAAAAGAACCCACAAAGATTTCAATAAGTAGTTACAGGACAGCGAGCAGCCATGTGTGTAACTCATGATTCTAACAATTGAGATTGTAGTCAAGATAATCTGATGATGGAAAAACAAACAGCCTCAAGACAGTTTTTTTTTTTCCCTAAGTGAAGAATGAAAATGACATAATATTGCTCATTTTTGATTCTAGTATAATCATACCTGTTCAGGGTTTCCAGGCGTTGCTAAACTTATGTCCACACAGTAACATTAAGTCACTTCCTTGGTCTTGAATTTCAGTTTATCTTAAATTTAACGGATGTGATTACTGCTTTGAAATCTTAGAAGTGGCATGTTCAGTGGTTGCTTCTTGTCATGCTATATCTACTCTAACTAAGCCATTTTGAGCATAAAATCCAAGTTTGATTTGCATCTTCAGCATTTCTGATGGTATTTATACACATACTGGAACCAAAATAATTCACATTTTCTGCCAGTCACCAAAATTCTCAAACTAATTCAGTAGATCTAACAGTCAACAAAGATTAATACATTTTTAGTTAAAAAAAAAAAAAAGTCAGTAAAGGGTAAAATACATGTTGGAATTGTTGAAAAGCTGCAGAATACTGTAGCAAAGGACAGTCTGCAGCACTGGTGAACCCAGAGGAAGAACTTTTGGGATTGTCATAAACTTTATGAATGACTCATTCCAAAAAGTTTCAGAGCTATACGTAGTACTATGTTCAGGAGTGTAAAAACTCTTTGAAAACAATCTCTACACATAGTATATTGCATATTCTTCAGCAGTTTTGCATCAGAGATGATGTCAAAATCATAATTCTTGTTTAATGCAGCCTTGAAAAAAGCATTATGCTGAATGAAGTCAACCTATAATCGTATCTGTGATCAGTGAGAATGTTTTTTGAGTAAAACTGCTGCCAATTTAATGGTTTTGTCTTTGGACATTTGGACCTATAGGCCAGTGGTTCTCTCAAAAAGGGGGAATCATTCATTTTATTACACTTTTGCCAGTTTATGGGTTCTTATCATGAAAAAGTTTGAGATACTGCTTTAGACAATTAGACAGAAAATATCTGCTTTTTTCCATCTTAGGCATTTCTAACTATTAACAGTCAGTTGGGGTGTAGCAGTCAAAAACCTGAAATAATTCATATTGTTTATAGCAACTTCAAACTACCCTGTATACAAATATAAATGCAACAGTTTAGTTTTCGTCTTGTTATTGGTGTGAACAGAGCACCGTTTGGTGGCAGTGGGTTTATGGTTTGAGCAGAAGCGACTGACAGTGAACACAGGGGCATTTTATTCATGTCAATTTGAATAAACATGGATATAGTGATGAGATCTTTAGTCTCATTATTGTGCCTTTTATGCACCATGATCGCTTCATGCTGCAGGATGATAATGCATGGCCCCGTGTTGCAACAGTCTGTTAGACGTCATTAGTTCCTCATGTCACCTATTGAACATGTTTGGGATTCTCTGGATCGGTGTGTGCAACAGCATGTTCCAATTCCTGCTGATATCCAGCAACTTAGCTTTTTTTTCAACTTGTAAACAATGAGAGCAAAAAGTGTTGCATTAATATATATTTCTGTTGTTTTATAAGGAGACGTGAATTAATGTGATGCTGCCTGCTGACCAAACACAGAGATGGAACAGTGTGTCCATTCACACTAAAGAGTGTGTCCACATACTATAAATGTGAAATAGCACCCCCCCCCTTTTTTCTTTTTTTCCCCCTTTTAAATCGCAAGACCTAAAAACGGTACAAGCACAGTGCAGCCTGCTATTTTTAGACTCCTGTAAAGGAACAAGATGGTTGCTGAGAAGCTGAAGCACAGAATCCTATACAGTAAACACAAGCCCAACACATGAGAGGCCAAATCATTTCCCAACCTTCCCCTTAAGATTCGGGCACGGCTGAGGGCAAACAGGCTGCTGCATTGCTAATGGACATTATTATTTATTGTTAGCCCCTCGGTCTATTCCTGTGCAGCTGAACGCATTCCCGCTCTGTTTTGGAATGTTTCTCAATGAATAATTGACTGGACTGATATTTTTGACTAGCCCCGTCTTGGGTGCAGTATATAAATAGCTCATGTGCAGCAAAGCATGCATGGATTCGTCAGGGGCGTTAGGCCTGGGAGTAGGAGCCTTGTTATGTAATAGGCATGTGAGTTGGCACACCATAGAGACACTGCATTGAATGAGCGTGTGTGTGTGCGCGCATGTGTGTGAGGATCTGTACCCATTGAGTGTTTTCAGAGTGATAGTATACTCACTGAGTCCTTTGTTAAGTCTGCTGCAGCTGAGGCAGCTTATTCTGTTACGGCATCGGCTAAACACAAGTTACCTTTTACACACTTAAGAATGCTGTTAATCTTAATTATTGACTAATTAAATAGTTTGAAAAACTAGCAGCATACTCATATCATTTATACTGCACAATGTCTTTGATGTCTTTGACGGCCTGATTTGTTTCTCTTTTCTTTTCTTAAACAAGTAAAATGATCAAATTCTATTGTTCAGTTGCCACATTAAATCTACGTTTAGGGCATGAGCTACTCTTTTTTGTTAATGGCTGTACAGTTGTGACATCACAACTTCACATTAGTGAAGGCTGGGTTCAAGACACTTATTTATAAAACCCTTAATCAAAAAGCTTTTCCAAAAAGAGACTTAACTGTGTCTTAACATTCATTAATGCGGCTGATTCAGTCAAACTCTTTTAAATAATAAGATAAAATAAAGTGTTTGGGTTAAGGACCATTGGTCCACGTTCTGCCATTTTCCTTTTGATGCCGATCTCTGTGTTGAGACGCGTTATTTCACCTCACAATATGTAGATATATTTGGCTCACCACAGCTGAATATAGTAACACTGAATGGATGCTGCTGCAAGATATTACATAAGTGAGTGTTAGACGGTGACTTTTCAGTTGCTGCAGCAAAATAACAGTGGACCTGATGTGAGACTGGACTTGTAAAATATGGTGGATTTTCCTACATTTCCTAATAATTTACTGAAATACAATTGAAATATGTGTGATAAAATCAATCAAACACATAGACTTGTAGCTTTGCATTTTGTAAAATTGTAAAAGTCCATATAAAAACACTAATTATCAGTACATGATAAGAGTTTGAACAGAAAGCTTTCGTCCAGTTCTGATCTGGAATCTTCTGCAGATCTTCAAGCGTGACTATTTCCTCTTTACTTTTTTGGCCGTAATCAATCTAAATGCTGCATTTGCTCAATAGACATTTATAGAGCTTGCGTTATGTTTTGCTATGTATTTGAGGGCTTTTCTTTCCAGTTCAGTGTAATAAAAATGTATTGGACCTGTGAAGACAATAGTTTTCACTGCCACTAAAAGCAAAAGCTTCTTCTTGTCTTCTCTTTTACACACTCACGTTCGTTTCTATTTATTTATTTATTTCTTTTTTGGTGAGCAAATAGTCACTCCCAATTTCTGCTGTTTCCATATTATAATGTACTAAAGCTTTATAGTTACAGTTCCTATATTCATAGACATGTTTTTATGATATTCACTCCTAGTTGCATTAGCTGCTCTGCTCTCGCTTTGGTACCACGGACAGCTCCACATTAATGCTCTTAAACCCTCCTCAGGCTTCCTTCATTCATAAGGCTTGAGACAGTGAGTTAAGTCAGAAGTTGTGAGCGATGGAGTCAAAGTCAAGTCCTTTTTCATTTTGTCAGGACAACTCTCAAGCTACGAAACTGGCGACTTGCATTTAATTCATGTCAGAGGAGCCTTCAAGACATTTCACAGTAGTAGAGTAGCGCGCCAAGATGAATCTGCTCAAAATAAGGAGAATTGTATGTTTCTGCAGCAGATGCTGTGGACACTCATACTCAGCTGATCTTGCTGTTTGTAATGTCTGGCAGGTTCATCATATGTAACAGATCCATTGTCAATCTCACACAAAAGCTGTGATGTTTCCTGTTGAGTAAATCTAAATGCATGAGGAAAACCCTCAAGTTGCTCATATCATGCTATGAACACGGGCTCACTGTGTTGCAGCTCCTTCAAATGGCCACAAAAAGTCTCATTCTCATCAGAGGCTCCTCCTCACCACCATCCTCCGTCAGACATGTTCTCCTCTACGTCACTTTCAGTATAAAAGCTGTGAAAAAAACTCACTTTGATAAAAACCTGTGCTCAGAGGTCATTGAGAGACAGCATAGAGAGTGTTCCCCCTCCCCCAATTGTGGTAACTATCACCCTTTGAAGATTATGAAAGTCTATGTTGTGGTGACCTCAGTATCATCCAAACCAACCAAAACAAATGTGTGTATAAAATGTTCTATACAGATAAAAGTGCCCGCTGGGGTCAAATTGACCCCGAAGAACACTGATGCATACAGAATGTGTTCAGGACATTGAACACATTTCATCATTTTAATGTTATGTCTGCGCAGTGGAAAAGCCATTAAATATGAAGTGAAAGGGAAAAAAAATAAGGATGTCAATCATTTATTTAGAGACATTAAACATTTAATGCAGTCAAATTGACCTCAAAGATAATAGGAGGGTTAATCACTCCATGTTTGAGCTGCACATCTTCTCCTTTTTCTCATTTCAGTTCATCCACTTATAGATTTAATCTAACTCCTGAAGCTGTTTTCATACAGTTGTAGCTTGTATGTATTAACTGTTTATTACAACCCTAATCACTGATGTCTGGTTGTTTCTCTATTATATGTCGATCATATTAATATGTGTGTCCTGTGGTTGTGTTTTTAATGTATTATATATTTTTAGGGCCAATTCTAAAAATGGAACTGTACACTTTGACACTTAGAGTCAAGATGACAATAAAGTTTGACTTGACTTGACATGTTTCCCAAAAACAGGACGGAACAGGATGATTTAATAGGAAACCTCTTACTTCCTGTCACAGGCTTGTTCTATGTGAGCATCGTTTATCCAGGAAATATCACCCAACATATAAAACACAGCATATCACAGAGCACAAGCTGCTGTATCATACAATAGGCATCATAGTGTGTGATGGGGCTTCATTTGTATTAAGTCCTGATTATTTAGGTCACAGCTTATCATATCTGTATTAATAGAAAATAGAAGCAAATTCTGTAAAAGAACCAGATAACATGAGTGTATCCTTCAATAATCAAATGCATGCTACTTCATTGTAGGCTAATGCTTATCATTCAATAATTTTGGTCCTAATAGTAGAAAATAATGCAAAATCTCAGTTGGATCCAAACGTAACGACGCCCCTGACATGAAAATCCTACAGGCTGCAGCTTTAATGAATGAGCGTCTCATTCTTAAAGAGACACATTGATGAAGGAAAAACCCCATCATCTCACAATCTGATGAAGATGATGATGATGATGATGATTATTATTATTCTCTGTTCTGGGAAACAGAACGCAGCTGTGGACGCTGGCCCGTGTTGACGTCGTTGCTCGTATACAGTAGTAGGTTACCTTGAGCAGAGAAACCCGCAGCGCCATGCAGGCATGTTGAGTATGGGAGTTAAAAATAGCATCATCGGTCGGCCAAGCGCCGCTCCGTTACTACGCGTTTCAGCATTCTGCCCTGTGCAGTGTGCAGGGGGGAGTCTGCAGGACTGAGACCGCGGCAGCAGCCTGTAATGAGCCTTCCACCTTTTTTTTTTTTTTTTTTTTTTTTGAATGTGTGGCTCTGCATCATCATCATCATCATCATCATCATCATCATCACACTGAGGGCCACTGAGGGTCTGCCGGAGAGTAAAACCCAACCTGGAGTCAGGTTTATCTGTGATGGGCGGGAAGCTTTAAATGAAATGATGCTTTCTATCGTATGTTTGGTTCTTCATGTATTTTATCACCGCATCACTTGTGTGTAGCTGCCAATGACATGAAAGAGAGGTTTGATACAGAGCCAGCACACAATGGCCTTTCCAGTGGAGGAGGAGGAGGAGGAGGAGGGCGCCTTCTTCTGTAGACTGTGTCCTCTTCCCTTTTTAAAAAAAAAAAATAAAATAAATACAAATTTTCCTCCACATTTTCATTGGAGCCACTGAGATTCTTCTCTTTTAGCCATAGTATTATAGGCAAACGGATGCTCCTGCTTCCACCTTCAAAGTGGGAGATTCTCCACCTGACGTCAATGGCCGGTGACTGACGCAGCCCCCCGGAGGAGAAGGAAGTCGATTTGATTTTCCTGTGTCTCTGCCAATAGTATATAAATAAAATATAGATAATATAAATAACACAAACGTGCAACGGGACGGTAAACAAACAAACAAAAAAATACAACGTGCCAATGAGATTTCAGTGTGTGTGTGTGTGTGTTTGTATGTGTGTGTCACACAATCTTATAATTTGATTGGGTGGCGGTGGTGTGTGTGTGTGTGTGTGTGTGTGTGTGTGTGTGTGTGTGTGTGTGTGTGTGTGTGTGTGGGGGGGTAGAAGCAAAAAACATGAATTAATAAAAGCTGAATTCTGCACACTTTCATCATTTCTCCCGTTTAAACTCGGTGGATAACGGTGCGTGCGTGTTTTTCAACGGCATCATTATTATTGGGGGGGGGGCTTCACTTCACCCCCCCCCCCTCTTCCGTGCACGCGCGTGTACGGATGGGGGGGGGGTGAAGTGGGAGCTCGCTCCAGTTCTCAAAATGCTGCACGCTCGAAATTCCTCCAAGGAACCTCTGCGAGCTTTTTCTTTTTTCATCACGCGCGGGCTAAAAATAGAAACGGGGTTGGATCGTGATCCAGAAATAGATAGGGGGCATCACTCCTATAAAAGGCTCACCATTCAAGAGTACAGTGTGTGCACAGTTTGAAGAACCGGAAAGCCGGAGAGCTTATTTTGTGCTTCTTTATTTTATTGTTATTTGTTAAATTTCCTCTTTTTATTTATCCTACTTTTATTATTTTGTGAAGGAGGGATCCGCTGCTGCACTGAACGGTGAGTTGTAGAAACCTTTTTTTATTATTAGTCTTTTTTCCTTCTGCTGCACCTGCTGCACTTGTTTCTTTACATTCATAACACACATATATATGAAATAACGTGCAGCTTAACGGGTGAAATGTAGCTGTCGGTGCGCGGTTGATGCGGGGAGAGAAACGCGGTGTCATGAGTGTTTTCGGAGCGTTTTTTTTGTCTTTGCGGGAATCACCGTCGCCTGTGAGTCTTAACAGGGTGGATGTTTGTTGGAGTTGCTGTGAACCGTCATGTTTTCCTGTGTGTGACCGGAGCCGCCGCCGCCGCCGCCGCCGCCGCCGCCGCTGCTGCTGCTGCTGGAGTTGAGGATGTGCAGTGATGAGCAGGGAGCTGTTCTCTAGTCGAGGTGCTGAACTGCTTTAACTGGCTTCTTTGTGCTCTTTTGCAACCCAGTCACACGAAGCAGATTCGAGACATTTTCATTCCATCTGTGCGCGTTTATTCTGTCACTGATGTGTGTGTGTGTGTGTGTGTGTGTGTGTGTGCCGCAGGCTGAAGGAACCAGCAGCGCGCACGCAACCGTAGCGCCACATTTACTATTTGATCCCTGTTTTGCAGATGTGGGTTTTTTTCCGCCTTTGTTGCACTCGAGTCTCGAGTCGTGACTGCTAGAAAGTGAGTAAGACGCGTGCTGCGTCAGTGGCGTCTGGCTCCGGTTGCGCTCGGCTCAGCTCGGCTCAGCTCAGCTCAGCTCGGCTCAGACGGGAACGAGGGGGGGTGGGGGGGGGAATCGTGACCAGGCTGGAAGACGCGTTCCACGGGAATTGGAAAGGCTCGGACGGCCCAATGAAAACGGAGGGAGGGTGGGGCAGCCGGACGGTTTCGGAGCCAAATCAACCCCCATTTTTTGTGTGAATAAAGAAAACTTCGTTCCACGCTATTAATAGACGCGGAGGCGGCGGCGCCACGAATAGAATAGAGGGGAAAAAGCGCGCAGATAACGATCCGTCCTCATCCGAGAAGACGCCTTGTTAGCCATAAAGTCACGGTGTCTCCGTGCCCGTAATGGAATCGTCAGGTGCTCCGGCCTCCTTGCTTTAGGTGCTCTTTTTTTTTCTCCTCCGCGTCGCTATTGGTAGATGACGAGTCCCCCTTGACCAATGAAATCGCGTCCGTCCCACCGCTGCGCGTTAAAGTCTGTAACGGCAGCGAGATGCCGCCTCTCCTCACCGCCGCTCTTTTTAATAACAAGGCTGCGTGTTGCTGCAAAAGCGAAGCTCAGTCCAGGCTGTTTTCCTCCAGTGTTGGTAGCAAACAGCCACACACACACGCACACACACCACGCACGCACGCACACATACGCACACCTCCCTGCACATGCAGAGTGTTTGATCTGAAAGCCCTTTGACGATGATGATGATGATGATGATGGTGGTGGTGGTGATGATGATGAAGAGCCTGATGAAGTCGTGGACTGGATCCTGGATTTGGGAGCTGTAGCACTTGTCCGTCACGAATCTTTTTGCGGTCTGGGCTTGCTGTGCATACATGGATCTGGGAAGCCCTTACCCCAAAAAGCATTCGTGGAGGATATGAACGTCGTTTGCTGCTGTCACCATATGTCTATGTATATGTGTATGTAGATGTATATGTGTATATATGTGTATATATATTGGCGTTGGTGTGACCCACAGTAGTGGAATGAAACTAATTACTTAAGTATTGAGGTACTTATGCATTACTTATTACTGCATTAGTTTCATTTCATGCTACTTTATTCTTCCACATAGCTACAATTCAGAGGGAAATATTATAGTTTTTACTCCACTAGGTTTATTTGCCACTTATATTTAAGAGTTACTTGTGAGATTGAGATTTTATATTAAATAACAGGATTCTTTTATCTCTTAATTGTCATGCACTTGCTATATAAATAAAGTGTATTAGTATTATTATTATTATTATTAATAATAAATATATGATACACATAATGCAATACTACAGAATCACTCACATGTATTTGTTATAAAAACAAACAATACAATTTACCATAATAATGTAACATAACAGCTGTATAACAAGTACTTTTACTTGTTATATTTTACATACATTTAGCTGATAATTTATCTGTACTTTTACTTTTAAAGAAGTATTTTTATACTACACTATTTGGACTTTTACTTGAGTAAAGGGTCGGAATAGTTCTTCCACCACTCGTGACTCGTGTTGTAATAACATTAGTGGATGAAAATGGGTGTTAATCACTTGTAACTCCAGCTGTGGTGCAACATCAGGCGAGAGAGGCCACAGATCAGAAAGAAAAAAACCCAAGAATAAACAGTGTTATGTTGCACACACACACACACACACACACACACACACACACACACACACACACACACACACACACACTCAATCTCCACAATCACACAACCTCACACACACACACATGCAACTGTCCTTGAGTGATTTGGTGTTAACGCCTGTGATGTGCACAATTAGAGGAACAGATGTGGAATATTTTGTGATAAACCACTAGAAATTTCTGTCGTTGTGCTTAAATATATATATTTCAATTATTCAGTAAATTTATATTTACTCAGGAAATCTCCAGAAATCAGAATTATCATTATTATCAGTATTGTTAAATAAATTAAATGTGAGTTCATGACATAAACATATTTATTTTTAGAAGCTCTTTTTTTTAATTCTTGTCTTTCTGCTGACTTAACATCTGGGACGTAGACTGAATGTTGGACACAGCTCTCAGACAGAAGGAGGTGGATCAGGTTTACGTAGAAATATTTATGAAAGTTACTCAATAATGACACAGATTCAATGATGATTCTAAATCAGGATGTCAGGGTTTTGAATCTTCTGCACAGACATCAAATGGAAATCATTTGGACCCCTGAGGTGTGCTTACGTCAGTTTTCTTGCTGTTCCCATACACGACACACGCTTCTTTTTTTCACTGTACATTTATTTCTATTACTTGCTCATGTTTTGTGAACAGCAATCACAAAGCAAACTGGAGAAGCAGGATCTTTGCTTTTATGAATGCACGGACTATGCTATTATACTTTTACTATCATCCTCACCAAATATATAATACGATTCTAAAAGTATCAGTCTCTGAGTTATAAGGATATTTCCACTAAAATATATTGGTTTGACTGTTTTTTGCTTTTTTTTGTCACAGGTTCATCACATCACATCGCACTAGTGGACACAGCAGCATCGAGTGAACCACAGTGAGGGCGGAGGCTGCTGTTGAGAGGGAAAGTCTTTGAAAAGGAAAGTCAATAGTTTTTCATGACATTCAACAACAGCCATTGTTCATAATCATGGATGTGACGCCTTCTACACTGTATTTATTTCACCTTGGACCCCTTTAAATATACCACACTACTCATTACACACATTGATTCAAAACTCTTTTCTCCAGAAGGATGAATATAGGTTTGCAAAAAAAATGAATAAAAAGCATGTTTTATTTGTTCCAACATGTTGCTTATCAAACTTAGAGCATTCTCTAAATATGCAAACACCTTAACACACAGCAGCCTCAGCACATCCTGGCCACACTCTAATCTAAAATCTGAGTTTCTTGATGATTCCAATGTGTCAGTACAGATCCGTACAACATCATTCAGAAATCCCGAGGTGATAAATGATGGCTTGTTTATGTGATAACTTCCATTTGTTTTACAGATCTACATTTTGGTGATGTCTTTTTAGTGCATCGCCAAATATTTGATATTTGAATACTAATGTCACACACCACACAGATTTAGGCCCCAAGACTCCTTTTTTTTGGGTAGCTGGGTCTCATCCGTGGCCAAGTAGTGAACCTCCTTCATCTCCAGCGAAGCATCCCGAGCAGCTGACAGCAGTTAAAGTAGAAAGAGAGAGAGAGAGAGAGAGAGAGAGAGAGAGAATGTGTGTAAGCCTTCTTCTCCCTGCAATTTCCCCTCCAGGCCATTTTTTTAATCAGCTTACCTGCTTAAAGGAGAAGTAATAACAATTACACAAAGTCAGAACACACACACATCCATGCCTGCATGCTTACACACACACACACACACACTGGGCAGAAGACATAGGTCCCTGTCCTGTGAGGTGAGACGATAACATGAGACATAGTAAAATGATGATTTAATATCCACAAAGAAACAGGACTCTGTTTTATTCAAATAACAGTAACTACTGAAACTCTGAGAACGATGGTGTGTGTGTGTGTGTTGTATTTTCATAAGATCACTTTTTCACGTGTCATTGTGTTGCTGTAGTTCAGTAAGCCATTAGGCATGAGTGTAGCATATGTTGTTATTTACTGTCTGTTTTTGAGGGGAGTTTGTGCCTTTGTTGGACAGGTGACAGTGAGGAGGCAGACAGGAAACAATGACAGATACAGCCATATGGTTTGTCAAGTATTTGGCCACAAGGGCATCCTGCTGTAGGTGTGTTATATATAATGACTGAAAAAATACACTTGATGTGGAAATAATGTTTCCTACAAAATCATGGCAGTAAGCACACTTGAATCTGTATAATGATAAGGCAGAGAGAGTGATAGAGTGCATATAGTTAATCTGCATCCATATTATGATCTTAATTTTGTGTATTTGTGTGTGTGGAACAATAGAAAGAGAAGGTAAAGCTAAAGTTGAATTTCATTTAGTCTTTATGCACAAACTCAATACATTTATTTATACGTTATAATTATCTCACATTGACTATCGACAGGTTGTGAGTTGTGTATGATGGATTACTTGATTTTATGCATTTTGTCTTATACTTTATGTTGCTGATAGATTTTTTGATTATTTCAGTGATGTTTTCCTGGTGAAATAAAAGACAAATAAAAACTAATTAAAACAGTCCATAGAAAACATGCCTGTTCAAGCTATATGAACAGTTTGAGTGCGAAATGATGACATGTGACAAATGTTATCACACACCTGCAAGTCTCTCTCTCTCTCTCTCTCACACACACACACACACACACACACACACACACACACACACACACACACACACACGCACTGGCTCGGTTTCTGTGGTTGTATTAATGCCTTATTGTCCAAAATCAACTTTGACAGAGATTCACTGTTTGGCAAAAATAAATAACATTTGAAATAAAACAGGGGGTGTATCTAGTTTTATAGACATACGGAGCACAGACACACTCACATCTGATTAAATGGAAATCATGGAATTTGTTCTCACACCCATCAGGTCAAAGAAATAGTCACGAAACATCTTGAACAGGAAAAATTAACAAACATATTCCTGCACATGACATTAAGCTCAATTACTCGTTTACCCCTTAATAATTGAATGGTCTCAATTTAACAGCAGTTTGCAAACTACACTATCACTTTATCTTTATTTCCTTTTCACGGGTTTCACTTCTCTTGCTTCATTTTATTTCACAGCTTCTTTATAGCAGTGCAACAGATGCTGACAGCTTAAAATCATTTAATAATTAGTATAAAATATATGTTTCTTTGCCTGTTGCTGAATAAATTTAGCTCATACTTCAGATTGAACTGTATGTCATGTATCTATGTGTGTGTTTTATTTCAGAACATACTGTCGATTTCAATATATGCATTTGAAGTATTTTATATTATATAATAGTGACTGTTTCCTAATTGATTTAGCCTGTTTATGTGCATCCTTTAAATGTCCTAAAAATACTGTATTAAACATTATTTGAATTCATCTGCAATGTCTATACTGGATTCACAACCACCCAGATAATTATTTTTCAATTGTTTTATGTTTTATAGTGGTAACACTGAGTTCAAATGAGAACAACAAAGCATGTGATGTTTCAGTGTGTAATTGTATTTGCCTGTAATGTGGTTTTCTGAAATAAATCTTCTATAAAGACTTGGAGACGGTGTGTTATATTTGTGTGTGTGTGTGTGTGTTTGTGTTTTAAACAATCATATATAACCAGATATTTTGTCAGTACTGTTGTAACTCGCCCCAGTTTTACATATATGTTCTATATCAGAAACAATGACAATGGCAATCAGAATGTGGTGCTGAATATAAAAAAAATGTATAGGTTTCATTATATATGTCTATAAAGATGGAGATGAACTTGACATTGAACTGCAAACACTTCACTATTTTCACTATTTTTCTCTGTTTATTTTTTTAAAATAAAAAAAAAACCCTCTTGATCTATAAATTTGATCAGTTTTATCCTCCATTCATGACGACCTATTATATCCTCCACGTCTACAGGCTCACGCGGTTGTGATCAGCAGCTGGTCCATTTATGTCCGAAATGACGCTTTAATCTCAATTTCATTCAGATTCCTTTGAAAGCTTTGAGCCAACAGTTAAGACTCCTGTTTACCATTGCTGCATTTCTATTTTTAGATGCAATGCTCTTATGTAACGCTCCCTCTCACATTATGGACCACTGCTGTCTGCTCCACTTGGCTGAATCGTGCACTCTACATGTGTGTGTGTGTGTGTGTGTACGAAGTTAGATTTAATTACGGCTTGTAAGTTGCAACTTCTATAAAGTAAAAACAAATATATGTGTTCAAGTAAAAGGATTATTTGTGTCAAAATAAAACAAACACTTTACAAGGAAAAATAAAGCATCACTTTTGCCCCTTTCATACGATATAATTTAAATCTTATACATTCCCTTGTTTAATACAATATACACATTTTTTAATGGTTTTGTTTATAGATCACATACAATACTGTCATTATATTTCATGAACACTTTCACGATTGATAAACCAAAACCCTTACCCACTGTAAATCCTAATTAGTTAAAAAAATATGCAAAACAATTGCCTTAAAACAATAAGTAAAGAGGAATAGGTATTATATCGTGCAGTGTAGTACACTTGTAAGTGTAAGTAACTAAAAAATACTAGTATAGAGTATTTGATCAATTACTGAGTTAATATAACACATTTTTAAACAGGATGTTTACTCAAAGATTCAAAGATTTGAACAGTCTTTATCAATCAATACACCATAAATGAACAATTTGGGAAACATCATTTTGCACAACCAGCTACTAAAATATACATTTTCCATTTAAGCTGTTGTGGAGTCAATGTTTCCCTCAGAAGGATTTAACGTGTAGCCTGAAGGAACAGACAGTATGTTGTGTGATACCTGCAGAAAACGTAAAGGGTTTTATTAGAAACATGAAAAAGATGAAATCAGTACAAGTCATTGGGAATGATGCAGAGTGTTGCAGGTGTAGAAAAGACTAAATGTTTTTGGGAAATACACAGATCATGTAGCCTAAATGATGAAAATAAAGCAGAAATATGTCAAATTAACTTTAAATATATATTTTTATATATTATTTTAATTTTATATTTATTTTAATGTGGTTAAAAGTTGCAAAATGGACTCTATTATTAACCATACTCCATTTTCATGACACAAAATTTTCATAGCTGCTAAAAATGTTGCTGGTTATATTTGAATTAATTGTCAATTCATCAGTGACTGTGTTTTTGTAACACGTGTATATATGGGTGTATATTATATCTATACTTTTCTCAATAATTAATGCTATTATCAAGTTCCTGCATGGATCAAATCTGGTGTGGGGGGGTCACAAAAAACTAAAATAAGTGAATGTTTAAAACCGAACCTGCAAACTGAAAACAGGATGTCTATGGCACGACTGTGTTTGATTCATCACAATCATCATATATTAAGTAATCACACCTTATATAAGGCGCTTTGACAGAAAAGGTGTTTAAAAAAATAAAAGTATAAAAGGTTATATAACATAATGTAGGCTACGTTTACAATTTCAAAGTAGGAGAGTGATAACAGGGCGTGTGGTGAAACAGTAGGTGGGAGTGTTGCTTTGGTCGTTTGCAATTTGCTATTAAAATCACTAAAAGAAGAAGAGAGAGTTCAAACTGAGCAGATAATTTAATAGAAGTAGCACCGAACAGTCTATAGAATTCAAATGATGTGTCTTACAGTGACATTCTCATAGGTTTCAGCACATATTGGTATAAGAAGGAATGGGATGGCAGATAAGGAGGTGAAGGAGGCGACAAAGGCATTGATATAACAGTTTGCATAAGTAAAATAGAAGTGAAGAACGATGGTTCTACAGAGTTCAAAGAGGAGAAATGTGATTTGATTGTGGGATAGAAGAAACAATAGAACATGTAAAGAGACACTGTCAAGGCAGAAAGGAGGGAGTTCTAAACCCCCCAGCAGAAAGATGAGTTCAATTCTCTCTCTCTAGCATATATATGTGTGTGTGTGTGTGTGTGTATACTACAACATAATATATGTGTGAACAAATAAGACAGAACTCAAGAAATGAATGTAATTGGTTCATTGACACATTTTTTAGCTTCTTATTACTTTATTTAAGACAGTTACAGTGCAGCGGCATTACATTATATATATATATATATATATATATATATATATATATATATATATATATATATATATACTCCTTTTTATTTTCTTATTTTTAAAATTATATTTATTCATTGTTATTGGTATTTTTTTATTTCTAATATTTTATTGTCATTCTTTTCATACTAGTAGGTTATGAGTCGTCCTTGTACCAGGTGGTGGCGACAATGCACCAATTTATTGTTTGATACCCGCCAAACGCGTCAGAAGAAGAAGACGACGGGGGGAAAAAGTCGACGAAGAAGACGCGTCCAATGCGGAAGTGACCTCCCGGACCCTCCTTGGCGCATGTGTCAGCGCTTTGTGCAGCAGTCCTGAAACTTTGAGCAGCTCCAACTCCTCCAGATAAAACCCAGGTGCGTTCGGCCGCTGCAGGGATGTCGTCCGGCGGGGAAGCGGTGATCCGGGCCGTGGAGACGCCGCTGTTCTGGCTCGGTGCTCTGACGGCGGCCTGGCTGTCCGTGTGCTCCGTGTACCGGCTGCTGGCCGGGATCAGGGTGTGGGTGCTGGGCAGCGGACGGCTGGTGTCCCCCGCTAAACTCGGGAAGTGGGCAGGTGAGAGTGTGAGACTGTTCCTGTCCCTGTCCTCCCTCCAGCTGTCAGACCAGGGCTTAAACACGATATGACTGGTGATTCAACATTATAGAAACATGCATTTGATGAAAAAACAGGTGTTATCGTATTGCATCTGACAAATAAAGGCCTGATTGGTTCTTGTATTTAATGATATCTGCATCAGCTGCATTTACTAAACAGCAGTTTTCAAAACTGCTGTTTCAAAGTGCTTTACATGCAAAAATAAAATAAAACAGAAGAGCAATCAAACACATTAATTGTCATTAAATGTCAACATATCAATATAAAACACACATAAAACTTTGCATTGCTACAATATCATTGTAATATAAATCAATATATTGATATGAAGGTATTTTACCAAAAATATTGTGATTAATTGATTGGTTTTGTCAATATCCCTCAGCCCCAACCTGAATTACTAATCTACGCAGAAGTAAAAGTTCATCAGGTTGATGTTTGAGAGAAGAGAGAAAAGATCTAAAAACAACGAAACCAAGACAATGACCATTAAAATATATGCAGGGCAAAATTAGGCCAATCATTGACTATAATAAAATAAAATAACACTTAACCTTTGGTTACATCTTAAATTGAGCCCCCAAGACACTCTGATATTCAGGCACAATACACACACATAACTTCTTTTTTTTAATGGTCCTTGTCAGCCTTTTGTTGAGTGTGAAGTGTAGTAGATCTGGTGATTGGATTACGGCTGGAGGAGGATTATCAAATCAGATTGAACGCTGTCCATCTGTCTGACCCGTTGCTGATTGAACCTTGAAGTTTGAGCAGACTGCTGGGATTGTTGTAATGTTGACACATCTGGTGTTCAAGGTTCACATCGTAGCGCAAAATGCTGTTGGAACAAAAGGCAAATAGAGTCTCAAATATTAATGTGTCCAGGCCTCTGCTAAGCATAATGCCACTCCCATCCACCCAACATTGCTGTGGAAGGCGTTGTCAAAGTAATGTGCAAAGAAAACCAGCAGTGCAGGTTATCACCACCAATGGAGCCTGTTACCAAACAAAGACCAGGATTTCTTCCAGATTATTACCAAAATGTAATCATCTCTTCATGGTTCTATTCTGAACATTTACTGAAAATTCTTTTTGAGGTATTTTGCTAAAACAGAAGAAGTCCGGGTGCAAACTGAGTAACTCAGTCACTAAAATATCAATGCACTTATCAATTTAAATGCTTTAGGTTTTGATTTTGAAATAAATGGAATGGAAATAGAAGTTTTTATTAAATGTATAATGTCTATTCATTCACTTACCTACAATCAATTTAAACTGAAATTGAAATATGAAATTCTTCTCACAAAAATAGTAATATATGTGATTAATTTAGATTATTTCATCACATAGAATGTAATTATATGTATAGTTTAAATTGCTTGTTTCTCTAATCTTTGTGAAATAAGGGTTTGAACATTTATTGCATAAAGTTAAACTAAAGCTGTCAAACATAATGAAATATAGTGGAGTTTAAAGTAGTTTTATATGGAAATACTCAAGTAAAGTGCAACTACCTAAAATAATATACTTTCTATGACTGTCTTTGTCTGATCAGCAGTTCAGAATCCATAGATCCACTTTACTGTCATTTAAGATGCATTGAATCCTCACATTTGAGAAGCAGCAATCAAGAACGACGAGGCCTGGTTTCATAGTTTGGAAAAAAAATTGAAGTGTCCTTTATCTTGTGAACAGTATTATACTGCAGCCTATAACATGGCCAGTTAAAGTCCTAAGATATTAACAAAACACGTTTTGTTTGCTTTTCTTTCACAGAGGAAAGGGTTGATGGTATATTCTTTATTTGTAGTGAGGGTTTTCTCCTCAGTATTTTCATTTTTGATCATTTATGGTGCAGTCTCAGTCACATCAGTCTGTTGGAGAGACCTAAATGTTGGAGTTAAAAATGGAAACGCGTTTAATATTTATTTTTGAATGACACATGCCGAACGAAAAATAGAATATGAGAAGACTATAATATGAATACACAACGAGGCCTGGGCTGCTCTTTTCATTCACAAACTTTTGCCTGACTGAAGTAGACTTGATTGAGAGGTTGGCCTGATTACGTAATGGGACTAGAGCCATTCACAAATGAGCTTCACATGAGATGCTGCATCCTGTAGGATTCTGGGTCACTGGTGCCCACATCGCCTGTGTGTGTATGTGAGAGAGAGAAACGCCTTAGTGACAGCATCACAGAACGCCATTGTAGTGGTCTTTGTTTCTGAGACAATGCTTCCATTATTAACAACATAGCTGCCTTATTGATTTTAAACTCATAATAAGACAGCTGGTTTTATTATGAATTAAGTTCATAAAACAATGACATGTATCTTACGAAGGTTGCACCAATTTAATTCCTTCTAATCCTGTTGCGGCTGGTTTATATAATGACATCATACGCTGTAGAAATGCTGCCTCAATTCTCTGCTGGATACAGTGTTCACCAGTTATTAAGGCAGAACTATATATAGGGGACAAGGTCTAATAAATCCCCACTTGTCCAGATGCAAGAAGCAACACTGATGTTTTTTTTAATTCTTTTCTATTCTTTTCTATCTAAACGCAGGATATATCAGACAACCCCTTATTCTTTTTTTTTAAGATGTGGACGATTTATTTCCAGTCCTTCAATTATATTCAACAATAAAACGAATGTTGGCTATCAAATCCAATACCCAGATGGCTGTGTGTAGTAGCACTATCATCAGAGCACCGAGCCAGTCTAACCTACATTTGCAGAAGACAGCAGTTCTTAAAATAGACCTTGTTTCATTTGAGTGAAGGGAACATGCACTCAGCTGTAAAAGCTTTTTTTTTTTTTTTCCTTTTCCAAGCGCAAATAATTTCATTCTTAAAACAAACTAAAAATAACCCAGCCTATGTTTTCCTCCTCATTATGCCTGCAGACTCTCCATCACCCCCCCCTCGTCTCTCTGTGCTATTTTTAGTTGCCCCTAGGATCCCCCATGTTCGCTTTTGTCACTCTCCCCCCCTCCTGTTCGGCACTGCTGCTGCCCTGGAGGATGCTTGGCACCTCAGCATCATCTGTACTCAGAAAGATCACACAAAGGGTAGATGGGTGGATGAGTCAGATAAGGAAGGAATCGTGTTGTCAAAATAGCAACAAAAAGAAAAAGTCGGCTTAAAATAAACTCGATCACCTCTGCAGATGTACATGTATCAGACATGTTGTCGGCATGACAACTACGACAGGAAAAAAAACGATGTGGAAAGGCATCAAATCACAATCATTTCTTCCTCAGCCACAATGATAAACAGAAGTGTTCCACAGTAATCTACTAGCGTTGTGCAGCAGTGTTAATGTCTGTGTGATGACTGAGCTCTATATGTATTACCAGTTTCTCAAAAAGTCTAGTCAAATCTACTTGTTGAGCACATTTTAAGTAAGCTTTTAAAATCTCACAAAAAAAACTAAATGTGAATTGTTGTGCGTTTCCATCCACTGGTTTGGAATGAATAAAGTAGCTGTACTGCATAGTTTGGACAGAAGATGGGGGTATAAGCTACGCTATACAAAAAAAGACAAAAGTAGAAGAAGTAGACGTTGGAAATCGGAAACAAAACCAGTCGCCTCGAGTATAAACGGCCGTTTAAAAACTTGCAAAATTTGCTCTTGGTCTGACTTTAAGAAGCTGCTCGTCGTCCTTGCAGAGGTCGTCCTGCTCTCTGCCGTCAGATTTGACTTCACCAACACAGACGTTCTGAACATTTTGTTCTCTGTAAAGAAATACAATTAATAACAGGAGATTAATGCATATTTGAAAACTAAAACGTAAAATAAATAAATAAAAGAACTGGGAAGTTGACACAAGGACAGGATGAACATTTCTCTTTAAGCCGGGCTCACAGGCAGGGACATATTGTAATGCACTTACTCTCATACCACTCCCATCCACTTTTATGTTATATTTAGCCAGAGGTGTGATGAATAGTTTGTTCCGAAAAGATGGGAGTTGCTAAAAATAGCCCGTTGCCGATGCTGCTGCTGTTGTGCCAGGCAGTTCCAGGGCATCCGTCCGCTTGACTGCCACCGATGACAGAGAGGACTTCGCTTCACTTCTTCCTCTCTCTTTGTCCTCCATCTTCCTCTCAGCTGCTCCCCAAGTACCTCAGCCTCACATTCAACCCTTTACTAATAAAAGTTTTCTGAAGCTTCATACACTCAGCACTCATTGGTGGTTTTGCACTTTTTTTTTTTATAGGGGTCACTTATTAGATATTTGTAGCAGTGACACTTCTGCAGGTGGTCGGATACTTTTCCTTATGAAGAAAACATCTATTATATATTTTTAAAGATAGTTTTCCTTTAAAGGTGCAGTGCAGTCCAGTGGTCCTTAGCAGCATCTAGCAGGACAGACATGGCAGGAATTGAATATAATATTCATAAGTTTTAATTAGTATATAATTCAATGTTATTGCCTATCTGCACGGGGAGCAGGTTTCCCTCGGTGAAGCCTGCCTTGTTTCACCACCAAATGGTGGCAGCCACCACCAGAAACTCCACACTATACCTATTAAACACTGCAACTGATCTTAAGGAGCACAGGTAGCCTCCCAAATAATTTATTTGCCTAATACAATGACAAAGGCCGATCCTTCCTGTGCCCATATAAGGAAGTGTGTGTGAGCCCTGAGTTTTACATTCTGATTTTAAATATTGCCATTATGTTTTCCTTTTTCATTAAGAGTAGAGGAACTAATGATGAACCTAAATGAAGCAAAAACTGCAACAAGCCCAAGATCTAAAAAGCAGCTATGATCACACCCACAAGTTTTACTTTTATTACTACTTTATCTCATAGTAAACATCCAAATGTCAAAGAATGCAGACACACCTGTCCTCACAGGTCTGTGTACTTTTGCTCTTTGGCAGTTTTCTGTGGTTTGGCCCTTAAAGGTACAACACACAATGATTGTTTGTTAGACCATAATACACCTCCAACTTCATGGCAATCATTTTAAATTCTCCCTTTTCAACATAACAATGCCCCTGACTGCACAAAGACAGGTTCATGCAGACTGTCCTTCACTCAACTCTATCTGTTCAACCTCACTTTATGTTTTCTTGTGTGTAAATGCCTGCAGACTTTTGTCCAGGCACCTGTCTTTTCCAGTGGAAAGACCCACTATTTGGTGTTTTAAGGTCTTCAGTGTTTCACCTGCTCTTTATTCTACCACTTGTCAGAAGTGTAGCCCACAGATGATGATGTATAAGTGTTGTTTCTCCTTCATCCAGTTTATATCTACATTAAGTATTTCATCCGCTTGTGCTGAAACATCCTGATGGTTGTTTTTCCTCAGTTTAATGAAGCAGCAAATTAACCGAAATCCCAAATTCTGTTCACATATTTTAATAGACCCTGTTTCATTTCAGTGAAGCACCTCCATCCTGCTCATTTGATTTCTTTTTTTTTTTTTTAATCCCTTATTTTAGTTGTGACAGGAGCCACAGATGGGATTGGGAAAGCCTATGCAGAGGAGGTAAGATACTCAAACTCTGAGTGGAACAGTGAAACAAGAGGGAGAGAGAGAGCTGGGTGTAATTCTTGAACGCTGCATGCATTCTTTTATCTGTAAATTGATTGTAAGTATGTGTTAAAATGCATAATTTTGTTTTGTATTTGCAGCTCGCACGTCGAGGCTTCGCCATTGTGCTGATCAGCCGCTCGCAGGAGAAGCTGGATGATGTTTCTAAAGCGATCCGTAAGTAATAATTGACTTATTTATAGGTTTAAAATAAATATTAATATAATTAATAATAATAGTTTTAAAGCTAAATATATTACAGTGGGTATGATGGGGAAAAAATTTGAAATGGAAAATGAATAAAAAGTTTATAGTTCCATATAAATTCCCATTAAATGCAGGAAGTAACTCACTCAGGTTTTACTCTGTGTAATCCATCATGTTATAGTCGAGGGAAATCAACAGTAGCTGACCTGTGGTCACAAGACTAATAAAGTTCATGTGTTAAGTGTGACAGCTGCCCAGACTGGAGTTCAGTCTTCATTCACTTTGTAAACGCCTGCTGATGAATTTTCATTGAATTTGCTTGCATTTGCGAGGGATTCTTCTAGTAAAAGCAGACTCAGCGTGAGCCCTCGTGCCTCTGGTTAAGAGGCCGTGGAGCCTCCTGGCGAAGCTGAAACTGCTTCTGTCCAATAAAAAGAAAGCTTCCTCTTAAGGAAGGGCTGTCCTCCTCATTGGTGATTAAGGGTTATTTCACGGTTTGATCTTATTAGCGACGCGGTCATTCATGTCTGATATTGAAACGTGTCTGCGTTTTCATGCCCTCAGAGAGCAAATGTGGCGTGGAGACCAAAACCATCGCGGCGGACTTCAGCGCTGTAGATATCTACTCCAGGATTGAAGCCGGGCTCGCAGGACTGGAGATTGGAGTTCTGGGTAAGACGGCAGCAGGTGTTTAGGTCGCCTCATTCATGAAAATGAATTTAGTTGGCCATAGGCAAATGGTAATTCAAGCTGAATCGAGGTGTGCAGACATCAGTGTGCTCCAGTGGATATACTCTGCTGTGTGTAATCAAAAGAGGTTAATTTCTCCTGGCTTCTTCAGCCCTTTGCTGCCCTCCTAAGATTGAAGAGAGGAATAACAACCTGAATCTCACATTTGTAGAAATGTTATTTTCTTTTCAACCCACACTTGGTTCAGGTTGTTTTCTCTCTCTTTTTTTTTCTCTTGTCAATAGTGAACAATGTTGGAATATCCTACTCTTATCCTGAATTCTTCCTCAACCTCCCCAACCTGGACACTGTAAGTTTAAAGTGTTTTACTATTCTAATCAAAGTGTGTGATTATATCATATGTTTATATCAAGAAAAACATGTTTGTAGGCATTTTATAAATTTGTATTGATTGAAAGAAGTAATAAAGGCATATTCCATGCATAAGAAAAAAAAAGAAGCATATCTCTATATAATAAAATGAAAAAGACCATATTAAACACCAGGTAATTAATATAAATTCTCCTGTTCCTCTTGTTTCAGTTCATTGACACCATGGTCAACGTTAACATAACATCAGTGTGTCAGGTGAGTGTTTGATTACAGATGAAACTACACTGGTCAGCAGGAGACCTTCAGTGTCAAAGACGAGAAACTACAGAAAACATCTGGGCTGAATTTGTTTGAATTTTTCTTTTTTTTAATTTTGAGAATAAATTAGAACTTTTGAAAATAAATCAAACATTGGGGCAGATGGCTGCCTCTACGAAATGCCTTGTGTAGATGATGAATTGGTGAAATTGTGCTTCACAATCGTCTTTAGTCACAAGGAAATTCTTTCTCTACACACACACACACACACAGAGTGGTAATGAGAACTTTGAAGGGAATGTCATCTTTCAGAAGGAGAAACCACATGAATTCGGTAGAGGTGCCTTGTTTGTGTGAATAGCTGTAATGGACAGATCCAAGGGTATCCATGGTTACACCAACAGCACAGGGAGGATATGTCAATTATATGTCAATGACAATTGATCGAGTTGATTGATCCTAAATGCAGATATCCATCAATGTGGTTGGTCGGGAAATCCCCCTCTTTCCTCCAAAAAAAAGAATTCATTCTTCATCATTTTTGTTTTTTTAATACCCGTCCCTGATGCTTCGTCGTAGAAAAAAACAAATCAAATGGAAGAACAAAAATCAATTGTTTCCCCTCTCAGGTTGCTTTTTAGTAGAGACAGCCCCTGTCAGTTTTTCAGCTCTGCGTCTGTGTGGATAAATAGATCTGCTTTGTACCTGTTGCCGAAGTTATATCTCATTCTGCTTCTGTGAAAACCTCAAGTTCAAACGAATAAAAAACGTCCACGGGGTGGGAGAATATTCTCAGGTGCTCTTAATCAACTTGAAGAGATGATCTAATTTGTCTGGCTCAGTCTGTACAACCCGGACTTATAAATGTTTGTCGCATGTCTTTCTTTGACGTCTATGTTGCCTTTGAGTAATTAAATTTGTCCTGGTGGATTCAAACGAATGCGATAGAGGAGGACTGTCAGGTAGTCTCACAGACCAATAAAGACACACACACACACACACATGCACGCACGCTCGTACACACACGCGCAGTAACAAAGCCCTAAGTCACTTCTGTCCCTTTTCTCGTTGGCAGTTCCCAGAGCAATAGCTAAAGTCCTCCCACTCTCTTTACACTTAATTTATGTCATTCAATATTTCTGCTCCCTCTGCTACTGTTACCATCTCCTTTCTCTATTTATCTTCCCTCCACTGCCACCTCTCCACACACAACCCCCACGCACACTTACAGATGTAGATACACAACTTGACTCGAGCCCACTCTCACTAATTGTTGTTTTTTACTCCCTGTCTTCTCTGTCTTCCTGTTCTCTTTACAGATGACACGACTCGTGTTACCTCGAATGGTGGAGAGGTGAGTTTGTCTGACATGAGCATCGCCCACTTTGCTGTAACATGACCGATGGCTTTGAGTTTTCAGTAATTAACACCAGCATTACGCAACACATAAAAGCTGGGTGATTATTCTGTGTCATTATTTGATTTAATGACGAAATCATTTCAGTTAAAAGTGTCACTAGCAGTTCTGTGAGACGTGGTGATTCAAGCCGATGTTCGAGCCTGAGTTCTGTGTTAGTTTTCTACCATTTACTGATTAGCATTAAACCTAAAATACAGATGAGGCTGATGGAAATGTTTTGTCATAAATCAGACTACATGACAAATTAAAATCTTATCTTGATGATAGCACGGTATGAAGCGGTGAGGGATCACTGAAGCCATCAAAATGAATCCACAGTGGGACACGAATGTCTATTAAAATTCATGATAATCTAGCCACTAGTTGACAAGACCTTTTACTCAAAACCACAAATGACAACCTCATATTCGGCTCTGGAGGAAAAGTCAATCATTAGGCTGTTATCATCTGGAAGTCATGAACGCCTGAATGAAATGTATAAGAATGTATGGCAATCCATTCATTATCGCTAATATTTCATAGACTTCATTCAGTGGTCTGAACCAAAATCACCAAGACATTGTTCTACATCCATATGTGTAGATGAAAGCTGAATTTTATTAAGCCTGCTCTACATGCAAGCAAGAGTAACGGTGCACAAATCCAGAATCTTGTGTTATTGGATAGAATATACACAGCCGATTTATAAAATGATCATTTCAGACCGCTGTATTGAGTGAAATTACATCTGGAATCCTTCAAATCCACACAACCAGTTATTTCACAGAATATCACATTCCTGGCTTAGAATAAATATTGCATGAAAGCATCACAGGCCGGATCGTAAATATGATACATGAAGATATTGATTTTACTGCAGCTTTGATGTTATCAGTATCTACAGTTTGGTTTGGCTTGCAAACCCACACACCGCCATGTTCTCTCTTCTCATCTGATTGATTTCAGGCCAAATCTATTCCTTTCTCTCATGCTTTGTTTTTTTTTATAAAGTAAAACATAATTTGCTGTCAATAACTCGCCTGGTTTGTGATTTCAGGAAGAAGGGCGCCATCCTCAACATCTCCTCTGCCAGCGGGATGTACCCTGTTCCTCTGCTCACCATCTACTCTGCCTCTAAGGTAAATGCTCTACAACATATTCTCCAATGCCAAGGAGGAGAAAGCCCTTCTCATTCTATAAATGAATTCTATAAGTGCAGCAAATGTTAAAGGGATAAAGTGAGGGCTGATCTTTGTTTTCTATTTTCTGTTTTATTAGTTGAACATATTTAAATTTGGAGACCGATGCAGGTCCCGAGGTAGCGGACCAATTAAACCGTTTTATAGGAGCATGTGGTGTCGTAACATTTTATTATGATTAATTCCCTGGCGTGTAAATACTGGGTCATGTTTATTCTCTAAATCCCAGTTGCAGTGTAAAAGTGCATCTAAAATTGACCAGGGCTGAATATTTAATCAATTTATTCATTTATTTTTTGTATTAAATATTTTTTGTTTGAACTTTTTGATAATTGAAATCACATGGCTTGGTGGTGGCAGCAAAACATTCATATTGTAACTGTGTTGGTTTATTTCATGTAGGCATTTGTGGACTTTTTTTCACGAGGACTGCAAGCTGAATACAAGAGCAAAGGGATCATCATCCAGGTACGTCCACAAACCCACATTAACGCGGCTGCTACGAGCCCACACAGCTGTGGGTTTTGATGACTCAAACAGAGAATCCAGTGTCTGGATCACAACTACTGAGCCATTTGAAGCATCCATGGCTGTAATTATGCAATGATAATCCTTAGTAGGACTTTAGGCTGAACAAAAACTAAATATTTTCTGAACAGTGTTGATATTTTACCGAATTGTGTAGCTAGACACTTTGCTCATTAATATAACAGCTGTGGTTTCCTTCTGTTTTTCCCAGAGTGTTCTGCCATTTTTTGTTGCAACCAAGCTGAGTAAAATCAAACGGGCCACGCTGGATAAGCCCAGTCCTGAGCGCTACGTCGCAGCTGAGCTCAACACTGTGGGGCTGCAGACCCAAACCAACGGCTACCTGCCCCACGCTATCATGGTAAGTCTGGGTGTGTAATGCAGAGAGTCAAAGCATTAAATGAAGTTAATTTAGGCTAGTTAGTGTGTCGTGCACCATCTTTCTGGCATCTTTCTCTTGCAGTCTGCAATCTTACCACTAGATGGAGCCAGAAATGAAACACTGTCCCTTTAAATCACCATAGATTAAGCAAAAAATACAATAACCTAAATCACACCGTACAGTTTTTTATGTACAGGGATTTTCAGAGTGAATATGTGAGTTGAGCTCATAAGACTAAATATTGAATATGGGAGGGAGTAAATGCTTCACTGGGCGTCTTCAGGTGGGTACAACCCTTCATTTGTGTTTTGTGGATAAGTCTGTGGCAACACCTGGTGTCTCAGGTGTGTGTCCCTCTGCAGTTACCCCAGATGATCACCTTGCAGCCCAGTTGGGATCATTTCTCTTGATCGATAGCCAACAAACAGCTTGCACTCCCATTCCCTTAAGAAGCACAGTTAAGGATGTTGCAGCAATACGACGACACAACCGGAAGCACCCGCCAGCCATGCTACTCTGCCTCTGCTTCTATGTGCGCATATATATATGAACTACAACACAGGCTTCTGGGAGATCGACCACAAAACCAGGCCCAGCCTGAGAAAAGTTGTAATGATCTCAGACGGAAAGATGACTTTCTGTTCTAGGTAGACCCGCATCCTCTAGTCCCAGGCAGTCCAGAAGAGTTTCCACCACTCTTGCAGTTGGTTTTGCTGGGAGTTGTTTGCACGTCTAAGAATTGGAGGGGGAGGGCATTTTGGTAGTTCTCCTTCCTTCCAGGGTGATTGCCAGTTGTCTTAGGACCTGGTTGTTTCTCCAGGTGTAGCGTCAAACTGTGTTTGCATCCGGTAAGGATCTGCCTCAGTGTTGCAGTGGTTTGACAGTGTGTACAGGAAGGATCTCCTCCAAACCACTGTTTTAGGTTCATGGACGTGGGAAGAACAACGTAGGTGGCTCTGATGATGAAGCTGATTTGGCTCCCTTCCATTTCTCAAAGATCCTTCCATGTGAGCTTATGATGTTCCAGGTTTTTACAGGTAGTCCACTGGCCCTGTTAAGACTGTGTGACTGCTGTTCTGTATCTGTATGCCTCTTCTTGTTGCTGAACCTGAACCACAGAGAAGGCAGACTGAGTTGCTGCTACAGGTCAAATGGCAATAATACGGCCCCTTTTTAAAACGCTTCAGTTCCAAAGTGTGCAAAACTAATGAACAACTTGAGAGTGATGAGGAACAGGTTAAAGGTCCAGTATGTACAATTTAACAGCATCTAATGGATGCTCCATGTAGTCCACCAAGTTACACCTCCATGTTTGTGCAGAGCTAAGAAATGACAAACCAAATGATAGCTCCAGCTATGGGTCCACCTTTTTTGTTATGAGCCACCATAGTTGATTCGTAAATCACTAGATGCCCCAAGAAACTACACGCTGTACATTCTATTTTTTTTTTTAAATGTGTTTCCCTCTGCTAAATTGCAAGCTCTAGTTAAAGCAAACAATTCAGCTGCTCACGCAGAGAGATGGCCTGGAAGGCGTACATTTTCTATGATGTCATTATCTTTCACTACTGCATATCCAACTTAATTTTCTGCTGTGATTGCATTCTTTCTGGCAGAGCCAACAACATAGGAAACAAAGGAATGAGGTTTTCACACTGTTAAGCACCCAATAAATACTTTTATTCTCTTTGTTGACAAGGCGACGTCTTAATCTGTTGGATCTTCCTCAGGCCTGAGGACAGAACAGCGCTAACGGCCTAATGAAAAGTGATATGTTGATAGTATTTTGGAGGAAAATACTATTTCTGCCATACTTCTTCATGTTGGTTCTGTTATAGTCTCCCAAAACAATAAAGGCAGCCTCTGGTTGTTGAGTTCACTGGTCCGTTTATGATCTTTTACCACACACAACCATATGCATCAATCTAATTTATCACCCATTAGTATATCCACCTTTTGAATTAACGATAAATTCATTTCGGGGCGATTTAAACTTTAAAGCAAATTTTAGAAGAAACAAAAGACAACAATTAAAACTGGGTGGTTCTTCAGAACAAAATCCGCTGCTGCATTTGCCCTCCTGTTATCTGCAAGGCTGAGCTTGGGGTAGTTAAAGCTGAGCCAAATGGTTAAGTAGAAAATATTGTATCTATGTAATTTAAAAACAGCCTCAAAAGTATAATAATACTTTCGATTTGATAAAATGTAATAAAAATTGGATCCAAATTTAGTGAATCTGTCTCGGGGGAGAAGCTTACCTGATTTTACAGCTGACTAAAAGTCATTACAAAAAGGATTGTCTTTGTAGCTCATGATATCAGTGAGATAAGGTTTAAACAAAACGTAAATTTGGAAATGGAATTTTAAGTTTCATGATCTGCATGCAAAATTGGGCCTTAGATCAAAAATCCTGTAGGTCAGACATCATTTGAGAAGACCTGAGGATTTAAAGCGTGACAGTTGCCAGAATTTTTCCTTCACACAAACTTCTGCGCCTCAGTTGTTGCTCCTCTCGGTTGAATTGAAATGAATAATTAATGCTAATCTGCTATTTGTAAATGCCACCGACTTGACCGTGTAATTTTTCCTCTGTAGGGCTGGGTGACTACAGCTCTGCTGCCCGCCAAGATCCTCAACGGTCACGTGATGAGGATGGGTTTGTCCCAGCGCGCCCGCTACCTCAAGAAGCAGAAGCAGGGATAGATCAGCATTGGCTGCGAGCAACGGGCAGAGGGAAGCAGCTGCGTTAACGACTCGCCCGCCTCACGTCGTCATCATCATCATGGACCGGGAAGAGAAAATGTGACAGTTTCTGGGCAACATCTCCAGTTCCCTCCCTCTGAAACTGCTGGTCAGAGATGATGTGCAGTAGCACCTGGCTGCAGTTACATGTATTCAGTTTTCTGTGTGTGTGTGTGTACCAGGAAAAAACAAAAAGTTTGGTATAACACTGGGATTGCTACGTATGCAGTGATTCTTTCCAAAGCACTTAACAATTTATCAACATTTGAAAGGTTTTTTCATATAATTATTTGATATTACATAAGAAGTATCAATAATCCGATTTCAGCACTTACATTTACACCTTTCCTAATGAACTTAAAACCTTTTTTTTTTTATTTCCATCTTTCTTGAGTGTTAATTGGGATTGGTGAAGGAAGCACATGTATAATTTAACCAAACTACATTCCATCTGTTAAAAAATAAATGAAGAGGTTCTGTAGCTGAAGAGAACAGAGGGAGAAGCTGTGAATATGAAATTATTAAAATGTGTGTTTGACTTAGTACTAAACTGGTTGTAAAATTCATTCTGAGTAACTAGTTAATGTCGCGTGTGTGCGTGTGAAACTGATCTGCATTCATCACAATCTTGAATTTCCAAATGTAATGTGGAGTTTACTAAAATATTACACCAACCCAAATGTGGAGCTGAGACAAACCAATGACATAATGTAAAATCTTTCCTTTGAAAGCTATTTTGAGATGTTCATGTAGTATTCAGCAGTTATGTCTTATTTTACCTGTCTTGGTTCAAATATTTGCTTTAAATTATCTTGTATTAATCCCCATTGGAAAAAAAAAATGACACTAACCGTTTAGACACAGTAGCCAGGGACCAGTTCCAGTTGTGAACCTGGTGCTTTTCTCAAAGCCAGTGGTGTTGGGTAAAAACCAGGATAGGATGCATGTTTGGTTAAAAGCAGAGCAAACCAGAACACTGGATATTGTTAGGATTTACTGTGTATTTGTCCTTCCAGTCAATAAAAATGTCTTTCAAATAGTCCTCTATCCTGACTTCATTCAGTTGACCTTTAAAAAAATCTGTATCTAGACAAAAAAAGCAGTTCTGATATTAATATTCGTACAGAATTTGTTTAAAGATGTTAGATAATTAGTGCATGTTCAGCTCAAACAGGCTACACCAGGTATGATAAAAGAGTTCCAGTTTTAAATTCTCAATGGTCTTTAGTAGTTTTATAAGAATGTTTAATTTATCTGTGAAGGTCCTTATGTGCCAAGAGGTGATTTTGTCTGATTTTGTACCAAGGCACCCAAACTTCTCAGACTCTTTCCTGTAGTCATAGAAACTTATATTTCTTTCCCTCAGATCCAATTACTGTCTCTTGTGATCTTCCTTCCTTCCTTTTTCTTTTTTTTTTACCATTAGTTGTCATTTTCACAGTCTGTTCACGTTCTGACTCTTCCGTCCCAAACATCACCACCCGGTTCCCATGCCAACAGTTTCTGGGAGATTATTCCGGTTGCACTGGTATGGTAGCTGCCGGAAATGTGTCATCACTGAGAATGTAGGAGGGGAGAGGATCTGTGTGTGGAGGGATGCCCGAAGGAAGAAGTGAGTGGGTTTCAGAGGTGTATATAAAGAGGAGCTCACTGGTGCTCAGTCCACAGCTCGCTCAGACTCACGCACTCGCTTTAGGGTTTCAGTTTCAGAGCGAAGATCCGATTGGAAACGGAGCAAAACAGGAGAATCATCAAGAAACAACCTCAAACAACTCTTGACCCTGACTGAGTATTGTCATATTTTTACTTTTTTTTGCCATTTTTTGGGGGGGATCATCTGTTCCAAGAACTGTGGCGACAGCTGATCAGACTCATCCGAACTCACAACTAAAACCGCTTTTGAATCCCACATCTAGACCTCGTCTACTGTTCGTCAGCTCGTCGTCCTCACATTTGGGCCGCCACCGTTCACCATGGCGACCAGCATGGACACGCTCCCTGCCCATCTGCTGCCTTTGGTGATGGAGGAGTTCCCCCAGTCTCTGGCCATGGCTTGTGTCTGCAGGGCCGGACGTCGCGAGCCCCGCCTCCGCTGCGTACAGTGCGGCATCATCGAAGAGGAGGAAGAGGACTGCTCCACCCTGGAAGAGGACCAGGCCCAGCGCTCCTTCCTGCAGACCGTGGAGAGCCTGAGGAGGAGCACAAGATGAGAAAACTTCTAGTGTGACTGTGACATGTTTGACCTACATTTGGCTTCCCTGTAAGCGGGTAGGAAGACCAACAGATGCCTCTTATGCAGACTGTGCTGACTTTATACGAATCCCCTCTGGGCGGTGGTATTTGGTTGTGGACACTAAATATGGCAACGGATGGAGCCACTAAAAAAAAAAAAAAAAAAAAACTGCGATGGAGGACTTCAAAGTGAGAAAATCCTGGCAGCAAACCAGCATATTCTATTTATATTTTCAAAGGAAATGTCCTCTTTTGGTGGTGAATTTCTGCAAAGGATTATTTCTACCTTGTAAAATATTTCTATAATTCTATAATAATAATTTTCTATCTGTTGATATTGCTTGCTGCAAAGATTTTGAATGAAATATATAAAGCAGATATTCTAACATGGTTTGGTGGCCTGTCTTCTTCAAAGGTGAAAGATTTAATAAATATATCCTATACATTTTTCCTATTTTAGGTTCTCAGTTCAAATCTAAAACTGGAAGCTGTGTTTTTTTTAAAGGGAAATGTAGGAAATCTGTCAGATCTTTCCATGTGGTGGCACTATTGAGACACTTTTTTGAGCTAAAAAGCACAAACTATCCAGTCAGTGCTACACAATAACCCCTCCTCCCAGTCTTTCTCGGCTGCTGTTAACACCTACGACCCCTGCTATTTTTCCCCCTCACCCAAATATAAATTCATTTTACCTTTTGATTCATGAGGCCACAACAGAAGATTTCAGTGCATCATGCAATGCTCACCTTGGGCTTTTCTTTACCTCTATGGATTTGTATTCACATCCTGTTTTTTTTCCCTCTACGAAACTAGTTATGAGACTCATTTATTCCTACCCTGTTTACTATTATCAAGGCAGTTTTTCACAGTCAAGATTTATGTCTGCATCCTCTTTGTAAACCAAAGAATGTGACACAAACACTTACAATTACAATTACAGAATAAAAATGAGCAGTCTTGATAATGGGCATGTTGCGTCTTCCACTATAAATTAATTCAATTAGAGATATGCCAGCTGCAGCCTGTAAAATCTGGTTGTTATTTGAATATGCCTCATGGTAAGGGAGACTTATTTTCAATGAATTTTGTATTTAACCCTCCTCCTGCCACCTGGGGTACAGACAGACCCCAGAGGGTCTATAACTTGTTGTTGTAGCTCACAGGTGCTTTCTTCTTTATCTGTGATCATAACAAATTATACATATACAGTTCTTTTTGCTATGATGGCTGTTTCTTATAGTAGTTTATCCTTGGAGTCTCTGGGCTCCACTCATCAGTCCTTGCATGTTAAATATGTTGATAGGATGAGGGTTAATGTGCATTTAATTCTGTTTTCTTCATCAGCAAATTCAGTGAACACTGCGGTATACTGCAGTGGTGGTGAAGTTTCAGGCTGTTTTCCACTTGTCAAAAAAATTAATCTGCAACAAGAAAAATGCTAAAATTCCCCGGGTCCAGCATTTTAATTTAGTCTTCGTCTTCTACAGCTTTATCTGAGGTCGGGTCACGGGGGCAGCAGCTTCAGCAGGGAAGCCCAGACTTCCCTCTCCCCGGCCGCTTCGTCCAGCTCTTCCAGGGGAACCCCAAGGCTTCCCTAGACCTGCCTAGACATTGTCCTCCAGCGTGTCCTGGGTCTTCCCCAGGCCGCCTCCTGAAGGGAGCCCAGAACATCTCACCAGGGAGGCGTCCAGGAGGCATCCTCGCTAGCCATCTCATCTAGCTCCTCTTGATGCAGAGGAGCAGCGGTTCTACTGAGACTGCTCCCAGATGACTGAGCTTTTCATCATATCATTAAGGGAGAGCCCAGCCACCCTGTGAAGGAAACTCATTTTGGCTGCTTGTATTCACAATCTCGTCCTTGGAGTGTAGATTGACTGGTAAATGGAGAGCTTTGCCTTTCAGTTCAGCTCCTTCTTTACAATGACGGATTGCTGCAAAGCCTGCATCACTGTACACGCTGTGCCGATTCGCCTGTCAATCTCCTGCTCCATCCTTCCTTCACTTGTCAATAAGACTTCTCCACTTGAGGCAGGATCTCATCCGCGCAGGCTGCACTCCACCCTTTTCCAGCTGAGAACCATGCCTCAGATTTGAAGGTGCTGATTCTTATTCCAGCTGCCTTACATGCAGCTGTGAGAGCTGAAGATCACAGTCCAATTTTCCGCAAACAGCAGCGACCCAATCCTGAGGTCATCACACCGCAGCCCCTCAACACCCTGGCTGCACCTAGAAATTCCATCCATAAAAGTCATGAACAGAATCAGTGACTAAGGGCAGCCCTGGCGGAGTCCAACTTCCACTGGAAACAAATCCAACTTACTGCCAGCAATGTGTACCAAGCTCTGCCACCGGGCATACAGGGACTGTGTCAGTGGGTCTGGACCCCATAGTCCTGGAGTACCCCCCACAGGACTCCCTGAGAGAAACGGTCAAATGCCTTCTCTAATTACACAAAGCACATATAGACTGGTTGGGCGACCTCCCATGGACACTCCAGGACCGTGCTGAGGAGCTGGTCCATGGTTCCACAACCAGGATGAATATCTTATGTACCCTCCTCTCCAGGACCCCCGAGTCCACTGCAGAGTCCTCAGACTCTTCAGTGAAAGACAAGCTGGTGGGATTGAGGAGATTTTCAGAGTATTCCCCCCACCGACCCAGAATGTCCTGAGTCGAGGTCAACAGCACTCCGTGGAGGATATGCTCCGCTTGGTACGCCGATACCCATCAGCTGCTTCGGGAGTCCCACAGGCCGAGAAGGTCCTTAGTTTAATTCTCTATGATAGTAAACTTGTAAAACTTATTTTAACCTTTTTTGACTTTTTGAAGACCAGATGATTTATCAAGAAAATGATCAACAAATGAGCCAATAGTGAACATAATCCAAAATTGCAGCTGTACTTTAAAGGTCCCATATCCTACACTTTTCCTGGGTTTTATTTGAAGTTGTGATGTCACTAACATGATATATTTCAGTATAGTTATCTAAATATATTTTTATATCTCCTCTCTCAAGCTTCTCTCTGGAGCTCTAGAAAGAACAGGTTGTTCTGTGTCTGTCTCATTAATATTAATCAGCTTCTCCTCCTGATAAGTTCATTTGAATGGCTGTACATGGGTGTGGGCGGATGTGACCTCAATAGGTTCACAAGTCCTAATGGTTGGTTTTATGGTTTTTCTGAGTATGTGCTGTGGATTTGATATATATTTTTGTACAATGTCATTTCCCGGGTTAATAAATATCTCCTTCTACACGCCAGTCCAATTGACAAATATCTTAGACTACACAGAGTGTGTAGTCACACATTTGACATGTTAATCTTTGTGGACTTTAAACAGTAGACACTGTTGACCATCAAGCAGACGAAATCCAGGGTGTAGGCTACGCTTTTGTCTGCCAGAGGAGATGTCATGTTACCTTATACCGAAGAGGAAAGAGGAAATACCCTTGAAATATGTGTCTCAACAAGACAATGATCCTAAAGACACCAGTAAACCAGCAGCATCCTGCAGCGGCCAACCCAATCCCTGGACCTTAATCCCATTCAAAACTTGTGGGCTGACATCAAATATGCTGTTTCTCGGGCAAAACCAATAAATTCGGAGAAATTGTGAGGCTGAAATACCTTTTCATAAGAGCCAGAAGTTAGTCGACTCCATGCAATACAGAGGTGAAGCAGGTCTGTGAAACCATGGTCATAAAAAATAAATATTACTTTAGTGATTCACAGGAATGCTAAATCCTGAAGATTTTTTCAGTTTATACTGTAAATATTTAAGTTGTAAAGAAAAATGCGGACACTGTTATTTTTTTGAAAAGCCGAATATTGATTTTTCTTCATTTTCTGTAATATAATTTAAAAAATGACACATTTTTCTTCACATTTTGATTTAGGATATGAAATGCAGTGTTCCCAATGGACCCAAATATGAAATATCATAAGGACTTTGGCTTTCCTCACATTTTTAAACACACTGCTATTATTATATTGAACACAACTGTATATATATGTATATATAGACTGATATTTTGCTATTTTGCTTTCCAATCATGATCATGTCTTTTCCTCTTCACAGTATTCCGACTTTGCATTATTTTGTTTTCCAGTCACATAGAGACCTGTTTAGACCAATATGAACATTCATTAATCTCATTATAACTCTCTCCTCTTCTTTTTTTGGTCCTGCAGATCCTGTACTCCCACCTAATGTTTCTTTTTTATTTTTTTAAAGATATCTTTCTTTACTTTCTTTGTTCCATTCATTCTGCCACATCTTTTTGGTTAGTCCCTTAATCACCACTTAAGCTTCTAACTTACTAATAATTACATTAATGTCACTACTCCCACCCTTCAAAGCTCTTTTTGCTGCTTCATCCACCTTCTCATTCTCATCAATTACAACATGGGCAGCAACCCACACAAAACTACTAGACAATCTCATTTGGTTAATTCTGAATAATGATTGCAGCATTTCAAAGAATAAATCCTCTCTACACCTGGAGTTCTAAAATGTTAAACTCATTAATGCTGCAAACGAATCTGATGCAATTATCTCTGTGGCCTGATGTCCTCTGCCCATTGCAAGGCAATAACCGTAGCCATCATTCCACATGCAAACACACATATATCATTGGTAAGTCTCTTCCCACACTCCACATTAAGCTTGGGGATTACTATTACTGCTGCTGCTATTCTAACTATCTTTAGGTCTTTAGAACCATCTGAATGAATCTGTAAGTAACCATTATAATTCCTTCTGATGTATGGAATACATATCTTACACTTCCCCCTATGTTAATCTTCTACATATTCAAGGGGGCTAAGATATACCTCTGGCTGTAAGTAACCAAGGAAATATAGGTGGCAGAACAACAGTTGGAGTATAACTTCAGTGTGAAAGAAAAAATGATTTCTGACTGGAAAAATTCACATGAACATGCACATGTAGGAAAAACAACTTAGGAATTGAGGATGGTTTTGGTTGGTTAAACTTTTAGTAAATACCATCAAATGGAAAAATACAAAGCCCTTAAGAAAATCTTACTTTCATAATTTAAAAAGAATCTATCTCAGCAAAGGAGCAAGAAATACATGTAAAATATATCAGGATGTTATGTTAATGTATGCCCCTTTTAAAAGTCTTTGCCCCTCTTTGTTTCATTTGTCTTATTTATGCCTAAAGCTTAAGCTTTAATCCCCTTAGAGTTTTCTTTTAATTTTGTTTTTGTTTTTCTCTTTTGAAATAATTTGTCTTATATTGCATGTATGTTTCTCTTGGGAGTTCTTGTGTGTTCTTGTTTGTGCACCTAAATACATGAATAAATAAATACAAATAATAATACAAAACAAGATTTATTTAGTAGTTGCTGACCACATAGATTAGTTCGAGAAGTTATTTACTCACGTTAACCGTGATAACACATCAGACAAAGTAATATTTAGTATTTATATACAAAATTTAGAGTCGCCAATGAACCTCAGCATGTTTTTGGACTGTGGGAGGAAGCCGGAGTACCTGGTGAAAACCCACGCAGACACAGGGAGAACATGCAAACTCCACACAGAAAGGTCCCAGACCCAGGACCAAGGAGGTCTTGAACCTGTGACCTTCTTGCTGTGAGGCAACAGCGCTAACCCCTGCACCACCGTGTCGCCCGAAGTGTGAAGTGTAAATTGTAAATTGAAGTGTGTTGTGTTCAAGTGCTTTTGTTGTCCTAGTAAAGTCAAACAGGAATACTAACGTTAACTAACATCTGCACTTGGGAGATAAACCAAACAATAATGACGTCATTAAGTCTAAATGCCGATGTTATTAAAATTATAAAGCCACAGAAATATGTAAGCTACACACTAAACAACGAAAAGAAGAAACGAAGGTTTGTGCTCCCATTCTCCACCATGTTGAAAGTTTAAGGTTTTCAATGGTATTCATGTGCACTTTTGATGTTGGCTTTTAGTATTTGTGCAAATTACCATAAGACATGAAGGCCAGATATGTGCTGGTTGATATGTGTGTTATCTTTAGATAATACAGGTGACATTGTCATATTCCATTTATTGGTATATGGGAACAGAAAGCCCTGATAGAAATAGGGTTCTGTTGAGATAGATTGGACTGTTGATGTTACAGCAGGAAGGAAAGTGGCTGTTTTTTGTTAGTCACAGGTCTGTGAGTCTCTTATCACCTTCCTTGATGCTCACAGGTAAAAAAAAATATATATATTTGACAATAAAACAACAAACAGTTGTAAAAAGCCAGAAAGTGTTGCAGACCTAGAATGTTTCTTTGACTGCCAAGGTGCCTTTTTTGAGATGAAGACTTTGCTTCATTTTTATTTTATATAATTAAAAAATTACTAAACGTTATAATTGCAGGAATAACTCATGAACGTCAGGCAGAACAAATTAATATTTGCACTGTGTTGCACTGATATCAGCCTATAAATGTTTTTGACATTTTTTTTTTCATCTCTAAGTGATGTAATTTTGTTTCGAAGTCTCACTGGTGACATTATTCAACCATGGTGTTTGTCAGTATGCTAAAGACAGTAATGGACTTTTGAGCAGGACTACATAGAGTCTTATCAATACATATTTAACATGGACAGCTTGGTTACAGCTTGTGTAAGAGTTCATATTTTTTTTTACATTAAGTTTGAACTTTCAAACAACTGAAGTGTAAGTTTAATTACCTGAATGAGCTCTATTACTTTTATTTTTTTATGAATGTTTAGCATCTTCCTTTAAAATGTTAATGAGTCAGACATGGTTAGAAAGAAGCTCCTTGTCGTTGTGTCATTTGACTTAAAGGCCTCATTTGCTCATAAAGACCACATTTCGCTAACCTTATCTACCTGAAACGTAATTCACTTCTTTTTTTTCCCTCCATCTCCATCTTCAGCTTGCACTGCCTTCCTCCTGTTCCTGCACCGTCTCTTGTCGAGCAGTATGTCAAAAGTCTGTAAGTATTCCACTTGTGAAAAGTACAAATCAACAATGATAAGGAGGCAGCAGCTCGCTGCGGCTGGCCTGGGGCCTCCACTCTCTCCGAGGAATGCAGCTGGTCCTAGTTTGTTCCCTGGAACAGCATCTGTCCTCCTAGAAGGCAGCAGTTTGCTGCAGCTGGTTGGGACTAATTCTGGGCGGGTATCCAAGCAGGTACGACTGTAGCCTCCCATCCAGCAACAACAATAACAACAACAAGCCTGTGTTCTATAAAAATCCTGCCTCTTCAGAGCCTTTTTATGTTATAAGAACGACAGAGCTGCACTCCTTACTTTTCTATGCAATTACATATATGTCACGAATATAGGATCTATAGGATCTTGCTTATTGTTTGTTGTGTATTGCATTGCTGCCTGACAAACATGAAGTTGTGGGTTTGTTTCCACCTGCAGGAAACAGTATTCTTTGTAGAATGTAAAAACTGCTCCGTTTCTAGCAATTTCATAAAAATGATGTGAAGAAAATAGGTAAATTTGTAAGTACTGAGTATAAGTGTTCACAAATTATTGTATTCTTAAAAAAATCCTTTTGCATATGATTAGTTAACTAGTTATACACAACTAGTATAACTAGTACTATGAACCTCATACAAGAAGTGTCAATATATTATTTTAATAGTCTTAAATTCAAAGTGCTCTACAACATGAAATAGATATTAAAAAGAAATAAAAACATTAGGAAGTAAAATGAGCAGATATCAACTGCATGCCAATTACTTTCTATCAAAATTAACAGTTACTGGAAAGACAATGTTAGTCTGACTGATTCTTATAGACGTGGTCTAAAACCTGCTCCATTGCAGGGCACATCTCCCATATTCACACATGCATCATCAGCATTTACTTGTTTTTTCCTCATAATTTGCAGCAAATTGCATCACCCGCTCTGTAAAATGTCCTAAAATAATCTGTTAGATACCTGCAAAACACTTGGAATCTATCCAGGAAATGAATAAAAGGACCCGTAATAATAAAAATGAAGCATTGCCCTTGTTTTAATCGTGGGAAAAACGTGGCTGAGCTCATTGATGTTTTAATTGTTCAGCATGATGCACTCAGATTAAGATATGGCTATTAGATGAAATTATGAATAGTGATGTCAGGAGCTAGAGTTGTTTTTCCTTTAGACTCACAGCAAACCTGCGTCTCTCCTAGCAGGTAACGTCGTAAATTGGTTTTATGGATATAAACATAATTGTTTTTATGCACACAACTCATTCATTCACATAATTGGTTTCTTGGGATAATTAACATGTTTGTTTTTTTTTGGCACCCGATAGGTAGTCATAGCCATAGTTTCTCTTAAAATTCAGCAGGGAATGAGAGACACATTTCACTACAATAGGCTAATGTGACACTTTTTTGTAATATTCTTCGTATCATAATTACATTCAAACCGTAATGTAATTTAGATGTAATTTAGATTTAGATGTCAAGTCATATCCATGTACTGATGGTCATCTTCTACTTATTGTATATATTTCATTATATATATAAATATATTAAAGATTAAAGAAGATTGTCTGCTCTCAGCCTGAAGTCTAGTGATTTGTATAAGCTCATAATTATCTGCTGCAGAGCTGATGTGTGTGTCTGTCTGCTGCTGTATAGCAGATGGATTTCTTGGTTCAGATTTATTCATCTCAGTTCACTAAAAACTATTTCCCTCCCCCTGTCGTCTCAGGTGCCCTGCAGGGGACCGGCCCCACGGTGCTCCATGCCACCGGCACAGTTTACGAACTCTGCTGCAACACTCTCTGCAAACTAAAAAAAAAAAAACTGGCCGTTACCACCGTCGCTGTCATGTATCGTTCCGTAAATCCCACCTTCACCTCCCAGCATTCACCTGTAGGCGTCTGAATCTTAACTTCCCCCGGGGTAGTTTATTATCTTCACTCCCAGTTGCTGCTGCGCTGGGGTTGGTGAGCCTGATGCCAAATGTCATCTCTGAGCATCCTCCCGCATTCTGCTAATACATCAGTTCTATGTGAGGTGGCTGGCTGAAATAACGTAAAAATGAAGAAATAGGAACTATAAACAGCTCGTTATCAGCTTGAAAGGACAACTATCAGGTGACTTTAATTTTTTTTTTTTTATGACTAAAGCAAGAATTGCTCAAAATCATGTTTTGTGCAAGCAATTCCGGTGATAGCCTGAATGATGTCAAACGCATTGAAATTCACAACAATATATGGTGTAACCCTGTCTACGACTCCGTCTGAAAGTCCATCTCTTGCGATATTTTGAAATTCCTTTCATCGTTCGAGTCTCGGCATTGAGCAAAAATCTAGAGTAAACAGACTTTTGTTGCCACAGATGCTTTTCTCTCTTACCACCTGTATACGATTCTATGGATTGTTGAGGAAATAAAGACAAACACACCGTGGATACTTGGGTGTTATGGCCACCAATCTCTCATTACTGCACCACAGTCTGCTCACTGAGCACATGTACGGACATGATTGCACTTGCCCTTCCCTTTCACTTGCCAAGCTGCAAATCGCTGCTATGTTGGTGGGTTCACTTCATGCTATTAAGGGGTTATTTGTATAATTTACCACTTCTAATTCCAAGGCTCAGCCATATTGGCAGGGACATTCAAGACTAAATTGAGTGTGAAGATTGAGAGGAATTAATGTCTGCTGGACTGTGAGCTGAATGCATGCATTCAGCGAGCCTGGCGGCCACCACAAGGACAAGAGCCTGAGCAGGATTTGTACGTTAAAGGTTGACTTAGCAAAGTCAATAATTGAGCTACTCTGTGGGACTTTGTCCACCCCAAAGCAATCAGCCATTCTTTTCTGTTGGATGAGAGATTGAGGAAAGCAATCTAACAGGACTATAAAGCTTTGAAGTGGAACAAAAACAAAAACTGAAAGAATTTATTTGTGGAGGAACAGAGGTTTGCGCAGTGTTCTACAAATGATTGCTTTGAAGTCACAGCTCAATGCTCTTTTTTTACGCTCCCGTGACAAATACGCTCATGTAATGATTTTATTTTAATATTTTAATAATTGTATTTTTTTAGGATGCTTTCTTAAGTGTCAGAAAAGCAGGCAGAACAACAGAGAAACCTCACGCTTCCTATCTCGACAAACAGCATTTCACATCCTAGATGCTGTTTGCATGTCATCCTGTGGTAATAATGATGTTAATCAGTATCCTATTCTTTATAAATGTTTGTTCAAATTAGTTTCCATCAGTTAAAATGAATAAACAACACATAATTGAAGCATTTCATCAATTTAACACACATTTTCGCCAATGATGTCAATTCGTGCTCTGCACGGGACAATTGACTATAAAAACATAGAGAAGTCTTATAGAAAAATTAACAGATTTGTAAATCGGAACTTTTTATTATTTTTATTCCTCTCCCATTTGTTCTCTCAAGACCCCTCAGATTTATCTGGTGACCCTGACCGCAAGGTTGGGAACCACTGGACTATAGATAGAAAGAAAACAGAAAATATAGAAATAAATGAAATTTGCCTCAGCCAGTTGTTTGTTTATTTGCTAGTTTGCAGACAAGATATCTGATATTGGAGATGTTCTGTTTTATTGATGTTAAGTTCAGAGTAAAATTAATATAATAAAAATAAATATAGAGAAACATGTCGGCAATATGTTGTTTGAACCAACTTTCTGCAGACTGGTTTTTGGACTTCACCTGAAACTCTGTAGCTCTGTCGATAGAATTGAGATGATTTGGAGATATCAAACTTCTGCTTTTATAATTTTTCATTTAAACTCCTCAACTTGAACTGCCGACATCTTTCCAGACGTCACCTTTCCTCCCTGTGTCTCTCTCAGGCTGCAGCTGACAGAATTCTCATAATAACACGAACCACACATTTGCAAACAAATCAGTTGGACAAGCTGACGTTAATTTACCTTATAAATAATTCAAGTTATTAAGACTAATAATACCTCATCCACTGTTTGAAAACGGTGATGGATGGGGTTATATAAATATGTATTCTAACATTCTTATGATAAGACCAGGTGGTGTTTACACTTCACTTCTTTAAAAAAGGACCAGATAAATTTGCTTTGGGAAGAATCCTCACCTACACTGTTAGGGATTCTTTGATTAAACAATATCAGTGCAAACAAGCACCCATTGGCTGGAATCTATATATGTATTACTGCCTTATTTTAATGGAAGGCAAGATCATAAAAACGTTGTTAGGGACAATTCAACAATAACAACTTGACATTGGCAGAGACGTGTCATCCATACCCAAATCTACGCCCATGGCTGCAGTTCACACTGCAACGGCGACTTCTTGAAAGAGTGAGCTGACAGTTTAGATCAGCATCTAAGAACTAAATGCATCATATGATGTGATGTGCCATGATCTGTCTGATTCAGACAAGCATATGACCTTCATATTGAATGTCACAATGGAGGAGGAACTTCAGAAAAGTGGGGAAAGCGGAGACAGATGGTTCAGTGATAATAGTCTCCACATAGTTGGGGTAAGATATTGAACAGCTATATATATATATATATATATATATATATATAATTTAAGTAGGAACATTTCGGCCTCTTTTTCTAATCATACAACAGTGGTCATGTTTGAATAAACCCAGCTGAAGGGAGGAAATGTTAGCTGGGTTTAATGTAGTCACCTTAAAAACGGTCAAAAAGTTCAAATGAAAAAAAGAAAAAGAATGCACATCAAGTTTTGAAGAGGTAGACTTGCTGGTTAACAAAGACAATGCGAGTTGACAGGAGGAGAAACACTCACAATAGAATTTATTGAGAAATGTGGACACTTTGCCAATGATTCATCACAGTAAATGACAGGAAGAGACATCTTTTAGGGAAGATGTGAAGAATGTGGTGAGTTTCTTTCATTTCCCTTGATTTTGGCTGATTGTCAGTGATGATTCTCCCTCACTCGTGTTTATTGATGCGCCCAAAATATTGTTGTTGTTTTTTTTTGAGCACATTAAAGCCGAATGTTTATTTACAATGATTATTATACATTTTTTATTTGCGAAACATTTATGCATATTTAGGGGGTTTTGCCTCCCTTTTTTAAACTTTAGAGGGGCGTAAAACCATGTGTTAAGGGTTGAAAAAAACCCAGCTGGAACAGAGGTTGAAGGTCAAAGCTGATGTGACTTCAGATGTACCACCTGACCTATGAACTTTCCAATTTTCACATATAGGGAATGTGACTAGGACAGCAGTGCCATGTTGTGAGGCATGCCCTGTTTACGTGACCCTTTTATTTCTGTTCTCATCTCATCATTCCTCTTCCCCAATAGATTTGGCAGATTTAAAAAAACAAAGGAGGCAACAGAAGGTTGCACTTCACACAGAACCATGGATGTACACCCAGCATGAACCTCACAAGATGGCGCCCCTGACCCTATGGCAGTGACATATCTTCACTATTCACCTCATTTTTAATGAATGTTTCTTTTGTGTGAGAGTTCCTGTCAGGCACTTCTGTACTATGGTTTTAAGGAAAAGTGAAATTGTCGTAATAACGTGTACAAAAGAAAAGTTTACTTGGAGCAGGACTTTTTTCTGTTGCCATGACGTCGTTAGTAAGCTCGTTACGCTCGTCAAGCGATCACAGAAGTGACAACAGTTTATTTTTGCATTTAAAAAAAGTCAATAGGTCAAAGGTGAATAGAGTAAATAAAATACATGAACCAGTACAGTAATTCATTCTCTTTGGATTATTTGTGTCCATAGAATTCATGATCATAATCACAGAAAGCCTGTATCATCACCAAAAAATGCCACCACTGCTCCAGAATCTGATTACCTTCACTTTTTGAAATAACCTTTGCAGCAACAGCTTAGTCTTATAAAAACAAACAAATCAGACGCGGATAAAACTGTACAGGCGGCAGCAGTCGAATTTACAATAAATGAGAAGCAGCACAGTATATTGTTCAGAGAGCAGAAGAGACACTTTTCTTTCTGAAATGATATATTTCTTATATCAGAGACGTATTTAATGTTGATAGTGTTTCCAGGATCTTTTGCACATACTGGCCATAAAGAGATCTTAAAGCAAACAGCAAGTAAGTCCCTTACATTGTCTATGGTTACTAGTAATGAATGGAAGTGGATGGTGAATATTGAGTGTGCTGAGACTCGTTCATTGGATCCCCAAGAGAAATTGGAGCAATAGATTGCAAACATTCCCATTACCTCAGCACAGAGTCAACTTTGCAAATAGAAAATCTTTACAACTTCAATGTGATGACACAGTGGTATATTAATAAAAACGTATGCCCACTGCGCCTTAATGACAGAGCAGTGATAAGACTATTTATTGATAAGACTATTATTTATATACTAGAGGTAACTGCAGTGCACCTCCAGTAAGCCTCCTTGCTTTAGTTGCAGAAACAGCTCATTTTCACTGTTAGTGTCCTTGTGTTGATTGCATGTAATTTAATATATACACTGTGCTCAGAACAAGGAAACAACATGAAGCTTAATCACTTCTTCCCCATTTTCTCTATTCAGCATGTTGGGATTGTGATTTTAAGTTTACCACTGGTAGCTTGCTGGTTATTTTATATTCTCCTTTTCAACTTTAACAACCTCCATCTCCCCCTCAGATTTCTCTAGTTTTATGTTTAACACACAGCGGATTTAAAAGCCGAGCATCTCAACTGCTGGCAAAGTTGCTGTCAAGTCTTCATTCATCAGTCATTATGTTCTGTGAGACTTGAAATCTTTATGGAAACAATTTTGCAGCCCGTGTTTGGGTCAGCCTGTGTGTGTGTGTGTGTGTGTGTGTGTGTGTGTGTGTGCGTCAGCCTGTGACCGGGTCAGCTTTTTCCATCAAAAAATTTCAATGAAATTTGATATAATGTTAAAAACATTATTTCACAGCTTTGGATGCTTCCCTTTGAAGTACTTCATTTTTGCTCTGTGGGTCATTGAAGTACAAATTCAAATCAGAAGGACATTGCATCAAATTGCAATCTCATTCTGGTCGAGGGCTTTGTGCCTCGGTGACCTTAAAGGAACCATGTGGAGTTTCTGGCAGCATCTAGTAATCAGCTGAGTAGCATAAACATGTATGAGAACCTCCAGTGGTCACATAAAAAGGCTGTTTCTAGAGTCATTGTTACGTAATGTTGTGTAATAAAACATAACAATGCTTATTATATTGAATTATATGCTATTTAAAACAAACATTTCTGCCAGGTGTATTCAGCCAGATGCTGCTAAATGCCACTAATTCCTGAATTAATGACTTTCTGCTTTTTCTTTTTTTATTATTATTTTTTCTTCTCATAGAGATTGATTTATATAAAAGGATCTATATGGTCAGATCCAAACCATTCTTCAATATAGATGTTTGTCCTGCAGCCAAATTCCCAAAATCTACACTTGGCAAGAAATAACACAACAGCTTTTTTATTTCCCCCCTCACATTCAGTAGCAAAGATAATCTGCATCGTTTTAAAGGATCTCAATGCCAGGACAAAGTAAATAAATGACAGTGCCACACACACACACACACACACACACACACACACACACACACACACACACCTCATTTAAAATGGTTATGTAGTGATGCCGCTCATAAAATACCAGCTCAGGCTCGGGATCACTCTTTATAGACATAGTTCAAACAAAGTTACAAAAGTAGGTTAGAATCAACAGAATATGCAGTTCAGATTAAAATAGAAATCTAATTGCCCCAGAGGGAAGAAAACACCATGACATGAGAGAAAACATGAAAAATGTGCGCGTTGTTTGCATCCTGTGAAAATGAAAAATGATAAAGATAGCTTTATCCGAGGAGGAGGATATATTCAAAGTGTTGAGAAGAAATTAATCTAAGCTTAAACCTAAGCAGCAGTGTACACTCCTTAAGCGTCTTCTTACACATTTTCCTGTCAGCCTGCACGCTGCTCGCTTTACATCATGTGACAGTGTGAATTGTCTTGCCTTCATATAGAATGGAGCAGTGTAAATATGAGCAGAGCCTGCCGGTGCTGCCCACTTTCTATCCCGCAGAGTGTAACAGCTCTTTGTATCGACATGACAGCAGTCTATTCATCCCAGATTGTGACTTTTCTGTAGAATTGTGTTTCAGAGAGATTATAATAATGTCTCCGAAGAACATCTATCGATAGTGTGGTTGTACAAGTGCAGTAAACAAACTGTGATGCCATTCAGCCGCTTGCCAGGTTTGTCTCTTGGGAGAGAAAATTAAGTGTTGTCCAAAAAGAACCTGCTTTCATCAGGTCAAAACACTTTTCAGTTGATATTGATTGATTAATAGAAATTCTGAATTCTCTGCAAATGTAATTGTATAAAAAAAAAAAAAGAGCTACTAGCTACTAAAAGCCCAAATCACATGGAACATCAAGCAAACAAATATATTATGTTGTTGCTGATGAACAATTGTCTTCAGCGCCTCTGGTTCATTGTGATACAGGTGAAATCTGGAATTACACATGAAGGATTTTGAAAGAAATTGGTGCACACATAAGACGACAGACCATTTTTATTGAAAAATACACAATATTGACAAAAAAGAATATTCCTTGTACTCAAATAACAATTGTGGCTTTCCAATAAGCACTATATTTTATTATTGCATCATCCATATCATAATTTGGGGGTTTCTGTGAGACTCTCCAGAGTGTGTAGCCTGGAGTTTCATGAGGTTTCAGTAACTAACTAACATTAGTAATAATCTCATCCTCACCCCTGTCGCATTTTTGTTTTCTTTTTTATTGTTTGTTGTACAAAACTCAACGCAGCAACTTTTACTTTTCGTTCTTCTAATCTGTCATTTTAAAGCTTTTCCACCCTTTAGGGGGCGTATTTGTTCTGATGGCAGAGACGTGACGTATGGCTGCACTCATCTATTGTTTTCACGGCCTTTCACGCTTTTAATTTAAGCAGGGACAATGCACAAAAACATTAATCTTGAAAAGAAAAGAGATGGTTCATGCCAGATTTAGCTATTAGATACTTCCCATCCGCAGTCCCTGGAGACAAATAACCCTTTCTACTTTCCACAGTTAAACTAGGAAATGTAAACGTGCCCATTTATTCCCCTTCTATCAAATCAACATAGTGCACAGCCATTGTGTCAGTCATGGCGAGCACAGACTCATAGGTATCCTATTGCCTTTGCGCTCTCATGCGCTTCCCCTTCATTATTAAACCGGAGGCTGAGTGAATTGAGATTTTTGAAATGGACTTCCTGGGCTTTTGGCATGATTGGGTTTTCATCATGCCTGGGAATGCTCAGAAGAATAGAGACAAGAGGCATATTCATCTGCATGTTAATCGGATGGCGGCACGCTCGGAAATTCATAACGTCAGGGAAGGTAAACACTTGGCTTCACCCCCGAAGACATGGATGGAGACTAGAAACCTGTGCGTTCAAAGGCAAGTGTCCTCACACAAACTTCAAACCTCCTACTTATGAGCTGACTTTCCTTTTTGTTTTAGAAAATATATTCCATTCAGACACAGCATGAGACATGGCTTATTTAATAAAGTGGACTTTTGTATTAGATTAGCTGACCAATTTGAATGATGCTTCACTGGCACAGTCGTAGCTGTGTCGTTTAGCATGAATTACAATGCAGAGATGTTGACAAAAGCCATTTTGCAAGGTCACTTGTCACAAAGGATTTAAAGTAAAACTCAAAGTGATTGATTCACCTCCCCCGAGTAGGTAGAGAAAGAAACACATGACTCTCCGCTTTCTTTTTTTGTGCACAAACAGTGCACCATTAAAATTTTATGGTTATAAAAACACTATTTGTCACAGAAATGATTAGTGCATTATTCAGTAAAATTATCTGTCAAATATTTTAATTATAGATTACTCTCAAGTGATTTTTTTAAGCAAATATGCCAAACATTATGTAGGCTCGGCCACTTTCTTTGAATTATGTGAGAGTAAATTGAATATCTTTTAGTTGTTTGCTCCATTAAATGTTCCTCAAAGCCCAAGATGACGTCCTGTCTTCTTTTGTCCCGTCCAACAGTCTACAACCCCAAAATATTCAATTCACTACAAAAGAGTGTTTGTTCTTTTCTTAAAAATGTCTCTAATGATGAATGGAATATTAAAAATAGTTGATTAATTGGCAGCTCTGTTTTCTTTTGAAGATGTCACCTTGAGTTTAAGGAAATTGTGTCAGTCATTTGTCACCATTTGTTACTGATGTGACTTCTCTGATATTTTACAGACAATTGTTGATTAATTATTCAAGAAATAAAACATGAAAATAATTGCTGTTTGCAGTCCTAAAAGCATGTAATTGGGCTGTTGTGCAATTTAAAGCAATTTTAAAAGTGTCACCAAGAACTGTGAGCATTGTTCACATATCATAGATCATTAATGAATAAGTCACTAAAATAATCCACATGATATTTGATATAGAAAACAATTTTCACTCTCAGCTCTAAATACAGACTTGTTTTATTCCTTGGATAAAAGGTTTGCACACACTGTAAGAGAACAGTAAGAAAAAGCTTTGTGATTTCAAAGAAAAGGGAAAGAATGAATCTTGGCAAGCTAATTTGTGCTCTGAGGTCTGACTCAAGTTAGCATATTAAGCTGATTCTACTCACTCTTGGTTCTTCCTACACTCGGCTTACCAGTCCCTGCTACAAGAACAAAGTCTAGTTTGTCCCTGGCACTTCATTTCCTTGCCCCTCTTCCTTTTTAGGAAGGCGTTGCCGCGATTCATCAAGGGCACTGTAAGCGTTCATCAGAGGACCAATTATTCCTCCATTCTCCCACTCCTGTCCCTCTCATTTGATTTCCATCAGTGGGGTCTTGTTCTCTCACTCTCTCTCCGTCCCGCCTTAATTAGCCTCCAAGCAGACACAAAGAGAAAGTTGTGATAATGAAGCGAGGGGAAGAGAGATTCCAATTTGGAGTACAGCTAACCCTTCAGAGACACACTATTGCATTCCTAATTCATCCTCCCAAGGCCACACTTGAAGTTTCGGTTTAACCATCTTCAAAGTTTATAGATTTAAGTGATATATGTGCCGCCACAAAACACAGCTCATTAAAAGGGACACAACTCTGGGTGCACCTCGCACACAGCCCATGCATTCACAGCACACTGTCATTTATTGGCCGACAGAAATTTAATTGACAAGAATTTTGTGATAAAACCGTTACTGCACTATCATAAATGCACACTTCAGGTAAGACTGGACTCGGCTGTGTAAGCACTTGACAAAAAATATTTCATCTCTATTCAAGCATTTCCACTACTTCAGCATATCTCTCCCATATGGATTTATCCTTCTACAAACATATTGCATGGATCAGTCATGCTGTACATGATGTACTTACACTGCACACACACACACACACACACACACACACACACACACACACACACACACACACACACACACACACACACACACACACACACACACACGCACACACACACACAGTGAATGGGTGATTGCAATCCCCGGGGGAGACAAACTGATAAGAGGATTGATTGACAGATCAGGGGGTGTTGCTACGGCATAATTTATCTTCGAATGGCTGCTATGGAGTTCACATTGAGGGGAGATAATGTCATTTTGCGCCTAATAAGCTAATGGATCCTAAATCCATTTTTTACCATGCATATGAGCTGAACACCATTACCCTAATGGCGATGCACAGACTCGGGGATGGAGAGAATGGCAGTGAATGTTATTTGAGTTTAAATCCACTCTAACCTCAAACATGCGGGGGACGGATTATGACAGAGGAAGTGATGGATGCAGTATTGCCTCCTCGGATAACTCTGCCCGTGCATTTTCCTCAGAGGGATTAGATTATATTCGCTGGAATTAAGGCACTAAATAGTTGCTTAGGGATAAAACTATTTATTATGTACTATTAAGAAGTATTATGACACTATTTAAAAATTTTATGTAACATCTGTGTTTACATAAAATATTATGTCAAAATAAGCACGAACAACAATTCTGATTGAGTTTGTCCCATATGTGTTATTAGGATAGATATCATTTTGTTTTCGTTTTTCACCAGATGCCTCTATTAAAAGACGTGCACACTCAAAGAAGTTTGAAATATGTGTGAATGTGTGAACTTTCGCACTCAATTAATTTAACCAGCCCTCTTGTCACAGAGTGTTTATTCTCCCATAAGACAGAAACGTTAAGTGTGAAATTGGGTGCGCTATACGAGAGAGAAAGCAACTATTTGTTTTAATGCTGTAGAATCCATCATGAAATCAGGTCTGTGCCCTTTTCCTCTACAACAATACTGATGAGACATTCTGCAATTACTGAAACAACAGGCTCATTAATTGTAGACAGCTCCAGTACCCCCTAACCTCACCTGTTGTATTGATGCTTTCTTTTAATTGTGAGCATTAAAATTGAAATATGTCTTGATTTCCCAATAGGAAATTTAGCCTTAGATGAATTTTTCTCTTAATGCAAAAACTATAATGACAAAATATAGTTTTGCTTTTGTTAAATGAGTATTGTTCAGGTATCAACGTGGCCCCTGAGATTGTTTTTTACTATTTTAAGAACCCATATCAGGCACACAGCCACATCTGATGATTTTTTGATTTATTATTAACTTTTAAAATTGGCTGGATTATACTTCTTTGACTTCTGACTGACTGATGCCATGCTGTAGCTCCCTCCTCCTGTAGAGGTTCCCAGCACAGCCCAGCTGCCCCTAGCCGTCACACACAAAGTTTAAATAAACAAATCAAAAGAGAAGCAAGTAAAAATTTATGAAACCGATCAAAAACAAACTGTGATTTCTGGAGCTCCACCGAGGCGCTCGTAAAACTATGTTGCGTTGAATTCTTGCACTTTAAATTGCAAATATACCATAATAGGGGTAACAAAACTTCCAATAAAACCCAGAAAAGTGCAGATATGGGACCTTTACCACATTTGAGGATGTGACGGTCGAAGTAACAGATATGGTCATCAATGCATTACTGTGGGACTAAAAAAGATGTGTGACTTTGGCACAGGAGCTGGAGGTGTTTAAACATCCTGCTTGATGTAGCTGAGCTGAGAAATAGATAGTAATGTATAGCAGGGCCGTGCAGAGATCTTTAGATAGCTCAAAGTTAAAAAGGGGCACAGGATATATAAATGTAGTTTATGCAAAACAAATAAATCAACAGCCATTCAAAGCAATCTTAAAAAGAAGAGCGTTAGAATAGTCTATTTAGTTATTCTAACACAGCATTGCCTATATCTCTTGACTGAAATAATTGCTGTGCTGCTGCTCTGGGAATTTGGCAATTTCTCTATTTTCCTGCTATTTTATAGACAAAACTAAATGGAGAAAATAACTAGAAAATCACTTGGAAAGAGCAAACCTCCTTGTGGCTCCCACCCAACATTGTTGTCCTAGGTATAGTCAAAGTCCTCTAGCATAGTGTGCAAAAACAAGCTATGCAGGTGCAAAATATCACCACCAGGTGGCCCCAAATGATGACGCCTGTTTGAAGGTCCATTTACCACAATGTAACAACAACAAAATCCAGTAACCAGGATTTCTTCCGGATCATTACCAAAGTGTATTCATCTGTTCAAGGTACCATTCCCAACACTTGCTGAAAATTTGATGAAAATCCAGCCCAAAATGTTTAAGTATTTTGCGAACAGACGGACAAACGCTAAAACATAAACTCCTTGGCAGAGGTCATCAAAAGATGAATTGATGACACCACTAGTCCAGTGGAAATTCGTTAGCCTCTATGCTAATGAGATCAAGCATAGAGGAAGAACATTTTCAGGGAATAATATTTCTATAAATAAAGATAGCTGTTGCTAAAGTTTTTGATCATTATGCAAAGAACCTTCTGAAATATTCAGTCTGATTCACTTTACACTTACTATATAAGGGTGCTGTGTGTTTTGGCCTGAGGGAATAAAACCTTCCTGCTCCCTGCCTGTCAGTCTTTGTTGTGCACTGGCAATTACAAAGGGACAACTCCCACATAGCTAATGTATAGATGAGATGTCTTGTTATATTCTGGTGCTTTGATAGGATACCTTTGAGACTGCCGCTTTCATAAACCCAGTGTGTTCTTGGCTTGGTCATAGCCGCCATCCTGACACCCACGATCATGATGATGTCTTTTATGGATCCATTCTCACTCATCTGTTGCTGTTTCACTCGCCTGTTTTTGTAGTGACTCTAGTGAAATGAATCTTTCTGCAGTGCCAGCGTTTCCACTGAGTGAAATCCTAAAGGACATATAACAGCATAACGTGACCAAAAAAAATGTAGAAACAAATAAAAGACTTTCAGATGAACACGCAATATAAATTAAGTTGAAGTAAGATTAAATTATAATCATAATAAACTAAACTCAGTCATTCTCACAAATACAAACACATACAAACATTATCACATACTCTATTATTGTCATTTTTTGCATCATTTCAAATCTATTAACCTCTTATATGCCAGTGTTTCTTGCATCCAAGTTATATTATATTCAGCAACTGTACAAAATGCTTCATGGCAGAATCCATGTAATGCACCTGCTCACAGACGCTGTAGTTGCTATTGTTGCTAATTGCTGCTGCTAGAAACAGCTGCAGGCAACCAGGCAGGTGAACATACAGCTGAACACCTGCCCAGCCGCCCCCTCCCCCATGGCGATTCTTCCAGTTCAACCTCTATATTAGCAGTGTTGAGAGTAGCGTGTTACAAAAGTAATGCATTACTGTAATGCATTGATTTTTGCTGTAACACAGTAATGTAAAGCATTATAGGGAACAAATGGTAATATTTTACTTGGTGCAAATGTCAGTAACTTGCATTACAATGTGTTTTAACCTGGATTGAAGAGTTGAAGTTGAAGTAACTTGATGTGAGGGATGGAATAGTGATAGAAGATGAAACTATTTATTTATATTATAAACATTGCACCTTTAAATTTGTATATGGGTGTTAATCAGAGTGTCATCACAGACATTTTGGTTTGTAGTGCTGACCACATCGTTGTGGTCCAGTCAAAAATCTTTTGGGTAAATAGAGAAACAGTAAACTGACCACTAATGGTTATATATTTAAATAGTATACTAGTAGACTACAACTAATGAGGGTCACTGATGTTTAACAGCCATTTGATTTGGTATTCAAAATGAGAAGTCTTATATTTAATTGAACATGGGTTTAAATGTTTAAATGTTATCAGACAGTCTCGGTGGGAGATTTCTCTGAGGAATAAAGTATTGAAGGGAATCCTGTAAGTTAAAAAGCAATTTCCTTCTCCCTACTTTGTAAGGCATGAAGATCCCAGATTCTTCCATGGGTGAGCTGACCCACAGCAATACCGACGATGAATGAAGCTGTTTGAAGCTTAATATTAGGCAGCACATGTTAGAGCTCAGTGTTGAGCCACATGAAGCAAGAGCCCGTGAGCATCTAATCAACCCTGCGAAGGTTATGAAGGATTTGATGAGCGAGCCTCTACAAAGTCATCCAATCATTGGACCGAGCTACAGAAAAGTGGATGAGACACAGTTTGTTGTCGTCCTTTTATAGGACAGACTCCATAGGTTGAGTAGATTCATCCATTAGTTAAGTAATGTACTTTACATGCTAATCCATTGCACAGAAATACAGAAACAAGTGGCTGGAGCCTTTTCAGAGAGCAAACGTTTATGTAGAATGACTTAACGATAGAAATATAAGTTATAAATATTAAGAAAAAACCTGTATTTGTTGTGTTTTAGGCCTGTCCTATGTAACCAGTGGTGGACTGGCCATGGAGACTCCCATTGACCTGATGGTCATTCTGGCCTGACTTGAACAGTCAGAGTTACCAGCAGGCCAATCAAATCCACTCATCTGGTTACCTAATCATGCCGCTTGGCGAACTGTCGGCTACACACAGCAATTAATCAGCTCCTCTGTCTAATGCTCTGTCATTCCAGTTGAGAGAAATGGAGAGACAGAAGAAAAGGAAAGGTGGAGCAGAGAAGGAGAGAGAGGGACAGAAAAGGCAAAGCTCTTGCCACTGATGCAGTGAAATGTAAAATAAAAAAAGTGACATGTTCACCAGGAGGGAAGGTCAGTCAATAACGCTGTAGCCTTCGTGTGTATTGATCAGTCACAGCATCTTCTTTTATAGAGATTGTGTTGTGAAATTAGTGAACTAGGCTGATGTTAACTATCCACCACCGCAGACTGTCTCTAACATGGAGGATTAATTTCATCGCCTCTGAAAGCAGCAATAGTCAGATGCATCACTGCAGCCTCCTCCTCCACACACACACACACACACACACACACACAAAGGCACACCGACAGTCAATCCACAATACCTAGAGATGAATGAAAAACATGATTTTGTTGCATAAAGCTTGTTTATATATATTCTGAAATAATAAATCATCAGTAAACAAAACAGCAAGCTGCTTTGTTTATTTTAATCTATTAGGCTGCAGCTTTGTGGCTCCTGGTTCCTCTAGTCAATATATCAAATTTGTGAGAATTCAGCAGTTTTCTTTATTGTAATTCTGCACCATAAATGATAGCTTATAATATATATAGTCTCTATATAGTGCAACTATAAACTTGACTATACTTGAACTATGGCTGAACTTGACTATAAACTAGGCTGTTTATAGTCAGTTTATAGTCTAGTAGTTTATACTGGGGTGTTTCTGGGTTGTGTGCAATCATTAATAATATAAAATATATCAAATCAATCCATGAATATATATATATATATATATATATATATATATATATATATATATATATATATATATATATATATATATATATATATATATATATATATATATATATATATATATATATATATATATGTGTGTGTGTGTGTGTGTATGTACACACATACAGAAGATATCTTAGAATATAAAAGGACATCACCATGAGATGCAGCACCTTCTCAGATTTTAATCAATGTCTATACTAGGTTTAGGTCCGTAAAATGTGATTGATCAATTCAAAGGTTTTTTTTTTGTATTCTTTTGGTCCTTTGTTTGGGCATTGATATGGTGCAAAGTATTATTCCTAGCCTCACTAACTTTGTAGGATGAAAGAAAAAACATTCTGTCAGGCATGACTGAAGCATTAACAGTCTGCAAAATGTCTATTGATTTTCTCTAAGGCTCTACATTGGTGGGAAAAAAAGTGTAAAATTCCTAAACGAGTGATATTGAGGGTATTGTGATTTTCTTTTGCACCCATATGGTATCGATCTTTATTACCTTCACCAAGAAGGTTAAGTTTTTGCCAACACAAAATAGCAAGATAACTCAACAAATTCTAGACAGATTTGCATCAAACTTTCAGCAGATGTTGGGAATGGTACCATGAACAGATGATTAAATTGTTGATTTGATTGTTTCTGCTGTTGGTAACGAATCTTCAAACAGGTGCTCGTTTGAGGCCACCTGGTGGTGATATCTTGCACCTGCATAAAATAGGACAACAGTTGTTGGATGGGAGTTATAAATAATATGCTTGGAGGTCTGCTCTCTCAGAGTGCTTTTCTAGTTTAGTCTTAAAAATATACACATTTATTCATTTTAGGCTAATATTTGAAATCTCTCGCACTAATGGACATGACATTAGGAATAAAACAGGGCTGGTTTGCATGTTTTGGTTGTTGTCATGGGACCAAAATCGATATAGCACTCTATTTAATCCACAAAAGTGGCTGTTTTTTAAGCTTTTCCTGAATCTTTCAATACTCAATTGAAAATATTTGTGGAAAAAGCGTAATGTTTGGTTATTTATTGTAGAAAATGCCAATGTCCTTACATCTTCTCTTTACAGATAAATACACATAGCCTAATTAAAGGCCGCCAAAAAAAAATCCATATTAAAGACATGGGATCTTTCCTTATTATCTCTACTTATACATCACTGCCTCTGAAATATTGATTGGAGTAAAGATGTTGTACACATGTTTTATTACTAAAGGTTTTTAATGCAGCTATATTCTTCAATACAGGGGCCTCATTATGCTTGTTAGGGACAAGATTGTACAAGATCCATACCAGACAAACATGTTCTGATTCTAAAGTACATGTAAGTAATGTTAATGTATGTTAAGTAATGTAACATTTATCTGTGCAGACAACATCGATAAGCAAATCAGTCCAGTTTCCATATGTAGATTTCTAATACGTGGAATAGAGTTGCATAAACGCACAGTGTTTCATGTAAGAATTCCTATGACACAAGAAGTCACAATTAACGGAGATACTGAGGCTGAAAACTGTAATCCAGGAATGTATCTATCAAATCTGTGTCTATTTTAGCATGAAGGAAAAACAGAAGGACATTGTGCCTCTAAAACCAAACATCAAGCAATTTCTGTTTCCATGTTTATTTTCCTACCAGCTAAACTGCCCCATATACCATTCTGGTCCTATGAAAGTGACCAAAAAATGCTGCCATGCATTATTTATTTGAAGAAAAAAGGACTGATACAAAAAATGGTCAAGTCAGGTTTATTTGCCTAAAATAAAGAATCACAGATTTGGGGGGCTTTACTGTCTGTCCAGTAAAACCTCCCTGGAAAAAAAACGGTATAAAATAAGGCAGCTATAGCAGAAGAGCAACATAGGAAGGATCCCTCTTCCAGAACGGACTGTCTTTCAACAGATATGTGTACAGAATGGAACACAAATTGCAGAATGCAGGGGATTTATAGTATATATGGAGGATGAGATGGGGAGGATACAGGACAGCTTCCACATGCCACACAACAGAGAATGGCCTGAGTCACCTGACCTCGAACAGCATGGTGACCTCAAACAGGGAAGGATCAGGTGGGTGGAGTCCATCAGGCTGTCTGCCTTCCTCTGCAGCCAGCCGTGGGAGTGGGGGTGGGGTGTCGCTTTCTGCAGAAATATAACAGGGAAACATACATTAGTGGGATACGAGTGCATATAGATGGAGGGGGAGAAAGAGAATTTCATGAAGCCCTTGACAAAACATAATGAGATTCTAGGCCAACATGAGCTTGTCCTAACTAAAAGCTTTATCTAAAAGGAACCTTTTTAGCCTGTTCTTAAATGTAGAGAGGGTGACTGCCCCCTGCACTGAATACAGACGATAGTTCCACAGGACGGGAGCCTGATCGTTGATGGCTTTGCCTCCTATTCTATTTCTAGAAATTCTAGGAGCCTCTAGTAAGTCTGTATTTTATATAATGAGAGGTTTGGACTCTAACTTGTCATGCTTTCTTAGAGCCAGAAGGGACTATGTGATGAGCTCTGATAATTCGTTAAATAATCACCATACTGTTGAATTAGGGCCATATGCTTATAAATATATGTTAGTCTTCCTCTTGTGTTAGTTTGTTGTTACCATCCCTAATGTTAATGGCTTGGTTTTGACCCATGTCTACACAAAATCGTCTGATTGAAATACTGATTGAAATTGAAATAAGATTATAAAGAAATAACTAAATCTGACATCATAAGTGTAGCCAACCTACTGGTTCTGATCTTTATTTAGTTGTTATGTAGAAAGTAGAGTTATGTAGAATAACGTTTAAATGAAAAAATAAATAAAACAAATGTATTCAAGAGATATGTATAACTAAAGGAAACACGATGAAGAGTATTAGTCTAAGCACAGAACCTCATGGAAATCTGTGTTTGTGCACATGGAGGATTCATCATTAACAAGCTGAAGTTGATCCAAAAGATAGGACTTAAACCAGCTTAATTCAGCCTTTTTATAAGGATAAGAGGCTCTTATCTCTGTTAGGATCTGATGGTCAATTCTGTTAAGCGCAGCACTGAGGCTTAACAGAACAAGTATGGAGATACAAGTGCTTTGTCTGATGCAATGAAGCAGTAGTTGGAAACCTTCACCAGTGTGTCTGTGTGCTATGATGCGCTTTAAATCCTGAAAGGAAATCCTCAAACCATTGTTGGCGACTGCTTTCTCCAATATCTCAGAGAGAGAGGTTCGGATATAAGTCGACAGTTGGCAAATGAATCAAGGTTTGTTGAGAAAAGGTTTAATTACAGACGTAGAAGGACTGTGATATATAACCGGATAATAAGGACATATTGAGTATATACGTCAAGGAAGTACCAATAAAAGGAAAAATGTCCTCAAGCAACTGAGTTGGTATATACCCTCAATATAATTGTCTTTCCAAATCTAGGTCATTCAAGAAAACATGTTTGTTCTCCATGAAATATATGAAAACGTTGAGTTGGAATGGAAATATTTGTACAGGCCTTGGTTTTGAGGCCCATTCTTGGGGTTTGAACACAATCTGAAATGGCGCTGGAATAGCTTTATCTGATTTGACATGGAATGACCCTGGTTTTATCTTCTTGACAAGGAAAACAGAAACGAATGGAACAGTCACTTTTCAATTGTTACCCCATTCCATCACCTCCTGACATTTCTTTGTTCATTCTCCAAAGCTTTTAAGATAAAAAACCTAGGTTTGAAAAAGGTATTATAAAGTAATGGATCAAGAGAGGCTGCTTTTTTCCTTTTTTTTTTTTGCAGGAGAGGCTGAACACCTTCGCCTTCCTAAAGAATCGGGAATACCATCAATGGGAAGGAAAACATTCACAATAGAGCAAGAAATCCGTTTTAACTGCCGTAAATATTATTTATGTTGACATTTATAGTTTTTTGTGTTTTATGAATGTTTAATTTCTTTCTTTCACATGTCAGACAAGACAAGTGATGGACTTTTAATGTGGTACGTTCACTATAAGAACTTTTTTAATGTAACACAAGAAGAATATGAAGAATATGTGTGAACATGTTAATTGTGTGTTGTGTTTAACAGTGTGATCATGGCAATAAAATCTTCAGTATCACAGAACTGTGGTCTGTGCTTCTCTGACTGAAGTATAACCTTGTTGAGGACTTTAGTGTGAATAATATCTACGGGAATTTGGAAGATAACCACAAAGAGCAGGTTCAGCAGTGATGATTTTACGCCTGAGCACCACAAGGCCGGAACATTCGCCAACAAAATAGATTTACTGTGCTGAAAACTGTTTCAGAGTATCACTCAGACTCGTCAATAAAGAAAGGTGCAATAAAGAATTTATATTTATAATGTTGGTTTTGAAGGTTGCAATTAACAGCGTTTTATCAAATAAATCAACTAAGCTCTCTATTTTACAATAATGTCTTTCTAATGATTAAAATTAAGCATTTTTGAAGCAAGCTCAGAATACGTACAGATTTTTAACCTGGTATATATCCCATGTTTTTGATATATACCAACACTTATTTACAATAATGATTATGATCATTATGATCTGCATAACCTGGCCTGTCAAGAGATGAAACCTTGGAGCTTTAACTCTTTTGGATTTGTTAATAAATTCTGTAATTCTGCCTTAAAATGAGATGTCAGGACTTCTGTGAAGCTTTGAAGTCACAGCTATACATTCACCCCCATTCACTGCCATTCATATCAGCTAATCAGGGGAGAGGCTCATTAATAATTATGAAAAAGACACAAAGTGACTTGTTATTTCCAGAGAGGAGCTCGAGAGAGGAGATGTAAAAGTATATTGAGATGACTTTTGGTAGTTATACACTTAATATATTGTTAGGAGGATCACTAACCAGGAAAATATGAGATATTTGTGTCTTTTTATGTTTGCGCTGAATAAAACTTGCAAGACTTTTATGAGTTGGAGCTGATATTTATCTGCTGGCCTTTACTGAGCTGATGTAACGTAACTGATATAGGCAACTGTTCAACCTGTCATTGAACTCTTTATGAAGTAAGAAAATAGGACTTTATTTTCAAATGATGAGCAGCTTTGGTAAATTTAATGGAGCTGTTATTGCATTAGATGGATGCTGCTGGTGTGAATAATGTTCAGATACAGAGCAATGATTCCCATTCAGAGGCTGTGTTTGCTATCAGCTTGGTTGAAATCTGTGAGGAAATCCTTATTGTGATATTTGTATTTTACAGCATTTTTTGTTTGCTATGTCATTATAGGAATAAATTTCACTGGTTGTGAGATTGTGTTTCTCTGGTAATGATATTTATTTGGACTTTGATAAAATTATACAAACCATAATATAGCTACAGTATCTTTCAGGGAGGCAGATGCAAAAAATCCAGTCTTCATATTGTAATCTATCCATTTAATCCAGCTCTGAGTAGAATACTAAAAACATTTTGGCCAGCGTCTCACTTTAAGACGATAACTACAAGGAGTTAATATTAATTGTAACCTACAGTAACATTTGTGTAACTGAGGAGTTATTTATTTTATCAATGGTGAGCCGCAATTCTCCCACAAGGACCAATTTTCTCTTGTGCATACACATACACAGCTCTATTTATTGGTCCACGTGGGAAAATAATTTTAATTATCTCATCTGTAATGTGGAGTTCATAAATTAGTGTATTAAATTAGTGAATACAGAAAAACAATTTCCTCCGGCGGCCCATGCTCAAATTTCTTTATTGGCTTAACTGTAATGATTCAGAATGATTTAGCCTCAAGGAAATTGTTTTGCCAAACGACCTGATAATAACTGTAATATGATGTTCGATATAGATCCATTCCATCTCTCTGATGCTTTTCTTCTGACGGCCTTCACTGTGTTTCACTGGCATTTATACTTACTTATAAAAGTAATATAATTTTGCTATTCATAATATGTGAAATTAATGTACCGATAACCATTATAAAGGAAAATACCATCCCACTTACGGCCATCAATTTGCTGTGGCTGTGATTCATTAACTCGACTTGTCCTCTTGACTTTTCTCATTGGAAGTCAATGTACCTTTAGGTAGCTGCTCTCTGTGTGCCATAAACATGTATTTTGCCTTAATTTACTTGAATTATAGTGGAGCAGAATCTTTTGTTATAGGTTTAGTTTGCCCATGCACTGCTTACAAACCTTATGCTCTCTCACTTACCTCATTTTGAGACTTATTCTTAGCATTTACATAACAGTGGGTGTTTGAAATAACACTGTGTTAAGACCATGGCCATTAAGTGTTAACTGCTCTATGGAATACAAGATAATGTATGAGAGAGTGTTTCCATTACATACTGTAGTGTGTCCAGCAGAGAGAAATGCATTTGTCAAATTTAATGTGTTTCAAATCACTGTTAAGAGATACATATCAAGCATGTTTGTTCATGTCACTTCTCTAAAAATGAATATCGGCTTTTGAAATTTGCTAATTTTGGATGTTGTAAAACCTTATACATACTCATCAGCCAAAAAAAAATCCATTATTGTTTGGGCTCTAAAATGCAATAAAGTAAAATAGTATGAAAGATTTATATTCTCTTATCATTTCAGGATATACAGTAAGTGATGGTATAGTTAGTCATTCAGTTCTACTAAGTTATTTTCCATACAAGACATACAAAAATATACAATGAAAATAAGTAAAGTAAGATGATACTGAAGAATACATGCTAATACATGCTAATACATGCTAAACCTGTGCAGTGGCTTATGACTGAAGGTCAATTATTATATCCTAACTTTAGGTCAGTATCAATGTTTTTCTATTTTAATTTAGAAAAATCCATAAGTCATTGAGAACATTTTCCAAAAAAATCTATAACATTCAAACATTGGACACAGTTAGGAAAAGTGACATGGTTTGAAATCCTTGTATACTGATATTCACATAGAACAAAGTTAAACTTCATTTTATACCTGGAGGTGCCATGCTGCCTACAGTTGCATAGTATTACAATGATTCATGAATGTCTTTGCCGTTTACTCCTTAATACTTTATCTTAACTACCTTTAATTTCTTTTTAAAATTGCACACTGACACTTATAAATATTAGCTAATAAATCATTTTTGCTTTATTATTTACCTTATTACCATTGCATTGTCTGATGATCACTCCGTTGAGATGTAAGGTGCTTTCTTTTCGCAGAAGATTTATTATTTGGAAGATCTTCACAGTATTAATCATGTTTACACAGCGACACACCTCCATTGTAAGCTTATCACCTTCATCAACTTCATCACTTCATCACCCTTAACAGTTTCAGCAGAGTCATCAGTGACTGGACTCCACAAGTGGATTTATCTTGCTGCTGCTCAGGGCTGATGCCCCTCGATAACAAAATCCAAAACACCAAAGACTTTCTTGACAAGACTAATTGTCACTCGATCATCTGTTATTTTGTTCCCCATTCACTGGTCTCTCCTGATTGAACTGTGAATACTCTGAAAACACAGGATGTGATTCAAAACCAGTCAAACTCAAATCATTGTCAAAAACCCCAATCTTCCTCTCATGAATGAAAAGCTGAACTCAATAGAAATAAAATGAATCTTTGGTGGTGGATGTCCGATGTTGTATTATTTACTCAGTTATTCTATTAGTTGTTTGCCTCATAAAATGGTGAAAAATGTTGAGCACTGTTTCCTAGAGACTCAGTAGTCTACAACCCAAATATAATCGGCTTAATCTCTAAGAAGACTGAAGAAACCAGAAAAATATGTACATTTGAACATCTGGAATCAGATAATCTGAGCATTGTTGTCCTAAATTATTAAGATTATCAAGAGTTTCAATAAATTGAATAATTGTCCACTTGATTAATTGAATAGTCTTTACAGTAGTTAGTTCTCTGGCTTTCTGACTATTCTCTATTTGTGATTCTGTTGTTTTCAAGTATTTGTTCTTTGTATGTGTACAGATATATGTACACTTTTGTATGTGTACTTTATATGTGTACAGAGCCAGATATGACATGCACCAAGGTCAAGGCTGTGGTCTATTTCCACTTGCTCTCACATAGGTCGCCTAATGAGGCAAAAAGGACAATTGTGCTATTATGTGTTATGTGTGCTATTATCCCATATTTTCCAATTGTGACCACAGTTAGCACTGTTACTGCAACATGGCCATTAAGTCTGAACTGCCAAGGATTTGCTATTTATGGGCCATTTATCATTGTTAGATGACTGTGGGTATCATGAGAAAGGGGTATAACATCTCTCATGGCCAATTCTCTGCCCCTGCCCATGTCCAATTCTCTCACTTAATTTAAAGGTACACTGCAATAATTATCTTATTCTGTCAATTTTCAACTCTTAACGTCTATATGACTTTCTGAGGATCTTTCTGATTGGCCATGACTGACCATGTAAATCACCTGTAGTCATGTAACCCGTCATCTTTATGAGGAATGTGACACTTTCTCTTCCTCGTAGATTGCTTTCACAATTATCGTTTCAGTCATTTTGGATAGAAATTAGATTCCATGTGTTTTTTGAATTACGTTAAAAACACATGTCCACTAAGCAGCAAGAGCCACGAAAGCACAAGTCCAGGAAGATGGTGATAGGAATTGAATGATTTGAAATGGGACTGGCAAGAATCCTGGCAGGTTTACTCAGAGTTACTTCAAGTTATAAAACCCCCTCTAGTGTAATGGAGAGCTTGTAACTGTGACTTTACATCAAATCATTTTTTTCTGCCTACTTTCTCTCTGCTGTTGACCATTAAAACTGTAAATGTTTGCCTTTAAGGCTCAAGAACATCCTAAAATACACAGGAACTGTTTTTAAACGCTGCTAATTAATTAATTAGCAAATGCCCCATGCATGTGAAATAAACACTCGATGCAGCTTCAAAGACCATCGGTATGCTCATTACAATGTTATGTCTCCTGAATATATATATATATATATGTATATATATTCCATCAAGATCTAACAGATAAACAGCTGATTCATCATAATGTTCAGGGCCATGCAGACTGCGTTTTCAAATGTTCTATGCCTATAGGTCATAGGAAATTAGTGGTGCTGTCATTCCAGCTGCAAACTTTATTTTCAGCCTCTCCCTCTGGAAAAATATCATGGTGTAATTAATTGTGCTGCTGAGCTAGTGCTAGTGTTACTCGACAGCACAATGGTAGAATGAGATGGATGCACTGGGTGGCACACTCTCTTCATTTGAGTGGATTCTTTATTAGAATGTGTGCTTTAATTTCCTCTGTGTAAGCAGAGAGCAAACAGCATGAGGATTTTCTTATCGACAAGAACAGAAATGTATTGTATTTTATGCATTAGTGATTCATACGATACTCTGTGTACAGGTACAGTATAAATGTATGTTTAGGTATATTTTATACAGATATATTTGAATTAAATTTAATACAATTTGTGCAGCAACATATTAAATCCACAGTTGATTCAATGAATAATAGAAGCCTTGTGGAAGGAAGTGAAATACTGTAGAGGAAGTATGATTCAAAGGCCCCAAGAGGACATTCTGTTTAGTTCAGTTTATCCAGTGTTTTAGTGCTATCCACCACAATGATGCTGTTACACATCTGATTATTATCCATGTCTTATCTTGGATTTGCAATGTACTGCATGTACTAGGTTTTCCAGAGAAGGAGATATAAACCGATCTGTTTTTTTAATGTGCCTTCCATATTAGAAAACAGGTTATGGCTAAATATTGATTAAAAATGCAAAAAAAGAGAAATAGTTAGAGGGCAGGATTGTACTTTGGATATCTATTGGTCTGGTCTGGTTTCATTGGCAGTTTTCATCCAACCTGTAAATGTATAACCAATATTCAATCCCCCTGTCTTGTTATTCACCTTTGTTATTAGGTTCATACTTTTTTTTCAATGAACAGAACTCTGACTGATTTTAACTGATCCTCTGCAGTGGTCTACTTGTCCGACACGTCACATTCTGAATAGAAGAGAATTTCTTAAAATCATCCATCTCAACATTTCCTGACTTTATCCAAAGCACAACTCCCACGCTGACTAGCAAATAGGTGCTCAATAAAGCAAAGGCCATCTTCCCAGAATGTTCACACTCCCTTAACTCAGACTTTTAAGTTGTTATGGCCATGAATACAAATACCAGGTAAAAGAAGTCTTTCATCCAACAATCAGGGCCTTAAATGCTATTGGTTAAAGAGATAAAAAGCTGCTAGTAGATAGAAGTAATGATGATGATGAGGATATACTTTACATTTTTGAATATAAATTTGTATTTTGTTCACTTCTATCACGAATGATGTCTGCCAGCAAAAGACAAAGTAATCAGAGTGACAACTCAAGAAGGAAACTTTGAAATAAGAGCATGGCAGATGATTCAACAAGAGACGAGTCTAATGAGTTTAGGCCCAATACATTTTGCATAAAACTCACACATCTTTGGTGTGTTGGTTTGTCTTCCTCTGCATTGATCCGGGACGCAGTGAGGATATCCACCTTCATTTATCAGCTTATCTCCCAGCAGGAGAAGCTGAACGTGTTCGAGAGATCAAAGAACAGGATTCTCACATGTTCCCGGCTTTCTCCAGATGGGCGTAGTAGGCCCTGTGGAGCAGGAAGATGAGGGCATCATCCACCCCCACACGTACCTGGGAGCAAACAGCAGCGCGTCTTTATAGATATAAAGTCCTCCAACTTCAAGTCAAACTCTGCAACATGCTAGGTGCATACAGCCGAACTCCATTAGGAGAAATAAATCCCTGATGATCTGTGCTTCTGATCTGTTCAGTTTGTGTTAATGCGGTTCCTATAGATTTATAGTAGGGATTATTCATGGGATTCGACTTGCATAATGTCTAGAATCCACTGTGTGTTCTGCCTTTTTTTCCTTTTCACTTTTTATGCTTGGATTTAGTTTGTTCGCATCAATTAAGAGAAGATATTGGAATTGCATCATCGCACTTACTGAAATGCAAAAGCTGGATTTAACATAGCTTGTGACATGAGAGGTTTAGAGGACTGATTGCAGAGTCCTTGAAGGTGTTTCATGACTGGTTCAGCTACGTTATGATGTGTTTTTCAGGGCCAATTAATACACACAATGTAACAGATTAGAATAATATGACACAGATGTGCTATATGTGAGTGCATAGGATTTCGTGGCACAAGTGCTTAATCAGTGATTGATGATTGCAGGTTTGGTTTCAGCCAGTGTTTTACCTTTTCATTAAATATTAAAAAAAGATGACTTATCAAACATATACATTATCATACAGACCTGAGCCACAATAAAACAAACATTTTTTGGACCAGATGTGAAAATAAAGAAATATTTTGTGTTGGGAGATGCTGAAAAAAAGCAGCCACATACCGGTTTAACTTGCCCTTGTTGACTTCCCCTTGGCACTTGCCCTGCTGCAATAATAAGTGTTGTTCCATTTGTCTGAAAAAAAAATTAAGTTGAACCTGTGCGATCGACCTTTCGAGGGCTGGAGGAAGGAGCGAACAATGATGGTCACTCCAGAGGTGTATATCACAGCACATAGAAGTTTTCCATTGATACAAGAAAACAGTGCAAATGCCTCCGACTTTTGGTTAATCCATGGAACGGAAGAGTCTCCTCCGCTCTGACCCCGCCCACTTTTCGTGCTGCTCTCCTGTGTCGTGTGTCGCATATTACTGAGGGCTGAGGGGACGTTAATGAGAGGAAATAAAAACGCCTAATGAAAGGCGACATGTGTCTTTTTAATGTCCTGAGCACTATACTAGAAATATTTGTGCTTGTTGGCCTAATCCTTTCAAGCTGTGATAAAGACTTTAATTACAGCCTTTGATTTGCTTGTTACTACCTCCAACCAACCCATGCCATAATATCATCCAATAACATCACTCAAATATATGGCTGTCAAATTAGTCTGCAGAACAATATTTGATAGGATTTTTGGTTCTAGTTGTTTTATGACAGAATGAGTTTGAAACCCGTGACCAAAATAGTCACATTTTTGTATTAATATGTTACTTATGCATGGAATTATAATAGATATCAATAATTCCTCCTTTTTGCTGGGGATCCCATGGTGCACCTTCAAATGGTGTGCAAAACCTTGGGTTGTGCTTAAGAAGTGAATTGTGAGAAAGTGTGTTTAGTGAGTTTTTAACACTGACAGGAGGTAAATTAAACTCTAGAGTTCCCACAGTAACTGACTCTGAGAGCCTGACCTGACCTGTTTGCTGGTTTACTTCAACAAACACTGAGTTTCTCTCCATCCCCTGCAGAGCCTCAAGTAGTTCTCAGACACAACGTTCCATTTCCAAATTTGTTCAGTTGATACCGAAGCGCATTAAATAGCGGTTTACTGTCAAAATCCTTATTGGGCATTAGCCGGACCGGTTTTAATGACGTTATCCATTTCATGCACATCAATCATTTCTTTGAACACTGATCTCTGTCCTCACATTTCAAATGTGACACAGTGTGAATTCACCCACAGCTCAGAATCAAACCTCTTGATGTCCTTCTTTTCTAACACTGCACATCCATCAGTCGGCTGTCAGGCCGTTACAGCAGCTCCTGCACTGACATGATTATTATCAGGTCATCTCTCTTAAATACGAAAAAGAATTAGAGACGACCAATAATCACCTCATATGTCTCATGATGTGATTGGTCTATTATAGTTTTCCTGTTATGTCATGAGATAATTAATATATGAGTGAGCACGGTTGTAGTTAGTGGGCAGTCTTTTTAAAAGTAAGTGTAGTCTTAGCTTGTTCTAACAGCTTATTAGTGATATTGAAATATAGACATGTAAACTTTAACTTTCAATTTGAACCTCGGCACCTTCTTAGCTGCAAACCACCAAAGCAATTACTGCATCAGACTGTGATTTTTACAATTACATCTCCATCTGTTTTATCTTTTTATATTGTTTTAATCTTCAAATATAGTTTTCATCTTTACCTGCTGCAGCCTGTGTTTTTTTTTCCCTGTCAGATTAAAGTTAAATACATATATGTAAAAATGAAACGTAGGCTCTAGTTTGACACAGTCAGATTCTGTGACTGTATCATGCATTAAGGACATTTAACTCTGATAGATGACAATTTAATGGACACTTCATAAAACTGAGCACAGTCTGCACAGACACATTAGTGGTTCTATCCCCACTGTGTTAAAATGGAGGCTTTTATTTACCTGGTGAATTATAAAACTGACAATCTTTTCATTCGCTTTGCACAAGCTTAACTCAAACCTGAACAACTCAGTGTTCAGAGTTAGGCTCAGTGTGATAAACGTGCATCCTGAACCATTGAGATAACTGTGCAGCAGTATTTAAACTGTTACAGTATTTCATTACAACATAAGACCCTCTGGTGGTAAATGCAAAGCGAGTTGAAAGACGTGCCGCATACGGGACATTTACAGTGTGTTAAAAAGAAATCGACATCTGATCATTATGTTCCACAGTAAATCAATCAAGAATATGTGTGTTTTCAAAAACACCATCTGTAAACGCTACATCTACACTAAACCTTGACTGTTATGTCCCTTTTTTATTGGATGAGATCTCTTGCATGAACTGTAACTCCATGAAATACGTTTTCAATGATATTCAGTGTCAGCATCCATATGGTTGACTTAAACACTTTGACATTTGCTGGTGTTTGCTCCGTTATTTGCGTAACTCAGAAACCCAGACGATGGTAAAGTGTGTTGGAATATTGATCGACAGAATGTAAACGTTAAAACATTATATCAAAAGTCATGAATTTTCACTTAGACTTTAGAAACACACACAAAAACACTGTGGTCTATGGCTTGTTTGAATATGCAAATGTATAGATTATGCTAAAGTTTAAAAAAAAAAAAGGTGTCAGAGTTCAGTTTTGAATGCTTAAGATACCATCTGCATTTAATACTCTGTATCACAGCAGACGCCCTCCACGCGTCTGTATCGACTCGTCGGCCGTCCGTGTCAACCCGTCCTTGAAGGTAGGTCACAGTTCTGTCTCACAGATGTCAGGGAATCGCTTCAGGCTCTGCTTTTGCAGGATGTTCAAATGTAGGCTGCAGTCAGTCGACATTCTGTCCAACAAATAATAATATCAGACATGGGTACAGTATAGAATTAGTACTGTTTTGACGTCGGGTAGATTGACTTTGAGTGTTTTCATCAATGTAGCAAGAAATTAATCAAGCAAATCGAATCAGAGCCATATGTGGGAATAGTAATAGCAAAACATGTATTAATCGGATCTTTTCATTTTATTTTTTAAATAAAACTTAGTTTTAATGTAAATCAGTATTACCCAATAGTGAATTCTTTGTTAACATTCATTTTGCAGGTTTCTTGCCGACAGGTTGATGTTGTCTCTTCTGCAGAAATTCCTGCGGTGGTGCTTTATCAGATCATCTTTCTTAGATACTTGTGGCGCTCACTGCAGCTGATGAAGGGATCTATTCAGCACAGATGATCAGATACAGTCACTGTATGTACAGTTTGGTATAAGGAATTTTGATTATTATTTCAAAAGTGAAAAATTCAGGTTAGTGCCACAGTTGCCAAATATGGATCATCTCCATGTTGCAAGATTCTAGGTTCAGTCAATATTTGATCAAATAAAACTGCATTAGAATTAAAATGATAAAACTCCTGTTCACTTACTGCAGGAGCTGTTCTGTCTGTTCACTACAACATTTTTGGGTTGACTAGTCCAGTAGATAAACTACATTAGCATTAAATCCAGAGCTTGCACCTTTCTGAACATATCACACTTGGAGACTATTGAGAGATTGTGGACTGTCTCATTTTACAGCAAGACTTCCATCTCTTCTCGCACAATAATGCCTCCCAAAAGGGATGTTAATTAATCCATTACCAAAGCGGCAATTACTACTGTCCCCGCAGTTATTTGTTATATTGCCTGTAATAGGCGAAATCAGACTTCATAGACTTTGACGGATACCATCACTTTGTGATATTCAGCTCAGTTCAGGAGTTATATTGTGATGAAGTGTTTGATTTAAATAATGTAATTTAATTTTGTGGTACACCCACATCCCCTCGCCCTCCCCCGGCCGATATCCTTCTACTTCACTTTATGATTTCCTTTGTCACCCAAAATGATTGAGTGACTTGGTGAGAAGGGGGCATGAACTTATAATTTTAAATCTAAGGTAGGTTTATAATTATATAAACGTGTCACCAAAGAGATCCTGAACACTGGGACACCTCTGTTACTGCAGCTGAGCCCCTGACTAAAATGTCTAGTGGCCATGCTGATGGTCAAATGAAGCCACCGTCAGTGGGCAAATTGCTCTCTGCCTCTTCTGCTGTGAATTTTTCTCATTTATTCTCAAATGGTGGAAAACTGCGGTTTTACACAGAAGGCCTAATTCTGACCAGCTGACACAAAAGCCTGCTGACTTCCATGAGGTAAGGGATATGTATTATGTTTCTTTTTCTGTGATTTCATCATCTTATCTGCACCAAACAGATTCAGAAAAGCCACAGTAGTTCATTTGAACTGCAGGAAAGTGTTTCAGCACGGTACTGTGTTATTAAATGTATGTGTAGCATAAAAGTGGTGCTTATGCTACTATCAAGACACACCTGACTTTTTTATGTTGTCTTTAAGCATTATAATAGTGATGCCCTATTTACCATGCACTTACTGTATGGTGTAGATGCTTTTTTCTTTCCTCTTGATAGAAAGCAATAGCCCTGTAAAACCATCCTGATAACGAGATATCAGGATGTCAACACATTCTGTTTCGCTCAACGTAGAGCGAAACAGAATGTGATTTCATGTCATGCGGATGGTTTTACTAGGCTAAGAAAATGAGCCTCCTGCCATTTCACAAAGGCAGCGTTTGGTGTTCATATTTGGCCTCATCTCCACACACAGCTCAGTGAAAAGAAAAGTGATACCCGTGGGGTTGCTCATGACTCATTTCTTGGTCTTGTCTCACATTCACCGTGCACAATTCCATTAAACTGTGAGGTCTTTTGAGAGAGAGAGAGAGCATGCTCCCTCATGTGCAACACAAACAAACGTACCCTCAATCCTCATACACACTAACACACACACGCACACACACACACCCTTCAAGCTTCTTTCCTGGTGAGGGAGCACTCACTCACTGTAGCATGGCGGAGCAAAGATTGGAAACTCAGCAAGTGGTAGAACTCATGGTATGGAATGAGAGGACGTTTGATGTTAACAGAAAACGCAGTCTGCACTGTACAAGCACTTTGCTGTTAAGACTGATTGGCACTCGAGAGATTGCATCAAATTAGTTTCTATTTCGGTTCAGACGGTTCCCACATAGTATTTGTGTATTTTGGGACTGTGTGTGCTCTTGTAATATAATATAATATGTCGACTGCTCTAAACCTCTTTAGTCCTGCTAGACTCACCACCACTGGCTTCTATTACATGCCTCATTACATGTCGCCTGACCAAGCATTGCATTGTTTAAATGTACTATTATATTTTGGGACGTAGACAGATATACGTTATGGTGTTTTGTTGCATTAATGCAAAACAATGAAACATGAAACCTCCGACGTTGTTGAAATATGAAATTCGGTTTCCAATTTCACACAGGACATAGTGACAAATCACACAAGTGATTCACAGAGCAGATGTGTTTGCTGTAGCAGACAAAACAATGCAAGTCAATTTCAGTTGGAACCTTTCGATTCCCTTTTCTTACTATATCACTCCAGCTCTTTAGAGATAAAAAGAAATGGGTGGACAGAGGTAGGAAACTGGCCACGTCTAATAATAATTCACAAGAAAATGATGTTAGCATTAATATGTGCTCGCTTTGGCAATTCTGGGGAAAAACGATAAGTGCATGTATCAGCACTGCAATTTATAAGAAATGTTTGTTATGGCCAGAAACCAGTTGAAAAGTGTATCAGTTGTTACCAGTGCTTTCCCTTTTTATCAGCAGTAGAGCTGCAAAATTATTGCCATTAGCAATTAATTATTAATCTTTTGATTATGTTCTTGATTAATAAATGCAATAAAATGGTGAAAAATGTAAGTCCACAGCACAAAGGTAGTGAGTTCACATTGAACATTGTATTGTATTGTGTTTGCTGAATTAATTACATGGAAAAGAACATTAAAAATGTCACTGAAACTCAGATAGCATCTGATAGCAGAATGGTTGAAGTCCATATTATTGTAAGAAATATAAAATAAATGAAATTATACACCAAATTTAAGGGGAAAAAATAATACAAATTTTCTGTCCATGCAGCAATGCAGAAATTCATGATCAAATTAAGAATATACCATGAATTCAAGGATACAAATTAATAAATAATTTCTAAGCGAGATAATTAATCTCTTATTTCCAATTTAATATTTTATATCTTGGCAAGCACAGAACAATGCAGGAATATAGTGCAAATCCCTTTTGGCCAGGAGACTGTTGTTGCATGTCATACCTCCCACTCTCTCCTCTTATTTCCTGTGTGGTGCTATATTCTGTCTGCTGTCTAATAAAAGGTTCAAATGCCAAAAGATAATTGAAAAAAACAACAGCAAAAAACATTGTCAAGTACAAATTGGCATTGTCATGCAGTCTGTCCTCCTCGTTGCTGCAGCACTGGCTCTGCAGCTATGAGTCAGCAGGCTCAAACGCCTGCTATAGTCGTCTGGTGATGTAGTTGCTAGTCCTCTTAATGCAGATTAAGGAGAGTAGTGGTGTATAAAGCTCTGCAGTTGACTCGTACGTTTTCAGGAAGGTTTAATTGGACACAGACAGTTACGGTTTTGATTGGTTCCAAAACATCAGGCCTGTACCTGCTTGAACTGCTGTGGATTCTGGTTGAACCTGTCACAAGGTTGACCCACTTTACTATTTGATACGCTTGAAACCGTGTTTTCACCTCTAAATATGTGACTCAGATTCTGATGCAGTCTTCACACATTTTACTGTCAAAATTCAAAAATGGGTGTTTTTAGCCGGGAAACAGCTGTTACTAATTCAACACATTCAATCAGGCTGTTTACCTAAATAAAACAGATCTTTCATTAATGTCATTAATACTATTTCATGTCACTGGAACTCATCTGCAGGCAGGACAGATGTGCAAATTACATTATTTCACAATTAGGTTTACTCTTCCATTATTTTAAATTGCGGTAACAGACTGTGTATTTGTGACATCATAGTCATTTTAAGGTCTGATTTCTGAATACAGGCTGTGTATGCATTGAGTGTTTTGACCCAGACCTTCCTATAATCAAAAAAAAAAACAATTCAAATCTCACTTTTTATGACATTGAACCTTTAATATAAAGTGAGGCTTCCCAAGAAGAGTCTGTGAGCCTGACCAGGCAGGGACCTGCTGGGTCAGGTCAGGCTGTGAGCAGGGTGAGAACCAAAGCTCTTTGAGGGTAAAAACAGGCTTGTGAAGTAGAAAAAAAAATCTTAGTGGGAAAAGTGAATCAATAAAAACACAGCAAAAGGCTTTGAGAGCTGTTCTGTTACAGTGAAGCTGCTCACTGGCTAAGTGGAAAATGTTGTGGATGTGGTGGGAAGCGAGTGGACTCATCATGCTTCAAATAGTGTCTCCTTTTGGATTATTAGAAGAGGAAGATTAGAAGATTAGACTTTATATATTAACAATCTCTAATATTTTAACATGTCTTCCCCATTTCTTTGTGTTTTGTACATCTGCTCTTTTATAACAGTCAGTGTCACTCAAAGGTTTTCTTACCTCCTTTTTGTCCTTGACATCTTTGAAAATAACATTACCTATGTGTAAATCCCTACCAGCTGCCTGCATTCAGTGTGTGCTTTAGTAACCGCACAATGCAAAACGTTTGCCTTCGCATTACTACCAAGGAAATGAGAAAGCTGAGGTTTCCAGCTGTTAAATCCTACTGTGCTAAGTCTCGCTGTTTGGCAGCTGCAGTGGTTTGTGGCATGTAACTGTTCAGTAGTGTTTGCCTCCAGTTTTGAAGAAAATCCTCCCATCACTCAACTGAAAAAAAAGAAATACAAAGCTGTGGCCACAAACTGCTCCTGTAATGCACTTTACACAGCGCTCCACAATTTTGCAGGAGGCTTTGTTCCAAAGATGCTCAGCATACATTGGAAAATAAATGTTCATAGCTGCAGTAGATATGAAATGTTGATAAAATGTGGTACCAGGAAAGTCGCCTGTTGACTTTGGAACACCTTGTTTTTAACAAGCAATTTCTTCAAAAGCTCAAGGATAAGGGTGTGGTTTACCATATGGACAAACATAAAATAACAAAAAATAATCCAAAATAAAACAAAACATGTTCAAATACTGATAATCTGCCTGCCATGGAAGAATGCAAGTCCTAAAATCGACAAGTGACTTTACGACAGAAGACCTAAAAAACAAAACAAAAAAAAAACACTTGAAATAAATGTGATTGTACAGAGTGAAGTGTCTACCCACACAAATGATCCCTGGCAGAGCTGCAGGCACCGGATGCAGAGACTACACAAATCTAACACCAGCCAAGTTTCATCCTGGCCTGTCATCAAGTTACTCACAGAATTAATGATGAGCGGCGGCCGACCTGCTGTCAGTGACATGTGTCATTTTAACTGGCAAAGTCACTGCCAGCTCATCATGAAAAGCTACTACCTGAAATGGATTTGTTCACTGCTGTTTGATGATACAAAACAATGGAGATTTTTACCAATTTAAAAATTTTGTGATTCTAAACAAAAGAAAATAGAGTCTACTCTTAAGGTATTCTGTAGAACGTAGAAAGGTGCTTAAAAGAAAACTGCTAATTTTCTAAGTACCACATGGATGCATGGGACCTTTATAAGGACCAAAGGACCAAAAAAGCAAGGAGGACATGCAAGATGGGAGTTTATAAAGGCTTTATGAATAAATAAATACATATGCCTACATATGCATTTGTGAGAAAGGGTAAGATCTCCAGTGAGAAAGCTAAGGCCAGAATGATAAACAGCATCCAAAGGCTTAAAAGAGTCAGAGGCATGCTTATAGATTACATCTCCATAATCAAAGACAGAAAGGAAAAACATCTTCAACAATTCATTTTGTACTGAACAGAGGGAAATCAGATTTGTTTCTGTAAAGAAAACCAATATATGTCTTTAGGAAGTCTGAATTTGATCGTAATTGAAAATTGGTCTTAGGTAGTTATAAACTTTCTCAATGTAGGATTCAAGCAATGCAGAAATGTGAAAATCGAAGTAGAAGAGAAAAACATGAACTTAGTTTTATACGTTTAAGGTTTGCTTTAAAGTTTGCTTATTGTTTGAGTTGCTAACTCTTGCAATGGAATACAGCACTGTATCGTCTGCATATCAATGGCTGTGATAATGTGTTATGGATTAAAACTTATTGTCGATAGAAGAGAACAGCACCTAATACTGAGCTGTGTGGGACACCCTTGGTAATTTTCACAAAGTCTGAGTGAATAGATCCTGACAATAGTGCCTACTGCCAACCAGATAGACAAATCAGGACCATCACAACCATTCTAAGATTTAGATTTTCTGTGATTTTTCAAGCTAAAGAGAAATAATATTATCAAAAAAACTGAGATATATTAAAAGATAATAATAATAATAATAATGTTACTTTACTATAAATTACTATTTTTCCAGGTTTTTAAGGCAACAACATAAACTCAAAAACAACTAGAAACAGAAATGTACCTAATTATGTGTTTTATGTGTTAATCTAATATTAAAAATGAAGCCTCTGCACAGTTAAAATGTATTAGGAGGTTATAGAACTATAGTAAACAGAGGAAAACATGTCTCTGATATGCTACATAAATCAATTAACAGCTGTGTCTGCAGTTTCCACAAAATCTCTAATACAATTAAGGATTAGCGATAACAATGTAAAAGGTTCCACTGCTACAGGGACTTTAACAGATATTCAGCAGCATCCAAAAGGTTATGTGCGACTTAATAAAAATGAAAAGTTGAGTCTCTTCGGAGATGTGGGTGTAGAGTAATCAGAAACTTTTGGAGCTACAAGGAAAGGCAAGTTGCATACAATTTGTGATTTATGATCCCATACCTGGCAGAGAATGACGATTTAGTTGAAATATCTTGTTCCTTCTTCTATTTTGAACAGGAAAATGGCAGGTATTGTCTGGCAGTTGCTATCCTGCATTAGAAAGGACTTGGATTTGTTCATGAATCTACACTACTCTGCCAAAAGACCATAATAGTTTAGTATAGAATAATAATTGTTTTTCTCTTTGAAATACTAGCTCTGCTGCGTATTTTGATAATGGCTGTTTTGTGAAATTAATTTGCTGTATTATGCAGCAATACTTTGTGTCTGACACTGAAATTACTGTTTCTAACTCTTGTCTCCACTGCTGCAGAGCAGAGCAGCTCGCTAATTGCTTGTTCATTTGTGTGTCCAAAATGCACCAAATTCGACACTGCAGTTACTCGGGTCCTCAGTAATTCACCCACCAAGTGTGAAGTTGATCAGAAGAACATTTTTGAGATAACACACAGACAGGCAGCTTCATATAGAGACGTCCCATAAACGTCCCACATACAGGCTACTGTATTAGTAGGGGCTACAGTTATTATCAATGTTTCCCAAATATCTCACATGCAGGATCTGTTGGAAGAGATTGCAATAACACACAATACAGACACTGCTAAACTGTTGTAGAGGTGTGTGACTTGCTGATCACTTGTTTATTAAAATGTTTTCAGAATTGAATGTCTGGCCTTATAAAATCGCTAATTGCTTGTGTCCAAAATGCACCAAATTCGGCTGTGCAGTTACTCGGGTCCTAGCAATACAGCCACCAAGTGTGAAGTTGATCAGATGAATGGTTCTAGAGGCATGTGACACACTGGCAGACAGATTCCATGCTTTATAGAGAGATGATGATGATGATGCCGCAGAGAGACTATGCAAAATATCATCTAATCATCTACCCAAATTAAGTGCCAGTATATATGCATAAAGGCCCCATTTTGATTAGAAGCAGATTAAGCAACACAAGCTCAAAGAGATGAAACCTGAGCACTTCATGACTGCATGAAAATGAATCATGAAGACAGTAAATAAGTCAGATTCCAATGACTAACAACACTGCACATTCATCACGGTAGGTCACATCGTACACTATATTGCATCTTTATTGCTTCTTTCCCCTTGAAATGCATATGTAAAAGGTGTGTGCATGTGCAATAAGTGAGGAAAAGAGAGAGAGAGAGCGCAGTGTACAGAAAATAGGGTATCCCCAGGGACAGTGCTCACTCCCGGTGGAGCGACCTGTCTTAAATAAATCATTGCATTTCCATGCCCAACTCCCCTATCTTCCTTTAATCCAGTGTGGGAGAGAGAGTGGTGCAAGATAGGGGAGTAAGCTGTTTGCCTTCTTCCTCTGCCTGTGTGTCGCTTTAAGCCTTTGGTAACTTGAGTTCCCAAACTTTTCTTTTTTTTTTTTTTTTTTTTTTTGTTGACCCACTTAAATGTAAATGTAACTGTAAACCCACAAACTGGGTTTACAGTAGAGGAGAGGAGGGAACATTTTCAATGAATTTTCAGTAAACAAGGTCGTTCTTTTGAATGTACTTGCTTTATTTACTGACTGATTTGCATTTATCTATCTTCTGTCAATTTCCCAAATGCAAAACATAGCTCTGTATGATGGGACCATCTCATATCGGTGGCTTTACTGCTTTGGACAGCTTGGTGTCTGAGGGCCTATTCCCCATTTAACCTCTCTTCAGATGGAAAGATGCTGCTCAGATCCAAATGAACAGGCTCTTCTTGTAGGGGTGGGGGCTGGTCTAGAGGGCATCTGACCTGCAACAGGACAGTAATACTGGTCCAGAAGCTGCCTAAAGCAGGAGAGAGCAATGAGAGCAAGGAAGGGGGAGGGGAAGAGAAAGGGGAGTACGGACAGATGCAAGCAAACAAACTATAAAAATCTGTCCTGACCCATCCTGGTTTCACCCTGATGTCTCCTCGTCCCTGGGAGTCAACCAGAGCTGCCTCCTAACAGCACTGCAGCATTCTTTCTTTCTTTTTAATCTTCTCTTTTGTCCCTTCTGCTCTCTCCCCTCTATATTTTTACACACAACACCTACCCACACACACACATGCAACACACAACATCTAGCCAACACTGAATTAATTAATTAGAATTCTTTATTAATTGTTTATGCAGTTATTTTGTAAGGGTTGCTGCCTAGTTATGTTGCCTCTCCTGTGTGTACAGAAAAAAATAAAAAAAACTACAATTTAATTATGAACTATAGTGTGGACAATTAAAAATTGTTCTCAGGCATGTAAGAAATTCCACTTACCAGCATAATCACTAATCATATATGATTAGTGATTATATTATTTGTATACAAATGATCCCAAAACTATTCTTTAATATTATTGACCTTTTAGTCAACACACTCCTACAGACTCCATTTGTGAGAGTTTTCTCTCAAGTCAAGCCAACAACCTGCCTTTTTCGAGCAATTCCAACATCACTTTTTAAAATGTTTCATGGATTCTTTGAAATTGAGCTCTTAACAATTGTGAATTGTTCCCTCAAGATGGGCTTTCTTTGCTGCCCTTAAATCATCAGTAGTGAGACCCCTTTTAAAGGACAATTTGGACCGTGAAGTTCTTAATAACTACAGACTATTGCCTTAATTTACCATAATAACTTACCATTATTAAGCAAAAATTAAAGAAAACCTTTTTTTTATTCAGGAGAATGATTTTTTTTAAATAGATGTTCTATCTTTGAGAAATTCCATTCTGGATTTAGAACAAACCGCAATATAAAGACTGCACTATTGAAAATTGTCAATGATCTTGCCACTTAGACTTAAATAAGCCTACAGTTCACCTCAGTGCTGCTTTTGATAAAGTAGATCATCCAATCATTGGTGTCTGGTACTGCCCTTCAGTTGTTTAGTTCTTATTTCAGGGATAGAAATTTTCTGGTAAGTTAAATTTCCATAGCTACATGGATGACACTTATCTATATCCTGGATGACACAGGACCTATCGTTGTCCCTTTTAAATGTATCTTAGATATCAAATTCTGGACGGCAGAAAATTTCCTACAGCCCAAGCAGGAGACTGAGTTTTTAATTATTGATCCTAATGGTCAGGGAGATAAACTTTCATTTAAAAGTGCAAATGATGTCTTTAATTCCATTGAGTCAGGTCAAATATCTGGGCATCATTTTCGACTCTGAGCTCAATTTATTCCATATAGAAAAAAGAACATAGCCAGGGTCTGCCCCCTTCTCTCCCATGCTAACACAGAGTCCCTATGCATGCTTGTATTTCCAGCTGTATTTACTACTGTATTGCCCCCTTTCTGGTCTTCCATGAAGAAACATCTTCAGGTGTTCTGACGAGGACCAGGAGGCGGGCGCATATCACACCAGATTTAGAATCACTGCATTGGCTCCCTGTGTGTTTTAGGTTTGATTTTAAGGTCATTTTTTAATTATTTTTAAGGGTTTGGGACCTTCTTAACTTTTAGAATTACTTATACCATATTGCAGGCCCAGAGATCCTCAGGCACTGGCCTTTTAATAATCCCTGAAGCTAGAACAGAAACTTACGGTGAGGCAGCCTTCCAGCACTACGGCCCCTATCTGTGCAACAGCCTGCCGCAGGTACTGAACATTTTTACATTTTACATTCATTAAAGGCAGGCTAAAGACCCACCCATTTAACCTGGTGTTTACCTAACGCTTTATTTCCTTAGTCAATTTATATTTTAGTCATTTCTATTTATCTTTTAGTTATTTTGTCTATCAGCTGGTTTTGCTGGGGCCTCTATGGCAATGCTTCACAGGTTGGAGAATCTATGAAAGGTACTTTAAAAATGGAAAAGTAAGCAGGATTATTTTCATTGGTGTATGAGCTACATGTGTCGTGAGCAGGCTAACAACAAATACTGAGATTGAGATTTGTTTTCACTTTGAAATACAAGGCTAACTTTCCACCACCGCACATCTCATAAAGGATAAATGACTAATGATGAAAAAAAAAAAAGGTGAAAAATGTCAAGTGTTACAGTAAGATGGTGATAAGAATCACACCGGAAATTTCCTTGTCAGTGTAATCCGCTACTTGATGGAAGACTGTAATATTATTGTTATTCATCCGAAAACAGCTCACTTTTCTTTTGCTGACTGAAGGTAAAAAGCTGAACACTACCTGTGTGTATTCAGGGTGTATATATGGAGTCCTATAGGGGCGCCAAATGAGATTTGGAGGTCACTGGTACTCCTGCGAACAGCGTGGCTGTTCTTAAGCTACCCTTGGCACATCTCATGGGTCTGCCTGAAAAGTGCACATACTGCATAACAGATCACTTGACCCTGTCAGCTGCTCCTCGCAGTGATTGACACCGCACTCTTTGAAAGCTGCACATTTACTAGTGCTGACAAGACAAGGTTTTCCCTTCACACAAGTTTCTCTACCTCACTGAGCCTGGGACCCTTTCAGTCTTTGTGTTGTGATCAAGTGCTGGAGATATAGTATTTGCGAACTATGATGGATAAGCCCTTCATTTCTCAGGGAGCACTGGGCTAGAAAACTGAAGCGCTGCGAACAAAGCAAACAGGAACTGTGAAATAAACGATGGTTGATTTGTGGACAATAGAAATTTGATGTTGTTTCACCACGCACATTAAAAAAAAAATCTTCGTGGCCTTGGGCAAACACTTCTTAAACACTCAATTTGAAGCAAGCAGTGGAACAATAGATAATATTAGGCTTCTTTTTTCTGTTTTGCAGATGACAAAGGGTCTAATGCACAGGCTGTTCAACAGAGGAAAAACAGTCATGGTGCAAACACAGGCAGAAGCACGTTGAGTTAATTTATTAATTGATTTGCTGTAATTCGACCTACAAGCCTGGAGAATAGTTTCTCTCCACGTCTCTCCAGAGTCCTTTTTAATCTCTCAGCAACATGCCTTTGAGACCCAATTGTATTTTTTAAAAAACACAGCTCATTAGTTAATATATATTAAACATTCTCGGTGAAAAAGAGGAAATGGAGAATAATACACAGAATGCTTTGTACCACAACATGCACATCTGCTTTGCCAAAATCAAATATTCCCCCAGATGTATTTTAATGCCACGCAGATTGTCAAAGTGTGTCGGGATCCTGTCACATGACGAGAAGAAGAGAAGCATCACGTCCAGTTTCCCATGATGTCCTCCGAGCGCAATAGCACGAGGCAGCCTTGTGAGTGAGTGACTCCCCGAGTTTCACACTTACCCGTTAAATCACATCTTCTGGCTCGGAGCTTACTCCCCTCATCTCTTGGAAGCCTGCCAATTTCAACGTTATATCCTTATCTTAGTTAGGCAAAGGCTCTCCAGTAATTGGATGTAAACTCTTCATTCTTATAGCTACATCTTAGTTCTAAAAACTTTGTTGTATCTTTATATATATATATATATATATATAGTAATGTTATACAATGTACTTTCTCCAATTTAGATTTTATGTCCCTTCAACCCTTTGTTCCCTCAGCTCCAATAAGTTTAGTCATAAGCTGTTCCAATATAGTGTCAGCATTTGTCCCTGTAGTACACAGAAGGCTCAAAAATGCAGCCTTTATATTTATAAATGACAAGTCCATAATTGTTTTATTGTAATAGGGCAAAACAAAATGCCGCCGCCTTTTGTTTATCCCCAAAGGAATGGTAAACACATTCCCAGATATTAGAACAGCTGTCCTCTAGTTATTTGTAGAGACACAGTCGCAGTATATTGGTAGGCAGGGCCTTCACAAAGACACCTGTGAATAGGAAGAATAATTGGAAAAACCTTTTCATTCATTATAAACAACGATTGTTCCAAACCAGTAAGATTCTAACCATGTGGATAAGGATAAGGCGTTTACAATAGTATGAGCTGTTCTCATTAACATTAGTATTATTTTACTCTATATGAAGATTTGTAATTGCATGAATCATGCAGTCATTCTTTATGCAAACTTTATATTATTACCAGTTTTTTCAGGCTGTACCTTCAAAGGCATTTTTGCGATCCAACAGATCGATTGTCTGCCCCGAATTAAATCAATATTTGAATCTACTAGTTTCACTGTAGATTCTAGCCACTGCCACAGCTTTAATGTACTGTACATGGAAAAAAATGGACAGAGCAGATTTTTCAATGAGAATCAATAGTTTAGCTTTCTCAGCAGAAAAGGAGACTGTGAGATTACAAAAAAAAAAAAAACAACAACTTTGAAGTTGTGAACTGCAACTGCATAGAATTAAATAAATACATGAATAAAGTTGTATACCTTTTTTGTGTTACTCTGTAACCGAGTCACAGGATCTACAGGACGCTGAGGGTACAACTGGAAAAAACTGTAATTTTGCTATAACTGAACTTAAACTATAGGTTATTGGCTTCAATTGTGCTTCATCTGAAGCTGCTGTTGTCAGTTTGTGAGATTTCTTTACATGGTCATCTACTGCATTCTCATCCCAGGGATGGCCCAGATAGCAATATTCAGCATCTCATACTGCCATTATTATATTCATTTTCCAACAATTACAAATGCAGTCAGTCAGTCATTTTCTATACGTCGTTAGGGTCGTCGGGGTTTGCTGGAGCCAATCCAAGCGAATTACAGGCGAGAGGCAGGGATACACCCCAGACTGTCACCAGCCTATCATGGGGGCACACACACCCTTCACTCATATGCTTACACCTATTATTTAGAGTCTCCAATTAACCTCAGCATGACTCTGGGAGGAACCTGGAGAAAATACTCCATAGTTAAAGAAGGTCTTGAACCTGTGACCTTCTTGCTATGAGGCAACAGTACTACCCACTGACCCACTGTGTCATTAAAATCCCCAACGTGACTGCAGAAATGCCAAAATGTGTCAAAAATGTATCTGTATTCGTTGTCTTTATACAACTCTTGAACTTTTTGCATCTATGTTATCTAACCATCTATCAAACCACAAACAACAACACCATTTTCACCTCATACAGACATCATGGGCATCGTTGTGTGTATTTCAGATGTCTGTGGATTTAAAAGAAATGGCACTAAGGGACCCCCAGCACATTGAAAAGTGAAGCAGAGGGCTGTGGGTGCTATTTGATGCCCTGATAAGAACGGGCTGTGCAGGCACCACGCCAGTTCACTGCTCCGCAAACACACAGCACAGCAAAGTAAAATAAGTTGTTTACCTGTTGGAGGTGTGTGTTGGAGGCAGCTTTTCATCAAACATCTCACTGTGGTTGTTTCTGCTTGTACTCTTCCTCCTTGCAATATTTCTGCACCATAGCTCATTGTTTCAGCCAGAGCAGGCCAGTATGGGATAAATAAGGAGTTTGCGAACAGTAAATCGGTGGTGGAGTCACAAAATAATATAATATCAAGCTGGAAATGAGCATAATAGGTCTCCTTTAATAAAGGAACACTGGGAAATTGGCACGGAAATTACCCTGTGTTATACTGAAGAGATTCAGACGGCAGTAATTCCAGCATTTCTATAATTAGTCGATGGCAGCACAGCAGGTGTGTCTGCCTCTTCAAACCACAGATGTCCCTTCTGCCTGCCTGTAAATGTGTCTTACTCACAGACTGTAGCTGCTGTGTCTCAGATGTTCTCCTCTTGTGGGACATTTGGAACTGTTCATGACAGTTCTTTATTACAACAGTAATGTTTCAATTTATTATTTTTTCAAAATATAATTTGATAATGCCTGATATTGGAATTTAGGATGGCTGCTTCATAATCATATATCATAAAAACGTCACGTACACACATCATATGGAAAGTAGCTGAACACTGTTGAATTAGTACCTTAGACTTAGTTTTAAACTTTTCAAATGCAACCTTGGGAGTGTGTGGAATGGAGTTGTGAATTATAATAATAATTATATTATAATAATTTACATACTTTTCTCTTTATATGTCTCTGTTACCTCAGAAGAAATTGTGCTGCCATATGTTGACAGGAGTTTTGCTCCGTTCTGCAACCAGTTCTGTTTTCATAGAAGGTAAATATCGTGTTGAACTTGGACCTTGCCAGAACTCCGGCTTCCCTGATGAATCCAGAGGTTGCTATTGATACACTGCTTTTGGGCAAATTCTGCTCTAAAAGTAACTGCTGTTAAACATTTATTAGCTCACAAAACAACACATGCTGGAGGCCAAACAGACACCTAAAGGCTCTTTAAATGCAGCTCCCTGTCTCTGTCTTGGTCTCTGATCTGCTGCAGGTGGTGATGGAGCTGGAGCTGACAGCTTTCACCGTCCTGCTGTGGCTTTCCCTAATGTACATGCAAGAGTCTATGCTACTCTTAACTTAACTTCATGTAATTTGTAGTTCTTTTAGCGCTCCGTGCACACAAACATGCAGGTGTTTTTTTTTTTTCCCACCCTCAGGCAAACAGCTCTTTAATCATTCTGACTAACTTTTTTTTTTCTCATCTAGTCTGAATGTTCCTATCCTCCCACGCAAATGTCATCTGCCCCAGTTTGCATTTCTGCGATGAAGAATAGAGCAAAGGTGCAAAACTGTAAAAATCACTTCTACATTACTTGTACTGTACTGGACATTTTAGAGTTATTACATGTATGTTATTCATTAAAGGGGCTTAAAATGTTCGCTACCATTATAATTTGAATAGAAATACTATATATTCCTTGTTTTCCCAATGGAAGATTTTAGAGCAAGTTAAAAAGATCAGCGAAGACCTCCCACATATCCTTGTATATTTTCAGTGGAGAGGAAGTCACAGTTTTCCACTCATATTATGATGCACTGCAGTAGGATTTGGCAGATGCAGCGGGGGAACCAGGCAGTTATGAAGGAGGTGCTGATTGATTGTATTATATTGGCTGTGTAGAATTACACCACTATAATATCCCTGAAAAGGGTGGAACTCAGCTTCTGTTGGTGGAACGTACAGTACATCCACTGCATGCTCAGCTTAGTTGTTAAGGGAAGAACAGGGATTAGTACAGAGGTCATTTTTTTATTGTATATTATCATCTTCAAACTTTGGATAAGTTCAATTGCAGGTTCTGGTGGTTGCAACATGCCATCTTTCAGGTTCTTTTTCTCCCTACTAGATTTTAAATTCCTAAAAGGGTCATCTGAAAACTTATCACAGGAAGATTGAATCCCAGGGGATTTTGGAGGATATTCATTTATCCTGAATGATGATAATATTCCGGTAAGTACAATGTCAGTTGACAAACCTAAATTACAGACATATATTGTCTGAAGCAGAATTTAACCAAAAGTCAAAAGTCTCAGGAAAGTTAAATAGTTCAGAGAAATGGTGTCTTTTTATAAGGCATAACAACATTTATTATACTTTTATTTGCCAGCATGAGTCGTAAAATGATTCCTTCTGACACAATGAGAAATCATATTGTACCATTAGAACATTAGAATGATAGATGCTGGAAATGGGCCGCTATACACAAACATGAACATGTGGTTTCTTAGTTTTTTTTATTTTTAATAAATTTGGCAAAATCTAAAGAAATATATATCATATATACCAATAATCATATTGTCATTATGGGGTGTTGTGTGTAGAATTTTGAGGGAAAAATTAATTGAATCCATTTTGGAATAAGGCTCTAACATAACAAAATCTGTGAATACTTTACAGATGCACTGTATCTTCATTGAAAAAAACAGTGCTTTTCTTTCAAAAATAAGAAAATGTCTAAGTGACCCCAAGCTTTTGAATGGTAGGGTATAAATTGAGGTATGTGCAATGGGAACCTGACCGAAAAGTTCACTTGTTTTTTTTTTTTACACATTTTATTTATAGAGCTCTGGGCAGAAGACATGGTATAAAATCAATAAATCTGTATTGTCCTCAAAGGGCAATCCTGGTGCAGCATAAAAACATGGAATGACATATTGTACATACAGTAATACACAAACATGAAGAACAACAAGCAATAATAAATAAATAACAAAAAGTGCAATGGATACGAAAAAAGTGCAAGTAGTGAAATACACAAGGTGTGACAAGGTACAAGCTTGTTGTTTTAAATGTAATTTATGCATGAAGTTACCATGCTGTCTGACAAATGTTTCCGCCACTGAAGTTGTGATTTGGTGTCACAGCACAGAAAGTCTGAGCAATGAATAGAACAATAAACCAACGAATGAAAACCACATTGTTTCTGGCCTCTTCGGAATCATATTTTGAAAGTAAAAGCTGCTATAAAATGATGGAGATAAAGCTGTGTTGTGCTGATGCACTGGCTTTCTGGAACTCATATCATATAACCATTATGACACCAATTCACAATGACCATACATTTACATGGGGAAATATAACTATATAGTTTTTTTTGTTGGCCACCTCTTTACAAATAACATATTTTTGTGATTTATTTTTAACTGAACCTATATGAACACAGCCTCCCTAGAATATGGAACATAAAACAAAAGACAGTATTTACTGGAATACATTCTTCTCTCAACCAGGGCAATGTTTCCACTGGCTGCAACACAAGCGTGACACATCTAAGTATAGATCCACCCCTGTGCTTAACAGTTGACAAGGTGTTCTTTTCATGAGATACTCATTTATTTCCCTCGAAACATATCTGCCTAATTGTGGGCAGAGTCACATTTCCAAGAGTTTTTCTTGGTCTTCCAGAGCTCATTTTCACCTCCACACTAACAATGAACTGCCATCTGTCAGTTACATTTTACATTGTGGAAACTACAAGTTGACAACCCTTTGATGCCTCTTGTAGCCTTCCTCTGCATCGTGGCCATCAATACGGTTCATTAGGAGTATTTGTAATACTTTGAAAATGGCACTAAATGACATTTCCTAAAGACAGTTGTTAACCTAATGAACCAATTAAGTTCTGAGACCTTGTAAACAGGAATTTGATGCTCTACTATAGCAATAAATGAGTTAAAGGGATTAAGGGGTATGATAACAAAGGCTGAAATCATACTGATAACATTACCGTTACATGGTCGGTGGCTGAGTTAGGTTATTGTTTTTCTTGGGGGATTGAAACACCTTTTCCATGCTTGTGTAAATATTTATGTCTCTGTTGTTCTTCACAACCTACAAACTGTAAAAAGAGACCGCCCACTCTCTCTGTTGTTGTCTGGCATCCTCAAGCCAGTTAGAAATATCTCTGGTTGTGATGTCACAACAGGAGTGGAAGTTAATCTTTGTATTGACCTCTGTATCCATGGCCAACCACAACAGAGTGGGCATTTCAGTAGGAGGGAAGTGTGTGAGAACAGAGACTGCATTGCTGCTACAGGTCTAACCAGGTGGTTTTAGGCCATAAAAGCACTTATTTATTTTTTATAAAAATGGGTGCTTTTTTTAAAAGTAACAAGTGATAAAGCACATTTCTGGAAGTCTGTATAAGATCTTTGCAGCATAAAGGAGATAAACGCATCTTCTCCATTTTGGATGCAATTGGCAGAGCAGTGTAATAATGGCAGAATCTCAGGAACTGCAGGTTGGCCAGCTCTCTCCGCTTTGTAATAATATCCAGTAAAGAGTGGCAGATGGCTAATGATGTCTTAAAAAGAGATTGAAACTCTCACCCAATCACTTTTGACCTTTCTTTCAAGGCTCCTGTATTAACTGTAATATTCTCCAATCTTTGGAAACAATAAGCTATTTTGTCTGTATTCCAAAACTTTTTAAAGTGTTAACATTTGAAGCTTTTATCTTTTGTTACCTTGTAAATGTCTGCAGACTGAGTATAATGATCTGTTAAAGTAGTGTCTGCAAAGTGCTTCAACTATGTTCGTAGGTGTTTCCACTTGAATTGTCCAAGCCGAACGTCACTGTAAAGTAAAAAAAGACAGCACTATTTATGTAGTTCTTAAATGCTATTGTATTTTAGTTGTTGGCATTGCCAAAGCGTGCATATATTCTATAGGGTTAAAAATAATAGATTGTTTTTTAAAGCTTATTTCTCTCTTTTCTCTTATTTCCCCCTAGAACTCTCTCATCTAACACATCTGAGACTGCAGTGATCTGCCCACATTCACATCACAAGTCAAAACCCACATTTTCAGTTTTGTTTTCAATGATCATTTTATTTGCTTTCGAATGAGTTTCAAAATGTGTCCATTTGGAACAGGTGTCTCTTAATTCCTAGAGTGAGCAATGCCCATTCCTTGAATGCCTACATAGCCCGGGACATATAGAACAAGAATACAGTAGAGTTTGGTGAAAAAACAACCTGCGAATGATTAGATTCTGTGAAATATTTAATTGTTAAAATCTGAGTATACAGAATTGATCATTAAATGGTCTGCCTTAAAAAAAGGAAAATTACTATTCCAACAAATGGAAACAAAAACATTAAGAATCTTCAAAAGATCCTGCTGCAACAAGGTGGACTTAAATGCACCATATACATATAACAGCACCTATAAAGGTCTCTGCACGGCCCTGCACATATATCATGTGTCCACATTGCACCAAATTTAATACTGTAGTTCCTTGGGTCCCCAGCAGTGCACCCACCAATTCTGAAGTGGATCATATGAACACTTGTCGAGATATACAAGGAACATGCAGAAGGACAGAGAGATAAACTTCATATAGTGTCTTTCAGCAGCCTGAAAAGCATTTATCACACACACAGTATGTTGATCATTGTTGCATTCCTCTGCAGGTGTTAATTATGTTCTCGCTTCAGGCATACATTGTTAGTTTTAGCATTTCTGAGTGATAATGATGGGACTTTAGCCTCAGAGACTGAAGGTAACGAAGGCTGATGAAGACGCTTATAGACACCTGTGGCAGTGTCACAGATGCTGCACCTGTTAGAGAAAAAGCTGCATATTCATCAGCGAGTCAAGTCAAGTGTTTGTTAACTGGTTCAAACTGGCTGTATTATTTGCACATGAGCTCTTTGGCAACTGTAACACGAGGCTTAATTAATTCTATGGAGAGATCTTTCATATCCTGCACTTCAAGCCCGAAAAGTTCATATTCCATAGTCATGAAGCTTTAAAGGGAAAATCGAGTTATGTTTAAAAGATAACTCCTGGTCACAAAGGTTAAAAAAAAGGAATATATGGCATTAACAAAATAGAATTACCTATAGGTATTTTGATTTCCTTTAAACAAAAGCATGCATAAAATGTTTCAAAAATGACTGATTACTAAGTGGCACTAACCAGCATTGCTGCCATTATTTGAATATTTAAAATTAAAAAATATAACAACCATTATTGACTGTGTCATTGCTTAGCATAACAGCCATAAAAGCAGCATGCCAGGTTGTTTTAGTTTCACTAACAGTATGCCCCCTGATGTGTACACCATGCTATGACAAACAGTCAACAACTGGTGAGAGATAATTATTGCACCAACAATGCCTCTCAAACCCATTATTTCCACCATCTTTCCTGGAAAATGAAGAAAAATAGATGAAGCAGTTTAGAGGGAAACAAGCTCAGAAGATAAACAAGCTGTCGACTTTGCCCTTATGTAGATGCAGACATGAATATGAACTCTGTCAAGAACGGCAATGGTTAACATTCCAAGCATTGAGGAATATAAAGTGAAATTATAGAGTGTGCATGCAGAAACATGAATCCTATGCTATCTATACTGGCATCTTACAGCACAGATTTCTACCCTGTTCAACTCCCACAGAGGATGGAAATTGCAGCAGCAGTTTGGAAACTCAAACATCTGAGCAGCCTCATATTTTTCCTTTCTTGCATTTTTCATGTTACACTACGTTTTTATATACAACTATACGTTCAAAATAAGGGACTAAGTGCGATGAAAAAAGGATTTTAATTTAAGGATTGACATCATCATCATCTAGATTTTAAAACAAAATTACTCATGAGCATCATTGGCCAGCTGCTGGCCAACTTCATGAATGATCCTGACTATGAAGAAATGTAACCCTGCACCACTGAATGAGCGCAGCAGGGAGTTAAATGAATATTTGACCAGTTTGTACGTTCATAGGGTGGTGTTGAAGAAGACTCAATAAGTAGCTGGAGTCAGAGGGCATGTTCAATAGAAGATTGTATTAAAACTTCTTTCTCTTCTCTTTTGTAGGAAAAGAAATACAACATAGCCCAACCTGACATTTAAAAAAGAAGAACTTTTTGGTGCAGTGAAACAGTTTGACAAAGCTACACAAACCTTCACTCACTTACAATCACTCTTGCAAATGACTCTTAATTACTGCATTGTATTTTTAGTTGTTCGTCCTTGTTTTACCTTTTGTTTTAATAGTCTGAACTTAATAAAACTTAACAGGAGACCACTGACTCATAATAAATATTTGATTCTGGCCAGATGTGATACCATGAGCAGTCCATAAAACGTCTCTTGGCTTTGTTTAACATTGTCGTGCAGGCCAAAAATAATTAACTGATGGACAGCCAACCATCCATCAAGGTTGTTGCTCCATCCATCAAAAGGTAACAAGGAACACACACGCACATTTGCCTTTCAGTTATGCTCCCCCCCACCAAACACACACTTATTTCCCATGACTCAACAGAAACACTGACTTATCTTGCTCTCAGGCAGGAGATCATCTCTGTAGGCTTCTCACCAGGTTAGTTTCCTCCGCTATGAACCATGATCGCTGCAGATAAATAGTTAATCTACAATGCATATTGCATACACCCCCTTTCCGAGATATTAAGGCACCCTGTGGATTTTTGGATCTCTGTTGTGGAGCAATGTTTCATGTGTGAGTTTGTTTGTTTGCACTCGTTCACCCACACGTGCACCCAGGCCAATGCTGTAACATTATTCCACTGATCTAAGTGGTGATAATGTGCCAAAATCTGCAGCAATGTGCCAACAATGGCAGTAAAAGACTCTGCCAGACAGTAAAACATGGAGGTAAATAAGGTGGGTTTCAAACTTTTAAGATGAATCTGCTTTGCAAAGACTATAGGGGGCTGCAGATGCATATTTGTTAGACCTCAAGGATGCAAATTAAATGTAAGGACATCTGCAAGTGATAAATTACCATTGAAACTTTGAGAAACCTTGAGAAAATGAAGACTGAAGTCTGATTATTATACACAATGTTGACAGTTCATGGTCCGCCTAACGTTCATCTATGAATGGTGAATTGAACTTTAGTTGATATCTAATAGTAAATAATTGGCTTCTATACCATCTATAAACATTATCTGGTTTGCTATTATAAAGTTGCAACTGATGATTATAATTATATAATATTAAATGCTTAATAAATACTTTGTAACACATCTATACAAATTATTACGATTTGTTAAGCAAGCACTTATTAAGTAAATGAATGATTTACAAATCAGTATTAAGTATAACTAAGAATTATCTGTTTCAGAATAATACTTAGTGATGCTAAGCATATTAGCATATATTAGTATTTATGATCCAAATAATCTTTATGAGCAATTTGCAAATCAATCATTATTCATTAACAAACAGTAAAATAAAGATTAACTACAATTTAATAAACATTCTACTATCCATATATAGATGACGTTATTATAGATTATAATACATTTTTTTGTCTAGAATGATAGAATGCATTAGTAAAGGTATAACTTTTCTTTTTTGTGTTTGTGCAGGAGTTGAGACAAACTGTAGAGGGCTTTGTTAATGATTGCATGGTTTCACAAACCACATCATTAATCCCTCTGTGTCTGGCTCAAGGCCTAATTTTCCACCAAATTTCATCAATGGACAAGTGCAAATAAACAAACAGGAAAACAAATGTAGCTGAAGGCAATTAAACATCCCATAGGTGCACCTCAACTTGTTAGCTGACGCCACCACACACTTAGCGAAGACAAGTGGGTGGATTCTAAGAAACCAGAGATAATGTTTAAAGGATTGTCTAAAATGTAAGAACAGGACCACAGATGGATTGCAGTACAGTCAAGTGAGCTCACTGAAGCTCAGGTTTGCATGTGCACTTGGCAGGAGAAAAAAAGAATACTAAAAAGAAAGGGAGGTGTAATTTGTACGTATACAAATGTCAAAATGTCAAGGCATGTAATCCTTTCAAAAGGTGATCAGGTCTTTGGGTAGAGCTTGGCGGGACTCCAGAATTTAGCACAAGGAAAGTGCTTACTCCAAATTCTGGAGGTGAACACTGAGTTCTGATCCCACTTTCGTCGCCCCTCTCCTGTGCATCCACACTGCTGCTTTGAGAGGATTATTCTGGTATCACTACATATGGGTTTACAGTAGTAGCATGCAGTATATCCTGAGTGGCATACTCCCGTTTATTTAATGTCAGCATACACTTTAAAGCATGTTTTCCAAAGATGTAAGGGGACTGTAAAAAAGTATGTTACTAAACCAATCAGTTGAAGCCATATCACTACAAATCCTCAGCCCATATCCCTGCAGCGATGCATTTCCTCCTTGATAAGAGCTGCATCATTCACACAGACTCAAAATATTTTAAAACCGTGGAGTTGACAGAAATATCTACAGGTTAGGCTTTACCCCATTTAAATAATTAATGGAGCATTTGTGATGTAGCGTTTGCATACAATATGTGCGTTGGGCTTTCTGGGAGTCTAATTAATCAATTAATGTAATATAATTCAGAAGTATTATTAGAATTAATTCAATCAAAAAATAGGAATTGCTGTGCTTTTATTTCCTTATATTGAGTAATTTTTATCTATATAGGAGAGGGATGGTTTTAATTTAAAATAAGGTGGTGAATTTATTAGTCTATGCTATCACAAGTTGCTGGAGCCCAAACAGAAAAATGATTTAGTAATGATTTAGAAGCTCAGCTAGGCAGCTCTGTGCCATGCCATGCAGGGCTTTTAAAGTCAAGAATACAAGTTTAGAAGTAATTATACCACCAGGCAGCCAATGAAGGGACGTTAAAGCTATGTTTTGGTCACCCCGAAGTCATGCAGTCATGTTTTGGTTATAAGGCACATGCCACAGCATTGCACTAATCCAGATAAGAAGTGATAAGAAGATGAATAACTCTGGGGAGATCATCAAATTAATAAAAGATCTATTTCTGGAGATATTTCTCATGTAGAAACAAGTTCTTTTGTTTCTACTTGTGGGCACCACCTGCTGAGCTGGAGATCCAAGACCAGGCAGTTCTGGTCCTAAGTGTACTCAGGGCCTATAATGAGGATTTCCATTTTGCAGGCGTTGAGCTGAGGAATTTTCACTGCCGTTCACCCAAGGAGGATGTTTTCACGTTCATCTGCTGAAGGGGGAAAGTTTCTCTATGCTCAGTGAAGATTTGTGACATCCTGGTCCAGAATTCAACATTCCAGTATGATGTGGAATCTTGAAGCCTCTGATGCACATAGACTGACACTTATTAGTGAAGTTACTGAGTCCAACAATTGAACGTTTGACATTAAATATATAGTAGATGTTTTTTATTGGAGGAGAAACCGTATTAGACATTCAGAGTAGAGTATTTTATACACCAAAACCAACCCTTATCATTTTCTTTATGATTTTCTGCATTCCATGGATTCCTTTACTACTTTCTTTTAACAACACTCAAAAAAAATTCTGTTCAACGTCTGCTCTCCCACCACTCATCTCTCTTCTTCCACTTACAGCAACTGTTGCTAGGCAACAGCTCATACCTGCATTTGAATATTGTTTACACAAAAACAATATTCGATAGTCAGTGAATTTATCAGATATAGATTCTGTCATAGATTATCTCTGCTGGAGTTGTATGCGCAGTGCTTGAAACGCCACTTAATTAAACTACTGCATGTTATTCTGATTGAAGTGTTTTACTATGCAGCAATATACCAACATAGCCTCAACATCCATCTGTTCATGGCTTGTTTATGGCAATAATATATATATATATATATATATATATATATATATATATATATATATATATATATATATATATATATATATATATATAATAAAAAAGATGGGATAAGATCTCAGAATCAATGCCTTTCTTTTAAAAATTAATATAGCATAAATGCTGGAAAAACTAAGAGCCCAGTTTAGCCAATTACCTCATAAATGTGTTCAGATGCAGCAGTCTCTAGGCTATAGAGACGTCACAGTAGATTAACCTGCTAAAAGGCTGATTCGGCTGATTCTGGCAAAGATACGAGTGTGGCTTTAAACCATTTTGTCTTTACTGACTTGTCTTGTCTGTAATCCTTCATCCTTCCCCCCGACTGCTGCGTGGCGTACCTGCAGATTGCTAAGAATGCACATCACAGTTCCATATTACAACTGTGCTACAGCATGTCTGAACACAAGCTGCCTGTCAGCGTCTGAATTGATTTTGGAGATTTTACAGATTCCTTTAAAGTCCCCGACAAGGACCGGGCCATTTCTCAGCCATTTTAATTCCTTTAAAATACAGAGAGTGTTCTGAGACGCTCTCTGAGGCGGGGACGTTTCATAAGGCTGGCGAAAGTCCATATACACAATTGGGCTTTTGCCATCAGGGCCAAAAGACTGTCATGTCCTTTCAGAAGAGCAGGAAAAAAGGAGCCAAAGGATATACTCTCAACTACTCTGCATTTGGAAGAAATCATGTTTCCCTTTCTATATCTGGAAATGTAGTTTATCTCTTTAATATCTGCCTTAACCTTCATAAATCCTGTCGGGAATATTAATATTGAATAATACATTTGGAAAACAAGTTGGCAGTAAACAGCGACCTGTCCTCCTATGTGGTCAGTGTTCCTACTGTATTGTTCTTTCACTAACCCTTCATATGACCTATTGGTATACAGTTTACTGAACCGATAGTTTGGCATTTATCAAGTATGTAAGAGCAGGAGCGCTGATCGATAATTCATTTCGGCTCTGTCGTCACGCCATGACATAAACAATCGGTGAGGCTGCGGTGGCCGTCGCTGCTAGTTCAGCTCTCCTATATTAGAGGTGCTGGAATGAGGCAGCAGCCTTGTCATTTGAACGGTTGAACGGCCGCGTCGGCGGCTGCCAGCTCATCAAAGCGCGGAAAAGGGCGACCGGCACCGCCAGCGCAGGTAACCAACCACCTGTTTATTATGAGACACTTCTGGTGCGTCTGAACTCACAGCAGCTGCCGCTACAGCAGCATCACCCTCATCTACAGGCTGTGGAAGACTCTTAAAACCACAAACATACAGCCCCAAAGGGCTGTGGCCAATCATATGCTCTGAAAACAGGGCCTCGCACAGCATCTATTTATCAAGACATTATTTTGTCTATAAAGTGTCAGAAAACGCAACTTGACGTTTTTCCCATTTTTGTTCAACAGTTTACAGAAATCAAAGCAGGAGACACACTGGAGGAAAAGAGACATTTGTTTTTTACATTTCTGGTTGATAGATAACCTAAATTATTTATCAAATATTTCAGCAAAACACCTCCATCCACAGTTGTTATATCACAGTGCTCTCCCCCTCCCCCCTCTCTATCCTTTTTGCAGCTTGTTTTATACAGTATGTCAACCTACAGTGGATGCACAGTGCACTTCTATTATGACTCTGCCAGCGCTGCAACACCAGCACAATGAGATTTATTTCAGTCTCAAAGGTGCTGTGCGGGGGCTCCTTGGTGTGTTTATGTTTAATATGCAGCCTGACAGTCTGACTGGGCCATCTGCACGACGTGTGAGGTCCTATCACAGTTTGTTCTCCACAGAATGTGTCAGTCTCTTCTTGCATAAATCATGGACTTACTCACAATTAGCCCAGTCGATTTCTTCCCCTGTATTCTGTAAAATTAAACAATTCTGATTTAGATGCAAGCCAGGGAAATAATTGCCGTGCTGCTCCTCCATATGCCATTTAACAATATGCATTGTTTGCTTTGTTGGCTGAGAAGGAGCTTAGAATCAAATGAATAATGTAAAAATATATATTTATATATATACATATATCTAATAATAAGATATCTAATATGAATTATTGGAATAGATGTCATAAAACTGTAATCTTCCTTTCACTTTTTGCTTCTGACTGGAAATATCCTAACTATAAAAAATAGATGCAAGCCAAGGAAATAATTGCTGTGCTGCTTCTCCATATGCCATTTAACAATATGCATTGTTTGCTTTGTTGGCTGAGGAGTAGCTTAGAATCAAATTAATAATGTAAAAATATATATATATATATCTAATAATAATAGGATATTTAATATGAAGTATTGGAATAGATGTCATAAAACTCTTTCTTTTAACTTTGTGCTTCTGACTGAAAACATCCTAACTATAAAAAAGAATAATTATTTTTTCATGATGATACTAAGCTCGTCGTATTCTGCCTCTTATTGCTTTTTGTATTAACAACCACACACTACATGGATTAAGGAAAGTGTGTGTCTACTTCTACCCCAAAGGGTAACTTGGCTGACAACTCTCTCTCTCTCATTTCTGGACTGCGACACATATTTTAGATTATCAGCCCACATGAGTTAGCCAGGCATGTTCAGTGTAGTATCACTTTCAGGCAGCAGACACTTGACTGCTGCCAATTCACACAAATCTACTTTTGGATCATCTGTTGTAGTACCAGTTGTGTAGCAGAATGTGGACATTTTCACTTGATTTGCTGCTGTCAAGGCAACACACGGCATAATTGCAGCTCCATAGTTACTACCTTTACCTGACTGTTCAGTTGCCATTATAGATTATATACGATGCAATACTGATGTTTTTTACTCAGCAGGATCTGTGACTGGTAACTAAAACCATTAAGCTCCTCTCCAGCAGTAAATGAATGAGGAGATTGTAAATGATGCAATTGTTATAACTGAATAACTTCCAACTAAAGCTGGAATCCCAAATAAAAACATTTTCAGCCATGTGCTTCAGCCAGATATTGTAATAACAAACACAAATGTAAATGTTTTCCTCCATAAAATCTCTTATCCAGTCAGTACAGATAAATGTCCGTAGTTACTTTGGGCAGACGCCAAATTATATTGAGGGACAACTGTTCCTGAAAACGTAATTTCACCTTCCCTAATCCTTGGCCTACGTCATCTATTTCACATTGATGTCTACTGGACGAATGTGGATGAAAGTGAAAACGTCAGCTAGTGAGTACAAACAGAAGATATAATTGTGAATAATTCAGTAAAAAATATCCAGAGGGATGGATACAAAGGAAGAAAGGAAGGTTCTTATCTGAAAACTTTAGCTTAGTTGCTAAGAAAAGTGGAAAGAGAAAAGTGGAATGCATTTTATAGCATACTGGGTTTCTTTCGACTTTACTGGATTAAGAAAGGACTGTAACAAGAAACCAAGCTTCCAAGGTTGGTTACAACTAAGATGATGCAGTTACATGGTTTGTGCTTGAGCCACAGTCCTGACGTTGACCTTTAAGAGGATTATCCCTCCCCACACCTTTCAGGCTGCGCTTTGCTCCTGGTTGGCAACCTCACCTTCTACCACTGTCTGTCCACTTTTTGTGTGTAACAGGTGTTATTAGATGCTTGATTATAGACAACACCAGTCAAGTGGGAAACCATCTGTTTCACAGCTTGCTGATGGTCCATTTAACCTGGCAATCTTCTCTTAGAACTAGGCTCCCCGAGCAGAGATTTTCTTAAAGGGGACATTTGCAATTAGACCTGACAATTAGGATATCTGCTTTGGTTATCATGTCTGTTTCCAATCTTTATTTCATGCAGCAGCAAAGTTGATATTTACATATCTACGATAGTGTAGAAAATAATGAGCTCACGCTTTTCCTTGTCTCGTCTTGTAACCTTTAGAGAAATATTTAAACACCACAGTATGTTTGTTGCTTTAAGGGGCTTTGACATTGACATCCTGACAAGGTGCTGTTCAAGTACACACACAGTGGCTGATGCAATACCCTGTCACGATTTACTCGCATGATCCTTTTATTTTTTTTCCAACCCTGCCTCAAATAAGTATAAACTGCTCTGCAGTATTTGAGTGTTTATTAAAATTTTCAGCTGGATGCAGCAGCTGTTTTGTTGTTTCTTCTCTTACAACAACCCTGGTCTGCTCCAATGATTCTGTAAATCGACTTTTGTATAGATTAGACTTTGACATAATGAAAATAGCCCATGAACAACATAATTATCATTATCAACCAGTAATAAAGTTCTTATTATATGTATGATACACTGATTAAAGACAGACTACAGCAGTAAACAGCAAACCTCATGTTTTATTTAAATGAAACCTCTGCACAGCAGGTGATATCACTGTTGGCTCATATACAGTATGTAAAAGTGCAAAATCACCTTAAAAGGAAATAATGATTTAATTTTTCAGAGCTGTATATAATCCTACCTCAAAGTAAAACAGTAAAAAAAAAGTAAGAAAACTGATGACTGTGAAAAAAAAAGAAAAAGAAAACAACATAATTATTGTTATTTTTTAATTAATTAATTATTTATCATTATTTTTAATTAGCCATCATCTTAATTTCCCATAATTCCACCCCCTATATGCGTTAAATATCACTAGAGAAAATTAGATAGTGCTAAAGGTTGAAACTGTTTTATTTTTAGACAGCGAAAATAAGAACCTGGAGTTTGAGTTACATTCAAAGAAAGTGTGAATATCAAGGGAAAATAATTATAAAGATATAATTACTATCATAATAATTGTTAATATGTATAGTGAGCTTGTTTGTTTTGTTGAAAAAGTATAATGACTTTACCTTCTTACCTTAGGAAGAGCTGCATTTAGGGTCATGTGCAGCATCTGTCTGCTGCATTTCTGTGTCTCCTTCAAAATCAATAATCGTCCCCCTGATAGTGTGTGATTAAAATGAACTCAATAAATAGCTCCATCTACTAAGACAGAAAATAATGATATAAAGTCATTAGGATGTCATGATAAATAGGAATGATAGAATAAAGCTGCTGTGAGATATGACAAAGACCTCTGGGGTCTGTGGGAACCTCAGCCAGTAGGAGGAGGGTTAGAGGTTAAAACTCGAGCAGCAAGTGCTGCAATAAATCACCTTTTTGTATTTATTATGTCTTATGTTACATTTGACCATTCTCTGAAAACAGATGAAAGAAACACCCAGAGAGAGATTCTGTTGAGTTGCAAAAGCTACTAAAAACAACACTTATTAGTCCATAAGCATCACTGAACCTCTTCTATTTAGGTAAAGATTTCTTGATTTCACATTATATTCACTACAATGGGATCATTAATCATTATCACCCAACCCTACATTGTCCTGTTTTCCCAGAGATCAGAGGATGTGTTTTTCTTTCCTTTGCTGTTCAGGGGTGTCGGTGAGGGTTAAAGTTGCACATTTTGGCTTACACATCATATATTCACCTTCCAATACATCCATCTGCCCAGCAACCAGCATCCATCATTACCCTTTAAGTACCTACTAATCACCCAGATGCATCCTGTTTCTTCCTGTTCTAGTGTCAGCACTCTTCATTACATTATATATCAGCCTCGTCTCAAGAGAGAAATGTTGACAGTGTACATTTCTGGAAACCTTGGATTATGAACATTTCAGACATGGTGATGTCTGTGATTTCAACAGCATTTTTCTCAGCAGGAGGAGAAGAGTTGGGAGGATGGTGTGTTTGTTTCATGACCTGCAGTTGGAAAAGTTGCAGGACATACATGTTCATCACCTGTCATCCTGTCATGTCATGATCTAATGATTTTAACCTGAACCATGATCGTTTCCTAACCCTAACCACCTGTTTTCTAAACCTAACCACGCTGTAAACGTGCTGTCATCCACCTATTTGCATTTTAGCATCATTAGCATCCTTTGACACCCTACTGCATTCAATTTATGAACCTACTATGCTTTAGCACTTTGTCATCAACAGGTCGGGGGGTGATTTGACTTGTAACATCTAAAGCGCTTTGTTCATTATGTGTGTGAAAAGTACTTTACAGTATAAATAAAGATTTATTGAATGATCATTGAATGGGCTGTGTGTAACATTTGTAAAGCATTGCTCTGGTGGCCTGTTGCTATGAAATTACACTCTATCCCTCAAGGTTTTAAATATCTGACTCTTGTGGTCTTTACTGTTGCCATGACGATGAGGGTGGCCTAAATTTAAGGAAATAGTAACCTATACCCACACCATGATTCAAGTGATAATTTGATCTTTATCTAAGTGTTTCTTTGTGGCCAAAATTAACCAGACATTAACCACAGTGTTATCACAACATAAAACACCCACACCAGCTCAGTAACATGCCCAGGGCCAGCACTCACTGAACTGTGTGTATTTTTGGAGCAATGGGCCTTCAGAGCAATAGGCGTTTGTTTCCAGGATAATGGGCTGTTGGACCAATGGGCTTTCTGTCCAAGGGGACATCTTTTGAACTATTGGGGTTTCAGAATAATGGGCCTTCAGACCAATGGGCTGTCCCCCTGTTTAAATTGCTCATTGTAGCTGCTCGTCTTTGTAGAAACGGCTGAATAGTAACCAGGAAGTCTGGAAAAGAAAGGAAAGGGACCGACTGTGAAGTGGATAGGCAGTGTAAGGGGTCTAGGTCTTGTTTGAGGAGACCAGGTTCTTTATTATTTTCATTTAGTATAACAAGATAATGCTGTCTGGAGTAGTACAGAGCTGACTTAGTGTATTCAGCGGGGCTCTTATGACATACTTTTATTCAAGAAGACTGATTGATGGCATATAACAATATAACTTTCAGTTTGTAATATAAGGCGGCTACCTGAACAAATACTGGTAATGACAAGGATTAAGTATATTAACTAAATGGTGTTTCTACAGTAGTTTGTGTATGTCCCCATCTAATCCAAGTATCAGTCAATTTTTTTGTGATTTTGCGATTTCACGAATTCCTGCAAAATCAGCAATATATCACATTTTTGCGATGCCACATAGACACACACACACACCTTCTCATCAATGTGTTTTCTTTATTTTCATGACTATTTACCTTGTAGATTCTCACTGAAGGCATCAAAACTATGAATGAACACATGTTTATGGTGTTATGTACTTAACAAAAAAAGGTGAAATAACTTAAAACATGTTTTATATTCTCATTTCTTCAAAATAGCCACCCTTTGCAGTGAGAATCTAATGTAAATAGTCATGAAAATGAAGAAAACACATTGAATGAGAAGGTGCAATTGCACGTTTACCTGTTTTACTTGTTTACCTCAGTTTTACACCAAAATAAAGGGGACATTGTTTCCAAACACTGCTGCTGCACATTTACTGAAAATGCTTCTTCTTTTACTTCTACTTTTTAAAGACAACAACCAACCATCCGAGCCCTGATCACCGACACTTGGCAGCCAATCGAAACTAGTGTTTTATTGTTGTTGTGTTCTTTGTTTGTGTTAAAATTAGTGTTTTTTGACACATTTACATCGGTATCATCCTGTAGATGCCTCCCTCGCTTCATCTGCCTCTATATTGCCGCTTCTGTCGATAAGTAATCCATGTCACTATGATCCCCATTCAAGACTGCACCAAGTAAGTGCAGATAGTGCATTACATTTTCACACATTGCATAGTGAGAACGCAGTTATGGACTTAAAATCTTAAGTGTGAGTGCAGAAGTAAGCAATTTGGGACACAGCATCAGTTTTTATGTCTTAAGCCTTAAGGAGTTTACAAGTAAGTAAAAAATGGTGCAAAATTAATTGCAAATTATGAGAAAATGTGGCCATAAAATCAGTTAATTTGATCGCAAAAATCACAAAAAAAAAAAAATCATGAAACCCTGGTGGGACTGAAGTGTAGTTCTAAGACTGAGGAGATGATTGCAGAGACAGGTCATAACAGTAACTAACTCATCGCAGGCCAGAGGAGCATAAATCTATCCCTTTCCAGGCCAACAGTACCTCTACTGAGTCAAGGGATAGATTTATAACAATACAAGGAACTTTATTAGCACAATTGTTCAATAATCTTTTTTTAACCATGTCCTTATTGAGAGGTAGAGCTATTATAGCTGTTTGTGTGTGTGTGTGTGTGTGTGTCTTGGGGGCGGTTCTGGTTCAATGTTATGGTTTTCTAATGTTCTCATTTCTAAAACACCCAAGTGGCGGTAAAATTTAAAACACGTACTTTGATTTTCTCCTACATGAGCTTTATACCAGGGAAGATGTGAAGACATGGGCAGTCAAAGGTATTGGCAAAATCATATATTGATGATCTGTTTCTGACTTTCGAAGACCTGTGTAAAAAAAAATGACACTATAAAACTTACAGATGAAGCATTATATATCTGAGACCCAAGATAACTCAATCCAGCTGCCACGTCTTTCTACTAGAATGTAATGATACAACACTCCAAAGGTCAGGGTCAGATATGTCTCATATATAACACATTTGTTATATACACATGTGTGGAGAATCCTAGGAGGGTAACAATTTGAACAGCTGAAGAATGGAGGAGGAATTTTGATCAATACAATATTTAAATTATTAGAAACTGTCTGGATCACCCCTACGTATATTACCCCCTCTCTACTCCACTGTTCCATAGTACCAGACTATTGTGTAGAATGTAACATAGAGAAAGGCCCAATGTTCCACTGTTTATGTAATGAAGTGCATGAGAATCCGTGACTGTTGTAATAATGTACTGTATCTGAGATGGTATCACAGATAGTATCTGAGTAACAACATGTCCAGAGATGTGCATCCCAGGTCTGTTCATCGATAGACCAACAGAATATAAATAAGAAGAAAATGACGTTCTTCTCCAAGCTAAACACACTATCGCTCTCGTTTGGACCAAATATTAATGCTAAAGATATCTCAACACATATAGGATCTTTTCCTGTATTTAATAGAAAATAAACATTTGGGCCCTAGTTTTTAGGGGTTACATGTTCATATTTTGTTTGTCTCTGCCTCTGTTTTATATATGTATAGATTTATGTATGTGAGTGGATGGATGTTTTTTACTACTTTCATGTTAAAAGTATTTCTCTGACACTGGCGTGCTACTCAAGCAGTTCTAACATTTGTTCTGATTGTTTGTTTCTTTACATCCAGATGTTTGATGACTTAAATCCATTACTAGAGGTTTTTAACTTTACTTAGAGGTAATAATTGTTAGACAAATGTTTCACGTATGTATGTGCAACAAGAACTTGCAACAGGAACAGCGAGCCTTTTAGTAAGCATTCAAGATGTTCACATAACAAATGTTTCTTTTCTGGGTGTTATTTTTTAAAGCTAATGCTGTCAGTGCTTCACAGTTCTGCAGCAGATTTTCATGTTTTACATCCATTTTGGATGTCAGAGGAACACTGATGTGGTTCTTTGTTATTTTTCCTTTGCTCTCATGTTCCCTTTTCAAACTGTGCTCACAACTGGATCTTGCCTTTTCTGGACACACAGCCGGATCAGATTATGACGCACTCACGCTGACGTCCGATGCAAGAAAAAAAAATTAAGGCATGTGTATAACACTCACGTACACAATCCTAAACCCACACAGACCCCACGGAGAACAAATGCTCCGCGATTCACTGCTTGAGATTACAGCTCGCTTCCTGAATTAGATGCGACGTCATTTCATCGAGGCTGACTGTGTCACCTCTCGGATAAATTGATCGGTTAGCGAATGAATTAACGATCCCCTTTGTTGGACTACACATTCAAGGCCGACCTCACATACCAATAAGTGTCTGAATGAACCCTGCACCAATTGTCTCATCACATTTCGCTGGGCAGCCATCAAGCACTTTGTGAATGAAATGGAGCGATCCCAGAGGCAATTGGGACTGTGAGCCATTTTGTGCTATTTGCGTAGTGGGGATGTGATAGTGAAAAGCAGTCTCCTCACTGAATTGCACTCTTTTTTTTTTTTTTTTTTTTACAAGAAGGAATCATGAATGTCGCGAGATCCAATTTGTATTAATTTAACATAAATGTAAGCAAGGATGGTGAAGGATAATATTTTCCGACTAGGACAATGTTCTTCAAGGTTCTATGAGGTTCTTTGTTCATCATATTGAGTCAGCGGAGGGAGCATGAATAGCCTATCACGCTATTGGCTATGAAATTCACAGATTTTCCCGCTTTGAATCAAATAATTCAGTCAGACAGATGGAGTGATTCTAATTAGATGAAAGAATACAACTTCCCATGTATAATGCAGAAAGATCACTTCCTTTTCCTCTCTTTCCTCATCTGACCTCATAAAATAAGATGGAGTTTTCACATTCTTCTCAGTTCAGCATTCTGTGAGCTGCTTAGTAATCCTTTTTGTTTGAATATTTCTATGTGTTTGTGTGCAAATGGGACAAAGGCAACAACATAGTGACGTCCGCATGAATAATACATTCAGTGAAATCTATTGGAAAAAAAGAATTGCAATTTTTATTTGTATTCATGTACAGTATGAACTACAATCTCAGGTATCAATAATTGAACATTATCCTCAGAGAAATTAGTTGGACTCCTGACAAGCACAGTCTCTTGTTGTTTTTTTTCTTGTTTTTGTTTTGCCTTTTTTAATTTTTTAACAATCGAAGCACATGTAAAATTATGATCTGAAGTTTTTTTTTTTTGCATTATGTTTTTGAAAATATTTTTTTTTTTTTTGTAGAAATTTAACCATTTGATGATTATTCTCTCCAAAAATGAGAGAGAATATTCCCACATACAGTAACCCTCCCCATACATAGACAGTTGGCAGAATAACACACAAGAATTTTTATCACCTTGGCTTTAGGGTTTTGCACAAAAATCAAGCTCACTCTGCTGGTATTTTTCATGTCCAACATTCTGAACATCAGTCTTAATTTCTTTCTGGCACTCAAATATCTCCCCTACGTTAAAGCCATCCTGCTCAATTTAAAATACCAATACAGAGATATTCCATTCATTCTGAATAACTCACAACCCTCCTTCCCAAATATATATATATATATATAAAAACCTTTTTTTTTTCACTGTAGCCAGCGTCAACATTGAATCATTAAGCCACCAAAAGCATTGAAAAGGAATTGAGCATTGAAAAAGAAAACGGTTGAAAGGGAAAGAACAGTTCACTTGCTGTTAATACCATTGACATCGTTCCAAACGCTCAAACAAAGGCTGACAATGAATCCGTTTCAATTAGTCCTGCTCCATGTACATTTTCACTTGGCCCTATCTAACCAGACATGGCCTGTCTTTAGAAGTGCATTTTATGTTGTCTACACTACATTTATGTTAAGATATGTTTTTCTTCCAGCAGCTTTATTAACTGTGCCATTATTGTGGAAAAAATGAATTAATACATTTAGGAAGAGTGACTGATCAGAGGATTATGCTTTTGTGAGCTGCAGTGCTTTACTCTGCTCGTCCTATAAGCTATGGTCACCATGACTTCACAGAGATAAAAATCAATAAGCGAGTAGAACCGCTCGACGCTTAAATTGTTAAATTTTTTACATCAGCATCATTTATTTCATTTAAATCACTGAAACCGTGCGGTGCCCTGCGATGGCGACAGGCAGCGCATGCGGCTCAAATCCCATTAAAGCCATCTGTAAATATATGTTTCATAATGCCAGTTTTGTCGATAATCAGTCACATTTGAGAAATCCCTTTGGGGAAATTAAACGCTTGTTGCACAGAGACCAAAGGGATATCTACTGTACCTCTTCTTACTTTCTGCACAAGGTCACTGTTTCCATGGCGACAGTCTGATGGCTACTTTTGCTTCCTTCTTCCTTATCTAGTTTTCACTCCTCTCCCTTCATATCTGCAATATCTCCGTTTGAAGGCCTCTTATGACCGTTGTGGGTCCGCCCCCCTCCCCCTTCACCCCCCACCCTTGCGTGCACCTCCACCCGCCCACCGTTCTTCACTTTTCATCCCTGCCTTCCTCTTTGAAAGGCTAAATGAAAAAGCTAAGCATAAGCAGACTACACGGACAGACATTGTTTTGATGATCTATAAATGATGCAACATCAAAGTGTGTGTGTGTGTTTTTCTCTCACAAAAATGAGACTGAGCAGGGGTCGCTTCAATATCAAAGGCCTCTACCCCCTGTTAGATGTTAGGCACAGGGAGAGTGGAAAAGTCTCATGCTGTTTTGTTATCAGCTTTTCTCTGTTAGTCTGCAAATTAACTGCTGATACAGATTAATGAGCTATAACCCATCTCCTTATTTTGTTGCAGGTTCCTAACTGCTTCACTGACTATGTTAGCCCCATCTGCGTTAGTCTGACAGGGTCACACTACATTACAAAGCAGCCTCATTTGCCTCTTTATCTGTACTAACAGATGGACTATCAGCGCCCGAGCTTGTGTGACCCTGGGGTGATGGCAAGGTAACGCGACACTGAGTGGACGTAGATCATTACTGGGTTAACAGGAAGGCTACAGACTGCAGCCTTATGCTCCCCTTCATTTTCTCAAGCAATATTCTGCCGTCGTGCGGCACATGCCGGAGGATAAAGCGAGACAAATGAGACATGTCGAGGGGTGACGAACGTGCCTGAACTGAGTGACGGAAAGACAATCAAAGAGGCAATAGGACATCGAGGAAAGCAGAGTGGAGGTAAAGCAGGAAAGTAGGAGGAAAACAGGTTGTAGAGAAATGGTGGATGGAGTCGTGGGAGCGAGAACTTAATCTTAATTAAGAGAAAGCTGTATGGCTGTTTTTAGGAGCCACAGGGGAAATGCACATTCCTACTCATTTGGCTGCTTTGCTCCTCAGGCATGTTGGCTTCACTGTGATATCATCGAGAGCTTTGTCGTTAAAAGAGCTAATTTTGCGCTGAGTGGCAGCTAGAATGTGATAGCTATGAAAATAAACCAATTTAATGTCTTCATAGAGCTCAAATTTAGACAAGGAACAACTACTAAATAAATGCCAAAAACACTAAAGTGATCCCATTCACAAAAACATATTAATGTTTTAATGACATTCCATTTTAGTATATGGCCAATGCCTGGTTTCACATGGGCTGCATTTGATACATTCCAAATTCACTTGAAGTAAACCATTCTTTCCCTTATGCAGTATTACACAGGAAGAGAGGGAGAGAGATAGAGAGAGAGAGAAATAAAATGAGCTAAAAAGCTATCACACATTGTTTTTCTTCATTTAGCCACTAGACATACTTTGTAATAAATAATCTTTGTTTTTGTAAAGACACTTTTTAAAGTATCATACGGTATCCCTTTGCCAAATGCTGATTTATCAACATCAACTCTGTCAAGTTAATGTCATTCTGATTTCTTTTAATGTTCATGTTTTGGTCCATTGTACTCCAAGTATTAAACTGATGAAACTGGATATTTTGTCAATTGCAAGGTCAGATTTGGGTCTCTTGCACATTGTCTTTTGAGCAGGCTTGAATCAGTAAAGGTTCCTGTGTGACTGAGCTATGTATGGTACTGAGCATAGGAGGGTGATGATAAGTGCTCTTGTAGGTGTTGTAGTGGTTGTAGTGCTCCAGTGGGGGCAGCGATAGGTGTCTCTCCATGGCAGCCACGCCTGCAAGCTCTTCTTCAACAGTAATGACCTCCATGGAGGAGGCGGGTCCATCAGGATCCTGTTGGTTATGCTGCTTCCTCATCTTGTAGAAAATAACCAGCAGAACAGCAGCCATAAGGGTGATGGCAACGAAACAGCCGATGATAATCTTGGTGGTTTTCATCACCTCATCCAGGCCATTGAGGGCTCCCTCTCCATCCAGATCAAGAACTGGAATGGTATAAGTCCGCTCTGTGGTCCGTGTTGAAACAGGAGTACCTTTTGTTGTTGAGGATGACACCCAGCCAAATGGGGGAAGTGGCGTTTGGATATCATCCCCTGTGGTGTCAATGGTCTCCACTGTGACTGTGGTAAAATAGGTCACCCCACTGTTTTCCACAGAAGTGACATTAAGCACAGCAGAGGCAGAAATGTTGCCTGCTGTGTTGCTTACCATACAGGTGTAAGTCCCAGTGTCTTGCATTGAGACGCTAGTGAAGTTCAGTGTCCCATCATTGAGCACAGACAAGCGTACCTTATAAGCCCCGTGTGTCACCAATGAGCCATTTGGTGTAAACCAGCTGATGGATGTCAAGGAGCTTGTACGACATTTAAGCTCTGCACCCATGCCTTCTGTCACATTCAAGTCACTGGGTGGCTCCACAATGACAGGAACATCACACTGGAAATAGCTATGGTCCAATTCCCCAATGTAGCGACCTTTAAAGACTGTAGGACTATGGCAACGGGCACAGCAGCTGGTATTGGCAGGTACTGTCTCTTTCAGCCACCAGCTGAGCCACAAGATATCACAGTTGCAGTTCCAGGGGTTGTGATGGAGGTGGACCCGTTCCAAGCGATGCAATGGTGTGAAGAGGTCATGTGGTAGAAAGGTAAGGTTGTTGTGAGCCAGGTTGAGCTCCACCATTGACTGCAGGTCATCAAACGAATTCCTCTCAATAGTTTGGACCTGGGCATGCATCATCCACAGCTTCTGGAGATTCACTAATCCTGTAAATGAGCTAGGCTTGACAACAGACAGCTGGTTTCCTGACATTTCTAGCTCTTCGAGTCTGACCAAAGGTAAGATGTTGGGGATCTCTTTGAGGTTGCACATTCCCAGGTTCAGGTAGCGCAGATTGCTCAAGTCCTTGAAGGCTCCATCAGAAATGTAGGAGAGACGCTTGAGCTCACCTAGATCCAGCCTCCGAAGCGAGGGGACTCGGTTGAAGGCATAGGATGGTATACTTTCGATAGGGTTGTTTCGAAGCCACAATTCCTTCAACTTGGATAAGTACTCAAATGCTCCGTTGGGGATTGTCGTGAGCCGATTATCAAAGAGCTCCAAGGTGTTGAGGCTGGCCAGGCCATTGAAGGCGCCAATTTCAATGCTACGGATATGGTTCTTACTCAGCTGCAGGATCTCCAGATGGCGCAGGTGTTTGAAACTGTCCACCTTGATGACCTGGATGAGGTTGTCCTGGAGATTCAGGTACCGAGTGTTAGTGGAAATGCCATCTGGGACGTCGCGCAGACTGCGGCGGGTGCATATGACTTTGCTGAACTGGTTACTGCATGAGCAGACAGAAGGACAGGTCTGTGCACGAACCAGCCCAGCCACCACCAGGATCTGAAGGGCCAAAAGCAGCACAAAGAGGGGGTTGGAGAGCGCCCCCTTCAGCCTACGACCTCTCATTGTCTGGCGCTGGAGGGAAGAGATCATTGTGTTCAGCATTCATAGTTCATCCACTGTTGGTGTTCTCTGCAAGAAAAAGAAAACAAGAAAAGACAAATATGATGACAATCCATACCATACTTGATACCATGGTACCATATTTGATATTATAGACAAAATTATTAATTGAAAAAAGACAATATAATAGTGAACATAATCCTTAATTGCAGGACTAATCTAGAGCATACTGTAGAAAGACTGGAGAAGGATGGGAGCAAAATATGGATTGACAGCTTCAATTAATAGGAAAAACTGCCCATCTGTGGAAAATTACAAGCTTTTTTTCTTAGCTCCCTAACCCTGGATTGTCCCAGATTCCCTGAATTTATAGAAGCTGATGCATCTACAATGGAGTCCTAGCATCTGTGGCCCATTTGAGCAGGACCTTTTAATTCCTTGCAGTTCCCTTACTCATTGGAATTTATTCAAAACCCTGATACCAAAGCATTAGACTTTTACAATGAATATGGCCCTGTACTGTAAAGTGTAACAAAACAAAGAAGAATGCTAGCTTGATGTAAAACATATTGTCACTAATAAATGCATAACGGTAAAAAAAATAGGTGCTATGTTCACAGTTGTCTCACATTTTTATATTTATTTTAAACAAATGAGAAAATGTATAAAATCCAGATAATGAAAACAAATAAAAGATGTGTTAGGATAAGTCAACAAAAAATAATTCAGTCAATAAACAACAATCCAAGGAAAAACAAAGAAAGACTGAAAAACTATATAATACAATCTTGACTGTTCACTAAAATGTTCTCTACAGTGCAGTTTATATAGCCCTAAATAGTGTGATTCAAGAGCCCTGATACTGCATATCTATAAATATAACATGGATGTCTTATCTCCCACATCAAGCGCCTAACGGAAAATCTATTTTCGAGTTTTTCTGTTATTTTAAACTAAATTAGATAGGATTAGCACATACAGCCAAAGTGCCCATGAATAGGCCTGTGTCTGCTTTAAAAATAGACATACATGTACAATTTGTACCTCCCACTTCCACACAGCAGTGGTGATGTGTTGCTAACACCCCTCATTATCTTTTTTCCCCACAGTAATGGTAAGCTAGAACTAAATCAATACATGCAGTATGCCAAACGTATCACACATTCTGAGCTGTGATAAGATGAAATGTGACAGTGCTGTGTCAACCTGTGCTATTAAGTGATGCAGACACCATTCTTCAGATAATGCAGTCAATGCAAGACTCGAGAATCCAAGAGCAATGCACTTTTGCCTATTGCAAAAGAATAAACTTTGCATCCTGGATCTAAGTATTCCCCTTGTCTTTTCCTATTCCAGTTATCTGTTAATTGACTCTTTTCATCAACCCATGAGCGAGAAGAAATGAATATACTGTCACAGGTGTTTTCTAAACGGTAGAAATTGTTGTAGTAACTGAGGTGGAATTGTTTTCCAGTGAGGATGAGTGGCTGACTTAATCAGTTGAAATTAATCTGTACATGTGGCATGATTTTGCACCAGCCAGGGTGCCACGCCAGCCGTGGTGTAAGGAGGCTGCAGAGATACGAGCCAATGCTGGGGAATCAAATTGAATGAGGCCTCCCACTGGCAGGAGCTCATTTTGTCTGGCTGGAATTACAACAACCCTGCGCGACCTACTAAGAGAAGAAAATGTCAGACATGACGAACACACTAGTAGAGATTATCAGATGCCAATAAAACATCTCCGGCTGCATTTCTATTGGAATGCTAAAGGAAAAAATTGTGAATTCAGCATTGAGCATCATGATCTACCACTCAATAATTATAGCCTTGGCGACATTCCTTTTTTAATAAAGCATTTTATCTGAAAACATTTATCAGCACAAAATCCCCTACATAAAGAAAATATATAGCATATATTACAGAAAGAAAGCTTAAAAAATCCTTTCCCTCTTTGTTGGTGCAACGCTGCTCGGATTAATTTCATCGAGGCAAGCTCAACATGTATTTAGAGCTCCTGAAAGCAGTCAAATTGCCAGCAACATAAAAAAACAACAAAAAAACACAAGAAACAAAACACCCACCCTTACTTTTCTGCTTCTGCACCAGCCGCCACTGGCAGTATGTCTGACACCACTGTGATTTGCCAGATTCATTTGTTATAATGAGTTTGTTGGAAAAGTGCTGGGGTAACATTTGTCTCAATCATGGTGCACATAGCAAGGAAACTGTAATATAACGCAAGAGTATTTCAGAGCACTTAAATTACAATGTCACCGATGATTAGCGTGTGTCAGTATTGTGCACTGCAAGCACGAGACATTCTACACCAACTAGCGAAGTGTGTCGGTCCGGACATTTTTTCACACCGGGGACATAAGCTTGGCACCGTGAAAGATGCAAAGAGCTAAATAACTCAATGTATACCAATCAAGAAATTAAGAATCATCTCATGTCTGAAAAAAAAAGAAAAGATTCTCTTGTTTTATCGTCTCGACTGAGGAAATATGTTAACACGGCTCAGGCCCAAGTTACACGAAGGGAGGACAATAACTCTCTGAGGATGAAAATGTACATGAAATGCTGCAATATTAATAAAATTGCTTTGCAGTCACATTTTGGCTTGTTGGCATATTTCCCCTCAGAGTTCTAAGGGGAGATTTGGACTGCTTTATGTGCCATGGCATTGCCGCATTTAAGTGACAACAAATAAAGATCTCAATTTGCACTCTTGCTCTCTCACACACACACACACAAAAAATCCTATGCTCAGCAGCCAGCTAATACAGTGTCATGCCTGGCAAAAGTGTGTTACATTGATATATCATTAACCCTGTTTACTGCTTAATATGCTCCCAGGGGTCACAAATCCTTCGCCTACAGGAGCCACTAAGAGCAGATCTTTAGTTTGTGCTCTTAAATTAAATGCAAAAACATGCTATAATAACCAATAATACAAATAACTAATCATTAGAAGCAGCATGAAAACAGATTTATTCATCTCATAATTTGATGAAATATTTGTGGCGAGAAAAAGTGTCTCAATAAAGACCGGGGAAATTAAGTCACATTAGACAATTACTGACATTTTGCAGTCAATCCAATCAGTGTGAAAGTGATAATTGAAGTGGATGAAATATGAAGTGATATGAAATCTGGCAAGTCTCACATCCTGATGGAGAAAAGAAGCCTGTGACCACCAATAAAAAGGCTGTCTGATGAACTGAATGTCATCTGGCTAATTAATTCACCACATTACTGGTGATTCATTACATTTGCATACGTTTGCTGCATGCCTGTGTTTTTAACCTCGTTTGTGCTCAAGTTGTAACCTCACAAGCCATCTGGATTTTACAAGGCCTATTTGTACAGTTAAAGGTGGAGATACAGATGGATAATGGATTAGTTGTGAAGGAGGGATAATGGATGCATTAGCATATACAGTATTTATAATGTAGAAGGATCTAAGGTAGCTAACAAACAAGAGAACATGCGGCCGTTAATATACTTCATTTTTCATCTCAAAAGTTGCCCAAAGCTATTCTGAGACTGTAAATTCTCATATTTTTCAAAAACACTCTCTTGCTCCAGTTGTGAAAATGTTCAGTTTTACATTGAGGACCTTGAATCTGTCTTCTGTGACTGTAATGTTATGTGGAATATATCTTTGTTCTGTCTCGATGTTAGTTTCTTTGTGATCTTGTAAATGGAGCAAGAATAAACTTGATCTGACAGTAAAGTATTATCATATTATATCGTAAAATACACTGGACTCATTAATTACTCAAAAAAAGAAACCAGACCTAAATAAACATATACATTTGCAGATCAGATGGCGTTTCCTAAGCTGTTTATTAGATTTTGTAACTACATGTATGGCCATCTGTTTGTGTCGCTTTGTGATTTTAAAGAGTAGACTTGGCTTTAAAATCCACCACTTTGTAATAAAAAAATCTCCCCTTCTGTTGCAGTCGGCTTTATGTGTTTATTTGCATGTATCTCAGGGAGTTTAGTTTTCTTCTTTTTTTATTATTTATATCTGTGTTTTTGCTCATTATCACTGGGACCACTCCTTCTGTGCCATGCTGACATGCAGGCTGAGAATACTACACTCTCCAGCTCTGCTCCACCTGAATAAAAAAAAAAAAAGCAATTCCCCTCCCCCACCGTGGCCTCAGCACTCAGTGCTGGTGTGCTGGTAGGGAAATAAATCTCGGGGGCTGAGGGGTGCTGCTGACTTATCAGCCAAACTCCATTCTTTTAAGAGGAACAGGAATGATGGCCCTTTCGTTGACCGGACGAGTCTCACACCAGCAATATTTTCATTCTCCCGGGATGGTGTTATCCAACAAAATCGTTTTAGTATTGTCGCTGGCCTGCCTGCTGCATCCAATTTCAAACTGTGTCTATCCCTGTAACTAGGGTAAGTCCAGGATGCTTAGACTGCACGCTCTACTGCAGCTGCCATATCCTAATGCTTGATGTGCAGTTGTCATGTTTACACTGGTTACGGTATAATTACATCTGTCATGTCTCATAGCTGCTAACACCTGATATCATTTTGTATTCTCTATTCCTTATTATCTGGCTTTGGTTGCCGCCTTTGCTGTTGGACTTTGAAATAGAGGAGGTTTTACACTGATCTCCTTTAAGTGAATGTTTTCAATAGGGTGTGTTGCAGAATAACTGGCCACTGTGAAATGTCTTTAGTGACACTCAGTGTGGGTCATTTACAGGGACGACCAAAGAGGATGGACAAATTATTATTTCAACCCTGAATGAAAGCAAATCTCAAAAACTACTTCTGATCATGTGAAACTACAACTGATTTCAACCATAATGTTTCATTCCAAATGTAATGAAAGCAACAAGAGCATAAAAAAGTGTCTAGAGACATACAATTTCCTACTCAGTGGATTCAGAATAACAGAATACAAAGAGGATACAGTCAGTAAAACATTCTATATCATCTTTCAAGAGGGATTTAAATCAAATCGTCATGCTTGACTCTAACGCAATAAAGAGGGTGGGGCTTATTTTAAATAATAGAAACAAAGTTGATTGGATGAACTTTTGTTGACAAGATCAGAACTGGGGGGGTTTATGTTGACCATAAAAGGTTTATTTGGTTGCTCACAATTGATCACGAGATTCACAGAATGTGTTTAGATTCCAGTTAGTTAGTTAAATCAATAATGGTTTACAGTGATTTTAGAACAGCTATGTTGTGTGGAGTAAGGTTTCATAAAATAAACTCGGCAACAACAAAAGGAATGCAATAATTTATCGATAAGAGATTATTCTTCTTCCATCAAGCAACGTGGATCTCCTGTGACATTAAGCAGAATGGTTGCCAAGCAACATAGAGACGCAGCAGCATCAGCAGCATCAGCAGCAGCAGCATCAGCAGCAGCAGCATCAGCAGCAGCAGCAGCAGCAGCAGCAGCAGCAGCAGCAGCAGCAGCAGCAGCCTCAAGACACAGTGGACAGCATGCTGCACATCCAACCAGAATGTTGACAAGGACCACAGATGGGTTTGGATTCAGTGCCTGAGAAAATGTCAGTCTCTGTCTGCTGATGTGGATGTTTTGTCATTCTCTGCAGCATTTTTCTTTTCACTACCCCAAAACGTTGCTGCTATTGATGAATCTGGGATCTTTCGACAGACACCAGGATCAGCTGATCGGTGTGTCATTGATGTACCAGTTATGTAGGCCAACACAGCTGCTGAAACCGTAGGGTTCACCTTTCCCATTGCTCACAGAGAGGAATAAAGCTGATAGAGAGGCTGGTTTAGCTCCATTTTGGTGATTGATTCAAAATCAATAGTCAGATCTTTCTCGGCACAGTGAAAACAGTGGATGGACCACACAGTCTATTTAACGGTCTTCATTAACGGTCCAGCTCTTCTCTGCCTCTCTCATTAATTTCCTTTTTTATCTTCCTCCTCCATCCAGTCCATCTCTTACTACCACTCGTCCAGACTCAACCCTCTCAGTCAATGACAATCAAACGACAAATGGAATCAAGGACCGGAGCTATTTTATTTTACATTAAATTTTTAAATTCTTGGTTATTTTGACAGTTTAATAGAACATTATAATATAACAATGTAATTGGATTTTTGGAATGCTTTTACATAAAAGCTCCACCGGCTCTATTTGATCTTAAAGCTGCATTAATCGATTTTTGGCTTCTTGGAGGCAAACAATGTCAAAACAAGCTGACAGATATATTGAATCGACTATGCATTTAATTTGGAGGTCATACATTCAAAACAGTGAGCGCAAAACAGAGAGAAGTAAACACTTTTACCTACCTCCACTATTGCAATATGTGTATATTAACAACGAATCATGTAATTACCTGCATGTTTAATGGATTATCACCTGAATCTGCAGTTTTCCTCAGTTTATATAGAGCATAAAACATCTAAGTCCATGTCACTGGTGAATGCAGTGGAGCATTCAGCAGCTAAATCTATATCAACTTTATAGCTCAAAAGCATGTCAGTCTTTTATTTGCTGGTTCATAAATCCATTTTCTGTGCCCATTTATCCTTTCTTAGTCATAGTGGCCTGAAGCATATTATATATAGAAAGTAAAAGTTGCCATTGTTCTGATGAATGGGAGCTATAAGGGCCTATAACGAGCTTTGTTTGCTTGGACACAGAAGAGATGAGAAAAGAAGATGGTATTGTTGACCCCCCCCCCGAACCGAGCTTAGCTGCTGCCACCCCGGTCAGGGCAACATCGCTCCCAGATGGCGTAATCATGTTATTGGAAATCATCACAATTTTAGATGACCAAGCTCATTTTTTCTCCACTCTGATAGAGCAGATTAAATTAAAGGAAAAGGCACTGAAAGGAATCACAATGCCATCTGTAATTAATTAATTTGCTATCAGGCGAAATGCGGCAGTATTATGTCTGAAAACAGTACAAAACTTACATAATGAAGCTTTTGTTTCTGATAAGAAATGAAATATAATTATCAACGAAGCTTTGCACCATACTGATGATTTCTTCGTACCAACAGGAGAGATCTGTGCAGTTTTTTATAGTTCTGTTAAATATCTTTTGGTCGAGTGTATCAAACTATGTGAAATTACATGCCATAAATTTTAAAGATATATTTTAAACTGCTTTCAATTATGGATATGACAGCGGTATTGGATGCACACAGCTTGCAATATTTTAAATAATTCCATTGTATAGAGCTTTATAATTTGATGACATTAATTCTCTGTTACCTCTTCATTTAATTTGATTTGTTTTCATACATTACTTATGTTCTGTAATTTGGCAATTCTGAAGTTGTTGCAATTTTAATTTCACTGCTTGTTGTACATGCATGTGGCCAATGGATATCTTGAATCTTGACTAATGAGTCTTGAGCTTGTTTCAAACAAATGTGTCTGCAGGCGCCTGTGTTTTAGATAATTGTACTTGTATTGTACATTAGGTTATCACATCGGAGAATGCAGAGTTGCTGTGTGTTATTCATGTGCCTGCATTTCAGGAAATTGGGAAAGGTTGCTGTCACATACCAATCCTGGAAAGACGGGGAGCGAGAGGGTAAAGAACCAGCCTTCAAGTGATAATTCAATTCCTATCCACATATTACCATATGCTACCTCCATGATAATTCATCCCGGTATCGCACCAAAGCCTGTAATACGCCCACTGGTCCACAGTGTCAGTGGCACGTATTGCCTTTCTGTGAAGACTACACACATGTATGAAGATGCAGAACCAGCAGGCGGTGACAATTTAAGGTGTGACAACTCTGTGACTCATGGCTGAGTCCAGTTAAGGCACAAAAAAACCCCTTGAGGTTATGTTAAGATCATTGTTTGGGTTCAAATGTTCACTTGAAGATTTGAAATGTGGTTAAAGGTTTATAAAAACCGGGAATGTGACATGGAAGCAGGAATTGATGAGGTGAGTCTCCAGGATCAAAATGGTTCAAATTCACTTTTTGCAAGTTAGAATATAACCATCCAAGCAACCCACCACCTCCAAATATGGCAGTTTGACACCGTATTGCAAAGTACTGCCTACTTCCCATGCCTAGGCGAGGCAAAAACATGACACTGGCACCATATCCTTTAGTCTAGCAGACCAGTGGGCTCATTACTCATGATACTGGTCTGGATAATTGCATGGGCTAAATAATCTGCAGGGACTTCCATGTCCAAATTCTGCCAAGGCTCTGTCTGGTCCTTCCAAAAGGATTAAGATAGAACGCTCGGGACTGACTGAAAGTGAGGGCACTCTTAGTATTCATGTTAATGTCTAGCCCACCAATCTGCTACCATGACTGTGTTCCTTAAAAAAGAGATTTGCAGGATCAGCCAGCCGTAGGTGGGAGAGGATCGTGTCAGAGTTGGCTGATTGGACTAAATAAAAACATGGCACAGTAAAGTGTGTTAGAGTGACTCAGGCAGTGGGCACAATCTGGTTACACAGAGATGGACTTACATTCTCGCTGCAACACATTTGGGGTCTAGCGATCAGAAAAAAAAAACAAAAAACTGTGGAAACACATTCCTTCCTCCCGGAGCGCATGAAAGCAGGTGGCGGGCCTGGGTTTAGGTAGGTGAGTACACACAGCCAGCAGCAGAGGCAGTATAATGAGCTGCACAGAACCACATAAGCTGCCTTCTTACAGTAGTTAAACAGATTGCTGCTTTAGTGAAGGATTTGTGTGATTGGTGAAGTAGGTGAACACACAGCCGAGGACCGAGGCTGGGCTGCCAGCCAAACAGCACTGAATGAACTTGTGACACTCGTTTTGTTTAAAAGATGAATTATTAAATATTTAATTCAAAAGGTTCCACATCACAGTGATGGCTTTGGTACATTTTATGCTTCATCAGTGGATCCGGGCTCTTTTTGAAATGCTAACAATGCTCAGTTTATTTATGTTACAAATAAACATTGCGTTCATTCTATCTGTCTTGTCTACCAGATGAGGGCTGCGGTAGTGTGTGCGTGTGTGTGTGTGTGTGCGTGTGTGTGTGTGGGAGTGAGAGAGCGAGCTGTCACCATGTGTGTATTTGCAGTTTGTTATGTAATGCTGCTTTTGTGTGTATGTGTTTTAGAATTGTGTATTTGTGTCTATAGAAAAATGAGATGCTACATCAAAAAATCATGGATGGAAACGTGTTGATTTCATAGTTTCGAAGGAGCCATTTAGAATTCTACCTTCTTTAACATATCAGTGGTGTAGAGGTTTTCCATGGTAACGCCTATAAAAATGCCAAGGTTCCGTCACTCATTGTTCATATGCAGAAAGACAACTGTGTCACATTAAAAATGGCACAATAGCTATGTAGCTTCAATGGCCAGTCTTGGCAGGTTGCCGCTCCACTGCAAAATGCAGAGTGCTTGGAGGGATTAGTTTACTGGAGTGTCCTCTGTTCAGTCACAGCTATTTGCCAATGAATTACAGCCATTCTAGTTTGCAAATTGACTGAATAGGAGAAGTTGGAGGCAGTCCTCTCTGGGGCTTTTGTGCTCACATTGGGGTGACAGGATACTGATAACAGATGGCTCCGTACGTGGTGCAGTCTTTTGTTCTTTTCAGATTACTGCCCGCAAATGTGCCACTGTCTCATTGTGAATCCCTTTTTCCTGGATTTTGCCTTTCAGTCTTTCCACATGCGCCTCATAAAGTGCAATTCCGAGGCCTTGCATGTGGTCACATATCCCACTGATCCACACTGATGCATAGCTGCTCTGAAAATTAACAGGTGAATATTTATATTGAGTCTCAAAGAGTAACACAAGAGACCATATAACTCCTGTTTTACACAGCCTGCACTAGCTCCCTGTTATCTTTGAGAATTGATTTAAAATTCTTTCTCTGAGGTTTTAAGGCACTGCGTGGCCCCTTTTTTATTATCACAGGCTCGCCATCGTTTTATGATCCTGAGATCCGCCACAGCTGCTCTAAGCGTTCCCAAGGTCACCACAAAAACAGTTTGGGATGCTGCTTTTAGCCAATATGCCCCCAAAAATATGGAACACGCAGTTTAAATGTCAATTCAAAACACATCTTTTTAATAAAGCCTATAACTAGCAACTGTCAGTTTTAATCCTTTATGATTTTCTCTCATTTTTATTTAATGACTTTTTTATGCATTCTGTCTTCTCCTTCTCTCCCAAAGAAACTCTCTAAATGATATTTCAGTAACGCTCATTTTCTCATTGTGTCTGGTTTTAAACGTGTTTCTGTGTTTTGGGGTCTATATTTTTCTATTCTGACTTAATCACTTTGAGCTTTATGATGCCACCTAAACATGTACATGATAAACATGCAATTATGTTCTTTTTTTGTTGTTTTTTCTTCTTTTTTTTTCAGAGAGCATGATATTCATTCTGCAAGTCCAGCAGTTTTCTTTTCACAAATGTACATGGGACAGATCCTAACTGTCCAGTGACAGCCGGGTGATAATAAAGATGGAAGTTAGCATTTGTAGTAAAAACGCATACATTTCCTTCATGTTCCCACATGTAACCCAGCAACAATGTCATATAATAGATGTATTTCACCATCATGAACAGCTTTGGAATCACATATAACCTATGCATGCAGTAGAAACCTGCTTATCTCTGTCAAGGACTAAAACGCGAGTCAACTCTTTCGCTCCTAATTTGCTTAACTGACTCGAATAAAGTGATAACAGTGTGATACTTCTATTGATCCCTGCAGGGAAACTCCTTTCACTCGCTACCCTCCAGGGAGGTCAGAGTGTGGGGTCATCTTCATATCGAGGCGCCCCTGGAGCTGGCGGCGAGTCAGCGGGGAATCAGTGACTTGCTCAAGGGCAGGACAAGAACGGCACGTACATTACAAGTGATTCCCTGTGTGGCTACAATGGCAGGACCAGATCTTCTACTAAGAACATTTCAAAAGAAATTCCCATCATAAAATGGTTCCAGAAGCAGAAGGTCGATCTTTTCTTTTTATTTTTTTAATGAAGCAAATGAAAGAATACCATTAGGTTGTCCTACTTTGAAGGCAATCTATTCTCCTACTCCTCTATATAGAACAAAATGAACAATGGCGTCTATTCTTCCTAAAGTATATCTCTGCCATGTCATTGGGGTATCTGGTGCCACTAGGTTGGATTAGTATCATTAGTAGCTAAAACTTCCACTGTTTCCTTTATTCATGTATTCCTTTTCATAAAGCGACTACTACATCCCAGTGCAACGATTTACAGCTAGAAAATTAAATGCACTTCGACCAGATTACTATAATTATCTACCTCAGGATGAGGGGTGAGCAGAGGATTAAGGTCTGTATAAAAATAACCACCATCAAATATATTTGGACTCAATAAATGAAAGCTGTAGAGCAGACATGTTCCCACTGGTGTGATTCTGATTTTTTTCCCTTCCTCTCCTCCTCTTCTCCCCACTCTATTCTTCAATATTCTTGTTAATCTGCTTTGATAATCCAGCAGCTAATGTGTGACGCTCAGTGGTTTTAAAGTCAGTCAGAAATCAAAGCAGGGGGAAATGCAATTATTCAAGTGGCAGTCAACAATTTTGTCAAAGATGGATGTGCACTGTACTCTCTCATAAAGGCTCAGATCTACCAAGAGGATCACAAATCATCACCATGAGCCTTATTATTGTTCATCTTGTGCAAGGTCATGTTCTGCCTGCAGTTTGTTGTATTGTTGCAACCAAATATTATGTGTGTATATGTATATGTGTGTATATATATATCAGGATCATGGAGGAAATGTTATAATATTATTTTATGACCTACCAAGCTCGATGCTGAACAGACTAGCTGGTGGTTTTAAGTGGTTGTGTGAGTTTTCTCACTGCTGATGCTGATTGATTGTGTGTAGCCAGTGCTGACAGCATACAGTAAAGGTCCATCGTGTTTTTTCTTTTATTATTTGTTCAAAGTCTGAAGAAGTGTCAGCTGGAATACTAATAAGCTTTTAAAGATTGATGGCTATTGCCACGATGTGTAACCTCCCAGTAAAAAGAAAGGGTCTTCCTGTTGGCTTGCCTTTATTTTGTCCTTGCTGCGTTTTTGTTTCATGACACTGAATGTTAAGTTAATATCATTCACTGTATCTGTGAATCACATCACTCCAGTTCTGAGGTCTGTCAAAAAAAGAAAGATTTTCAGAGACTGCTGTCGGTTTTTATAGTGCTGCATAGTTTAGAATACATTTCTGATCTGCTGCTAGGTTATGAAACGTCCAGACCTCTCAGGTCATCTGGGACATGTCTGCTTTCTGTCCTCAAAGTCAAAACTAAGCCCGAAGAAGCAGAGTTCAGTTTTTATCCTTCACTGCTGCAACTCTCAGTTCTTCTAAATCAAAGCTGAAGACTTTTATGTTTGCTGCTGCCTTTTATTAAATCAAATAATTATTTTTTTATTACTCTGCACTTTTCTGTTTAACTCTTTAATGACTTTTACATTGTATGTCACTGTGTTTAACCTCTTAAACACTGTGCTGTGGTCGCCGTCGGTGTCTATGTGTGAATAACACAACAATTATGGTCAAGAAGTTGTTTTGCATTGAAACCAAGCACGAACCAATGGAAGCGTGTGGTAGGGAGACAGCCAGCTTGAAATCCAGTGATGACCAACTACAAAAGTTTGATCACCTTTGGTTTGATGGACAGCCCAACGTGACCCAACGGAAATTTCCCATGATGGGACCATCCAAACTGAAAGTCAATAGCCAAGGTTTTCGAACGACATGTGACATTTGACATGTGGGAACTGTGCTACTTACAACTTGGGCATACCATCTTCACAAATAAGAATAAAGGAAAAAAGGGGTTGTGTTTGCAAGAGGTTAAGGCTTTTCACTAATTAATATTTAAATCTATCAGTTTAATCCATCATTACTTTCTTTTAAATCTCTCTGCAGGTCTAGATGTTGAAATGTGTTCTAACGTTTCCTTTTGTGAATCATCATCAACAATGTTACAGCAAATGCATCTTTTCACACTTGATCCTGTTCACCTTGGGCTTTAATCTGCAGTTAGAATGTCATGCTGGGTTAGTTTTGTATGTTCAACACTTTGGATTTAATCCTGGTTGACCGGAGACGTCCAGCAGGCTGATTATTCTTCTCTGGAGGAAACTTCTAGGGAACATCTTTCTTGGCACCATCAGCTTTAACTTTAGAGTCCAGTTTCACATAGATTCTCTATAAATATACTATCAAATAATCCATCCATTTTTTATACCCCTTGCTGTGCTCATGGTCTTTAGTGGCCTATCCCATCATGCACGGGTGAGAGAAGCTCCAGTCTATCCCAGTACAGACAGACACATCACACCTACAGGCACTTTAGAGTTTCCAATTCACTTAACCTGCAAGTCTCTAGACTACAGGAGGAAACTGGAGCAGCTGCACACAGACATGCAGAGAAGTTGCGAACACAGGAGAGAATCTGCAGGTTTAACCCTCATCTTACTGACTGGGACACTTGCAGACCCCAGTGGTGAACTTTTTATAGCATCTCAGAGGTGCTTTATTCTACAGTGCCTCCGGAGAAACAAACACTTATGACTTGGTCCAATTATCGCATTTTGTGTCATGGTAATTTGCAGTAATTTGTGACTGCAGGTGATGAACTATACTTTTTTATGTAAATAGAATTATTTTAATTACATTATTGGCATATTTTACTTGGTGAAAATGTAAGTTTATTTAATAAAGGCTTATAAACTTAACTATTTTTGAAAATCCCAGTGTCTGTAACAACACAAGATTATAATGATTCTTAAGTACTTTCTTAAAGCTTTGAAATGGATTTTTTTTTTCACTCACAGTCTCATGTTGAGAAAATAAATCAGCACTAAAATAATGTTTGTTTCTGTGATATGCAGCATGTTTCTATTAAATAAAAGGAAGTGATTCCATGAATGCCTTTTCATTGGTAGTCATTTTTTAACACAATCACATTATTTATTTATTTTTTTTGCTTCAAATTTCCGTCGTCTCCAGGGACCCCAGTCATAGTCCTGTTATATGTTGTATTATGATGCTTAAACACACAATCTCCTGTATCTCTTCTATATTAAATCCCATATATTTCCTATATTTGCAGATGTATTTGTAGATTTTATCTGGGCTCCATGGAATTTAAAGTTGCGCTGTGCTCTGTAAACGGTCTGTCTCCTCTCTGCATGTCTGCGGTTTCATTGCCTCTTAATCCTTCATCTTTTTCACTCTCTTTCCTCGAAACACCTTCCTGCTTCTCCGTCATTCCCCTGAGAACCGCTGTCTCCCTCCATCCTGGAGCCTTTTCTCTGTCTCCGTCTCATTCTCTACTCTCATCACTAAATAATTCTTTACAGACGAAAATCTAATCAAATCTAAGTGAGAGCGAGAAAAGCAGAAGATGGAAAGAAATTGTGTGTGTGAATCAGACTCGGAGAGGAGAGTCAAAAAAAAAAAGCCAAAATCAGAAGGCAACATTGGCAGTGTGTGAGGAGGTTGTAGAGTGAGAGAATTGCAAGTGCATTAGCAGTCAGAGCACTTAGTGTGAGGAATCCATTCATTATTCATTAGCTAATTCACTATGTATAGTAATTAAAATCAGGGCCTGCTCCAAAATGGAAAGAGCTATGATAGAATGGTTTTCTATGTACAATATTTAAGGGGGTTGTTTTCCAGCACTCAGGCTTTAGGGTTTTATAAATCATGTTTACGTGTTTTAAGGATGCAACTAGCTGTCAGGAGTGTGTAGTAAGTACAGGGAGTGACATTTTTTGACATGACAATGCATCCAAAATAGAAATATGCAAATGTGCAGTGCGACCTATAAATAAGAAACAAAACACTGCCTATTTATTATACAGTGTTAGCGAAGAAACACTGATTAAAATCTGTATTCGAGACATAGGCTATATTAGAGAATCGTATCACATAACTCTGAGCTGGTTGCATTTATCTACATAAGTTTGATGAACATTTTTTTTTTTCCCAACAGTTTGTCTGGCATTTAAATGCAGATAGTGTACGCATTTAAGATCTTCTAATACATAAATATATGTCATGCACTTTTAAAAGACTAACACGCGATAGGCATGTTTATTTGATCCTGACATTGACATACACAAAAAAGTATTGTTGTCAATTTAGGCCCATAAAATAGGGCGACACACATCAAGAAAAAAATGCTTGTTTGAGCTATATTTGAACAACAAAGTTGCTTGTTTCAGCCTTGTTCTGACAGCAGTGGTGAAAGGTGAAGTCAAAATCATCCTGCAGCATCTGTGTGTCTGTGATGCTCATGTTTATTTCAACCCATAGACTAATTGTCTGGTGTTTCAGATCAATTTTTCTAACCTCCAGCTTCTTTTTTTTATTATTATTATCTGTTAACTATGTTTTAAAATCTCCCTCTGTGTCGCATGTGTGAGGGAAGGAGATTAGACTGAGAATCAATCCAGAATCTTACCTGAATACAAATGTGCAACAGGCTCCAACATGTTGAAATAATTAAAACCATCTGCACATATATACATATCTATGTGAATACATCATTTAATTGCTTTTTTTTTTTTAAACACAAAACCTCAAGAGCCAAGTCAATTACTACCTCTTGTTATCAATTCACAGCACCATCACAGTAAAAGTAAAACAATCTGCAATGCCTATTATTGTTTTCTAATAACAATTTATACCTTATGCATGTGATTCAATATATATTCAGGTCACAGAAATGTTTCTATTTGGGTTTGTAACACACAGGGTCCCCTAAGACCTGTTCAGTATCAAAAATTATGCTTCTGCTTTTCTGCAGAAGCAGCTCGTTTGGAATGAACAGGAGAATACCTGGGCAGTTAGCAGCCACGTGACAGACCAGGCACACACACACACACACACACACACACACACACACACACACACACACACACACACACACACACACACACACACACACACACACACACACACACACACACTAAAGGGATACCACCTACAGACAATCAAATTACACAAATGTACGGAAGCAGGTGCATAAATTGCTCGACATGGAAATAACCTTCTGCAAGCCAAAAGTAGAGTGAAGATTGGTGCCGTGGTCCAAAGATGAAAAGCACTTAAAGATGATGGGGGACCATGCGCAAGCTAGTTCCTTCTTGTGGACAAAGCAATGATCATTTATTACTAAAGGTGCGGCCAAAATAAAATCTCATCACATTTAAAAGGTAAAAAACAAAGTGTTCTCCCGAACAGAAGCAAGTGACCGCTGAGTCAACAAGCATCAAGTTACAGCATCACATTTCCTGACTCGTGTGGGTATTTGCTTTGATCTCAGACTGACCATATGGACTTTTCATTTGTAGGAGTTCAGGCTTTGCAGCTTCTGCATGGACAGGTGTCATGTCTCTGTCAACTCCAACTCTAGAGGTGCGTCCATGCACTTTTCCAATTCTTTTTTTTTTAACAAATTGTTCTGGAAAGACGATCTGACCGTCTGGCTGCGCACCTTCATCTTCTGTCTGCTCATAATAAAAGGGATGAGACAAAATCAAAGAGGATAGGATCTCTCCAGGAAAACTCATTATACCAACGTGACAATCAGAGCTTTGTGGTTATGTGATATCAGTGAGTTGTAACAACTCCACCATGGCACCTGGGCTGATCCTTTCAATTAAATTGGTCCCATTAGGCTACTGATACCCGAATGTCATCAACTGCAGTCAATACACAATTCCAGATTATGGGAGAATGGAAATCAACAGCCTTAACCTTAACTTTAAACTGAAAATGAATGCTGTCCTATAAGTTTGGTTGCAACCTGCAACCTCACCACTAGATCACAAACTATAGACTGTACCTTTCAGTCTTGTCTGAAATCAGAACCAATCTACTAAGACACTGAAACATAGGAATGGTTTGCATTTTTTTTGGAAAATGAATTATGAAAACAGTAGTTGAGTATATTCCTCCTAGACCACTGCACCGTCCACTGGAACCACTGAGTAAAGAGTTCCAGCTTTTGATTTAATAACTGTTATTAAACTGTCACCATTCCTTCTACATGGAAGGCTGAATGTGTGGATTTACTGTTGTATACGACAGAGCTCACTCCATAAATGAGGAGGAGGAGAAGGAACGAATTATTTACCGAGCGTTTTACATCAACAGCAACAATCTGTTATGTAGCAGTTCATGTTCCATGTTCTCAAAGACTTTTATCCTTCATGTTGATTCTGAAGAGTGAATTGTTTCTTCAATTAACACATTCAGTCATGTGTCACAATTTTAAGTGGATGAAAGCGACGAGAGGAGGATGAGTGAATGGAAGATAGAGGGGCTGCAAAAAAGATGTTGGCTCAAGTCGCTGTTGCGTTGCTCTCTCTCTCTCTCTCTCTCTCTCTCTCTCTCTGCCCTGGTAAAAGTGTGTGTTCATCCCCTGAATACAGATGACATTACACAAGCAATCCTCTAAACGGCTGAGACATGCTAACATGCTGGTGTCTGGAATGGCCTGTCTATCACCGGCACCTTTGCAATGACAAACGCCTTTGTTAATCTCCAAAATCTGAATGCCTTAGTTTAGAAAATGGTTCAGATAATGTTATATATTATCATATTACCGTTTGCTTACATTTAGCTTTCCGGTAAACACGCTGTATTGTTTTTCCTCTCGGCTGTGATGGCAGTGAGAGGAAGGAACAAGCAGCAACTTGTGTAGAATATTGGAGGATCTCTTTGAAGCTGCTGGTAGGTAGCCTGCGCTGAAGAATCGATGCGTAATGGAAAATATTGCTTGAATGCACAATCATCTTAATAAAAATTGAATTTTGTTGTGGCGTCTCTCCTCTGGTCCCCTCCTTCATGCCTTGGTGCTAGATTGGCCTGAACCTATGACAATTAACCTTGAACACCGAAGGGGAAAGCAGAGGAAGGAGCCCGCAAGATGTTCAATAATGAAATTATCCCTCCTGTTGCACATCTCAGAGTCCATTGTCACATCCTCTGCCTCCCCATATATGCAAGTTCATATTCACCACATCCTTCCTCATATTCAGACAGCATTACTGTACAGGGAGCTGCATATGAATATGCAACTATACTATCATTTAAAGGGGCACTATTTTTAATTTTTTCCATTAAAAATTAAATTTTTTGTGGACTATCTATAAAAAAATGACATGCTTTTATGATCTAAATGCATAGACCCAGACAATGCAATCTGCTTGGTTGGAGAAACAGAAGTCAAGTACAGGAAATCTAGAAGGAGTTACTATTGACCTCCACTCCTGTTGTGACATCACAACCAGGGCAGAAATTCAAAACGGTGTTTTGCCAGGTTTCAACAACACTCCAGAGGACAACAAATAGTCCTATTTCACAGTTGTTTGTGTTAGTAGGAACGGAAGTAAAGTTGTTTTTTTCAAAGTAGGGATCTTTTATGTCTGACATTCTAACTGAGTTGTTATCCATTGTTTCTTTATATAATCCAACACTGACAGCAGAGAGAGCTGTATATCATTATATAACCATGCAACCTGACATTCAGAATGAGTTTGACTCTGAAAGAACTAAGGAAAAACTACTACTGATGTGTCCTTGGTTGGATATTAGGATAAAGCATATTTTCGGGTTGATCCAACTTGAAATTTGTGATTATTCTTTTATTGTATTAGTGGTTCTTGCTGTTTAATGGAATATTAATAGCTAAACAGCTGTTCAACTATTAAGCTGTGGTTATTCAGGTAGGCACTATTCTATTGGCAAAGGTATTGAAGATACATTTTGTTATGAAGAGATCTATTAGTATACAAAGCCTGATTGGATCTTACAATCCTAATAGAATTAATACGGCTTGGTCAAGTTAAGAAGGACAACCAGGAGGAGAGAAAATGGAAAATAGTGATTTGTAGCTTTTAACAGTGACTAACATTGCAACGGTGTGACAGAAAATGGCCTGATGTGATGTCATGGATCACTTTAGATTAGGTGCACAATTGTCAATGTTTATTCTCATTTTCAGCTGGCACTGACCGTGGCTGTCAGTGATTGAAATGACAAGCATCACCTGCACTCTGCATTCTGAACAGCTGTTTTTTTGTTCGGGTAGAAAAGAGCAATAACAGCCTCGAGTGGTTCATTCATTGAGATTGAGCAGGGCTCATGTTGATATGTGAGTGAAGGGGAGAGCTGCCAATCATTTGACGAGCAACTGCCTTGACAAAACATTTGTATCAAGCTAAAGCCTATTGCTTACCATGAGTGAGGAAGAATATAGACTGGAATGCACATTGGAATCTACTATTAGATAGAACAGCAACATGTTAATGGCTATGAGGTGGCAGATTCCTGCTTTGGTTTCATGTAGGGGATAAAATTCATATTGCGGTAAGTAACCACACCTTAGGATCACTGATTAATCTGCCAGTTACTTTCACTATTAATTGGTTAATCATTTGGTCAATAAAACATTAGAAAATGATGGAAAGCACACATCAGAGTTCCTGGTGATGTACTGAAATGTGTTGTCCAGCAAATATTTGTGAAGTGAAAAATTCCTTTAATAATTGTTTGATTATCAAAGTAGTTGTTGATTTATTTTCTGCGATGTTAACCACTTTGACCACCTAATGGGGAAAATGTTCTATAAATCCATGCCATTTCAGTAATTGACCACTGTAATTACAGAAATTACCATAATGTCCATTTGCCTAATGTAAATGAGATGTTTTTTAATTCGATTGTTATCGCAAGTCAAAGGTAGCAGCCCCGAGCTGACTCTATTATAGAGCTGACGGCTAATCTCATAGGATGTGTCATGTTCAAGTACTGATACACTGCATCAGTATTTTTGATGCTTCCCATTCATTGACTATGTGGCATGCTGTGCAATGCAGTCTGGTAGTGTTTTAAGAAAAGTGGTGTCATGTAGGGGTCCCTTATTTACATAAAGTTGGGGAATGATCTACTTGCTGCTGAACAGAGGCAGAAACTAGCCATTGTAAATCTTACATAATAATAAAGCTGCATGGCTTTAACATCATATTTTTTTTATTTTTTGGTTTTGTTTTGCTGAGAAGCAACATATTCACCAGTGTGGATCCCAACCGTAACAAGGCTGATTTTTCATTTCATCCATGTTAACGGATCAGAGCAGCCACACAGCGCATCTCATGTGTTGAATGTCTCACCTATTTTTTCACGGTTTGTGGCGAAAACACAGTGAAAATAATCTGATATTCATATTGACCTGCGACAATCACTTTGAGTAATCCATATCTGTAAAGATGTGAGACATGAGAAAAGCACAAACATTTTCCACTCATCACTTTCGTTTTCAATATATTCAATATATTTCTGTTATCTTTTTAATGCCATGATCAACTTTTCCTGTTCATCCTATACAAATTTCATCTATCGCACACCTGGAAGAGAAATCCCTCCTCTGAGTTTTTCCTTGTACAATATGAGGGCCTAAGGACAGGGGATGTTGTGCTGTACAAATTGTGAAGCCTTTGTGATTTGTGATTTTGGGCTATACAAATAAAATCAACTTGACTTGACCCTTTAGCGCTTCCGTGCAAATAAATCTACATTTTTTAACAAGGCTTTTATTGTGAAGGCCATTATCAAAAGCAAAGTCATTGTGGAACCATAGCGCTGGCAACAGCTGCCCAGCAGCAGAAACGCAGCCCGTGTGGACGCCGTGCTGCATCTCTGAGGTACTCGCCTCCTGTGTGGACCACCCGTTCAGTATTCTGTAGGTAAATGTAATTTCCAGCCTGATGTATGTACACTGTTTTTCTCTCTGACCCTACTACAGAACCTCTGAAGCTATTTATATTGCACACCCCTTTCTTATCAGTGCATCTGAAATCCGTTTATTGTTATTGCTAAGCCTCCACCTGTGTCTACAGCTCAAAAAAGAAATGACGACAGGTTTGAAGGTTAACAAGGTTTTCTTTCATCCTACACGTTGTTCACATACGTGCGCGCACACACACATGCACGCACTCAGAAATGCGTGTACAGGTGTCTCATGGGGGCCTCCTTGCGGCGCTGTACTTTCCTCTGGATATGCTCAAACAGAATATATGAGCCCGAGGGCTTGGAATAGGGCCAGGCTCTCGTCTCCTCGATTTTGGGTCATAAACGCGGCCTCTGCCCAAGGACTGCAGGGCCTTTTAAAAACAGGGCTCAGCTTGATTGGACACACTTCTGTTGCTCTGTCCCGACTGCTAGCAAGCCAGCTGATCAGAGAGGCAGAACAAAGCTGGTCTCTTACAAGCCAGGCGGCTCTAGACCTCTCATACAGTAAACAGAATATATGAAAAAAAAACAAAAAACGCCGTCTTTGGTTTGCTGCTGCTTGTAGATGGTGGAAACTGCTGTAAGGACAACAGTCCAGATTATTATAATAAATATATTCTGTGGGATATATTCAGCTCATTTCATCAGGGAACGCAGCGTCAGGATCAGCGATGGAAAGAAACACCATTTAAATTCATGCACTGAGCCAGGAGAAGGAGGTACAAGTTTCAAGTCAAAGTTATGTTTATGAGTCCCTATATGCTTTCTGTATATACGGCCTCACTCGCACTGGTGTTTTGAACGTCTAATTTGTTCATGAATATTACAACATGCGCCATTTGGCTCATGAATATGAAATAGATGGAACCACAGGCTCTCCCCATAATCAACAGTCGACACACACAGCCCCGTCGTCAGCTCCCTAGATCTGCAGCAGCGTTTCCTCTGGTGCATTTAACCAATCACGGCCGATCATCCCTAGCAGAATTTTAGCTTTAGTACAAACTGTCCGTGAATAAAGCGTCTTCCCGTTGCCACGGATATTTTAGTGGATCAGGCTCGCTCCCTCTCCTGCTGTCTGGCTTCTCTATTCAGTCTCAGTCATCAGCACGTTCATGCACAGACAAACACTGTTCATACTGTGCCAGCTTTAATTCCCAAGAATACTAACTTTCTCTAACATACTAGAGCAAAAAAAAAAAAAAAGAAAAAATCAGACTGTAATGTTTTATTTACTGCTGCTGGATAAACAGTGTGCTGACTGTGGAAACAACATTGAAACATGGAGCCGCGCTAATGCACCAACAATCCCTGCACATCCGTTTACCCTGCCTTAAGCCACATGGCTCTGCTCCAACATGCCCATATGCCCCTTAGCCTAGCTGCTCCATGCTATATTAAATCACTCATGAGTCATGACACATAGTCTACATATCATCATCACCCAAGAATGAGAAAACACGGCTGGAGGATACTTGGGGACAATCTTGTAAGTACAGATTTTGATGCTTGTCTGGCTCGAGACACAGTTTCAGTGAAATAAGGTCATTGTGAGAATTGCATGATAATGTTTAGGGCTCAGTTGACTTGCAGACTTATTCGTTTGACAGGCTGATCAATCTATAATATATTGGAAAATTGTACAATACAAACGCCTGTCATATTATAACCCAAGGTGACATTTTTGAATTGCTTATTTTATCCATCCAACAGTACAAAACCTAGAGTCAATTTGAAACGGATACATGCAACATGCACTCTAGTAATTAGATTATAATGTGATTAATGCAATAATGCGAGTAAGGCAGAACCCATGTAAACACCATAGGCTACTCTGATTATGTTAATGTGATTATGTCCATAGTAAACACATAGCCTACTCGCACTAAAATATGTGGATTATCCATTTTCACTCGCATAATTTGGGGTCAGTCAGCGCATGTTTATACCTGGGTCCAATTACTGATGAAGTTTCATGCAACTGCGATGTAGCTGCGATATAGCTCTCTTTGTGATGTAGTGTTGACACCAATGTTAATGGCAGAAAGCAAAACAGAGAAAAAGCAGCATTTCTGTCTCTCTATTAAGTGTTAATTGACTTACAAGTAATAGGAAGTAAGGTGAATAGAAAGGTTTACTGTTGAAATTATATAATTGGATATATAATAATCGTATTTATGTCTTCATCACAGTGTTGTCCATAATCCCGTGCTCATGTACACATAGATATTGTATTATATATAATAAGATAGAATAAGAAGAATAAGATAACAAAGATAGATAACGAATAGAATAGAATAGAATGTTCCAGATATGTAATGAAGTCATATTAGCTTTGTGGGGTATTGATGTTTAATATATTAGTTTAGCGTGTTAGCTCATTAATGGGAATGTGGAATGTCATTATTTTCTCAAGGAAATAGGGACATTGTTTAGAGGAATAGTCAAATTCATCCTTATCAACATCTGATGGAAGCCATGAAATTTATTACAGAAACTCATGTCCCCCTTAGGATGATTTGAAATAACTTTGGTGATCGCTGTTTTTTTCTTATCATTTTAAACCATCCTCATGGCAGAGCTAAATTTGTCCGACTTTGAAAACTAATGACATTCCCAACAGGCTGTCAGCTGTACTCTGCGTTAAATGTTAACTGGCGCATATTAGAATGTTATATGACATGGTATGACTCTCTTCTATACAGTGTACAGGCATACTATATAGTGATTCTATATTTTTCAAAGCGTGTTACAAAGTGCTTCACAAAATAGACAAAAAAAGGGAAAAAATACACAAGGTCAGACACATAATAGAAGAATTCAACAGAGCAAGTGAAAAAAGAAAGCATTTCAGTAAGAATCATTTCAGTACAGCCACTACACAACAAAGGCAAGTCGGAAGAGGTTTTGAACAATTTTTTTTTTTTTAGAAAAACATTTACTGATTCTGCCGGTCACAGCCGGTAACAGAGGCTGTTCTAGAGGGACAGACTCTTATGGCAAAAGCGCCGTCACCTTTGGATTTGAGGAGGGAGCGGAGTATAAGATAAGAGACCTTGATCAGAGCATCTGAGAGACCTTGGGGTGAAATTTCACCTGCAAAAGTTCAGAGATATAAGCAGGGGTGAGGCCATGTGGGGCCATGTGATGAGAAGCATTTTGTAATCGACTCTAAACTGCATGGGGAGCCAGAGAAGGAGAAGAAGGCATGGTGTGATGTGGGATCGACGGCTGGTCCCAGAGCAGCCTGACTGCAGCTTTTAGCACGAATTCTGGCTGATGGACTGAGACAGACTGAGGCATCGTAGCAATTGAAGTGGTGAAAAAATGAGGGTATTGATTAGCATTTCCCAATTTCTGATTAAAAAAACATTGGTATAATTATGGCAGTGTTTCACAGCTGGAAGAATCAGGTCTGTACTTATTTATTGATGGTTCAAAGTTCAAATACTGATAAATGATTACACATAGGTTAACTGTGGAGAACTTTACATTGTAAGAGAAGAGTTAAGGCTCAACCTTTGGCCTATAGATGATATGACAGGCTATTTTTTTAACGTGAAGAACAGTACATAGCTAGAAAACAATGGTGGATATCTAAGTGAATGAACAAGCTACACATTGTGGACTTTCATCTTTTCCTCTACATATTAGGATGCTATTCTGTTGAAATGACAATCACAATTTAATCAATATTACAGTTGCAGCCCTATGTGTGATATGATCCATTAAGGATGCATTATTATAACTCCCTGCTTCCTAATTGTCGTAAATGTTTGTCATTTACATGTTTTAGTCCATTTACAAGGTTGGATTCCTCTGTATTATCAGATAAACTCCTTCCCTTTCAAAAACACTTCAAAATTCATTACACTGCCTCAAAGCTGTTTCCTTTTCAGTCTCTTAAAAGTGGACACTTTGGAGATAGAGTACCATCTGCCTTGCATCAACATTTCATGTGTGTCATTTTAACATGTTTGATATTTGCATATTTTCACAATTATTTTTGGTGTGATGGTGCTGTGGTTAAGGTGTTGTTAGGTTTAGGTGCATAAGACACTTGGTTAGGGTTAGGAAACAATCATGGTTTGGGTTAAAATGTCAGAATGTTCTGTAACAGTGGTGTCGAACAGGTGTCTCCTGCAGTTTTTCCACTTCCAGTGCATGAAACAATGCATAAAGCCATCAACCCTTCTTCCCTTGTTAAGAAAAATGAAACTTTAGCGGAACGTCATCTGAACTGCGTGACCACGTCTGAAGCATTGACATTCAATAACGTATCCATGGTTTGCAGAAACATAAACTGTTAATGTTTCCCTCTGGAGACTGGGCCGTGTCTCAATGAACAGCCTCATATTGTTAGTTGTTTTCATTACCGAAGTGTGAATGAGTTGGGACTCCCCCTCAGTCTGTGTCCTTATTCCCTGCCTGGATAATTAAAGTCCAAGCAGCAGGTGCTTGTTAAACGAGCTTGCAAAATTCAGCTTCAAATGTGTATTCACAAAGACATTATAGGGAATGCATAATGCTTACTGAGCTGAAGGTGTAACAAATAATTAAGAGGGAGGCAGGGTTTTACCGCTGATAATATGAGAGCTCAAAACTATTGTTGTACACTAAGAAATATTTTCATTTTGAGATTTGATTAAACATACAGTGCCTACCGATTATTTTCCTGATTAGATAATGTATAGTTATCCATTTTCAGAAACAATCATTTGAATTGTTTTCCTCAGGTTCTGAAAAGCTGCATATTCTCACATTTGAGAAGCTGGAAGCAGTGAATTGTGTGCAGCATTTGCTTGAATAATTATTTAAATAATAATATAAACTATAAAAACTGATTAATATATCAACTCTTGCAGCCAAAGAAACAGAACATAAAAACCTCATACACATAAAGCCGTTCTTTCGAGTAAATCAGCTATCTTAATCTGTCTTATCTCAAACCCTTCCTCAAATTACTGATATTGTCTGATCTGATGTGAGCAAATGGCCCATGAGCGAACCACAGACTGCATAAAATAACAAGTTTTGTGTCTATTTCAATACTTTTGCTGGTGAAATACACCATTGAAATGCTGCCAACTGGCAATTTTTCATTTAAACTGCAAAATTGTACTCACACTTGCAAGAAAGGACAAATCCTGTCCTAACTCTTCTGCCACAAAATAATCAGACTGACAGTCTCTCCACAGCAGACGCATAGTCAAGACTACCTAAACCAAAACCGAGACACTACCGAGACCAGAGAATATCAAGACCAAGATCAAGACACATCAAGTCTAAGTGGAGCTCAAGACTGAGACCAAGACTGAGACCAAAAACAACAAAACACCAGTTACACCATATTTTCTTATTTTACATAAATTTTAGACTGTTTTATGTCAACTACAGGCATACTACAACATTTGTGAATGGCTGAATGCCTCTTCCTTATTACTGCATGTCAATTTATCTTTTTGTTATTCAGTAAAGACAAAACTAACAACTGCTAAATTTGCAGACATGTTGTGGAGGGCGTGGGAGTGTTAAAGGACCAACGTGTCAGAAGAGGCATGTGATCGGTACCACTTGAAGCGGGTGTGTAATAAAGATATCCAAGGAAAAAAAAAAAAAAAAAAAAAAGGGCATCTGTCTGCCAGATCCCTCCGAGACCGTTCTGCTAGTCCAAGACATTATGAGACTGAGAGACCCGAGACAAGACCAAAGACTGCTGAGGTGGTCTCAGGACCTACAAGTCAACTCCACTGGTATAATATCAGAGCTACTCATATAGCATCACTCATTTAATGTGGGTGTATTGCATAATAAATGACAAAAACATAAGCTAATTACTGTATTGAATCCGGTATCAGTGCATACTCAATAGGAAGCGTGTGAATGTGACATCAGTGCTGTAAATCAAGTAAAGGATGTGGAGGACAAAACTGAAAGATCACAATGTGTTGCAACTGTCCTTTAAACACTCCAGCTGATACTTAGTCACAGCTTAATACATTTCACAACAAATCAAAGGCACTTTGTGTTATTATGGAGGCTACAAGACACAAAGAACAACATCATAAGAGCTTCCCTCTTTCTTTCCCTTTGAATTTGAAGGACAAAATGCTCTTGTGGCAAACAATAGGCTCACCAATAATGTATTAGTGCATGGCAACAAGGGAACAAGATGTTCTAACAGCCTCGTTCAAGCCCAGAAAACACTGTGGTTGAAGAAGAGGTTTGTCATAAAAGGGGGGGAATTGTAGCAGAGGCAACTCTGAGCCACACACTAAAGAGCCAATTTTGTCAGCCTTACAAGATTCTCTTCTCGGTTTAGTAGTGTTTGACTTGGCGCCAGTTCCTGGGGTTTCATCTTTGCCAATTAAACCAATCTAGTGTATTCCAGCAACAAGAATCTCAGCTGTTTTCCAAAGCATTAATGAGCTCGATATTGATTTCATTCTTTCAATGATTTGGTGACTCAATTCATTGCCCCATGAATTGCTGTCTTTTCCTCGTGAGTTGCAACATGAAAGTCCATGCTGCCGAAGTAACGTTGAGATATTTTCATCAAAGACATCTGATCTAAATTAACTGGCAGGAGATAAAAATGTATATTACTGTAATATGTGGGGAATTAGATAACTAGGGAAAAGTTAGAGAGACACAGAAAGAGGAGGGGACACTGAACATGAGAGAGATAGAGACTCATCATGACAGGTCATCACTTCAGCTATTATCCCTAATTCTCTGAGGGAATATCTCAGTAAGGCGGAGTAAATTTGAGGCTGATAAGAAGACAATGAGATTTTCCCGGGTTTTGAGGCAAAGCCCTTCCAAGGGCTTGCTTTCACCTACACTCGGTTTGAACTTGATGCTTCAAATGGTCAAAACTTTCACTCTCTTTTCCATGTAGGTTAGAACTTGTTAGTGGGCGGCTCACGATATACACTGTATATAGAGGATATTCATGGTGTTGCAGATATGTGTGGGCTGTGTCTTTGCAGTGTTGAGATATGATTGTATTGTGCCTGCCCTCTGTGAATCACTTATCACTTTGAGTCAAACCAAAGAAAATTAAAGGGGAGAAACACCATCACTTCTCACTGCAGAGACATCTATACACCTCATGGTGTTTGGCTGTGGGCTGGAGTACATGCAGAGCAATGGAGGGTTTTCTTTCACAGAGAATGAAGGAAAACAATTAAATGCAGGCTATAAATGTACAATGTGCCTGTGATGGATCTCAGGAAGGTTGGTACAGCACCAGTCAGACTACCTTGTGAATGAGGTGCTATTTCCTATTGTTAAAAGTGACCATCCTTACTAGATCTCTGAGTTAATCATCCAACTACAAGCTTTCCTGCCATGGTTTTCATGCACACATTCTGTATTTGTTGTCTGGAAATAGGATTTAATTATGTTAACATTTGTTTCTTTAGTTCTGCTCGTTTCAGACCAGAGACAAGTCAAATTGTTTCTGGTAACTTTTGCCAGTTAGTATCGATCCCTACCACAAAACTTTCAAAAACGCCTCCCTCACTTTCTATTCTACTTCTTCAGTGACCATTCATGTTCTGTTCCAAACACTCAGTGCCGCCATATTTTGGCAAAACTAAGACTGTTTGGAACATACTGATCACACAGATGGGCAGATGAGAAGTTGATTATGCTGCAGGATGTTTCTGTGGACATTTTGATACTTCTTCCCTCCACTCCTGTTGTCTTTGGAATCCATCGTAACAGCTGTGAATCCTCCTTGACGGAACAGGATCAACCGTAAAAGACGACTTTGGGTCAGTGTCTAATATTCAAGACATGTTTTCTAGTTCTATGTTATAGATTAATATTGAAATATTTAATCACTTAGTGGTATTTTCTGTAATTTGGATTAGTTAGTTAATAGACAAATACCTTTTTTGTTGTGTACCTTGTTTGTTTCAGTGGTTCTCAACTGGTCGGGCCTCAGGATCCATAATTTTCCTTAATCATTAAGTCACAGCCCAAATTTCTGAATCACTCAAATTTAATTAATATACAATGCCACCATGTGCTGTTGAAAACATAAAATAAACAATACAGATTGAACAAATTTGCCACTTGAGCTGAAAAACAAATAAAAAGGAAAACTTATCTTGAATAACATGCGATTATTTACTTTAAAATGTGTAAACTGGCGATGCTCATCAATAAATCAATCTATAAAACAAGAGATTAAAAGTCAGAAGATTAAAAGTAAAAGTTATCTTGAATTCAATTAATAGCAGACTTATCTTGAATTAAATGAAAGGCAGATTTATTTTGAATTACAGGCAGTGTGATTTGTTTCTAAACCCCTTTTCATGGCTTCATGCTTTTAACACAACACCAATTTTGCACTCAATATACAATAAAAAACACACATTTAATGTGACGTATTATTGCACTATTAAAATAGTGCAATATATTGATGATGCTGCTGAGTCTGGTAAAATCTCTTTAATCCTAAATTGAAAGGATCATACTCTTCATGCCCTATAGAACAAAATGCCTGACATGGGCAATTTAACAAGTTTCAAGTTCAAGTAGCAAGAATCTATGGTTTAGAAGAGACTAAACGAGATTCTTGAATCGACTTCTACTGGTGAGGGATAAGGTTTATTATCATAAACACTATAGGCTATATTTTTATAATAATTTAGTTTTAAAATAAAGTGCTATCATATCAATAATTGCAATAAATATGTAGCAAAATATGAAGAAAGAAAGAAAGTTCCAGGATCCTCAGTCCATTAAAAATGTTCATGCCCAAATATGTGTCAAGGCTTCAATTTGCCACATCTCAGGTTCCAAAAAGTTCCAAACTAGATGTTGGAAATGCATTACATTTACAGATTTACCTTTTTTTTAACCACCTAATTAATTTAACTCCAGGTAATGTAAGTTTTGAGTTTGCATTATGGAATGAAAGGACAGTATAAACCAAGCTAAAGTTGCCTGAAGTCACACTAGAATGTTCACTGCACTCTATATATGTCCATAGTCATCCACTGTCAAGGCCTTTTTGATTTAAATGATTAATAAATATAATATTCTCTGAAGCCATTATTTTAATAGGGTGACAATATTTGAGTTTCACCATGTTTGCAAATGCTGAAGTGAGTATTTGCTGTAAGCAGGCGTGTCAGCCGAGGCCTGAGTTAAAACAATCAGGCTATTTCCTCCAATGGAAGATTGCAGATATTTTCAAGGATTTATAATGTTGGATTAAAGTAGAGGTCCATAAAGACTTGAAGGAATAGTGCATCTCTAAAACTCACTAATTAACATCATATATCTCATTTGTTTGTACAAAATCTGAAATGCAATAAAAATAACAAGTTGTGGTTTTATGACGCGTTATGACTATTTCTTGGCGGAGTGCAGTAACTTCCTTTCAGGAAAGGGCTCTCTTTTTAACAATGTTCATTTCAATAAAACGTGCCTTTGTATTAGCATTGTTTTCTCTTGTTTTTCACTTTAAAATGCTGCCTAACAATGTCTGTATGTAACCCAAACCTTTGAAATACATTTACTTTTCAACCATATTTAGCCCAGTTTTAATCTTGACATCTAGACATATTTTCACTTGCTAAGCAAAAGCCCTTTTCTGACTGGGGCAGGGTATTTTCTTTTCTACATGATTGCTAGAATATATTTTGGCACATTTAGTAAGTGTTTTTTTTTAGATATATCATAAATGGACCTTACACATTTCCAGCGCTGTGATGGTTTTATTCATTCACAGCACAGCAGCTTGGTGGTTAGCTTTCAGTGGAAAGGCCGTCAGTTTGAATCACAGTTGTCCCAGGTCCTTGCGTAGGTTTCCTCCCACCATTAAAGATGTGTATGTTAGGTTTAATATTCCCGTCAAGGCTCCTAACCGAGGCATTTGCTTAAAAAAGACCTGGAGTTGGTCCTGTTCCTAATGTATAGGATGGATCAAATGCAGAGAATGAGTTTCCCCACTGGGATCAATAACAACTTCTTCTTCTATATTCCCACTTTCTAAAGAAAAACTTTTTTTCAGACAACACAAACACAGCAGTGAAAGTGCTGCATAAATCTATAATTGCCTTTAGGACATTGTTTACTGTGATTATGCATTCTTCAGACTAGTGGGTGGTACTCAGCTATGCCTCATATCACAGCACCACTGTACCTATAATCACAGAATATAATGTTGATTGAGCATTATTGCTAAACTGTGTATGTAGGTTGTCGGGTGGGGATAAACAACATGATGGCATTTGCAGGAAGTGGCTGGCTGCTGAAGTGGCAGCAGCATGGGACCCAGAGTCTGAGCCATACTCTTTCTCCATCGCTGTGGAGTAAACAGCGGGTTCCTGCTGCTGGCCTCCGCAGACTTATAGCCTAGAACCAGACGGATCTGCCACTTTGTGTTTTAGTTGCAATGACAGATGCGTCTGGTCCCCCTCCCGTTCGTACAGATTTCCAATCACAACCATTTATCTAATATTGGGCGGGTGTGACACAGTGACTGACAGAGGAGTGCTGTTGAGGCATTTTCAGAAACAACCAAGATGGCTGCCATGGCACTGAAATGGTACGGCCCATTGAATCCACTTTCTCGTCAGCATTAATTAAATCGGAAGGTATATTTCCTCTAATAAAGGAACAAGCAACTGCACTTAAATCTTTTGTTAATAAGAAAGATTTCTTCACCGAATTTATGACAGGATTTTATAAGTAGACTGTTCACATTTTTTATCAGCCAGCGCTCCATCACATCCATGTTTCATTGCTCTGACTGGTTGTGAGCCCATGTCAGTCGCACCCGGAGGCGTTTTGGTCTGTACCCATTGAAAATGCCCCTTGGAAATCTAAAATGAATTTAATCAATCCAGATTAATTCATATTTGCAAACTGGTGATCCTGGGCTACCGCAGACACTTAGCGGAGTGCACATATGGTGAAATGAAACACCAACGGCTGCAGTCAAATCCGTGAATGTGTCATCGTGACATTTGTGCCACGAGTTAGGATTTTTTTTCCTTTTTTTCTTGCAGACATCAACACCATCACTCACTCTACATAAGTCTCACTGGGCGATAATGAACAGTAGAGGGTTTACAGGCACACACGCAGACAGCCTCTTCATACATTAGTATTTGTTGATTTACAAATGCAGACTCTTGAATGACACAGAGCAGGATTTGCAGAATAATCCCCTTTCTGGTGCACAAAGGCATAACTTAAGCTGCTACAGTGAATACTAAGACTCTCCGGCCTGGAATACATTCGACTCTTTCACACCCGAGCGGACCAAGTCGTTCAGATCTCCGTCCGTCTCTTGACTCGACAAAAAACACATGTTTTGAGGAGGTATGACCGGAAAGATACAGAGTGCTATCTATCAAAATGGAGCTGGCTGGAAGTCAGCTAATCTCAAACTGCATCCCACTCGCTTATTTATGTCACACTGGCACATACTGTATATATACATACAGAAATGCACACAGTATAGTATTTGTTAAGATAAAAAAAGCAGCGGGCCTGGAGCGACTGTGTTGTTTTTCACTTTATCCAGACAGAACCTCAGCCATAAATTATCACCACTCCCAACACCAATCCTCATATCACACAGAGTATGCAGAAGGCCAAGACGACAATATAAATTGATGAAACAACAAAACCGTGCCCCCATCTAGTAAAGCATAACCCTCGAAAACAGCGAGTGTCTCCATCAATCACCGGAAGCATAAGTGCATAAGAGAAGATACTAATTTGAAAATGAATCAGCATTTTTTTTTTTTTTTTTACTGTTGACCAGCAGAAAACTTAAAGCAAACTCTTACATACTCTGAGGCACCAGAACCAGGTAATGTTTGGTAGTTTGCTTGAAAAAAATACATGAACTTCATTATTGTTCATATAATCGATGATTTATTTCAGCACATGATGAATCCAACACTTTTTACTAGACTTTTAAGCAAAGACACAGAATTCAGTCTTCATTACAAGAGAAAAATAATAATAATAATAAGGGATCATGTTTTGATTGACAGGTCACTTGACATGTGATGGAAGGGAAATGCATGCAGATTATTCCACACAAGTGTGCTACTGGACCTTAACATCACTCAGCAATTAGCATTCCGCTGTGCTAAGTGTTGCAGACAAAACTCCTGGGCAGACCCAGTTTCCTCATTATTTCAGTTCCCGTGGCTTAAATGTGGAATCTGTGAAGTTTATAGGGCTGACTGCTAAAGTGCATTTTACCACCGCTGCCACCGTGATTTACCTCGTTGAACTAAATGATGATGATCGAAACGTGTCGCTACGGTGTCGATGGTGCGGAAGCATGTTAGAAAGACATAACCACCTGTGAAAAGCTGTGCTCCACCGTGATGTCTGCGCATCATCTCCAGATGCAACAACAACAAAAACCGACAAGTCGCCATAAATCAACTCACTCAGATGTCGAAAGGTGTAAGAAGGCGGCTTGTCACACGAAATTTAGAGAGCCATATCTTGTTGGAACTGCGTCGCGTGAAGACCTTATTATGGGATATTTACCTCTTGTGCATCAGGTTGTGCAAAGAGGAAACAAAAACCAGCGGTTTACTGAGGAGGAAGGAGACCGTGGCTGTTAGATGAGTCACTGTTCACAATGTTCTGAACCAGTGGTTGACTATGTGTGTCACGCATGAAAATAAATCTATTCGCCCAAGTGCTTCCCACAGTGAAGGCTTCTGTCAGGAGCTGTTCTGGTGAGTAGTCCTGGCATGGTTTACATTGATTTGGTCCCTTAGCAGGCAGGTAAATGCCAAAACCCACAGTGCCTGTCAGCGCGATCACATTTCTTCTGCTTTGGTGTTTCCGTCCAGACGAGGGTGAATTATAACAAGGTGACAATCCAGAATCCACGGGGCATGACAGGTGCCAGAGTGGTTTGCTAAGCATGGGAATGGTGTTTATCACCCTGGCAGTAATGGTAACTAGTTCTTAACCAGGCAGAGCAACGCAGTTCTTCCAGGAACAACACTGCCAGCCACCTTTAAAGTTCAATCGGTGGCATTTCTCTGGTCACATTCCAGGCTTCGCCGAAGTCTGAGCGACTCAAAGTGTAGCAGCTCAGATGGCTGGAAGCTCAAACGCCCACTTATTGGTGTGGCCTTCGTTTTTTGCAGCATGATGCAGTGCACTGGAATAACAGGATATTTTATTGTTTCCAACCTGGAGCTGGATGTTATGGCAATTATGAAATTTAATGGCGAAAGGACAAATTAATTGCTGGGGCATAAACATGTTTGTGCTGTAAAGGAGGTGTGATATTGTAGCTGCAGACCACATTACATGCTAATAAGAATGCAGATAATTACTTGATTCACCCTGTAACTTTAAGAACAATAACATGTTCTAGACGTGTCCTGAGAGAACCCTTCTCTGAAACGCCCACATGTTAACAAATCACTCAATTAATCAGTTGATTATTAAACGCCTAATCAAACGGGCTATAGGTGATCAATAACATATCCTATGCATAACCCTGCATTCTCAAACATTCATGTCATTCATTTGTACAGGCAGGTTGTAAAAATCACAGATGTGGATATGGAATATTACACTGGAGGATCAGGATGAAGTGCACTGGTGTCTGCTCCAAACTCAGCTTCTTCCTAAACCACATCAAGCAACACACAAGTATTTTCAGCAGCCGTTTTGTTTTTTGTTTTTTTCAGCACCTCCCACTGATGGACAGCTCCTATCCGAGATCTAAATCATAATAATAATAATAATAATAATAATAATAGGACTGTATCGCCAAAGCAGCAACTCTCACACAGGTTAATAATTTAAAATGCACCCTGTTGGCTGCTCCATGCTGTGGTGAGGAAGAAATGACAACCTCATTTCTTCTTTAAGTGTATCACCGGGTTGGCTTGCTGAGCTTTATTTGCAGACATACTGGGTCATCATGCATTAGCACAAGGCAGAGCTGTGTGTGCATGTGTGTGCATATGTGTGTGCATGTGTGTGTGTGTACTACCAGAGGTGTGCGTTGTGTAAAATAAAAAAAAGCTTGACCTGAAGCCTCAAAGCGTCCTTCCTGTGATCCAGCCAGCCAGCCCACCTGGCCAATCCGGCGCTCTTTTTTGCTGCAAACGTGTATGCTGAGAATACCTGAACTGAATTTGAATTACCATATGACGTAGGCCTTTTTCTCGCAGTAATGTCCTGCTGGCAACAGGGAGTACCACAAACCAGAACGGTCCCCACCGAGCGGCTCAAACACACAATTTGTTGCACCAGCTACCCCCCTCCTCCCCTCCCCTCCCCCCAAACCTCCTCAACCCCCATTCCGGTCCTATCTATCTTTATCTCCATCTCCATCTCTCTCTATATATCTCACACAGACGTTCAGACTCACACACACACACACACAGTCGCTCACACACACTAAAGAGGATGCGACAGCGCTGACAAAATACCTACAGAGATGAAAAACAGGACATGACAAATTAAAAAAAAAGTAGATTTCCGTATTTGAAAGTCTACCACAACGCGATGAATAATCGATGTGTGTGTGTGTGTGTGAGAGAGAAAGAGGGAATATCGCAGCGCACATTTGTGAGCACACATCGCGCCAGACATGCATGGGCTAGATTTGGAGTGGATTCAATCAAATACTTACGCATTTTCTCGAATAAATGAGATCGAGTTTGAGAGCAGTGCAGGAGGAATCAGCAGGGCCCCGATCCCCGTTTTCAAGATTTGCAGCAGGAGAAAAGCACAAATCTCCATGTGGAAAAAAAGGGATCCTGGAGGCTGCTGCAGTCCGCGTCTTTCTCGATCACAAGTCAAGATGCTCGAAAAAAAACGCCAAACATTCAGAAAGAGTTGATGTGCGGTGCGGCCACCATTCCCTCGGAGGTGATGGGAGGAATAAAAAAAACCTCAGCGGACCAGCAGCAGACTGGATGCCCCCCTGGACTTGAAGATATTCCTCTGGACTATGAGGATGGGGGGAAATCCTGCAGAGTTTCTGATAGGGATCGAGTCTGTGAAGGCCCCCTTTTTTCCTCCCAAACCAGACAAGTCCAAAAAAAGAAAAAAAAAAAGAAAAGAAAAAAATCTGACTCCCACTGGTGGTTTTCTCTTCGAGAAAATCGAGCAAAAACAAAATATTTTTAAAAAGTGGACTAATTCTTTTCTAGATCTGACAGTCTGCGTGTTTTTTGCGCGGATTATTTCGCCCAAAACTCAAATTTACGGGATCAGTGAACAGAGATGACAGTTAACAATTACCTATTTAAAGCGTAAGGTCAGAGACGAGAGGGGCTGCAGAAGCGTCCTACCAAAAAAAAAAAAAAAAAAAAAATCACACACACACATAAACACACACACACACACAGACACACGCACACAGACACACAACAACAACCTGCCTATTGGATCGAATCAAGGATCTCCGTCCCACCGCAACCACCGCACGCGTCGCATCGGGACAAATGGAATTTCATAGGATGCTCTAGAAAATCGCAGAGCTCACGGCGGCTCTCTGTTTCTATCAGGTGGAACGGGAACAATCCGCGGGCTGCGATTTCCCTACACCACCAAAAGCAATCCGGTGTATTGATTAGGCTGTAGAAGCGCGACTATTAGGAATAATTCCGCTTGTCAGGGAGATTGTGTCCGATCCGGGCAGCGAAGCAGCAGCAGCATCATCCGTGTGTTGCGAATAAAGCGGTTTTATTTTTGGCTTTTTTGGGTTTTTTTTGCTTTTTTTGCCACCGGCTCCTAATGGTGCCCCCGCTCGCTGCAGTCCATGACTTGAAATCGCGGTCTCCAGGCACAGATCTGCCGTACGTGCGTGCGCGCGTGTGCGTCTGCGTATGTGTGCGCGAGTCACGTGTGTGTGCAGTGAGAGTGTAGGTGTGAGCGCGTATTGTCCAGGGAGCACTTTAACTTTGACCACTTTGCCTGCGCGTCCATCTGCCCATTTAAATCACCCAGCGCTCGTTAATTATCAGGGATCAATAGCATTAACGCATAAAGCCTAGATCTGATGTCTTTGAGTATGTGTGTGTGTGTGAGAGAGAGAGAGCGAGAGAGAGAGGGAGAGAGTGCGTGTGTGTGTGCGGGGCTTGCGTGATTCAGTTGTTGATGAGGTATGGTTGCCACCTACAGGCGTTAGTCCCTCTCCAGTCATCCAAAACGGACCATTCCCACTGTCTGCATGCACAAATAAATCCACATTCAACATGTATGTCTTCCGCTTTCTTCATTCTTCTCTACTACAGGCAGAATATGTGCATGTGTCCATCATGTTCAAATCCTCCCTGGATGATATAATGATTTAGATTAGCATGTTTAAATGCAAAAACCCATCCAAATGCAGCAAGAATCACAAGACAGAAGCAACCCAGGCAACCTCTGCATGGCCGAACCCTCCTGAACTGATAGTCCTTACTGAGCACATAGAGTTTAAACTTCACCCTCTGCAGAGACCAGTGTGGCAGCACATGGTTTAGTGGCTTGGAGACCTGCAGATAGACAAGTGCATTCATTTGATCTGAGCTGAGCAGCCTGTCTCATTAGATGACATAATGGACCGCAAGTCAGCTTCGTGACAGACTGGCTCCTGGGCTGTTAGCGTCTTTATGAGACTGGGAAAAGACAGAGAGGGAGAGGACAAAGATGAGAATAAATCAGTAACGCTGGAAATGTATTACATGGTTCTTTGATCGGATATAGAAAATAAATAAATAAATAAAAATCTAATGAGAGCTGAGGGGGAGCCTATGATTATTGAAATCACTAAAGTAAAAAGCAGCTACTCTAATCTGACAGGTAATGAATGAATATGAAGAAAATTAGTCTTATATGACAAAATGAATGATAAGGTAAATTGGTTTGGTCTGACACTGGTTCACAAGAAGTTCTGAAGTTCCATTTTTAATCAGTTAGCATTTATCCAATTTGAGTCAAGCCACATCAATCAATCTGTACAGCATGGCTGCATCATCCGCCCTTCAAATACGTAATGGTAATAAGTAGTAGTAGTAATAAGAACAGTAATATGATGAATGTCCTCAAATAAAATATAATTAATAAAAGATATTCCCCTTTTCCATTAGGGGGAACATCTAGATCTGAAATTGCTCCTATTGTACACTCTCATTAAACTTTTTCCACATCACCTGGAATCAGAACTTTCCTCCACTTACAAAATAAAACACAAGCCAATATTATAGTTTAAATATAATCCTGATCTAAGACGCTAAATCAGTAGCAATCTCATTTGGGAGAATTGTCATTGGCCATAGGATAAAGTCAGTTTCAGGCATACAACACTGGACCTGTGTGGGTTTCACGTCACCTTTTTACACAGAATTGGTCTTCAGTATAATTTTGCATACATCACACTTCTATAAATGGGGTTAACAGTTACATAATTATAAAGGACTTGCTCATGCTCTCCTACAAACACCCAAGATACATTGATATATTTTTTCTTGTCAGCATTTTATGCATGCTTTGATGAGGTATGAATTTTAATTCCTTGAGCTCTCCTGAGCAGAAAAAAATTAAAAATAAAACGTACAGAGACGGAGGGGAGGGAAACACATCCTATATTGCTGTAAATGAAAGCCTCAGCAGATCTGCACAATTAAATCAATGTCAACCACATGCTGGTTTAACAACATATGCCCTCATTACAATGTTTTTCATACAAGGACAATATAAATGAACAAGGACAGTATAATGTACTATATACATATAGATATATATGCTCTGAACTAATTTCAGTGGTTGTCACACTCTTTTTTTTCTTTAGAGGTTTACACAAGCAGAAACCTCTGAGGCTGAAAAATGAGGCCAATGTGGAAACACCAAATACTGCAGTTCTTCAAATGCCCACTTGAGGCTGGCTCCAAAATCAAGTCAATCCCTATAGAGCCCTGTTTTAAAATGCTCAACAAAAATTATAGCCTGGTACCAAAAATGGCTTTGGTCTCTATTGATAATTCCCCAGTTAACAATAACTGTACATGGGGTGAACTGTTTTATAATTAACCCATTTAATTAAGGCTTAATGTTAAGCATAATAATAAGAGTGGCCACTTTGAGTGGCAGGTGGTCACTAGCTGTTTTCTAAACAAAGCTCCTCCCAGCTCCACAATCTCATCCAAATTATGGTCATTTTTGACTCCAAAATTAAAAAAAAAATTAAAAAGTGATGCCAATAGGCTTCAAAACATGAGTCCACAAACCAACAAGGGATGTCATAGTGGCTCCATCCATTATTGAAACAGTCTATGGGTTTTTGGCACTCAGCATCCACAATGTTGCATTGTTGCCACCTTCTGGAACAAGGCCATTGCCTGTGCCATCCTCATTCTGAATGCCGCCACAACTGCTTTTGTGGGGATGAATACAATTCTCATTCACCAGTTAGCTACTTGTTGATTTTCAAATTCATTGAACATGACATCAGTCAGGAGAGAGAGAGGGAGATGCTGGGACAGGGGAACATAGGGATCATTAATCTCGTATGACAGATATTAGATGAAATGGAAATAAGTTGCTAACTAAGGTTCATTCAGAAGTTTGGAATTGCCTACCACAATCGCTGATTGGGTATAGTCAGATGGCTGCAAGGACTACTCTATAATTCTCATAACAAATATACAACATTAAAACTCTAAGAAGGGTTTGTAAAAGTTTAGTATATAGAAAGAAGAACAACAGTTCAACCAGACTGACAACTGAAAGGGCACGGAGAGACAAAGATACCCATGAGCAACAGTTAAATAATATTATTTTAATTAATCTCTGTCATGCAACACAGTGGGAACATTGACTAAATGGTTTTGAATCAGTAAATTATTCTTCTTTTAGTGTATTTTAGACTATTTAAATAATAATTTAAAGTATAAACATGACCTGAAAATGGCAATTAATTGAGATGATAATTAACAAAAGGACTTTAGAAATATAGTCCAGTATTGTAATAGGTTATGTTTTTGGCTACGTAAAGTTTTCTGCTTGATTGTGTTGGCCCACTCTGTCCATCATTGAATGACATCTTGGAAATATGCAGCCAATTTGATTAAATGCTTATTAATTGCAAGTTTATTTCTGTGTCATAGATGTCGGTCCATCTTTTGCAAAATACGTCCTGAAAACAGTACATACCAAGCCAAGACAGAGGTAGTCAAGGTAATTAAGATGAGATAATAATTTATTCATCTCCTGGGGTATATTATTTATTACAGTTGCCATATACATTGTCGAAAAGGTCAGAAAGACCGACCTCAATGACAATTGCCACATGTGTGGGCGTTGGTGCTGCAGGCATGCACCAGGAGCCCCTTAATGGAAGGCCTTGCAAATCATGGCTTAATGTCATAAAGAGACCAGTCCAAAGGTCAAAGAGGTCTCAAGAGAGGAAAAAATCAGGCTGTTAGAAGGATAAATGGAAGAGAGTGAAGGAAGAAAGAAACCAACGAACAATAATTATCATCAAACCAGTCTAACCTGCTACAACAGAAGAGGTATTGGGACAAGAAGGATGAGCCGATGATTGATACCTGTCAGTGATCTTATACTTCAACAATTCCAGGTTGTGTACAGGCTTCATCAACTCCACAGGCCTGTGGAAGCCAAATGAGGACAATGTTGATGAGACCATCAGGGAAGAGGATGCATAAATCAAAGTTGGAAAGTCTGTGATTTTATCTAAAAGAATACTCATTTGCCTTGGGATAGCAAGGGCCTAACCCAACCCTGAAGAATCAACAGCATCTTCAATGGGCAACTGTCCTTCTGGGCTACAATCCGTTCAACACAAGGCTGCAAAACCAAAAGGATCAACGGCCTTGATTGGCAACTGCCCAGTTAGGCTGCAATGCATTCAGCTTTGGACATGGATAGAAAATACGTTTCATCAGATGTTTCCAGTGTATGTGAGTAGAACGTTAGAGGATAGAAACGAGCGCTGCATTACTGATTGACTGTATCATGGAATAATAACTGATTGAGTTTTACTGTTTATTGCTGTAAGCTTTTACTAATGATAAATTAAGTTCACTATTTGCAATAAAAGGCTGCAGGTTGATATACTGTAAAATAACAGATTGCTGGTAAGTCATAGATGAAGGTTGTTGTCTGTTGGTTCAGACTCTAGACTGCATTGAATATTTACTTTACAGAAAAAGGTAAATTTGCAGTTTAAAACAAATCCCCAGTAATTTTAGAAACTGTTACACTTTAGAAGGGAGCTGTCATGAACTAGAGATATATCACCAAGCATCTCTCTGAATCAGGCTCATACAGGTGCTAGTTAAAAGGTCTGCCTCAGGCTAAGGTTAATGATTAGAAACCAGTTTTATGTTTCTATAATCAGGCTGATCTGAAACCTCTTTGAAGTCAGACTGACCTGGGTTCCTGTCCTGAATTGTGGATTACGAAGGTAATAACATACAAAAGCTACCAACATACAAAAATACAAAATACATAATATTCACAAATTGTTTAGGATTTAGGAATGTATAATAAGGAGGCATTATCTACTACTGCATTACTGACTAAATGGATGGACCAAGAACGAGTTAATCACTAACAATATATTCTTCTTTACAAGTGCAAGTTGCCCATAAGATGTATATATTTTCCATAGCAATCCACAGTTTAACCAGCACATGAAGCACCATCCGACTGGCAGAATCTAGACCGACCCCTGCAATCCTGCCTTCCTCATCAGTTTCTTTATTAAGCCGATATAAAATATGATGCTTGCTACAACTGACTGGTAGAACAGATTGACCACTGAATGATTCCTAATGCTTGGAAAATGTTTGTAAACCGTTGTGATTACTAATGAAGTATTCTAATTTTTCATTTAAGTCTGAGGCTTCTCATATTGAGGAGGGCTACCTAATGAACATCAATGTAAGACATGAGCACTCAACCACTGATCGTTATGTGCGTTCCTGTGGGGAAGTGAGACGTCTCAGGCAAAACCACTGCCAATCTGAAGATGCTCTTTGAGCGTGGCCACTCCCCCTCTTCTGCACTAGAAACAATCAAGTATTATATCAAGGAGCAGGAAGGGGAACATTACACTGCAGTACTCCATTCACCCTGGTGTTGTTGGTGAAGTACAGTACTTTAACATACAGTAGATCTATATAGTACAGTATAACATGTACAATTGGCCATACCAATTATTATTACAATTATTATTAATCAAACTTCTTTGGAGCCTGACCTAACCTCTGCAAACAGGCCACACCAATCCCATGGTAGTGACTTTGAAGAATTCTGAAAGTATCCGGAGAATCCCATTAATATTAAGCATAGATTTATTCAGCGCATTGTGGTATATGATTCGTGTGAGTGGACAATACATATTCTATTCTAATGTATTATATTCTTTCGACTAGGTTTGGGCAGTGCTCATAGATGAGGGCCCTTCAACCATCAAATCAAGCACCTCAGGTCAGTGAAATTGCATTTGAAGTGGGAATTGGTCTGAATAATATCCTTAATGTAGTAAAGCAGCATTAGAATAATTGTATGGGGCCGTGGAAGACAAAGGATTCTGAAGTGTTTTTAAAAAAATAAAATCGTTCTCTTTCACCATAGGAATAATGCACACAACCTCTGGGTGGGAGGTCCATATGGGACGAGTAATATCACAAACGGAAATTTAAATATCAAACATACAAACATAGCTACATGTTTATTTGTATGCAGCCAGTATTTATTCATTTAAATTGAACACAAACAGCTTTAAATTCAATCAGTCATCTCTATTTTAACAGAATAATTGTAGACAGATAGAAGGTTACTGTTCATCTTCTGCTGCAAGTTCTCACCACATAATTCAAAAGACAATTGAAGAAAAAACCTTAATGTGAACATTGAATATTAAGGTAATAGAAATAATGTGCACAGGTCTATCTTGAATAAACAATACATGGATAATAAAGATAAAATACTAATCATTGTGTAAAGTTTAGATAAACCAGTGCTACCTTGATAACATAAACCCAGAGGACACAAACTTACATCTAGAAATTGTTAGCAAATATAAACAGAGGTTGGCATTTAAGGATTGTGGATGTGTGTCCCTGTGGCTCACTCATAATTGCTCATGATGTAGATCCTACTCTGCAGTTTGCCCTCCCATAGTTTGATGATAGGTTGGAATATTTAGATGTTTAGAGGCAAATGGTGGGTGTCTAGCATCCCACTGGTCTTGCATAATTGACCTGGATGGTTCATATTACTGATGCATGACAGGATATGGCATGGCTCTACCACCCTTTTCTGAGGCTGTTCAGGCCTGTAGCATTTGTAAGAAGCTCAGTTTGGATTTTGTTTTATTTCATGCAGTGAGTCCGTTCTATTTGAGGACTCAAACCTGACAAACACACCTCAGATTCATTGTGAGGCGCTACTAGCTGAGTTGCCTTTTTGGTAGACTTTGTAATAAAGTCTATTGATTCACGGCTGCTGGATGCCCCGGCATGTGGTGGAATTCACTCAGTCTGGGGAGGCAGAGCTGCATCCTCCTGCTGCATTGTCCATGGTGCTAGAAACATAAAACCATTTGAATTGTGCATCAATCTGAAAAAAATAATAATAAAATAAAAGCAAAATGATGATTTTTGTTGATGGCTTTATAGTGGTAATGAAATCGAGACTGAAAATGCCTTTTCTCAGAGGACTGACCTTCTGTTTGGCAACAGAAAGGACATGACGGAGGCATACTTCCAGTCCCACTGGCTTGTTGCCCCAGACCCACTGGGATGAGACTGTTTTCTACACCACTTCACATATGAGTCTCTCTGTGACTACCCTCTTGCCTTGCAATATGCCACTGTAGATGTAAAATAAGTAAATTATCTGACACACCTTCATAGACTAGATTAGATATTCCTCCACTTTCACAGGCAGTGTTGGGAGTGTTACTTTTAATATATTCTACATAAAACTGACTACATGCCAACAAATGCGCTTGCTGAGCTAATTAATTTGGGTCACTGAATGTAGATACACTTTCCTTTTGTGAATGACCTTGTTTGTCTTCAGAAAAAAAGTTATGCAAGTTGCCGAAAATCAGTAAATATATAAAACTTGGTTCAAAATCCTGTAAAAATAATATAATTTAATAAATAATAAAGTATATTTTGAATATCTCTGCCAAGGTGGTGAAAGCACAAACAACTGAACAGCCTCTCTCTGAATTCTGAATTCCCTTATAAAAATAGACAATACAATACACAATAGACAATTTAAAACAGGCAGAAAACAGAACATTGGATGATATTTAAAAATAATAATAATAAAGTAAAGGAGCCACTGTTTAATTCTGTACATGTTTTAAAAAAAATAAATAAATAAAATATCATCAATCGCTGTTAAATCGACTTTGGTTTTATGCAACTCACTCGAAACAAAATTCAGTTCAAACAATGAAACAAGGAATTGTTGATAAAATATGAAACAATATTTTGTTAATGCATTACCTATTTCTCATTTAAAATGTTGTCAGAAACATATTTTAGTGTACCTGACTGGATAAATGCCATAATCATGAACCTTAGTTGGCCAAATAGCAATACATACATAGATGTGTAAAGCAGCTAAATTAATGGCAAGTAAAGATCGTACTGTTGTGATCTTCTTGACCAAGTATGTGAATAAAATGTTTTTTTACTAGCCCCAGTCTCATCATTTACATGAAGACTATGATTTCAGGGTGGTCCACATCAGGGTAGGTCCAGTAATGGGGGGCGAGTCTTTGCCGGATTAGTGCTGGGCAGAGTATTGGCAGCTGTATATGTCATTGTACCTGGAGCTGAACATCTGAGTAACATGCCTTTCACAGTGGATTTAGATGCAGCTCCCTCTGAAAACCAGTCTCATGAGGACCTATCCTGGATGTGACATCTCACAGGAGAGGCAGATTTTAAACTGTAGACTCTGAATAAAATGACATGGAAAATGCCTTTAGCATCCAGGTGTCAACATCTTCCAGAGAAGTATCTACCTCTACTAGAAACAAGTGGATGCCATTGTGATGACAGCTTGCATTGTGCACAACTTTCTCCTCAAACCCACAGAGGATGAGAGATGGCTCGAGGAGCAGGAAGAGAACCAACTGGAGGATGTGGCAGGGATGGGGGCCAACAGGTGGGAAAGCAAGCAACACATGCGGTGAGGTTCATGTTGTGCCAATATTTTTAACTCAACAAGGATGAATAAGCAGGGAGCAAGTGGCATTTATTGATTCATTTATTTTTGCCTTTTAGATACAGGCACAAAAGAAAAGCTTAAAACTACAGTGAAAAGCAAGCAACAAAGTATTAACATCTGTAGTTGTGCCAACATTGTATGCATTTTAAATGCAGTTTTCCAGGGCTGGGAAGGCTTGAAATAGTATACTGGTGTGAAGTGTCAAAGAGCATCGATGCGCACAGGCGCAGCAGTGTATTTTGGCCTTTATGGTGAGAGCAGTGTTTTTTTCAACACTGGTTCTTTGACAAATCCTGCCCTGTGTTGTAATTGGCTAATTTTCATTAATTAAATGCTTCTCTGATTATGTGGTATGTACTGTACTGTGTTCTGTGAGACTTGAACGTTTGCATGGCTCGCAACTGTAACAATAGTTGAAATGCTGACACTGTGTGGCATAGAAAGATAAGCTATGTGAATGGGAGGGGGGGGTGGGACAAAACACCAGATGTTAAAAGTAGAGGCAGCCAAAAAAAAAAAGAAAAAAAAGTCATTTGTTTGTTGTTTCGACCTCAATAAGCACCAGACATGATGTCACACACTGGCCACTGGTGGAGGCTGCTGAGGTTGGCAGCAATGCCAGTGGCAACGGTCATGAACCAGCTAAAGCTGGTTATGTTAATAATGTTATTCATGCAGATGTACAAACTGAACTTTTGTAGCTGGATTCTATCTGAATCAAAAGCAACAGTAAAAGTAAATCAATGTAACAACAATGAAACATTAGTTATATAGATTAAATTAATCTAAACATGTATAGAATCTATTGTGATGCAAAAGAAAAGGGCAGGTTGGATTTCTTGGGAAGGTTTTGATGTGAAGGTTAATATTTTGGCTTATTGGTTCTGTCCACTGAGAAATAACCTAAAGGGCAATTAAGTGTAAAATAACTGCTGCACCTGTGTTATATTTGTATTCATGTGTGTCCACAGTAGAGAAAGAAACAGGTTAGCATGAGCTAGTCTGATTTTTTATATCTCTGGTACAACAGTAAAACTCACTGTAAATGCAAAAGACCTCCAGTCCACAGATAACTTCTGGGCTGAAAATCAACGCATGGCACTTTGAAGCATATTTGACAGCTTCTATTACTTTTATTTCTCATGCAAAAGGGAAAATGCAAATGGTTTGATCTCAGCTTGTGCAGATAAATGGATGGATGGATTGATGGTTGGATGGGAGGATGAACAGACGAATGTAGGGCAGACAGTTTGGTCCTCTTAATACAAATATGGCCAGATGGATTATAAATTGCACTGTAATATGATTATCAAAAAAGACAATGTGCACTGCATTATATAATTTTAATTCAACCTGAATTGGTTTACATATGACAACATCACAAAATGGAGAACGAATATTGACAATTGAAAACTGCTTTATGCTTCATTCCGTCTTTTGGGAGGAAGAAGGTTCCTCTTGCTGACTTATTCAGACATCCTGGCTTTAAAGCCTGTCAAACAAATTGAAGGACACAGATGGGAAAAGATATGTAACGTGTTTAACAAATTATGTGCAGAGATGGCTTTTGCTGATTCTTTTTATCCCTCATTTTGGTCCGTAGCCACTTTCTGTCAAAATAGATTTGGCCTCTATATTTCTCTCTCTCTGTGAGACATATCTTTTCCTCCTTCTTCCCTTTCTGTCTCCTTCCTTCAGTCTTTTGGGATACCACTGCTGTGGTAGCACATGTCCCAGACTGCTTTCTGGGACAAACTTCAAGAAGCCAGGATGGAAAAAAAAAAAAGATGGAAGGGAAAATATGGTGGAGAGAAAGAGAGAGAGGGTCCTCTAGCGCTACGGAGCCTCTTCAATTATTCAAATGGCCGCTGTCCCTCTGCACTTGTTCTCTCTGCTTGGTTTGAATATTAAAATGGCCGCCCCCAAAGAGACGAAGAAATGAAGCCCATGCAGAGAGCAAAGGCTGAGTGTGCTTGACTCCTTGCATCCTCAACACAGCAGTCGATGAAAAGGGAGACTATCTGTGCAACCGCCTGCATGACTTTGAAGAAGGAAGTATTCCTGTCACGTTTGGCCTAAATTCCATTGGCTGAGGGACTGCATTAAGTATCAAGTAGACCATGCTACCTGTGCCCCAACAGTCAGGAAAAACCTGTGAAGTAGTTGGCGAGTTCATGATCTGTCTGTTTGGGCTGGTGGCCACACTTTAATGAGTTTTTGACTGAACTTTGAAGATAATGATAATTTTATGATCCTCTTTTATGATCCTCAATACATCTCTTTCCTTGCGCAATATACATCATCAACACCATTATTATGCACCCTGGTCCTTTTATCAACCGGCAATCGAGGGAAGGAGCTGGTGCGACTACAAAGCCTGGTTAATGAAAGTCAAACATCCTAGTGACATAACTGATCAAAACACAGTTTTGACTAGAGCGACATGGTACCACAGTGGTTAGTGGTGCTGTCTCACGGCAAGAAGGTCGCAGGTTCAAGACCTTGAGCTGGGACCTTTCTTTGTGGGGTTTGCATGTTCTCCCTGTGTCTGTGTGGGTTTTCTCTGGGTTCTCCGTCTTCCTCCCACAGTCCAAAAAGGTTAACTGGATGCACTAAATTGCCCATAGGTGTGCCCCATGGTAGGCTGGCGACCTTCTGGGTTGTATCCCTGCCTCTCACCTGTAATGCACAGGGATTGGCTCCAGCAGACCCCCACAAACCTAATGAGGAATAGGCGGGTATAGAAAATGACTGACTGAGGCTAGGGTAGGACATTGGAGGAAGAATGCTCACAGGTAAGCAATTGTGGAAAACAGTAGTCCTTACTTTACCTTACAATATTCTCTCATTTGGTGCTGTGATGATGTGATGAGTGTATCAGGCATTCTATTTGACTTGCCATTTGATGGCTTTGTAGGGCACAGTATGTGACTGTAGTTGTTCAGTGACTGGTCAGGCCCTCTATGAAAGCATCTGCATGAAATATACAAGTTAGCGAAGCTGTCTTGTGACCAAATGTCGGTTCAGTTGTCAGAGCTACAGGATAAATCTCGGTGGGTAAAAGTTAAGAAGCGATACTTGTCTCTACCTCATTAGCCCCACTGAGGTGCCAGGAGTGAATGTGTGTAGTCAGTGATCAGAGTAACCAGCGTAGGAGGATGAACTTTAATGGGCTGCATTTGCTTTAATTATAGCAGTTCCAGATAATTGAAGTGGCATTTCTGTGTATGTATACAGGTGCTACACTAAAACCAGTTTGTGGATTAAAGAAAAATAACTCAGCTGGCCAGATGACTGTGAAAACTGGACGAGTTTCGCCTCTGAACTGGAATGGAAAGATTCCTGCTTCTGTTTCTCCTCACCTGTAGTCTCATACAGAACCTCCCATACAAGCAGTATGGTCTGGTTCCTGCAGGATCACTGCAGAGTGCATATTAACATAGTAGCATGTTCCACACATATTCTTTGTATATCTTTATGACTATTTGTTTTGCCTCAATGTGCCATGTAGCAAGTTCTTTAGGATATGAACAGGGTCCTGCTTCTAACACTCTATCCAGATATTATTATAGATCCCTGACTGACAGAGTCTACAGCTGTTAGGGCCAAACCTGTTGCCACCTCCCCAGTGGTTCTCTCCATCTCTCTCCCTCTGTGTGAGTGGAGATGGGCTTGCTAGGGTCAGAGCAGAACCTCAGCAGCTGCAGCCCATTCCATAATCACAACCTTTACTTATATTCAGCGGATCGTAGCCTCCACTCAATCAGGTAATGCTTCAAGCCATTTCTCCTGCATTCATCAGTTGTATTTTTGACTAGTTTTCCCTAGCATGACCTTGTCTCCTGTTCTCTGCAGTCCTGTTTGCTGTATCCTGTTCCTCGTTTCATCAGCTCATCTTTCCAACCCTGGTCTCCTGCTGCATGCAGCTTACACTTGACCTTGTCCGCCTCATCTTCAGGGGCCTTGTTACAGAAAAAATCTCTTATGTAGAGTATAATATCTTTCAAAAATAGAAGAAGTCATATCTATCTGTTGCTGAAGTGATTCCTAACTACATGGCTTTATCCTAAGCTATCTCAGACCCTGCATCAGAACTGTAAACTTGATTCTGCAAACAACACTTGCCTTGTACTGTCGCTATATGTGTTTAGAATATATAGAAGACGGGGTGGCAAGTGGCCCAGTGGATTGAGAGACTCCCCCATGTAGAGGCTACAGTCCTCATTGCAGGTGACCCCAGTTGGAAACCCACATTGGGCAGCTCCTTCCTGCAGGTCATTACCCTTTTTCTGTCCATCCTTACTGTATACAGTCAAATACAGGCAAAAAAGCTAAAAACAATGCTTATAAAAATGTAATATCAAAGGCAGTCTCACTGCACCTATCACTGTACCATCAGCTATAACTAGCTTGATCTGGAAGATTTGAAGCACCATCTGGTTTCAATAGCTTTCATCATAATGTTGTTTATGTTGTTCTCCAGATTCCTTGTCTTTGCTGTACAGAAGTATGAATGAGTTTTGAATTCAGGAAAGTGTCTTTGCCTTCCTAATTGAACAGTGAGGACAGTTCTGTAATAATGGCTGAATGCCTATCGTAATATAGGATTTATTCCCTAAATGTCATCCTAAACTTCCATGCTATGCTACTAGCATAGCATGGAAGCTCTACCCTTGCTAACTGCTAGAAATTGCCACCCAGCACTGTACTCAATGTTCATGTTATTCAATTTTGACCTTGGTTGCTGCTGACCTTTCAAAGCCACTGAGGTGACAGCTGTATATAATGTAGCCAGAAGCGACACCTGTGCTCTGTTTTGCCTCTGCACCAAGTGTCTGCTTTATGCTTTGCGCCCTACTTTGCAGTGAGCATAGAGGAAATTTCTTATCATCTGAAGACAGCTTTAGCAACCTTGGTGACTGATTTGGAGAAGAAAAAAAAAAAAAAAAAAACAGCTGATGACTTCTTTTAGGCACTGAATTAATTTGAAGCAAAGATAAGTGGGGAAACCAAAATGAAATATGTATCTCTATATCAAGACTCAACAGCTGCACTCTATTGTCAGGTCCTTTTAAAGCACCTATGTGCTTTAAATCAGTGATATCGTCAGTTAGGTGTAATTCACAGGCACATTTTTCACCGTAGACATCAATATGTGTAATCAATGCAGCTATATCTGCAGCAGTCATCTGTCTTTTAAGTCTTTCTGTTGGGTGCTTTAACAAGGAGCTACAGGCCTATTATGGAAACTATTCTGTTTTTGTGACACGTTGTACAAAAGAAAGAGATAGGAAAAATGAGGATCGAAAATTATGTGTTTTAGCCCTTCTCATAGGTTCTGGAGCAGATTTTTTTTAGAAGCAGAGAAACAATGAAGAGTTATGTAAAGCTGCCTCCACTTCTATGCCATGCCGATATGGATATGTTGGCGCAGAGTCAAACACACTCTGTGTTCCCCTCATCTTTGAACACTGCTGTCCAACAGGCCTTGTTTCTCCAGAATACATTATTTTGATTAATTACACCAGGTCCCCATTGGATTTGAATGACCTCCAAAAGAGTGTACCAAGTCCATGGTCATGTGACTTCCTGTATGGGTCTAGATTTCCATAAAGCATGATAATGAGCCTTATTAGCATAACCATGAAGACAGAGAGAAGCTTCTATAAATGGGCCTGGGTGTTTATATCTTGTATCTGGTAACTTTCTCGACAGTTTTACCGCCTCACATGAACCTGCATCTCAAAAAGACTAAATGCATGAGGAGGGTGATAAAATGCTTTGGGGGTTGGGGAGTGCTCAGCGACGGCAGTTAAGGGAAATTTAGTGTGTCCTGTTATTTTGTCATGAATGCAGTAGCATGTCACGATGAAGCAAACTAAAACCCACTGAGTTATGACGCTTTGCTCTGTGATCGGTGGTGAGAAATGAAAAAAAAAATCAGGCGATTACCTCTTGTTAGATTTGATCTGTGGGTTGGAATCCTGAACGCAGGGAACATCTTCACACTGAGAAACTCAGCAGATAAATCATTAGGAATGCAAGAGATAAATTGGTAGTAAATTGAGTCATTTTATACCTCTCAGATTGATTAGATTTGAAGCTATGTGGCGGAAAAAAGTACACGGATCCTTAAGTACTCAAGTATTTTACATTAGTCCTTGAGTAAATGTACTTTTCACCACTGAGGAAATGCTTGTTCATATTCTGATTAGATTAATTCTGTTTCGTGAATATTCAAGTGCTCTCATATTGATATTGTGTGAGAAAACTGAGCGATGTATGTTTATTTATGACTCTATAGCTGGAGCTGCAGATGAAGACACAGAGAAATCTCTCAGTTCAATGTCTTTCCTAATCAGAATGGACAGTGGGTGTCATGAAGGTCTCAAGCGGTGACCTTCCATTTGTAGGATTGCCTGTTACAACCCGAGCCATTCTTCTGCAACATTGATCTCTCAGCACTCACATACCAAATTGTACAGCAAAAAAATGACTTTGAATGCCAGACACATTTGTGTTCAAAATCAATTTCAGATAAGGAACAAAAAAATCTAAAGCTAGTAGACATGTTCACTTGTCTTGGTGACAAAGTTTCCATCTTAACAACACCATTTTTCTCTCTGATGAAATCCTATAAAATGGCCAGTTAATGACAGATATGATCAGGTGTTCTATTGATTAATATGCAGGATCTGATGTTTCAGTCTTTTTGTGCCATAATCCTGTCTAAAGCATCCATACAGAATTCCAATTCAGGTGTCAGGAGAAGGATATACACCCCACGAAATGGTGACTGGGCTATAAATCTATGTGACAACCAGAGAGGCCTCACAATTAATTATGTAACCAACTAATTTAACTGCTATATTCACCAGCCGACTAATTTAATTAATAGAGGTTATAGCTCCTGGGTTATCAGATCTGCTCTCCTTATTGCAGACGTTATGTTGCTATCAATCAACTCATCACTGATACTCGATTCCTTCTAACTCAGTATTTTCCTCTGTCGGTGGGTAGGTGAGGTTTGTGCAATGACTAAAGACCACCTGGAGGCCTCTTCACCAATCGATACCAACCTCATGGTCGACGTTATCTCCTAAGGAGGGGAGTTAAGATTGATTGTCGTTAAGCACTTTACAGGATGGAAAGAGGATGAGAACAGATCATAAAACGCCCACGCACCACCTACCCATCCCTCTCAGCTGCAACAGAGTGCAGCCAATCAATAGCAGGATCAAAAAAAAAAAGCAGGATCAGCAAAAATAAATAAATGAAGAAAAGCAAGAAGGAATAAATATTAAAATATATGGATACAATAGTAGAATAAGTAAGGTAAAATCACATAAAATGAACACAAGCAAAAAAAACTTTGGTAAGAAAATGACAAAATACAATGTGAAATGACTGTTTATTTTAATATAATTTGACTTTATACTTCTAATCCACTACATTTCAGAAGGAAATACTGGATTTCCTACATTTATCTGACAGCTTAGTTTACTTTCAGATGCAGATAATATATCAAGCTTTTAAAATACAACACAGTTAAAGATAATACCAGTAGTTCCACCTTTCAGTATTAGCTTCTCAGCTCACGTCATGTCTTTGAGTTAACAGCTCCACCAAATAAACATTTTTCCTTTATAATTTTCACATATTTTAACTTCAATAAATGTCAAAATGCAATATTTGACCCATGATCAAAGATGAGGGAAAAAGTCCCAGAAGTAAAAACAGATTTGTGAATCGTGAATTTGTTCTTTACTTTCCCATTAATCATCTAATGACCCCTCACATTTTCATATTTATCTACTGACCCTTTTGAGGCGCCTGATATATTTTTACTTAATATGAGTGAGTTCAGCTAATACTTTCTTTTTTTAAATTTTAAGATCTACTTCTTTCCAGGTCAAACCTCCATTGGTGTAAGTAGTATTCATATCCTTTACTTAAGTAAAAGTACCAATAAAGCAGTGTAAAAATACATCATTACAAGGGAAAAAACTCCTTAAAAAATCCTACATAAATGTGGTGAGAAGAAGCGAAGTGTCCCCACAAAGCTCTGCAGTGAGTAATTATATGCACTGTAATTTTGTGCACACAGAACTATATCCTGCTATAAACGTGTTTGTTGTTATTCCTTCTATTGTACCATTTCATGCCTCAGCTGTTATAATTATTTACATGGATAAGTAAATGTTTTTCTAGGCACAGAGGCTTCGCTAAAATACCTGCGGATTTTATGGAGAATCAATATTCCATAGCTGCACCGGCTGACATTCCTCATTCATGTCAATCACATCCTTTGTAAACATATTTGTGCAAATATCGGAAAGCGTAGAATCAACAAAGCAAACCGAGTGAGACCAGATTTAATATGAATAGGTGTAGGGCTGCAGAGGTCTACGCTCAGCGATAATACCAATCCAATATTTAACCTCAGCCAGTTGGGTGTTGACTGAGTATAGTTAATTTATTTACATATTCATTCTAATGATTTATTCCACACCTCTGACATATTCATTCATCAATAGCAATGGTGTAATTACATTGACATTCATAGGTATTATATTAAGCCAATGGTTGTCAACATTATTGCCTCACGACCCCTTAAATGAAGTGATACTGATTCGCAAACATGTCACAGCCTGCAAATGCAAATTGAAGAACAGTTCAACCAATGAATGAGTCGAGTCATTCCCTTTACTTTCCCCACCCAGTGTGTCACAGCACACTTCATTAGCTTAGGAATACAATCACTTAAAGTGTAACAGAACAGACTGCAGCAGTTGAAATTAGAGTTCTCTGAATTCTGTCCCTTGACTGGGACACAGATGAATGTGTTGTCGGCAAATACTCCTTTTTGTTGTCATCACACTGCTTTTTTTTTGTTGTTGTTGTTCAGCAGCGCCTGCCTGAGATGACAAACTGTCACAGCACAACAGTGTTTCTCATCTCGAGATGCGATGAGACGCCTAATGTAAAATGTGGATTGCTGCCATATTGTTTTCCAAACAATAATCAAGTGACTGTTGTAGATTTATGGGCGGAGAGTTAAGGCTTGTGGTTTGTTGTCCTCACTAAAACATAACTAGAAGGGCCCTCAGAGAGGACACTGTTGAGTCTTTTATCTGACATGTAAATGGGTAGTAATATGTGTGCCTATATTTACAAAACTATTAGGATGAATCACTAAGGCAGAGCTTTGTCAACTGCTTATTCAACTATTAACAACTCGATGAAGAAGGAGCAACTGTTCGGCACTAAAACATAAAAAAAACAGGTTTATCATTGGTCACTTCTACACCCTAAGCTTCATGTAAACGGGAAGCAGTAGTTTTAGTTTATAAGTGCAAGAGACTCATACTGTGAGACCTTGGGGTACTCATTTCTGGGTTCATAATGCTGACTAAGGGCTTTCTTCCCCCTACAGCAGAGGTGATAATGAGAGCAGGCAGACCACACTAGTATAGTACTATAGTAGTAGTGACAGAAGGAAGTTACTGACAATCTAAAACTTATTTTTCGACATGTTGCATCTTGGATTGTTGAAATAAAAGCTGCATCATGAAGTTTTACAGAGAGTCTGCAGACCTAAAGTATGAAATGTGGAAAAAAACTTAACAAATAAATGACCTGGCCACAAAATGTGGAACACCCAAGCCATAATTTGCAGCATGGGATAATTTTGCCCCTTTTGTTATTCTTGATTTTTCACTAATTGCATCAAACACACACTTGTGGCCCATTTACGAGCTTGTGGGAGCCCAGCAGACTAGTGAAAATCAGTTGTAAAATGTGGCGCTGCTAACACCTTCATCTCCATAAAAGTACTGCCCACAAATCAATTTCATGAAACTGGCCCCAGTTCCAAATATAAAACAGGATTTAAAAATACTAGAAATGTGGGAAAAGATGTTGGAACAAAGCTGCTTTTTCATTTCAGAGAAAATTCTTGAATTGTCGATTGTGTATTACTATAAAGTCACAAATTCATTACTATTATATATATAAAAACTTTACAGATACTTCAAATCCTATTTGTTATTGATTGTTGACCAATTTATTTTGGAAGAAACATCACATTCAATCCAAGAAAATAAAGTTGCTGTGGTTGGTTTGTGGTCTGGTACGATGTTCTGGAGGATAAATATGCAGGAATATATTAATTAGCAGTTTTTATTACATTATCTCAACAAGTATTCATGTTAACTGAAATTCAAGAGGTAAGTATATAGTGAAGTTACTCAATTACACTCACACTCTTGTGAGAGTTAATATAATTATCTTTTATTATAATACTACCTGTGAAATCCCAAATATACAGCAAATATATTAAATATTTCACAGTTTTGCAATCTCAGCAATTGCAAAATACTTTTGTACTGCTCATGTTTCTGATAACAAATATCCAAACACAGTTGACCGACTGTAAAAAAGACGCTTCATGGCTTCTTAAGAGAGTGAAATCACAACAGCTGCTGGCTGTGTAAGAGTAATTAAAGTTAGATAAAAAGTAGGTAATGATTTGTGTCATATTTCCTTATAAAAGCCAGTGTGACACCACAGAGGACATTAAAGTTAACTAGCTTTAAATACTTTAAAGTAATAAATTATGGGCTCTTATCACTCTGCTTATTCAGAGGAAAGATTCAGAACATACTTGACAGTCATTGGCTTTAACTCAACTGAATTAAACAGTGTTACACTCAGCGAGGCTAAAATGATTTCATGACAGATTACAGTCAAATAACCTTCATGCTAATCTCACTGTGACACACTATTTTATACTTGTTATTCTCATGCCGGAAGGAACATTTTAAATATGCTAATACATGTTTTATTTTCTTCCTGTTGCCTCCACTTGCATTTTAAGATGAGACTCCCAGATCGGCAGTGAAAACGGAGCCGTGTGTGCACCACAACTGTCTGCGCTTGTTCATAAAATGGGTGAAGATGAGGACGACACTGGGCTCCAGCAGCCAGGCGCTGCTCACTGGTAATGTAAATGGAGTCATGCTCTTTTTGAAAGAGTAAGACTTGTGTGCGCTCCTCTCGCCATCCATCATATTTGAGGGTTTATGCGTCTGTCTATGTGGGCAAGGAGAGACAGAGGATGCTCTCCAGCCGGGGCCCAGGAGATAGGCTGAAGAGACGATGACAGATGACAGATGAGGTGCCGTCATGGTTTCCTAAGAGCTCAGTAAGACCTGTCTTCTGGCGGCATGTCTAAATTATTACATCGGCTTCGCGGGCGTTTGTAGCGCTCAGCTGGGTCCTGTGTTATTCCAGCGAGGCTGCAGACCTTTAGGTTTTGTGAGCTCGTGAATTTGTTTTTCATCACTCAACTTCTGCGTCTACTGGTTTTTAGATGCTGTGACGGTCGTAATACATGTCATGCATGACTATTTTAAAAAAATAAAGCTGTATTTTTTTCCACATTTGGACCAGTGTTGAGTAAGTTACTTTCAAGTCAATTTTAAAATCTTCAAATTTGACAAATAATTTGACTTAGAGATTTATATGTGGTGTATTTTTATAAGTGTCCAAAAGTTTGGGGTCACTTAGAAATGTCCTTATTTTTGAGAGAAAATCACAGTTTTTTTCAATGAAGATAACTTCTAAACTAATCAGAAATCCACTCTGTACATTCCTAATATGGTAAATCATTATTCTAGCTGCAAATTTCAGTTTTTTAGTGCAATATCCTACATAAGTGTATAGAGAAACAGTGGAACAATGTGTTTGCTCTTTGGATCAGAAGGCTAATGGATGATTAGAAAACTGACCTTCTTTTGATGAAAGCAAAGTGTGAAGGAAAAATTATTTAAAATACAAATCATTATTTCTAACCTTGTCAATGCCTTGACAATATTTTCTATTTATTTTACAACTCATGGTGGTAAATAAAAGTCAGACTTTTCTTGGGAAACACAAAAATTGTCTGGATGACCCCAAACTTTTTATTGAAAATACCTTGATTCAGGTTGCAAAAAGGAAATTCTTTTATTTTGAAGTCTCCTTGAAATGATCAGTTTGCTGTTTGCTGCTAGGAAACGTTCAGCATGTGGAGGCCAACTTTGCTGTTTTTCTCTCCTGTTGTGTCTTGTTTGAGGAAAATTAATGTTCTGTTTGAAAAACACATTTCTATTAATAGAGATAAAGCTTCCACCACACAACAAGTTGCTCTGATGGAAAACAGCTTCAATTATAGTGACGTTACTAATGCCGTTATTAAAGTAATATCGTGGTAAAATATTGTTTTATAACAAAAAAAAGCAAAAACATAAATCAACTGATTTACTGCAGATCTCGTCTCATGATACCAGACAGATCTCCTGGTCTGGTTACTTGGATGGTGTTGAGAACAGCTATAAAAGACCTGTGCCCCCTTTACATTACATACATTATACATACAAGGACATGTCATACTGGAAATGATGCTACCCCATTCATAAAATGCATAATTCATGTAATGTCCTTCAAAGCAAATGAAAGAATCATGTCCTAATAAAAGAACATATTTCATTTTAAACAAGGAATATGTTTCGCTGCCAATGAGACGCATCAACACACTTTGAAGGAGTTTTCTTTGGTGATAGCAGCTGTTGGGAGTAACGTGTTACTAAAGTAATAAATTACTGTAATGCATATGTTTTTGCTGTAACACAGTAATTTAAGGAAATACAGGGACAAAATGGTAATATTTTACTTGGTACAAATGTCAGTAATGTGCATTACAATGTGTTTAACCTGGATTGAAATGGCAGTTTGTTTTTCTTCATACAAATATGCTAAAATCACCACAAGGTCAAATGTGCATACGCTCATTACTTTACATTTATGAAACATACGGATTTGAAGAAGATTTTAGTCAAATGCACTTTGTATGCTACACCTAAATAACCGTCCACTTCCTGAAATAGCACCGGTTATTTAATAGATGCCATAGTAACATGAAGTTAACAAGGAAGCAAGCGGAGCAGGAGAGTGGAGATAAAACCACAAAATGACATGAAAACCACTTTTAACAGTGGAATCACCAACTTGTCAGCAAGATTCCTGTTGTGACGAGCAGCAATAATGATTTTAGATAATCAAATCCTTATTTAAGTAACACAATAGTAGTATAATGACTTACATTTACTAAACAATAATATTATAATGTAACAAATTACTTTGAAATGACAGTAACAAGTAACAAATTACGCATTAGTTTTAAAGTAACTTCCCCAACACTGGTCCTAATGTACCACAGTGTTAACATGTACACGACATCTGTCTGTCGTCACTGTCCCAATAGGAAGCTCCACCCTAGAGACTCTGGATTTAGTTCTGCAGTTTCTTTTTTCTAATTAAAACACGATACCACAGATGTTATCAATGATAATAATTAAGGCTCCATTCCATTTAGTGTTTCCTGGATGGGCCAAAACTGGAATGCGTATCATTGGTAACACCTGTGTTTACAACCCATTCTCACTCCCAGTGGTCAGGGTCCGTTTGAGTCACTTTATGGATGAACGGAGGGGGGGCGGACATTTTGGTCATTTATCGACACACAGGATAATCCAAAAGAGTCCAGCGTAACACTGAAAAATGTCCCCCATTCATCATAAAGTGACTCAAATGGACCATGTTTGTCAACACATTGATGAGTTTTTCAGTAGAAAACGTGTCACCCTTGTAATTTGTGTCAATATGCAACGTGGCTGCTGTGACAAATGTCTTTTAAATGCTGAAACATCAAAGAACAGGTGGTCAGTTTCTCCTCCAGGAAGCCAGACACATAACTCCGGCTTCCTTTTTCACCACAGAGGTGCAATATAATCTCACATCTATTTTTCATTCACAGCAACCCGGTCTGACTGCGGTAAAGTGTGTCATGATTTACTAATCACTTAAGTTACATCACAGTGTGGACTTAGCAAGTGAAGAATTATAATGTGAAACTAATTTACTTTCCAAGTGTGTTTACATACTCCTGGAACAGGAGGTCTCAAGCGATCACTCCTATTATAAAATACTTGACACAAACAAGCCCTAATGATGAATCCTGCCGCATACTCATTAATTCAAGAGTTAAAAAAAAAAAAATGCACGGAGTATGATCCTCTCCCTGCGGGCAGATTCTCTTTCTGTGAGCTTGGATTGCGATGGGGCCAATTCTTCTTTTTTTTTTTTGACTGAGGCCCTAGAAAGTGAAACTGACAGAAAGGCTCACAGGAACAGGAACTATAGACACACGTCTATGTCAGACACTATGTGGGTGCACCTGAGGTGTGGGGCAAAGTAGGGCAAACAAGTCCGAAGTACAACAAAGTGGACATTTTCTTGAGACGGAGAATTATATAAATATTAAGTGTCTACAAGATTTGCATATATTTGCAAATAACAAGTAGTCATTGTTACAGCAAGCACAGCTTCCGTGCAGCCCCTGGGGCACCATTTGTGGATTTGCAAGCTACAGAAAGTAAAAAAAAAAATCTCAAAACACATCGTAAAACTGCAAATATCAGCCATTATCTTAGCGTGACAGGGTTTTGATTATGCATGTCCCAGCTTTGGGTAAATACGCATTTCTAAAAATGTTCATACTTTCACACATTTGCAGTAAACATAAAAAAAAGATTGAGAAGGTGTGATGAGTTTACTCAAACACTTTGAGGAAGACATGTAAATCTGTTAATGGCTGATTTACTTGCTTTTTTTTTTTCCATTACAGGTGTTGCTGACGTGTCTTCCACCCCCTTACTCCTTTGTCTGGATCTGTACAAGATACTGGATACTGGTTCTATTGTGAAATGTTAATTAAATTTGTTTTCATTAATTTCTCACACTGAGCATCCGCCATGCTATGATAATAGAGCACTGATATGTTTGTCTAGTGTCTCTCAGATCTTTCATAGTCTTTAACCTCTTAACATTCAAAGGGTCTGTATGCATACCACTGCCACTGGATCACAGGGATCATTTAAAGCCTTTTAAAATCGCTTAAAAATCATGACATTTTGTAAAACGCCTGGAACAACCAGAACAATGGGAGTATTCTTCCTTATTAATATGCTCCTGATCTCCATGGCAACTCCTAATAGTTGAATAATAAAGTGAGGTATGAAGTGACTTTGATTATATAAACTATTGGTTTACAAGTAAACATTTATATAGACACATGTATAAAATGTGGTTGATAGTATATCCTTCCTTGTGGTTAAAAAGCAAATATATCACCTGTATAGTAAATTCATATACTCCTTTTCAAAACTGATATATTTTTATCTTTCCATGTTCTTGTTCAAAATAACTATTCATTTATTCATTCTTCTTTCCCTAAACTGTACAGCTGCTTAAACAAATACATAATGGATATGGACAGATGCTGGTACTGATTTATTCTTGGTCACCATGGTTTCAAATCCACAGGATCCAATAAATTAAAACAACAAATAGTATGCACACACTGAAGTATGAAGAGAACAGTCCTCATACTCCTCTGTTGTAAATGCAGCTCCTTCTTATGTAAAAAAAAAGCAAAAGCAAATGAACACATGTGGTGTCATGTTCTTAACAAAGAAAGGCGAAATAAAAACCAAGTTTTATATTCTAGTTTCTTCAAAATAGCCACCCTTTATAAAAGGGTAAAGCAAGAAATTCCACTAACACCTGAAATGGTTTTCACACCTATGAAGTGAAAACCATTTCAGGTGACTACCTGAAATGCTAGTTCATCAAGAGAATGACAAGAGTGTGCAAAGCAGTAATCAGAGCAAAGAGTGGATATATTAAAGAAACTAGAATATAAAACAACAGTTATTTCACATTTTTTGTTAAGTACATAACACCATAAACATGTGTTCATTTATGGTGCGTCCAAACTTTTGGCCTGGACTGTATATATATGTATATATATCTATATCTGTGGTCCACATCCTGGTTATAGACTTCAGCACCTTGGACAGAGGCATTTTCTTGAACAGAGAAAGCTAATCTGTGCTTTATGGGTCCAATTGTGTACAATTTCCCTGTGTTTTATTTGAAGTTTTGATACCTAATAAGATATGGGAGGTTTTATTTCTATGCATTATGTTACCAACGGTGCAGGGACACACTGAGATATGGAATTATTTTGTATTACTGCTAGCATGTCATTTATTTTCAGTATCTGTATAATGTTCAGTCTCAGGGATATTGGTGTGAACATGTTTTTACAAGACAATTTTGCTGCCACTTTAAAAACAATGGCAAAAAAGAAAAACATATACTTATTTAAATAAGAAGGAAATGCAGTTTACCATCTCCTCTCTCACATCTCTCTGCAGCTCTAGAAAGAACAGGTTGTTTTGTGTCTGTCTCATTAATATTAATGAGACTCCCCTCTGATTGGCTGGTGTTTCAATAACACGGGACAGTGTTTATATAACATATAGGCCAGTATAAGACATTCAAACTCACAATCCTGTACTATACATGTCAGACTCAAACAGGCTTTTCAGACCACAGTGTTGTTCTGTTTGATGCATTCAAATTGATTGCAGGTGAACTGATTTCACAGCATATAGCTCAACACCACTGAAGATAAGACCTTCTACTCTAAGGCGAGGGAAGTTTATTTATAGAGCACATTATAGCCTCAGGCAACTCAAAGTGCTTTACAGAACATCAAGAGCGTCAGGGCAGAGTGCAAAATATTATACAAATTACAGTATAAAAGACATAAATACAATTACCCACAGTCATTGGCAGGAATTAAAAGAGAAGAACTCAATAAAAGAAAATAAAAAATAAAATGTAAAAATAAGCATCAATAGACGAGACAATGTTGAAGTCAATGTAGTGAAAAGAATGAGTTGATTTTAGAAAAAGCAGCAGCAAAAGGTTTTAGCCTTGAATCAAAACAACTGAGAAACGCTGCAAACCTGCAGTTTTCTGCAGCTTCCACTTAACACGATCCACACGACACTCAGTGTTCCAGAAATGTACCTTATGCCACTTTGAGATGAAATACACATCGATATGTAGAAAAGGAGTTTTTCCAAATCTGTTTAAAATGCAGATTGTCAGTCTCATCCCAACTGCTGATCAACATATTCATGCATTTCATTTAAAGAGATGAGCAACCAACATTAAAACATAACTATGTTTTTCTGTAACTTTTAGTGGAATTAGATAAAGAGGATTATTCTGCAATATGGGAATGTTCAAAAAACTAACATGGCTGCAGACATACATAATGTACTCTGGTCTGGCTGCACCTTTTCTGTTCTCTGGCTCTGGCAGGTTTTCATTTATTTAAACCAATCACAACCATGTTGAGCCCAGGATGCAGCGATGATGTTGCTGCAAAACAGTGTCAAAGGGGAACTTGATTAAATCCTGGTGTTACGGTTAATCTCTGTAAAAGACAATGCCACATAAAACAGTAAAAGATGTATGTCCACCTGTTACTGATAAAAAAAAAGTTCCCATTTTTATTGTGCAGGTTGCATTTTGTTTTCATTGGTGGAACTGGTGGAAAAAAGCGTCTTGTTAAATGTGAACTGAATGTCCAGGGAACAGTGCATCTTTTCCAACTCCATCCATAAATTCAAGCATATTCTCCCATCCCCGTTTTGCAGAATCCATCCTCTTCAGTGCTTTTCTACATAGCCACAGCCTGATGAGTCACCACAGCAAACTTTGTTGCTGTAATTGTTATGTTGTGATCTTCAAGATGACTTTAAAGGTGACTCATCTATATTTGAGGAGCCTGTCACAATGTGCACAAGCACGCCACTCTCTGCAGGCATCAGGATGTAATTACAGGATGCTCGTTCCTTAAGTGACAACCAGAATTGCTGAGTTTTAATAATAGGTTATTCAGATATGGAGATTGAATATAGCTGAAAGTCGCTGTTGTTTTGCCGTCCTTTTCTTTTCGTTTGATTCTTTGCTTTATATTTTCTATTCTGGGATAAGTTGCTGTGCTTTCAATTTTCCTTTTTTTTTTTGTTTTTAGTCATTAGTCTATTTTTAACTGTCCCTTATTCTGCTGTTAGCTGGAGAGTCTAGTTTACAGAATTCTTCCAGTGATTTATTGTGTGTTTGAATACCTTTTTTTAAGTCCACAGCATTGTTTATCATCTCTCCCTCTTGTGATTTGTATGGTAAATGGACTACATTTATATAGCAACTTTCTATGTTTCTAGTCGAACACTCCAAATACTTAACACCACGACCTTATTTAGACAAAAATTGTGGAAGCACCAAACTGCACCTGTAATTGCTTTTTTCCATCAGGCGCAAGAGTCAATTTCACACCCAGCGCCTGTGTCCTGTAGATAGCAGCGACAGCTGTGCCTAAAGTTGCGCCAAAGGGAGCATTCCAGGCTTTGTTTGGCGCAGTGATATCTCGAAGGCAGGTTAACGTCATGCTTTCAGGCGGGCTGAGAGGTGGTCGAAGGTGCAGCGCCCTCACTGTGCTGTTCAGCTTGACAGATGGCTGACAGGTACACAACATGCTGCTCACGCTGCTGCTGAGCAGAAACATGGCCGAGAAACTAAAAAAATGATGTGAAGGAGTAGGCTATGTGTTTGAACTGAATAAATCCGACTCGTGGCAATCTGCAGATTACAGCAATATATATCCAGCATCATGCGACTGCTGCAGCTGGGGTAAGTATTTACATCTTGGGTCATAGGAATTTGATTGGCAGGTCCTAGAAGCACGGTTGGCATGATTAATTATGCATCAACCGCAATATGCCATAAAAAGGGTTTAATTAAATGTTACCTGCTGTAAAATTAGGTTTCTAATGGTTGATGTTCTTGAGATTATTGGTATGCCAAAGCAAGAAGACAAATTGGTTAAATGGGTGTTTCATTTCTTTTTTCCTGGCATAGAAAAAAAATTGAAGCAATGAGGAAAACAAATGAAATAGAAAAACAGATTGACGGCAAGATTCTGAAACAATAATATCTCCTATTATAGGCTTCATATACTACCGTTCAAAAGTTTGAGGTCACCCAGAAAATTAAGTGTTTTCCATGAAAAGTGACATTTTTATTTAACAGTAAAATGAACAGAAAATATAGTCAAGACACTGACAAGGTTAGACTCGACCCCACAAATGTCATGCTCCAGATACATAACCTGCTCAAAGAAAGGTCGGTTTTATAGCTTCAGCTATAAGCGTAGTTCAGCTGTGCTAACATGATGGCACAAGGGTTTTCTAATCATCCGTAAACACATTGTTCCATTAGAACACTGGAGTGATAGTTGCTGGAAATGTACTTTTTACTCTTAGATATTTCACCAAAAAACAGACATTTGCAGCTAGAATAGTCATTTGCAACATTAGCAATGTATAGAGTGCATTTATGATTAGGTTAAAGTTATATTCATTGAAAAAAACAGTGATTTTCTTTCAAACAAAGGAAAACGGTAGTGGATATTGCTGAGTATTATTTTAGTTTTCATATAGATTTTGTGTGTAAAACTGCTGGTGGAGGTTATTGTGCAAATTGCCAACCTGAGGACACGCTACCCTGAGGACACAGACATCATTCAGAGGTGAAGGATCTGCTCCGTCCACTGAGCCATAGCCTCATGCTGCACTTCCTGCCATATAAAGCATATTATTACCATACAATGGTGCATGTGTATGCAAGCAGATGCCTGTTAACACACATCCAGCAGACACAAAGCAACATTAGCATTCGTTTGGAGTCGTGTTTGAATCCACATGACACGTGCGACATGGCTGACTTAAAATACCTGAGAAAAAAATGTCTGACTCTTCAGCAGCTAAGTGCTTCACTCTGTTCTGTAGCTTTTCATTGACAGGCATGACTAGAAATGGGACTTAACCAAAAAGCCATAAAAGCAAAGAACTGAAAGATTATAAAGCCATTGTTCATAAAAATTTGATTATGAAATATTGATTAGTTGCAGCTCTGAACAATTACTAGAATATGAAAATTGCTGCACATCAATTTTCCTTCATGTTTATTAGTCAATCCACCACAGTCATATAGAAATAGACAAAAACAGTAGAATGCAATTACACTGCACAGATATTTAGTATGAACACATGCATATGTTTAACATAAGCACATTTAAAAGACTCAAACCAGTGCAATGATTAAAAAATGCTATTTTAAAAATGCATGAAAAATGAATAAATAAAACCCTAACATATAAAATAAAATATTGCATCCCAGCATGTCCTATAGTAAAAGACTGACTATATGCAGCATAGGTAGGAATGAAACAGTAATGTGGTGCTGGATGTCCAGGTGCTGAGTGTTTAACAGCCTCATTTCCTGTGGGAAGAAGCTGTTCCTTTGCACACAGCAATCACCACCATAAACAGAAAACATCCAGGAGCAGGGATACTGATAGAAGCCTTGCTTGACCAGCTGCTGGGTTATATTAATAAGCTGTTTGTAAATGCATCACATCAACGACACAAAGAGGATGTAATGTTCTGTTCCAGTCTGCAAATGCCTCAATATAGAGGAACAGTTGCCACAAAAACAAAAATAACAAAAAGAAGCACACAAACAGATTTTGAGGATGAATATAACCTCAGAGTATTCTGGGCCAACAGTGTCTTTGTAGAAAGTTATCTTTCTAGTTTTATTGCCACTGTAGCCTAAACACATTAGACTGAATACGTTGGACTGTTCAGATATCACTAATGCAACATGATCATAGAAGAGGCTGCTTCAATTCACATTATCACAGCATGATGCAAATCATCAACAGCACTGCTGGGATGATTTTTACAGAGTAATAACATAAAAGAACATGAAGGCACTTTGTGTTTATAAACATCATAATTCACATATTCATTCAGGATATCTGATTTCACAGATTCATAAGTTTTAGGTTGAAATGAGACTGACAATTTGCATTTCAAACTGTTTTTGCTGTGTATTTCATCTAAAAGTGTTAAGGTACATTTATGGAACAGATTTTTAGTTGTATAAATCAGTCTGAGGTGCCCGCCTGAACTGAAATTCCATGTGGTTAAAGGAATTACAGCATCATTAATAGTGCTCCACAA